>CM076685.1:78550125-79150125 GCA_038501925.1 Xenopus petersii
AAAATCGATCCATCGATGGATGAAATAGATTCGAAGGATTTCATCGTTTGATTGAACGATTTTACTTCGACCGCAATACTGTCAAATTCTGTGAAAAAAACTTCAGCTTCGATATTCGAAGTCGATGGTCGAATTTCGAAGTATTTATCACTTGGAAACTCGACCCTTGGTAAATCTGCCCCTTAATGTCTAAATGTTATTTTAGTAGCCTTAAGGCTTGTGTGTCACACTGTGTAAATATAATTTAATCTGGAAACCTAAAATACAAAATGCTAACCTAGAAAAGAAATGTCAAAGCAATGTTTTTGCAAAAATTGATTACATTCATTGTGTCAATAACCACATATAGAAGGCTGATATCTGCTCCAAACACCTTAGACTGTTAGAAAGGGGAAAACCATCCAGCCTTCATGTATTGATAGAAAAGTGATAGTCACCTGCTCCCAAGGAACTAGGTAAGTAGTTTTTAAAAAAAAAAAAAAAAAAAAGAATGACATAAGCAAAAAAGTTTTTATTTAGATTACTTGCAAAAAAAACCCAGCCTTATGCTTTTTGTGCCTATCTGGCACTTAATCGTAGGCACTACACATAATAAGTATTTAAAGCCACAACGAACAATCAAAATGTACAGCCAATAAAAGGAGATGGGTGGGAAGATTCTGCTATATCTCAACAATTTGGGGTTCAGTTTGTGTCTATATGAAGATTTAAGTTTGGTAGATTAGATAAGATATATACTTCTATACAGGTAGACTGCCTACTTACCTTTCTCACACTGACCACCTGAGAAACCCCTCTGGCAAACACATTCATAGTCTCCTTTATTAGGAGAACAAAGCCCCCCATTCTGGCAAGGGAAGGGTTTCTGGGTACAAGGATGGCCGTGGAAAGTAGAGATCTCAATAGCACTGCGAATGTTTTCTTCTCTCAGAACAGGCAGTCCCTTAATGGAAATCTGCAAACAACAAAATGTAAATCACAAGATATCATAGGGTTGTTAATATAGTTGCATATAAAGCTGGCTATGTTCTTGAATGCACAGATACAGTATATTATTATAACTGCACTGGGGATGCGCTGGAGATACGATCATTTTTAAAATTTTTCCATTGATGATGAAAATTTGCACGAATAAAGGGGAGGGGAGAGAGGCGACGAACGGCAGTGGGCCTAGGGGTGCCCTTTATGTAAATCCGGCCCTGCTTGGTAACAGTTAACTGCAGTTTGATAACTTTGCATTAATGGCCTGGAGAAAACGTCTTCTGTGTAGCCTAGCTCAGACTAACCTTCAGTGCAAATGATAGCAGAATTTATCTACTTACAATCCAAAGCCACCCTTCTAAATAGTGAACCAACCTTCTGAATGGCTCCTACAAAGCTTGATGAGGCAGCAGCCGCCCTGGCTAATTTGTTGAAATCTGGAGCTCCGCCCACATATAGAGGCTCTTTCAGATTGAGAGCAGTATGGGGTGCCTGGGAGGTAGAAGGAGAAAGACAGACAAGTTAAACTGGGTACAATTCATAATCCCTCATGATGTTATTTGTAATTATGGTTTCTATAATGAACAATGAGTTATGATGATGTCTCACAACATTCTCCAGATAATTTTACATTGAACTTTTAGATGAAATACTGTAATGTTCTAATGCTTTTAATACAAACTGATGTCTGTGCAAGTAAATATATCACAAATAACGTGTGCCGCCCAAATCAGAGAAAAATACCATAACAACAGGCATTTTTGTTTATTATATTTAATCAGTGTCAGCATATCTTTCAAGGCTCCAGGGGTCACCTGCTGTCACCGATGCAGACAATCTGCCCAAGGCTATGCACGACCAATAGGCGCTCACAACTGTCAGGAAAAAGGCATTGTTCCCTGAATACAGCACAACGTATTCTAACACTGTTGTTATTGTTTTGTTATTATTGTTTTATTTTTATTTTTTTTAACTCTATTGCCCTTCTACTATTCCCATGACCTGGCAAAGATTAATTTGTGAGAGTGCACTTGCAGTGTAAGCAACAGCTTCCTTTTCACGCATATCCCAGTCAATTTATTTTGGTCACTCCTGGACTAACTACAGGTGGCCATACACGGGTAGATTAAAGCTGCCGATATCGGTCCATTAGACCGGTTCGGCAGCTTATCTGCCCATGTGTGGGGGGGCCAAAAATCAACCAGATATCGATCGGTCAAGTTTGATTTTTTTTCCACGATCCAGGACTGCATCGGCTAGTTGATGCGGTCCTGCGACCCGTCGGTGCCCATTCATAACAAGGCCCGAACGTTCGGATACACCCGATATCACCCAGCCGTTAGTGGATCTAATAGTGTATGGCCACCTTTATTCATCACTACCAAAGGCAGTGCAAGGGAGAAGTCCCTGCACACAGCATAGCCTAGGGCAGTGGTCCCCAACCAGTAGCTCGCGAGCAACATGTTGCTCTCCAACCCCTTGGATGTTGCTCCCAGTGGCCTCAAAGCAGGTGCTTAATTTTGAATTCCAGGCTTGGAGGCAAGTTTTGGTTGTATAAAAACCACGTGTACTGCCAAGCAGACTCTCCTGTAGGCTGCCAGTCCATATAGGGGCTATCAAACAGCCAATCAAAGGCCTTATTTGACATCCCCGTGGACTTTCTCATGCTTGTGTTGCTCTCCAACTGTTTTTACATTTAAATGTGGCTCACGAGTAAAAAAGGTTGGGGACCCCTGGCCTAGGGGGTCATCTTATAAGTGGACCAATTGGGGTCAATACAGATCTCCATTGGTACTGCTGTTGTATCAATAAGCAGTTATTTGTAACATAATTAGTGTCCCCCTAATATGTGAATAACTCACAAGCACTATATACTGTATAGCCCAGCCGGAAGCCCCTCGGTTATCAGTGAACTATAAATTGATCATTAAGTATCTGTTTTCTTGATCATTCATTCTATAAGTACTTTAAAGTGATACTGACACCAGAAAATAACCTTTTTTTTTCTAACATAATCTTTGAATGCTATTTATAATTTTGCCATAGAAGTTTTTGCCCGATGCTTTTACATTACCTGTCTTACCCCATGTTCCTCTATGAGGGGTCTGCCATATTTGTGCAGCAGTAGTCTGTTAGCAGTAGAAACTCTAACTGACGGTGATGGGACAGTCAGGTTGGCAAAACAGTCAGGTTTAGGAACTTCAAGTAATAATTACTTACAAAAGCAGAACTATCAGCAAAAAAAACGATCAATGTGACCTATATGTAACTTTTAGGGGCTAAGCTCGAGTGAAGGATTACAATAAAAAATACTTTGAAATTCAAAGGTTTTTTTTGGCTACTTCGACCATCGAATTGGCTACTTCGACCGTCGACTACGACTTCGAATCGAACGATTAGAACTAAAAATTGTATGACTATTCGACCATTCGATAGTCAAAGTACTGTCTCTTTAAACAAAACTTCGACCACCTACTTCACCACCTAAAATCTAAGTACAATGTTAGCCTATGGGGAAGGTCCCCATAGGCTTTCCTAGCAATTTGGGATCGAAGGAAAATCGTTTGATCGATGAATAAAAATCCTTCGAATCGTTCGAACGTTTTTTCCTTCGATCGAACGAATTGCGGTAAATCCTTTGACTTCGGTATTCGAAGTCGAAGGATTTTACTTTGAGGTTCGAATATCGAGGGTTAATTAACCCTCGATATTCAACCAACAGTAAATGTGCCCCTTAATGTAAATTAATATTTTGAAAAGAAAATTTTTAGTGTCAGTATCACTTTAAGACTAATAATGTCATTTAGAATGTAATTCAGGAATGTTGTAAAAAAAAATATTTTGAGGCATATGTAATATACCCGTAGAGAATAAAAATGCAAAGTGACAGCTAAAATCTGATGAAAGAATCCCTACCGGGCAGGGAATGTCTACTGTTAATGCTCCAATTTTGTATGTATGGTCGGTGCCCTCTAGTGGAGTCATATTCATCACCCTGCTGTGCCTTCTAAATTATATTTTTGTCCTTAATCAAGGATCTCAAGAAGCTTCATTGACATGTTTCTGCCTTGATCCAGAACAATGCGTTTTTATCAAAATCACAATGACTGCTTTAATGACTCTCCATCTTGCTCCTCCAGCATAACTTTGTATAGGCAAGCTGGTGGTATCAGATTCAGAGCAACTAATAATTTTCTATAATGGGCAAGATGTGAAGACACGGTGGGATCACACAATATAAAAAATATAGATTTGTATTCGTTTTTCGTGAGCGTTTCCCCAAATAACCCATGTTCATTAAGCAATACATAAATTTCCCTTCCTATCAACTAAAAAAAAATGAAGTTAATTACTACTTGATGCTTGTTACACAGATGGATGGCTGAAAACTATAATAATTCACTGGAAAAATGTTAAATCTCAAAAAAATTAAAATTAATTAGGAGGAGCATGTATAATTGAAGTAGAGATTTACAACAAAATTAACTTTTAATATGTAGACATTAAGGGGATTTATCAAAATCAGATTTTTTCAGATTTTTTTTAAATAAAAAACTCAGACCAAACAAGAATTTGCAATGTGACCTTATTTATTATTTAGAAAAGCACAATTTAGTCGGATTGGTGACAAAGTCAATAAAATTGATAGTAAAATCAAATCATTTTCATGAATCTTACGATTTTTTTCTGGCTTTCTCCTGAAAAGCCCAAATTTTTGTCCCACAACTCAAAAATAGTTTGATGTTTGGGCTAATTCCAGCGCAGACTTTAGAAACTTTCAAATAAGTTAGGGACCTCTCCCATCTAATGTACAACCTTAGCAGGTCTGAGATTTTCGGATTCTGACTTTTTCCTTCCTCGGGGCTGAGTTTTTTTCCACTAAAAAGCTGAATTTTATAGTTAAAAAAAAAAACTTGAATTTTTTGTTTTTGGCATTTGGACTTTAAATAACCCTCTTAGTATTTGGTCTTTACATTTTTTTTTTCCTTTTTCCTGTTTTGCATTGCAATATTCCATTTTCTAAATGGCTCCAGTTTGGAATGGTAAGTGTGATGCGGTTTCTAGGGTTCCAATTACCCTAGAAACCAGACAGTGGTATTGGTAGATAAATGAAGAGCAGAGGGACAGTAGAACAATAGTAGAACAATAGTAGAACACTATAATCACAACAGTTAATTTGCTTGCTTTCTGGTTGCAGAGCAGAGGTCATTGTCAGCAACCAGGGAGCACTGCCCATTTCAGGTTGGACAGAGGCAAATAATTAAGGGCAACTGCATAGCTGCTTAGATAGCGTTATTCTGTAATATACTAAAAGTTAATTTTGGAAGAAATTCTACTTCAAAATATAATCTAATAGTGATGACTTAATGGTGAGAATGGACGATGCCTATGGAATACATCATGAAACAGATGTGCATATTGTTACCTTACGGGATTTCTGATATCCAGAGAATGCAGAAATAGAAAAGGCAGAGAGATGGGAGGGAGAGGGAAGGAAGGAGAAAAGAAGCCATCAGTGAATTGCAAAAGCGTTGGCATGCAGGGTGTCTGACATCATCCATCCAGATATCAAACTTTTCAGTTACCTTTAAAAGTCGCCAGTCAATTAAAAAGCTTTGGGAGAACCCCCACACAACTGCATCGCTCATACCATGCATTTTATACCGGACGACTATATTAAAAATGTGATAATTGTAAGGCCTCAGCTTCTAAACTATAACACTCTAGTATCTAAATTCATCCAGACGGGTGCTGGGTGTTTCGGTTTAACAACTTGAGTGCCAGCTTGAGTGCCATATATTATAAATCTAATAAACAATATGAAAGGGAAGATATAATTTAAAAATAGTTTTGTGTTATTATTTTAAATACATGTGCTGTTTGAAGGCAAAAATGTAGACCCTGTTGCCAAAAAGCAGCTATGTTCATTTTCTTTTATTAAGCAGGTAATGCAATTAGGAGTTTAATCAAATGCACTACTCATTTTTAACATCCAGTGGTGTCTTTAAGAGGTGTTAGGAAAATATTCCTCCAAAGACAGAAGTCTAACATTGCAGGTCCAAGTTTTATTGGTGTCAGAGACTCTCAGCTACTGAGACTATTTGGGGCACACAAGGGAGTCACAATGCACTTTCACAGAAGCAGAATTAGATGTGAATCATAGATGCCCTTTAGCCAACTTTTTTCTTCTTTTCTCTAAATGTGCTGCCATTGACAGTACTCACCGCTTAGCTGCTATCAGTCAGCAATGTGTTTATTAGTTGCAGGCTTTGGAGAAGGAAGATTAAACGGCTGTACTTGTTAAAAAATGACAGCTAACCTTACATGGTTTACAAAAACAGCATATCAATGCTAATTAATTGGGTTCTTGTTAAAAACAGACAGTGAAATAATAAACAGCTAAAACAGGGCTTATCCATTTATAGGCAGTATCCGCTCAGGGTTGTAAAGAGACCAAGAAGGTGGCATCAGTCTATAAAAATTCCCAGGTCTTACCGGTGATTCCCCAGTGACTTGTTCCATGTTATTGATCCGCATCAATCCCTTCCTGCCGCTTCGCTCAACGGAGATGCTGACCCATGTGTTCAGGGGAATCTTTTCTTTGCTCCTGGCACATGGAAAAGGAACAATGTTATTGATGGTTTTCCCCACACATATAAAAAGCGTATTTTGGGTCAGGTAAGGTAACACTTCTTTAAGATAATCTGGATCTATTAAAAACCTGTTTGCCTATTATGATTGGGTCACAATGACTGACCGCTTAACTTAATTGAAAATCTGCATCAGCAGATGCCTCTACATTCTATAAAATAAGTTGACTGAATAAAGCAGCTGATTTCAACAAGTGAAGTCAATAACTTGATCAATTTCAAGCACATACTAATACTATCCTTCTTGTGTTAGGGCTCTTACTGACGAGCAGGAGTAGATGCATTACATTTTTTCCAATGGGGCTGTACTCACACAGGCACGTGTAGGCGCCGAACGCAGGAAAAATGCAGTCTCAACCTGCGTTCGGCGCCTACACGTGCCTGTGTGAGTACAGCCCCATTGGAAAAAATGTAATGCGTCTATTCCTGCGCTCCCCTGCGACTGAAGGCAGAAAAAAGGAACACAGGGGAGCGCAGGTAAAAACGCTCGTCAGTAAGAGCCCTTAGGCAGCATGAAAATCTGTTGTGCTTAATGAGTGTGGGAGACATTGCTGAGCATTCCCTATATTACCACAGTTTTGCTCTAGGTCTCTTGCAATATGATATAGCAACCCCCCTACTCACCCCTAACAATGTCCTAACAATTTCTCCCACCTGTTGGTACCATGTCATTTCAATAACACAGAGTACAAAAATATCTTTTCATGCAATGCCTACTCATACTTTTTGACTGAGTTCCTTTAGAAAATGATGCAAAAGGAACGAAAGGCTGTCAGAATGTCACGCCCACGTCACTCAGCATTACTGAATACCTACTATATTAAAGGACTTTTTGCCTGTTGAGCAGACTGGAAGAATATTTGGTGCAGGGAACTTATTTTAGACATACTATGCCAATTATTATTGCCTTAGTTATTGACAAGTTCTTGGCCTAATGAATAATAATATATTATATTAATTTTGATACCTATGTGTAGCAGCTAAAAACTGTTTTGGTGTTTACACTCTTAAAACCCTTAATCTCTCACAGTCGTGAATTTCAACCCTATATGCATGCACCGTAAGGCCCAAACTGGTAGCACACTCTCCAGTGGTCATAGGATAGAGCTTTAGTTCAGTAACAGCTGAAGAACCATAGGGTAGAGATCACAAGTCTGCCAAGAATATAAACATCAAGAGAGAAGCATAGAGAGAGATTTCTGTTACGTACTTGATCACAGCAGCTCCCTTTCCAAGATCATAACGGTATTCTAGATTGCCTTCGTGAAGGGACAATGACACAAAATCTCCCTTTCCATCAGTTTTCTGCCCATTATAGAAGATGAGACCATTGGGGCTGCTGGCTAGGAACACTACTTCCATGGCAAGCTTGTCCCTGTAAAAGCATAAACAATGCAGTGAGCATACTTTGAAGAATGGAATTAAATTTGCACATTTACTTAGGCTCATATACCTCCATTACTGGGCTTTTCGTACAAACTGTTAAATTATTATGGATGCAGATTGTATGATCTCATATTTTACTCATACTTAATATATTACAATAAGATCTGCATACTTTAGCTCTACCTAAGAAAGTGAGAATGCAAGATAACTTATTGGGTCTGACTAATGTACTGCAACCAAAACAACAGGGATCCCCAACCTTTTGAACCCGTGAGCAACATTTAGAAGTAAAAGTATTTGGGGAGCAACACTAGCATGAAAAATGTTCCAAATAAGTGCTGTGATTGGCCATTTGGAAGCCCCTATGTGGATTTGACCTGTTTTTTATACAAACAAAACTTGCAAACCAAAACTTGTTCAAAAATAAACACCTTCTTTGAGGCCACTTGGAGCAACATCAGAGGGGTTGGAGAACAACATGTTGCTCACAAGCTATTGGTTGGGGATCACTGCATTATACCATGCTCTGGGATCAGTTGTATTACAGCTATACTATATACTTTATGTAGTAATATATAAGTTGAAGGTCTCTGTGGCTGTTGGTGCCATCTGCAATCATTGTCCCATACTCTTTGCTCTCCTCAGCTTTCCTCAGTTGCACTTACTGTAGGTCAGTGGCAAATGCCTGCAGTCCCTTCAGTTCCAAGTAAGAGTATCCATTAAACTGAGGTAAGAAAGGCAAATTCAGATCCTGGTTGCTAACTGAGAAAAAATGGAGAACAAAGCAACATCAATCACCATTAATGGTCTTTAGGTTTATCGTATCTAGAGGTAGTTTTACCTGCACATTATAAGTATATACAAACTGTGTTGACTGCACTACAATTACATAAACGTAATAAACAATAAGTTCACTGGTTGATTACACAAGTATATCTAAATGTTGCCTCTACCCATCTGCATGCTGACTGAGATTTACATGCAGTAACATCGCTAAAAGGGAAGGGGGAAAAATTAAAGGTCATTAATGAACCACACATTTTTAATTCAATCACAGCAAGTTGAGGCTTAATTATTTGTATAGAAGAAAAGTGCTGACCAATGAGAGGCCTACCGATTAGCCTTAAAATGGATGGTTTAAGCCCTAAGGTTAGCCAAGGCCATCAGACCCAGAACATTTCCTAACTGTCTCTATGTAATGAAAAACATCTGTACAGTACTCATTGCTAGAATCCAGTGTGACTGCCACAACAGGAAAATTGTGTTGGACACATCCTGAACAATCCAGGAAAGTTTATCTTTCTGCCACAAAAAACCTTACAGTATGACCACGAACAGGTATTTTCTTACCTTTCTCACAGAACTCTCCCTCTCTGCCCATTGGGCATTCACATTTGGCACCACCCTCAGGTAAAACTAGACAGGTAGCAGAAGCATGGCAGGGGTTCGGGTCACATGGGTTGCGCTCATCTGCACAGGTGGGCCCTGCAATGATAAGTGATAAAGGAAAAAGTCCTGCAACAACACACTCTTAATAAAGAACAGGTTTAAATTTCTTATCCCTCTTCTCTTAAATCACAACCACATTTTTTTCAGGTACACACAGCACTAGGAAGTCGATAACAGCATTTATCTATTTTCCAAATACAAGCAAAATAGTGGGCTAATTTAAAATTTTCTATCCTGCTCATGTCACACTTGCTTCTGTGCATTAGTGAGGTAGAACTAACCTGTATAACCACTGAAACACTGGCAGTGGAACATTTCTGCCTCCTTCACTTGGCATACAGCACCATTGTGACATGGGTTAGGTTGGCAGGGGTTGTTACCACACTCTCCCACCCCACTTCCATATAAGACATCAGCTCCACCTTCTTGTAGGTTGTATAGTTGGTTGTTCACATCTAGTTGACGGATGCAGCCTTTAAGACCAACAGACACAGAGGTCCTTTCTGATACCCTGTGCAAAGGATCCAAAGAAAAACGGATTACTGTGGCGTATACTCCTTTTGAGGTATACACTTGGTTGGGATTTTTCCTGTACTAATTCAAGCAAATAAAGTAAAAGCATGGGAGAAAACTCTGCTTTGTATAAACATATATACCTTACGCATTTCTAGCTGTTACAAGGCTCTGCATAAAAACAGCACAGAGAATTGTTTTTTTACACTGCAGTTTAAACAGTTTTAAAAATATATTCAAAAAAAGGTTTTGCATATTTGTTCATTTCTAAGTAATGCTTTTCAAGTGTTCAAAAACCCCTTCAGAAGTTTAGAAGGAGCGCTGCTTCAAATGATAGAGGAGGCCCCAAATTCTGTTTTGGAGAACGTTATCATTGCTAAGGGGCAGATTTATTAAGGGTCGAAGTGAAAATTCAAATCCTCAATTTTTTTCCACGATTTTAGTTTTAATTCGAATTGAATTTTCAGATTTATCATACTCTGGCCCTTTAACTATTCGCCGCCTACAACCTGTCAAATTACTGTATAACTCAATGGGAGAGGTCCAGGGATCAATTTGGTGATGTTTGCAGCCTTCTTGACATTCTAGTTTTTTTTCGTACAAAAAAGATTTGAATTAAGTTTTTTTAATTCAAGTCGAGTTTTTCTAATTCGAATCTAATTAGATTCGAGGTTTCGGGTTGATTCAATTCGTCCGAGCAGAGAAAATTCGATTGTATTGATAAATTTCGATTGGTCGAATTTCGAGTTTATGGGAGTTTAAAAAAACTTACATGAATTTGAAATTCGACCCTTGATAAATGCCTATAGCCAAGTGTGAGTAATTCAAATCAGTAACTCTAGTTTAAACAGCTGGTAAGGTGCATGCTTATTAATATTTTTTTTAATTACCCGCTGATACTTACACAGACATCTGATCCTCAGGAGCTCCTCCTATAAAGAGATCCGTGTCTAGGTTGAGGCCATCAGTTCCAGACGGGCTTTCGCCATTGACATGAGATTCACCATCTACAGACAACATGCCACTGCGCCTGTTACGGGTCACTACTAATTGATGCCACTTGCCAGGTTCAATGGGCACTTTACTGGTTATTTTTCCAGTTCCAGATCCAGTATTAAACCTGCAAAAATTTGGAAAAGTTTAATATTTTCTATTATATATGTTACTTTGTAAGCGTGTAAGGGATGTGCGACAGGTTTAATTGGCTGTAAACTTAAAGGAAAAGGCAAGTTGTTTAGCACTTGGGGTTGCCAAATGTTAGGCACCCCCAAGTGAATGTATTTACTTAACTGAAACCCCGGGACAATGCTCCTATCAGCAGAAAACTGCACCAGCCCGGGGTTATTCCAGTAAATGCTCCTCTTCCGGCTTCTCCTTTCTTCAAATTTCCCGGGGCAAAGGCATCCGCAGTAGAATTAAAAAGCCGACTTTTTAGTTAAAGTTCGGCTTTTCACTCTAATGCCCATGCGCCAGAAGCCGGAAGAGAAGCAATCCCTGGTGCTCACTGAAATAACCCCGGGCTAGTGAAGTTTTTTGCTGATCGCAGCATCGCCCGGGGTTTTAGGTAAGTAAATACATTGACTTGGGTGTGCCTAACATTTTGCACCGCCAAGTGCTAAACCACTTTCCTTCTCCTTTACAAGAAAGACGACTATAAGGCTTTTATATGAAAGGAACAAAGTAATCTCAAAATCAAAGCAACAGGTTACAAAAGACCAAAGGAAATGTAACCTCTTATTCATGTTTAATGGAAAAACGAATATATCTATATTATCAGTGGAATAAAAAGTTGAGATGCTATACATACCTGAGTTCTACAAAGCCATTAATAACTGCAAGAGAGATGAAGTCCTTTCCGAGTGACTGACCATTATATAGGAGAAGACCATTCTGCTCAGAGGATCTGAACTCCATGGCAATGCGCACTGTATGATATGCCTTCATCATCTTGAATGCCAGGTATGACTTGCCCCCAAAACCAGGAATAAAATATTTAATACCTGCAAGAAAAGGACAGAGAAAGAATACTATAGTAAGGGGCAAGGTAGAAGACTATGGGGAATATTTATAAAAGTTTATAAAAATATACTATTGGAATGGACCAGACATCACCACTTTTACACCATGCTATGTTGCTGGTTCTGAAGACAGTACAGAAACCTCATATTTAAAGGGCATGTAATGCATGCTAGAAATATATTCCTACAGTATACTGTAACTTCCTTCAAGCTAATTAAAAGAATGGGTTAGCCATTTATGAATGATGCATTGTTTAATGATTATTACTGATAAAACTTCTTAGACTATAAGTGTATAGAGCACTAATTTCAGCCTACAGCCAACATTTCCCACAGAGTTGCAAACATGGCAGGCTTTGGTTTGTTCTGCAGGTACAATACAATGCCCATGGAGTAATATTGAACAAAGGACACATAGTAGCAATGTTATAAGGTAAATGTTTTTAGAAAACGAGATATTGCCTATTAATTGAATGTGTCAGTCTGTAAAGCAGAACTAGTGTCCCTTGGAGTTTAGCCTTACATTGATGCATGCTGTTTTTATCATGGTTATTCTATTATTTGCTAAATGTATTTATAACACAATTGAAACAGGATTCTTAAAGGGATTGTGTCATGATTTTTATGAAGTCGTTTTTATTTCTAAATTACACTGTTTACACTGCAAATAATTCACCCTACAATATAACATTTTATTTCTGAACCAGCAAGTGTATTTTTTTTAGTTGTAATATTGGTGTGTAGGCAGCCTTCTCAGGTCACCTCATTTTGCCTGGTCATGTGCTTTCAGAAAGAGCCAGCACTTTAGGATGGAACTACTTTCTGGCAGGCTGTTGTTTCTCCTACTCAATATAACTGAATCTGACGCAATGGGACCTGGATTTTATTATTGAGTGCTGTTCTTAGATCTACCAGGCAGCTGTTATCTTGTGTAAGGAAGCTGCTTTCTGGTTACCTTCCCATTGTTCTTTTGTTAGGCTGCTGGGGGAAAGGGAGGGGGGTGATATCACTCCAACTTGCAGTACAGCAGTAAAGAGTGACTGAAGTTTATCAGAGCACAAGTCACATGACTGGGGGCAGCTGGGAAACTGATGATATGTCCAACCCCATGTCAGATTTAAAAATTAAATGTAAAAAAAATCTGTTTGCTCTTTTGAGAAACAGATTTCAATTCAAAAGTTTGCAGTAGCAGCACTATTAACTGATGCAGTTTGAAAAAAAATAATATTTCCCATGACAGTATCCCTTTAATAAAAAATTCCAAGTGGATGAACACGTCCTATGTTTATCATGATATGGTTGCCATGGAGATCAGATTTTGGCGCTGATCTTCAAATCCAAGCAGTGCAAACAAACACTATGACATCTCAGCAGGCAAATGTCTTTAGGGAGGCTGCTTGCTGTACGTAGATTATGTCTCATGCATTCTAATAAAGTCTGCATTCCATGATTAATTCCCATGATTGTCCGCTTCTTTATGGATTTATACAATACAATGCTTAAACAATTGTGGTCTGCGGCTTAGATGTGCACGTACCCACAAACTGGTTATTTGCATGCTTTGTGCATACATATTTAGTTCTGTCAATCATAGTTAGGCTAATGCTCATTTGTATCAACTTCTATTGAGGCACATGCATCAAAGCCTGACTTAGGTAACTATAGGGACAATTCATGTGCCAATCATGTACAAACAAATGCTTAAAAAAGTCACCACACAGAAACACAATTAAAACTCCAAAAGCTGAAAGTTAGCCAAAGTCATGTTAGTAGTATAGTAATAAAACCCGAAATATGCGGGGTTGGACTGTCCCTCCTGGAGATCCATCCTCCTGCCCAGCTGTAGGTGCCACCAATTGATCTCATTCATAAAGTTGCATGATCATTAGCAACAGAGGGGTGTCAGGGAACCCTTCAGATGAGGTTCTGTGGTGGGCCACAGGTATCCCAGTCCGACACTGCTAATTGGAGGGCCAAACTGCACGGAACTGACTGCAGGTCCATCTATTTTAGGGTTAGTAGATGACCCAACATACAAACCAAATTCTCATACTCAACACTCATACTCAGTTAGAGGGTTATTTACTAAAATCCAAACTTTTCTGATTATTTAAATAAAAAAAAGTCAGACCAAACTAGAATCCACAATTCGACCTTATTTATTATTTAAAAAAAGTATGATTTAATCAGATTGGGGGAAAACTCAAAATCGAGCAAAAACCCAGAGAAGCTCAAATTTTTTGGATTTTTGCCCGAAAAGCCCAAAATAGTCAGATTTTCAGCTTAATTTCAACGCAGACCACAGAAACTTCCAAATAGGATAGGGACCTCTCCCATTGACTTACATACAACCTCGGCAGGTCTAAGATGGCAGATTTTCGGAGTCAGACTTTTAGCTGCATCGGACTTTAATAAATCCAGAAAGATTTGAGTTTTGCACCAAAAAGTCAGAGCAGATGTTTAGCAAATAACCCCCTTAGTGTTCAGTGTTTGGACACTGAATAGAAGAAAACTTGATAGCTTAGTACTTACTTTTCTCGCACACAGCTCCTCCTCTGCCAGCTGGGCAGCTACAAGTGAAATCTTTCCCGTTGTCCTCACAAGTACCTCCATGTAGACAAGGGTGTGATTCGCATGGCCGTGGAGGCTTCTTGGTTGGAATACGTGGTGGTTTTCTCCTGGTGGTGGCAGGAATAGTGGTCATTGGTCTTTTTGTAGTCACTGGTCGCCTTGTTGTCATTCTTGGAGTAGTTTGCTGAACAACTGGCTCTGGGGTGGTCTTGACTGCAACTATTCTTCTGGGTGGTGGAGTTGTTGCCACGGTTCTTGCTGTACTGACTACAGGTGTTGTGGTAGTGGCAGTTGCAGTCGTAGCTACCATACCAGTGGTTGCTGCTGTTATAGTTGTTGTTGTAACCATAAGAGGCACCCAGTCTGATAAAACAACACATAAAAAGTAACTCAAACAAGATGCCTTTATTGAAAGCATTTACTTTACAAAATGGGTGAGTGATTTTGAAGGCAATTGAAGATATGGCAAATGGAGCACAATGATTATGAAATGGTCCACCTACAGTAGACCACTTCCCTTTGACATCAGTGGAAATCCCTCCAATGTCAATATAACTTAGTGTACAGCAGCTAGTAGGCTGTCAGTGCCATAAAATGGGAAAGAGAAATTATAGCTATTCACAAGTAATTAAAGCATTAAAAAAATGCAAACAAATTTCAAGAGTGATGATTTTACCTACTTTTTGGCCATTGGGTGTTTTATCTCGAGGGAACTACACCATTAAAGGAACAGTAACACCAAAAAATTAAAGTGTTTTAAAGTAATGCAAATATCAGGTACTGTTGCCCTGCACTGGTAAAACTGAGCTGTTTGCTTTAGAAACACTACTATAGTTCATATGAACAAGCTGCTTTGTAGCAATGGCGGAAATTGAAAAAAGCTTATATGGCATAGGTTAAATAGTGGATAACAGATAACACCATTATGTTCTACAGGGCTTATCTGCTTTATGCTGTGTAACCTGAGCCTTTTCTCCTTTGAATGGCTGCCCCCATTGCTACACAGCAGCTTGTTTATATGAACAATAGTAGTGTTTCTGAAGAAAACACGGCAGTTTTACCAGTGCAGGGTAAGCCACAGGTCAGTGACTACACGGCACAGCCTGTGGTTAGCAAGCACAAGTAATGTCTAGTGTGGGTTAGGAACAACTAAACTTTAGCTGAATTGGGTCATCAATCTGTCCAAGTTATATTTTTTGTAAATGACAGTTGACAATTGTTTGTACACACAACACATTTAAAGTTGGCCCAAATATGTTTTTTGCACGGTTAAAGTAAATGTAATTCTAAGCAAGTTTCCAATATACAATAACTAGAAATTGACATTGCTTTAAAGTTATTTGTAAATGAAATTGCTATTGAAAGCAGTATCAGTCCTGTTAATATTAACTGTTCTGCCGGTTCTGACTCCGGAAGCAATGAAGCAGAATATCTTAAAGGAACTGAAGGACAGTCCCAAACTGGGAATGACTGTAGGACAGACACTTACTGTTTTCATTTGCTACAACTGCTACTACATTTCCACTTAATTATTTGAAAATTAGTGTATACTGGAAAGTTGCTCAGAATGATATTTTCTTTCATTAGTCAAAACAGGTTGCTAATGGCGATCCTCTTCCTCGATCCTCGATCTAAAGGGGTCTCTTCTGGTTGACAATGATGGTTATAAAAATTCTACTGTTTGCAATGCATAGCTAAACATAATAGGGACAATAAATAAAATGTTCTTCCACACTGTAGAACCCGATAAAGTACATAAAGATACTTCTGTGGTTCTTTAAAATGCTTATCTGTTTACATTTAGTGACATTTATCTACTGGGCTATTACTCTGTATTGTTCATTGGGAATAGTGTGATCTGATCACAACTGCTGACCTATTTATTTGGAGGCCTGTCTGACAGCCAGGTTTACTGGTTCATTAGCAACCTATTCAATGCATATATTATATTCACATGGTTAAATGTATATTTTCTTCTATATCAATATAGGGGGTTGCTGCTTTCTCCATAGACACCACAAGGGCTTTTGCTTAAATGTTGCTGTTTTGCTCAATAGTGGATTAATGTTTACAGAAGGGGTTTTATGTATGAATTGCAGCAATGAAGAAATCTGCTAGCCTGGCCATTTGCCTGTTCCCAAGGTGCTTTTGTATCGCTCCCTAGGTACCAGAATCTGACCTTTAATTCTGAATTTATTCCAGCCTATATCAGCAAACTGCAAATGAGTGAGATTAATGGCACTTTATTTGCTTATGCCTTAAAATCACAAGGATAAATGTAATTCCCAAAAGCAAAATTAACAAAGATCACACAAAAAACCAAAATAAATACATTTACAAGGCAGACTGGGTCATAGTTAAGAATTAAGCAGGAATGTACCAGGGATCTCACCAAAATCCAGAAACTTGACATTATCTTGAATGGGCTTCTTTATAGATATTGCTTTATTCTTGGAGCTCTTGAGCTGTCCCAGCAATGCTCTCTGCACATCCATGGCAGACATTGTGGTAGCTAGAAGACAGAATAAGAAAGGAATAAGTCAGGCTTTACCCTGCTGGAATGTCCAATCTAAACTTAATGTAAACAGCTGAATACCAAGATATGACAGAATGATAGGGCAGGGAATTATCTTTATACAGATATTGTAGATTACCGCAACTCCTCACCTTTCCTATGTTTCTCCTGCCTGGTGGTGCTGATCCCTCTAGACGGTCGGCACACGTCAGTCATTTACAAATAGGTTTGGAAGAGAGTTGCACAACACCAATTTTGTTGCAGGTGGGTAACGTGCCCCTTTTATTGTCACCACAATGTTTCGGGGGGGGGGGTTCACCCTCCCATCATGCAACTCTCTTACAAAACTACAATTATACAGACCCATGCTGGAAATAAGGTGAGTATTGGCTCTGACAGGCCCTGATTATGACACAGCATGGAAACCCTCTTTTAACAAATAACTCCAGGGAGCTTGTATATAACAATTACTTCACTACAAATTCTACAGTGCAGTTTAGACAAAACTATTTAGCCACAACATTTTGTATTAACTGAAGTATTCATGATAAAAAATAGAGAAAACATATCTAGGAGCCTATGATTAAGTGTCAGATGGACATGAAACGCGTAAGGCTTGAAATGATTGTTCAATAAAGTATTTTCCTTTTTCTACTTTTTGGTCTGACCTGATATGGTGTCCAGTGTGCCCTACACTCTTTATTGTTTTGTTGCCACTGGACTATTGCCAATAAAAAGATGGAAATTAGCAAGCAGAGGTTATTGTTTCTTAGAAGGACCTATGCACTCAAGGGTTTTATTATCAAGTCCATGTACATTTCCTAGCCCCACAGTATTTGCAGACCTGGATCAAAATGTGCTTCCACAATGGTCCTGATGGAATTGCTTGGTCCAAGGTCCCTCACACGGATGCTCTTGAAATCCCTCTTGACGTCTGAATCACGAAGTAGATTATCCAGCTGAAGGACAGGGGCACAACAGGTCATTTTGAACAGCACTAACTCTTGCCTGTAGCTGGTGCATGACAAGTTAGAATATGTGATGTGCAAGAAAGACCTGAGCTCCGGCATCACTGTGTCTGTGTTCTACATGCAATACAAGCAGGGGGCAGTGACAGAACTTTATATGTAGTTTTCTGCTTCCCTGAGGCATAAAGCAAAAGCAACTTCTATGGAAAACAAAGACAATCAAAGGAAGTTATTTTCTAAAGGGTTTTACAGCAAGTTCGGCTGTTGCAGTTAACTCACTGGCTTTTCGAAGTTCATTTGAAATAAGCATTGATGTGATCAGTATTCTGTTTTTGCATATTCAGAGCAAAAGAAATAAAGATTTAATATGGCTACTGAAAAGGGAAATCATTTCTATTGATGTAAAGTTTGCCCTGGACCTGTAACCCATAGCAATCAAACATGTAATGGCACAGTGCAATACTGATTGAGAAAGTAAACATCTGACTGGTTGCTATGGTGACAGGGCTAGGGCAAACATTGCAAGTGTTTGTGCATAACCCCTTATGCATCTAGTAAATTGTATTAATAACTTGGTCAGAAAAACAGCACTGCATTTTTAATGAGAGCTCAATCCATATAAATATAAAACAGGTATATAAGTACAAAACATAAGACGATGTTGTACCCAAGATCAAACACAGTAAATATTGGAATGGCAAATGTATTTTTTTACTCCAAATATAAAAAATACATTGCTAATAGCAGGGAAAACAGAGATCTGCAGCTATTCTTTCTGCTGTGTGCTGGCTGCTTCATAGTCAGACAGATAAGGGCTATCTGTACTTTCCATCTCTCGGAGGCTCAGAAATGCCATCCCTGGGAACAATCCCACTACGAATTCTTCTCAGACAGAGCTTCGGCACATAATGCTCCCCATCTGCAGTGGCACTGATTGCTGTCATACAAGTCACATAACAACTGAAGGCTTTATGGGGAGAAAAGCTAATAGTAAGGAATAGAAATTACAGTAGGAAGCTTAATCACTGTCTTACTGAGCTTTTTTCCTACATGAAGGCAATAGTTGTAATTAGGAAATCCCCAGATCATTTTTTTTAAAGTGATGTCATACCATGTCAGAAATAAATGAAAAAATGCACCTTTGCATTTAGTCTGTAAAGTCTGTGTTCGGCTGCCCTTTTATTTAAATGATAGCACAACTTGCAGATATAGGTTATTTTATCATGTGAGTGGAGGGTGCCATAGATGTTACTCTGATACAAATCCATGGGTTCAAATTAAACAGATACTGTACGTTCTTCTATGATCTAAATCTTGGGAGTTCAAGATAAAAGTTTAAAAACCCAAGGCAATTGTGGGCCAGTCACACAGTCCAAAATGTAGACTTACAAATAGACATTGGGAAAAATATCCTGACTCAAGAAAGATTGTTCATTTCAACATACATGTGTAGAGCTGAAGCATCAGACATACAGGTAGAAACAATAGAATTCTACCTGTATCTAACGATTCAGCACTAAACAGTGGCCTTCAACACTTTCAGGTGCCTTCATAGGCAACCAATCAAAATTTCCCAGGTCGACAGATATCAAAGTCTTCCATACATGCACCGAATATTGTATGGAAATTTGTTTCATATGATAATATTAATGCGTGTATGGCCACTTTAACTGTGCAAGACCAATAAAAGCTGACTGTTTAACATAATTTACTAGGCTTGAGTCAAACTCTGCTCATGCTGCTATATTGTACATGCACACTTGCATAAGTACAAAACAAAAGTCTAATCCCTGGGCAAGAAATTTACGTTTGCAATATTTTGTCCAGGAACTGAGGAACAATGTTTTTTAAATGTATAAATTTGAGGGTGAATCAGAAGGAGGCCAAACAAAACATACAATACAATGTACAAAGTACAGATAGTTCTGTAGAAAATTGCAATATGTATACCACAAAGCAAAATGCTGCACAAGGACTGTACTTGTAAAGAGAAAGCCAAAAGAAGAGGATCTGAAAACAAACAAAAAGCCAACAAAGGCAAGCAGATGGGAGATAAGCCTAAAGAGATATTTTAGCTATCGCTTTTGGGCTGTCATTTCTAAACCAGATTCAAAAGCACCTGCTCCACTTTAATACTCTAGTGACCATGGAGCAGAAAGTCTGTTCTAAAGTTGTTGATATTTCAAAAGCTCTCATTGCTTGTTTATTTTCTTTGTTTTCTATTTTAAGGTATTCAGGTAATGTCACATAGGGCACCCTTGATCTAAAGAAGCAACATGGTCCCCGCAACCTGCCATTCCTAATAAAACCATGAACAAACAATGTTGTACCACACAGTGAGTCAGTCTTAGTTCTTCTTCAATGCCACCGATTCTCTTACAAAAAAAGAGTCAGTTACCTATAATCACTGATGTGATAATTGGTCTACACCAGTGCTGTCCAACTGGCGGCCCACAACCCCCCCTTGTGTGCCCCCCACATGAAAATATGGCTGCTGTGACTGCTTACATTGTGTAAGATTTAAAAGGTATAACTACAGAGATGAACTGGTCCCTGCATTGTTTAAACCTCAAATTCAGTAAACTCCTGCATTGTTCACACCTGTAACCCCCCTGTATTGTTCATACCTTCAAGACCTGGACTGTTCACAAATCAGACCTAGACTGTGTGCCTGCATTGTTCACACCTCATACAAACTGCAAAAGGGACCCAGCATTGTGTCCCTGTATGTAGTACAACGTGAACTGTTCATCTTACAGTGGTACTAATAGGTTGCCCAGTCTCCTGCTCTATTCTGCTTTTCCTATGTTCCCTGTGTGTGCCATTCTCTGCCTGCCCTATATTCCCTGTGTGTGCCATACTCTGCCTGCCCTATGTTCCCTGTGTGTGCCATACTCTGCCTTCCCTATGCTCCCTGTGTGTGCCATACTCTGCCTGTCCTATGCTCCCTGTGCGTGTGCCATACTCTGCCTGCCCTATGTTCCCTTTCTGTGTGCAATAATCTGCCTGCCCTATGCTCCCTGTGTGTGAGATACTATGCCTGCCCTATGCTCCGAGTGTGTGCCATACTCTGCCTGCCCTATGCTCCCAGTGTGTGTACCATATTTTGCCTACCCTATGTTCCCTGTGTGTGCCAGCCTACCCTATGTGACTTGTGTGCGCCATACTCTGCCTGACCTTACCCTGCCTGTGGGACATAAGCCTGGTAGGAGTTTGTTCTGGGGGTTTGTTAGAATTTGGAAATTGTTATTAGGGGCCCATAAGGTGTTTAACTATATGCTGGGGAGGGGGCTGTTGTGCTATGCACAAGAAAGGAAGAGGAGGCATATGGATTTATGGGTATGTCTTACTATGGCAACTTTTTTCACATATAACTGATGAGTGATTTCCCTGCAGTGAACACCAACCATATGGCTTTCTGGTGTGCTACCAACATTAACGTGGACATGGTCTTGTGGTAACCTGGGTGTGGTTTAAAGTTGGTGTGGTCATTACTGGCTTCCATTATGGGCATTCTATCATGTAGGCCAGAAAAAATCCAGCCCTTGGTACCACAGAAATTAGACAGCACTACTCTACACCAACACTGTCCAAATTATATGGCAGGGAGACACCCAGTCGTTGTGTCAGACATCATAAACGTGTACTGCAGCTGGTGAGCAGCTATAAGTGCTAAAATTATAGATGATCTTAGAAGACACATTGCCATTCAGAACTCAACTTCTGGCCTATTATATGGTCAGTATACTGCTCTGTATTTCTAACATCCTTGAAATTTGCAGTGGATGTACATTATCCCTTATTATGCAAAGCTAATTATCTGTGTTCCCTGACTTGTTTAATAGCCTGTTGAACAAAACTCATTGAACACTTCCAATATATTTGTTTGATATATATATATATATATATATTGATTGATATATTTGTTTGATAGAATATATAAATGTTCAGACAACCATTACACCAGTCTCAGTCTGGGCTTTACTATTCTACATTTAAATATCTAATACACAGACCATTAAAGTATATTACAGAAATGTTAATTGTAGATTCAAAGGGCATTAGGTGAATTACCCTACCATTTCCTTCTGCCATAGTTTTCCAGCTTTAACAACGCGTTATTTAAATTATACCCTTTACAAACAGACAAAGCTGCAGGTTGAGAGACTCATTCATTTTCAGACCGTAGTCATTGGCCTTTAACTTGTAAACATGTTCACAGTGAAGTCATTTTAGTCATTATTTAAACACAGATTGATTATCGCATTATAAGTGGTCTCATAATTCAGTAGAATATTTACTCACTACTGTGATAAGCAAACACAGCACTTTTTCTTCGAAGAGATTCAATTAGACTGATATATCTACATATATATATATATATATATATATATATATATATATATATATATATATAGAGAGAGAGAGAGAGAGAGAGAGAGAGAGTTTTTTTTTATAATTTTTAATTTATACTTTTTTCTTGTCCTTCTGCTAAAACTGTGTCACATAACAGGTGTGCAATATGCCTCAGTGTGTATGTGTGTGTATGTAGAGGACTGATAAATTAGCCAACCGCAGTAGTAGACAGCTAGTCCCCTAGTGGTATAGACCAAGGGCGTTCCTAAAATACAGTTAGGAGGAAGAGCGGTTTACTGATCCTGCAGTTAGCTATGCCCCCTGTAGTTCAATAAATGTCCCGTAGATGACACTGTGCTATACCATATAAGCCTGAGCAGCCATGTGCGCAGGGTCCATTTTGTTCATCTCCTTACCTGAGCAGGCAGGAAGGATGAAGTGGAACCTAGACAGGTCAGGTCTAGTAAGGATAGGCTACTCACTGTAATAGGTCACTCTAGGAGTGACAGATAGTCAGTCAATCGATTGCCTATGGCTAAGTGCTAGGTAAGCATGAACCGCGTGTGGGTTTGTTTTGATATTTTAACATGACTTTATAAAATAATTTAAAATAAATGATTTAGATGACAAGCCTGAGGCTCCGCCGAGGAGTGTGAGTGGTATTAAGATCCCGGGTACTATTGGTGCATGTGACTATTTGCCTATTCACTGTTGCTCTATGTTTCTGCTCATGTACAATCCTATGTGGATTTTTCTGTTGAATAACTACGTTCTCTGGTTAAGCTTCAAGAACCACTGGCACCCACTCAGTTTACTCTATTTAAAGACAGTAAATAGTATTTTACAAATACAGACTGTTGGTTAAATACCAAGCATCTAGCATTATGACGAAACCAAATGTTTAATGGCATGGTCCCGTCAATTCTTCCATGTTAGGGTGTGCTGTTTTTAAGACTCCTTGATGCACTAAATGAAAACAGTGGATTGGTTCCAATCAAACAGAATGTGTTTTGATTACTTACAGCATTCTCAATGCTTCTGGCAGTTTCTCCAAACAGCTCAGACTTGTAATCTGACATCTCTGGTGTGTAGAACACCTCTTGTCCCTCCAACTCTTCAATAATAAGGACACCTTGAAAAATTTTTGTTTCTGTAGTTGGGAGAGAAAAATAAACAAATGTCAGTTTTGGTATCAAAAACAATACAACGTCACTCAACAGCTGCTTAATTGTCTCCCCTATTCCCTTTTGGGTGGTGAGTGGCAGCATGAGCAGTGCCTGGCATAAGATTAGTAGCATGGAGCAGGTCTGAACTATGAAAGGTTAGTAATTGGGTGCGAGTGATTCTGAGTGGATATTGCTCCATCCAATGGCTGGAGAGCCAAGTAGCACAGCACATTACCATGTACAGTAAATCCTCATGAGAGGCGGCTTAGATGGAAGCCTTTACTAGTTGGGCAACAAGAAAGACAAATTAGCCAAAAACAGGTAGACACAGATTTCGAAGATGGATGCAATATTTTTTTAGGTTGGTCACAGAAAAAAAACATATTATCCATTTCATAAATTTGCAATCAAACCAGCAGACCATAAATCCCCAAAATATTGTTCCATTGCATGAAGGCTGCTCAGGCCTGAGGTAAAAAAACTAAGAAAAACTAATCCATAGACCATCTCAACACAGCTTCCAGCCATAGCCACTTTCGGGTTTTTGAAGGACCTAGGGCAAAGATAAAATTTGTAGGCCCCTTGAACCCAACACATTTGTGGCAAATTTACCTTCAACCCACATCTGTAATAATGCTTGCAAAGGCTGTCTAATAAACCTGCCAGCTAAGGATTTTGTAGCTGTGATAAGGAATAAACTGAAAAAATATTTTCTTCTCGAATCCCAAGACACTATGATCTTTTATGTATTTGGTGGAGAAAAGAACATTTCATTCAATCCATCCATACAGTGTGTGCATTTTCTAAGCCTGAGTTTTGGCCTGTGAGCTCTCTATTGATAGTGTGTGCCATTGGTTGTCTGTGATCTCTACTGATTTTAAATCAATTATACATTATTTTTATGAAAAATATATTTACATGCTGTCTGGGGAACTAAATTCTGCTACAGGCTTGAACAACTAAATACGACTAGAGAGAAAGATTCTGCAGTCTCCGTTACTTGTGCTTAGTGTTGGTTATTTATCAAGCAGAACCTTCCAACCCACTTCTACATAGTACAACACAATAAAAAATACATCCCTTATAAACTATTGTTAAATTAAATAAAGGAATAATGAATTATGGTTTTACTGTAGAGTTGCTTCAGTTTATTAAAAGGGTCTGTCATTTCTGGAATGACACCAAAAGCCCCCCTAATCTTGCAGGCATTGCTAAAATAGCTGATGTTGGAACCTTAAACCAAAGTCTTCTGCTGAGACTGCAGATTTCCACCTTAAAGGAGAACTAAACCCCCCTACCAAACCCCCCCCCCAATCTTGCAGGCATTGCCCCCTCCCCTCTTCCTCCCCGCGATGTGCTTTAGTGTGAAAAACCCTTTTAAAAATCCTGACCCTTAAATGCAGAGAATATTTAAAAGGGTATTTTTTTAACACTAAAGCACATCGTGGGTAGAAAGAGGGGAGGGGGGCAATGCCTGCAAGATTAGGGGGGGCTTTTGGTGGGGGGTTAGTTATCCTTTAACAAGCCCAAAACTGACCTTACTGTCTTTCCTTCTATCTTCACACTTTATAAATGTATATAATATTAATATGAACATTAATTAAACTTTCTTTCCACCACTTTGCCAAAGCCATGGAACACAGATGCCTGGAACCAAATAATTTAGTCTACAATAAATAATGTAACACTCCCATAGCTGAATTGCTCACTTGGGCAATTTGTTCCTTCAGCATCATTAGCTGGGGTCTTTCCATCGGAGCAGCATCCTAGAGGTGTGTTGTAGCAGCTGGCTCTTTCTATGACTGTGGTGGTTACAAAGTCTCTCTTCTCTTCAGCTTCTTCCTGCTGTTCATTCTCCACATCAAATGGCTCTGCAGAAGAATAAAAAGCAACCAAATACTTACAAGCATGAAAAAAACAGACCCGTACTGTCTTACTGTCTTTCAAGCTTCTTTTCTTTGTGGGGAAAAAAGTTAAAGATCTAATTTTTTGTAAGGGAGATTCATTTTTCTAAATGATGTCAGATTGTTAACCCTTGTTTTAAAGGTTAGATAGCATGTTCTGTATTGATGAACAGGTCAGTTTAACAACTAACAACAAATTAAAACTAAACTTTTTAATTTAATTTTGTATCTATTTTGATAAGAGAGATGATGTAGAGAAGAAGAATCTACTATATGCTGTTCAACTTCTGTACCGAGGGCAGGAATTTTTCTGACCTATGTGGTGGAGGGCCAATAATGAAAGCCAGAGTTGATCACACCCCCTTTTAAACCACACCCATTTAAACCACACCCATGTTATCTCAAGAACTTTTAAGACTATGTACACATTAATGGTGGTAACGCACCAAAAAAACAAATGGTTGTTGCTCACTGCCTTACCGGGCTCATGTCCCACAGAGTACAGAGTAGGGCAGGCAGAGTATGTCACACACAGGGAGCACAGGGCTTTCAGTCTGGGTATGAGGTGTGAACAGTACAGAGCTTTAGGGTGTGAACAATAGAGGTGTTCCAGGTTTGAACAATTCAGGATCTTAATGTCTGAATTTGAAGTGTAAACAATTCAGGGGCCAGTTAATCTCATATACCTTTAGCAGTTTGCACAAGGTAAGAGATGACAGCAGACAGGCTTTCATGTGGGGGGCCATACGGGTGGGGGGTCGCGGCCGCCAGTTGGACAGCACTGTACTATACAAACAGTAATTTTGCTTAGCTGTACTGTGTAGAGTTACATACAGTATTATCTATTGTGCTTTGTATTATAACACACAGTGGTATGCAGTGAAATCAGTGTTTATCATTCTTCCACTTTTCCTTACATAGACAGAAAATAAAGAGTTCATTTATACACAAAACATGCATCCTCTGTGTATTTGCAGTTATACAAGTATTTGAGAGGTGCCTATATATTGTGTTTTGGCACATACTGTGTGATACAAACCACAAGTAGCTGCCATAAGCAGTGCATTTACCAAGTAAAATAGAAAGCAGCAGCTAGTGACCATTTGACTGGTTACCCCTGAGAGGGGTAAAGTGCCTTGTGTGTAAGCAGATATTGTGTGCATAACAAGCTGTGACCTTATAAACAGTTTGACTGATGGCAGATGGGGAATATTCTCTTCTGGCATATTACAGCAATTGGGGAAGCCCCAAAACCTTGAATGTGTGGTGGTAGTGCCAGTTAAGGTGGCTTCCATCCATCTGAAATCTGCCAATGGAAAATTGGCATTTTTTGTATTTGAAAAACTTGGGGAAAACAATACAATTGCAAAAACAAAAAAAAAAACAACAACTAACAAGCAAAAACCTTGCTCATGGAAAAAACTCAATTCTTTTTTTTTTTTTATCGTGTTTAAATAAATAAATCTGCCCCGAAATATTTGTTGTCTGCAAACCAGCTTACTTCCTTGGGAAAAAATATGGCACTGCCTACTTATAAATATAAATGCAACTATACAGGAGTACTTTTTCAACAGATAATAGTGTGCTTCCTGCATTGTTATTCCCCTGAAATATTGATATTCAATGAAGAAGCTATATCTACTTTTTGAGTTAACACTCAATGCAGGTAAGTTGATTATTCACATCCATTCATAATAAGGTATATGAAGCAGTTAGTAATACACTCACCTTTGGGTTCAACGCCGCTTAAATCTTGATCACCGCTAGTTTCTAGCTCCTCATCCCCACTGCCACTTCCTGATTCATCATAACTCTGATATACAGTAGGGTGGACTGTGGGAATGGTGACAGCAGGCCTAATGGTAGAAGTATAAGCTTTATTCGTTTGAGTAACTGGTCTCATAGTGCTGCTGGAAAGTGGACTAAGTGATGTGGCTTCTAAGACTAGCTGGAAGGAATCTGTCTTTTTCTTGGCCTTTGCTATCTTTGTGTTTACTGGAGTTGGTAGAGTCCGAACTACAGGAGGAGAGGGTGTTCCTGTAGGACTCAATGTCTGAAGGTTGGCATGAGTAACAGTTTCTGCAACAAAAGAGAGAAATGCATATCACTCGTACCCAGTTATCATTTTGAATTGGTAATGACTAGGCTACATATGAGACTTTAAGAGAAAACTCTACTAAAGCTATATAAATCACTAACAAACCAATGGAATTACAATTCAGTATGTAAGATACAATTTGGATGGTTTTTCAAAGACTGATAGCTGCAGAATGGGCATACCAGGCACATAACCAAGACATATGAATAATATTTTTTCAATTAGCAAGCCACACAATTACAATGCCCCTGCTGAGAAGTCAGTATTGACACCCTAGTTGCTTATCTGCTTACTCATACTCTCATGATAACCTGACTCATTGCTGTAAAGCCATATCTTTATCCCATTTGACACTAGCCTGCTCTGGAAGATAACCAAGAACACTATTAAGATGTTAGATGGATTGGGGTTCTGAAATCTCATATTTCACACTAAGAGTTCAGAAAAATACTAATAAAGACATGCACACTACAGATGTAGCAGGGTGATTGAGAATTGATGTAAAATATAAGATACTTTGCAATAATACCTCAGGAATTTAGTTTCACTATGAGGAATATCAATTTTAGAAGGGTGTGTGTTAGATAAGTATTGATTAATAACCTTTTCTCAAAATACTGACCTTGGCACGGTCCAGTGTGTTTAACTGTGATAGTACGGCCCTGACGGCAAGCAATGGTTTTCAACTGGCACCAGTCTCCGTAAGTCACACCATCAGAACCACAGACCTAAGAGATGTAAAGGGGAATAATGGAAATATTAGATATGTCTTGCCAAGTCCCAAGATAAATTGGTCTCTGTGAAAATCTAGTATAATCACTCTTATTGTAGCACACATAGATAATCACCCAAAAAGCAGACATATTTGATTTTGTGCAATTATTTCTTGTTTGTGTCATAAACTAAATGGATGTCTTAAGCTAGGGCCAGACAATTCTGGAAATGCAGGCAGAGAATCTGCCTTACCCCCACCCCGCTCCTGCTCTGCCTGCACCCGAAAACATTGTCTCAGTTTGGGTGCAGGCAGACGCGGAGGATTTTGCTGTCGAAACACAACATTTTGCACCTTCAGAAGACAAGGGGAGCAGCAGGGCAGCAGATTCTCCACCTGCATCTTCTGGCTCTAGCCTTAGGTTTTATCAGAGACAGCTCTGCAGGGCTAAAGGGATACTGTCATGGGAAAACATGTATTTTTCAAAACGCATCAGTTAATAGTGCTGCTCCAGAATTCTGCACTGAAATCCCTTTTTCAAAAGAGCAAACTGATTTTGTTATATTTAATTTTGAAATCTGACATGGGGCTAGACATATTGTCAATTTCCCAGCTGCCTCCAGTCATGTGACTTGTGCTTTGATAAACTTCAATCACTCTTTACTGCTGTACTGCAAGTTGGAGTGCTATCACCCCCCCCCCCCAGCAGCCTAACAACAGAACAATGGGAAGGTAACCAGATAGCATCTCTAACACAAGATAACAGCTCCCTGGAATATCTTAATAGTAAAAGCCAAATCTCACTGAGATTGATTTGGTTACATTAAGTAGGTGAAATAACAGCCTGCCAGAAAGTAATTCCATTCTTAAGTGCACAAGTCACATGACTGGGGCTGCTGGGAACATGACAAAATGTCTAGCCCCATGTCAGATTTCAAAATTGAATATAAAAAAATCTGTTTGCTCTTTTGAGAAATTTTTAGAATGGAGCAGCACTATTAACTGAGGTGTTTTGGAAAAAACATGTTTTCCATGACAGTATACCTTTAATCTAATAAAATGTGCAAAGCTAGCTACTGGTCTAACAACTCATAGCAGCCAATCATCAGGTAGCTTTAACTGGTCAGCTGTCAATCTGATTGCTTACTAGAACTCTCTGCCTTTTATCACTATTTTGTCACTTGAGCTTGTTTATGTAATAAACCAAGGCAACCAATATTTTCAGTCAGCTGCAGGTAGGACACAAAAAACAAATATTTGATTGGTTGCCATGAGTTATTGACTGGGTGCATATTTGCTCAATGGAAATACAGTAAAACCCGATTTTATGTTTTCCTGGGAACCACTAAAAACATAAATTCCGGGAAAAGTAAAATGGAGGAAGAAAAGTGCATACCGTATACAGTATACTCGTGTATAAGCCAAGTTTTTCAGCCCCCAAAATATGCTGAAAAACTCTGCCTTGGCTTATACTCGGGTCAAGCGCAAGAATAGTCTCCAAGAATATTCGCCGGCATCAAAGAATGGTCGCCGGCATCCAATGGGACCTCCAATGGGAGCAGAAACCCTCAATTTTTTGATTGAAATTTACCAGAAGCTGCTGCATTTCTCACCCTAGGCTTATACTCGAGTCAATATGCTTTCCCAGTTTTTGGAGGTAAAATTAGATACCTCGGCTTATACTCGGGACGGCTTATACTCTAGTCTATACGGTAGTTATATACAGGAGTCAGTTACTTAAATTCCTACAGTGTCTGTATATCTGTTGTATATCTCTTCACTGCAAATTGGGTCTGTTGCCTACATAGTCTCCTATAATTATTCCACACTGCTCCCAGCACTAGCTTGAACATTATTTTAATGGCCACATATACAGCAACATTAAAACTAATTGCATTGCCTAGTGCTGCTGATTTAAAGTGTCACTATTACAACAGGTGCACCTGCAGGTTTAGTAACCAATAGTAACCAATCAGATGTTTGTATTCAAACAGATCACTAAATCCTACTTTCTGATTGGCTGATGTGAGATACTAAAACCAAAGCATTTTTGCACCTATGACATTAATATACTTTACACCCTCCTGTAGTGTAGCAGCAGTCACACTTAAAAATGGGTTTGAGTGCCATTAATTAATACCTCAGTGCATGTGATTTATAATCACTTGCAAAAATAAGTTGGTAAAGACCACATCACAAGGCAGTCATGATAATGAAGCACGACTTTCTATTCACAAGTTGTCAATTGTACACCTACTTTAACAGTATATATGGGAATATATAAATAGTACTGATTTAAATGTATTGGCAGTAACATCTCATTTCATTATCTATGGCTTTTTGTGTGATTTAACATATTTATGTGACTGTAAATAGGCCCTAAACATGGCACATCCAATGCACTTGCATGCATCTGCAGTTCAATATGGGCCAACACAATTTTAATTGGTGTTGCCATGGTTACATCACAAAAATAGCCGTCGCTGAGTAGAAAAAACATTGCTGTGCAAGCTTTTTTTATATGCAATATCATATTTGATATGCTCAGTTTCTGACTTTGCTTAAAAACATTGCTGCAAAATCTGTTTTACTGTCCTACTACAATGCACATTAATGGAAATAAAAATAACTTCAACATGTCAATCAATTTAGAAGCTGTAGCTTTTTTACGAATTTACGAAAATTTACGATGCAATGTAGTAATCTATCTCGTATCTAAGGAAATATCACGAGATGCTGGGGGGTGCTAGCAATCTTACCTTTGTCAAATTAGCCTCAGCGCACAGGGGAGATGGGCACTCACAGTGAGCAAATCCTCCAATTATCACACAAGTTGCTCCAAACTGGCATTTGATGGCATCACAAGATCTAGGAGGCGAAGGATCTAAAAAACAGTTACATATAAACATATAGACATCACCTTATTGCAGCCTCCTACATCAGCAGAAGGAAGACAGGCAGTACAAGATGCAAGTCACACCTTTGCAGTGTTTCTGCTTTAACTCCATATACTGTTGGTTATAAAAAATCAATTTGAGCAATTGCCATATGGAGTATAACTGTAACATGCATTAAACGTAAAATGTATAACTAGAGATCACCCCCATTATCCTGCAGCAGCATGTGGCAGCTACTCCTGCACCCAGGGACAAGTCAGTCTACAGCTTCCCAGTCCCTGCAAGTGCACAGCTTTTGCAGCAGAGAGTAAAGCACAACATTTTTCTGGATATTGGCAAATGTAGTATGCATGCCATTCGTTTATCTTAATCATAGTACTTCAGCTTCGCTTCACAGAATATCTACTGCTAAAGATCTGCAATTGTAATGAACTTAGCCAATAAACAGTCATGAGAGATTAGAATTCAAGAAAGCAGAGAACACTGATGAATTTGGCATCCCAGATTTAGGATTTCTACATTATGGGGCAGATTTATTAAAGGAAAACTATACCTCCCGAACAATGTAGGTCTCTATAAAAAGATATTGCATAAAACAGCTCATATGTAAAACCCTGCTTCATGTAAATAAACCATTTTCATAATAATATACTTTTCTAGTAGTATGTGCCATTGGGTAATCATAAATATAAAATTGCCATTTTAAAAATTAAGGACCGCCCCCTGAGATCGTATGATTCACGGTGCACACAAACATGCCAACAAACCATACTTGTTAGGTCACATGAGCCAATTAACAGACAGAGTTCAGTCTTTTGCTTCAACACTTCTTCCTGTTACAGTTAGAGTTGTAGTATTTCTGGTCAGGTGATCTCTGAGGCAGCACACAGACCATAACGAAATGATGGCTCAAGGCAAGATGTAAAAAATACTTCGAATTCGATATTTGAGATTTATCATACTCTGGCCCTTTAAGAATTCAAATTCGGCTTTTCGACACCTAAAACCTGCGAATTACTGTTTAAGTCAATGAGACAGGTCCAGGGATCAATTTGGAGATGTTTGCAGTCTTCCTTACATTCAAGCTTTTTCAGAAAAAAATCATTTATATTCTTCCATGTTTTAATAAATTGATTTTTTTTAATACATTTTGGCAGGTCGAATTTCTAATTCATTCAAATACAAGAGAGTTAAAAAAACTCATATGAATTTGAAATTCGACCATTAATAAATGTGCCCCTGACATTGTATTCTCAAATTCAGCTTTCAGGGCTGCTAAACAACTACGCAGCTGAGTTTAAAAACAATAATTTGTCATTCAACAGAATTTCTGCTTTCCTATAATTGACTGCTGAGTACAAGGAAGGAAAATGGCTATTGATCTTGGCAGCACTGGATTACTATAGCAGTGACAACTTCTAAATGTGGTTGCTATGGTCAGTTTGCTTGGGGCATAGATTCATTTCCGATTCCAAAGTACAGTGACTGGCAGCCTGTTGCTCTCCTGGTGTGAATGATGACAGCTGTGGTTCATTCTAGAGTTTGGCACATTGTTTTATGTCACATGAATTGCTTTCATTAGCTGAAGTGTTGTGTCAGTTCTTCAGAGGCTAAATGCACACATTTCAGCTCCCCCAGCACTTATTTACCTTTCTCACAGCCTGTAAGGCCAGGCTTGCGTCCATCAGGGCACTGGCTGCACTTTAGACCGGATATTCCAGTTTTGCAAGAACAAAGTCCTGTCATCTGCTCACAGTCATCTCGAACGGCACCGACTGGGTCACAGTTACATGCTAGTGGGAAGCAAATATATAGAATAACTATTAACTCACAACAACAAGGTGACATCAAGCTTCAGCATGGCCTTGACTTATGGTCAGCACTTATTTTCACATCAGCAGAATTTAAAAATGGTTTATTTTTTACACAGAGAAATGTTTTTTTGTTTAGTACTACAGGTATGGGACCTATTATCCAGAATGCTCGGGAACTGGGGTTTTCCGGATAACGGGTATTTCCGTAATCTGGAACTTCATACTTTAAGTCTACTAGAAAGTCATGTAAACCTTAAATAAACCCAATACAAGGGTTTTGCTTTCAATAAGGATTCATTTTATCTTAGTTGGGATCAAGTACAAGCTACTGTTTTATTATTACAGAGAAAAAGGAAATCATTTTTAAAGATTTGGATTTTTTGATTACAGTGGAGTCTATGGGGCAAATTCACTAAAATGCATGCGGCGCAACTTCGCCGCACTTCGCCAGGTGTATTTTCGCCAGCGCTCCGCAAATTCACTAAAATCCGAAGTTGCGCACAGGGGTAGCGTTAGTTTGCATTTATTTGGCATTATAGTTACATCACCATTAAAGAGTAAAAAAGATGCAGTGCATTGGCAAAACATCTAAGCAGAGCCAAGAATACATTCCAAGTTGCTTTTACATCACAGGAAACTATGGAAAACAATTAATGAGTGGTTTCAAAGGATATTGCAGAGCCAGTGATGTTTATTTATGCAAATAGCATCATTAAAGAAAAGAACCCTTTGCTAGCACTGTTTTCTACAACACTTATCTGATAACTGGCACAAGGATATTTGTGCGTTTAAATGATAACTTTATTTCTTTCTAGCATTAGGGGAAACTGTAAACTTCTAAAACCCTCAGGCACGTAAAATCTTACATCTTGATAATGTTAGAGACCAAACCAGTCTTAAAAGCTTTCAGTTTAACCTCAGTTAGCTAGTACTGTAGATACCAAATGATCTCCTTTTATTACCACAATGAAGCCCTCCAACGCTTCTGTCTTATTAGGGAAAATGAAAAACATAGTATGGTGATTTAAAATATTAATAATTTATTAGCAATAGGAGCTGCTTATTATAAGATAAGTCCATTTTCTTGGCTTACAGCATCATTTGCCTTTTTTTCCCTTACAAAAAAAAGGTATTATCATAAGTCACAAAGAAGTGTAACGTTTTAATAAGTGAACAATGACAGACGTCATAAAATGTGTAGTTTTTTAGAAATGTTGTTGATTATATATATGTCCAGTACACACTGCCAAAGTGGTACTTAGAAACTCGGAGGAATACTCACGAGTGCAGCCGCTCTTCTTATCAGTAACAATGCCGCGGAAGTTCCAGAACCCGGGCTCACATCGGTCGCACTTCAGTCCTCCTACACCAGGTTTACAAGAACACTGACCAGTGGTGGGATCACAGGTTCCTCCATAAGAGCCATACTGGTGACAATGACAGCTGCCTGCAAGAGAAAAATATTTTTTGTGACGTACACATCAGTTTAATTATCCTCTTGGCTGCCAAATGGCACATCCAGCTGGCAGCCAAAGGCAGAAGGACACAGTAAGTGATGCTTTGTGCCAGCAAAAAATATTTAAATATTTATGAATAATTTTAAAAGGCTCCATATGGCTAAAAGTCTTTTTAGGAACTTTTTATAAGCTTATCATAAATGCTCTGCAATCGATGTGCAGAGACGGTCCCATTAGCCTGCATTAAAGAGGCATTACCACATACTGTACCTTATGACCTCTTGTGGTATGATATGCCCACAAAGTGCCTTTCTATGTTTTACTTCAGAAGCATAATGAATTGACAAGGACATTTGGTAGCATAATTGTAATAGTCCATATTTATAGTATGTGTACGTTAGAGGATGTTATAGACAGCTGGGAAACATTTTATTTCTTATAGAAAATAATTATTAGAAAGAAACCCTTTCGACTAGAGGAACAGAACTTTTATTTGAAGCAATGTAGGTGGTTCTTCATGGTCAGGACAGTGAGGTTGTGGAATGAACAGCCGGGTGATATTGTGATGACTGATTCTGTTTCTTTTATAGGAGAAGCAAAGCTACCGAAGCATTTTATTGCCAATAGACTAGCCACAATAGTGCAAGCTATAACATTATATTTATACTGCAGAATGCTTTACCATACCTGAGTTAACAGCTCTAAAGCGCTCTCTGTTTGTTTAGGATAGCAGCTGCAGCATTAGCTTTGTGTCACATCACTTCCTGCCTGAGTCTCTCCCTGCTCACTTATAGCTCTGGGCTCAGATTACAGCAGGGAAAAGGGAGGGAAAGAGGGAGAGAAGAGCAAACTGAGCATGCTCAAGCCCTAGCCCTGGAGGTTTAAGCTGAAAACAGGAAGTCTGATACAGAAGTCCATGTGTACACAATAGAAGGAACAAAACGCTGTGTTTCTTTTGACAGAGGACTCAGAGCAGCATTACTCTGAGGGTTTACTGGTGTATTTATATAGACATTTCTGATAAAGCTTACTTAATTTTAGCCTGTCCTTCTCCTTTAAGAGTGTCTTGGATGATTTCTTGAGCAATACCAAAGGCTATTGAGATAATTATATTTACAGTTAGTTTAGGAGAGAAATGTGTACATATAGTTTATATATGAGTGTATAGGCATGTGTATGTGCACTGGGGTTCATTTAGAGGGGTTGAACTTGATGACGTTTGTTTTGTTTTTTAACCCAAATTAGCATTCGTATGTGTTTTTTTTGGGAGGAACTCTAGTTTAGAATGAATGAATCTTTAGCTTGCGTCAGGAAGCACATGCTCAGGGGCTGGTGCAATCATGCTTTTCAATGAGCAGTCACAGAGACGTGATCGAATTCCACTCAGAACAGCAGATTAATAAATAAAAATGAGGTGAATTACTCACGCCATGCTGCTCATTGTACACATGTGGGGAGAGCAGATGTCTATGGCTTCTCTAACAGGTGCCAGGTACTTTGGCTGACATTTAGAAGACAGCGTCCATGGGAGAGATTAGTGAGCAAAATGAAGATTTCTTATGTTTCTATCGACTTGCATTTGCATGAGAGCAATTGTACCAGTAAATGCACCTTTGTGACTAGCCTGTGCTTGGCAATCTATTGACGAAATCTATCTCAGATAATTAAAGGAACAGTAACATCAAAAAATCTAATTTTTAATTTAAAGTAATACAAATATAATGCAGTGTTGCCCTGCACTGGTAAAACTGATGTGTTTGCTTCAGAAACACTACTATTGTTTATATAAATAAGATGCTTTGTAGCCAAATTTTTGATGCGCAACAAATTTTACACCCATTAGACCATATGGGCGTCATTTTAGAGGCAAAACACTGCGAAAAATTTTGCTCATGACTAGTACTGAAGCTTACACAGTCAGCTCTACATGTGTGTATTGAAACAAACGATCTTTCTTGGAAAGATCATAATTGTTACGTCTATGGCCACATTTAGGGAGCTGCTATCTGGTTACATTCCCATTGTTCTGTTGTTAGACTTCTGGGGAGGGGTGATATCACTCCAACTTGTTGTTGTGTAAAACTTGATTAACAAAACTATTGAATAATGTATGGGTTTTGAGCATTATTTTGAATTACCAGTGAAACAAAATAAGCGAAATCTTACTTGGGCATCCGGCCAGGCCAACACCAAGGGCAGCCGTGATATTGTCAGGACAGCAGCCATACACGGTGTGACTACAGTGTGGCACCAAAGGAGGAGAGCTGGTGGTGGCAGCTGTAAAATAACAAAGCCACAGCATGAGGACACTGAGACTGAAGGCACCATAGTAGTTAGATTCCATAATATACAGTCAAACCTCATTTCCCCCACAGCAGTGAATATCGGAGTGAGAATATATAATGGAGACGCTAAGCATAAAATCATGAAGCCGATTTTTTTACATTAAAAAGAATGAAATCACAGTAAGTATGGAGTCATTAAGAGATGGATATTTGTTCATCCAACCAATAGACTAAGGGGCAGATTTACCAAGGGTCGAATAGTAAATTTGAATTCTCAAATAGTTTGCTAGGGTCCAAATTACCCTAGTGACTGGAATATGAATAGGAGAGGACCTGAAAAGAAAGAGTAATAAAAAGTAGCAATAACAATACATTAGCCTTACAGAGTATTTGTTTTTTAGATGCGGTCAGTGGCCCCCATTTGAAAGCTGGAAAGAGTCAGAAGAAGAAGGCCAATCATTTAAAAACTATAAAAAATGATGACTAATTGAAAATTTGCTCAGAATTGGCCCTTCTACAATATATTAAAAGTTAACAAAGGGATTCTGTCATGATGTTTATGGTTTAGGTTTTCTTTCTAAAACTAATTTCTACTTACACTGTTTACACTGCAAATAATTCTGAACCAGCAAATGTATTTTTTAAAATTTTATTATTGGTGTGTAGGTAGCCAACTCAGGTCATTTTGCCTGGTCATGTGCTTTCAGAAAGAGCCAACACTTTAGGATGGAACTGCTTTCTGGCAGGCTGCTGTTTCTCCAACTCAAGGTAACTGAATGGGACTTGGCTTTTTACTATTAAGTGCTGTTCTTAGATCTACCAGGCAGCTGTTATCTTGTGTTAAGGTGGCCATAGACGCACAGATAATATCGCATGAAACAAATTTTCGTACGATATTCAGTGCATGTATGGTGGGAAAAGAGCCGACCGATATCGGCAGAAGACTTGGATATCAGTCGGCTTGTCGATCAGGCTGGACAGAAAATTTTGTTTGGGTGCCTTTGAAGGCACCCAAACATTACCCATTATTAGTGCTGAATCGTCAGATACTGGTAGAATTCTATTGTTTCTACAAGTATATCTGACGATTCAGCTCTACACGTGTGTATTGAAACGAACGATCTTTCTTGGAAACATCCTTTCCAAGAAAGATCGTAATTGTTACGTCTATGGCCACCTTTAGGGAGCTGCTATCTGGTTACCTTCCCATTGTTCTGTTGTTAGGCTGTTGGGGGAAGGGGGACAGTGATATCACTCCAACTTGCAGTACAGCAGTAAAGATTGACTGATGTTTGTCAGAGCACAAGTCACATGACTGGGGGACAGCTAGGAAATTGACAATATGCTAGCCCCATGTCAGATTTCAAAATTAAATATAAAAAAATCTGTTTGCTCTTTTGAGAAACGGATTTCAGTGCAGAATTTTGCTGGAGCAACACTATTAACTGATGCGTTTTCACAAAAAAAAATGTTTTCCCATGACAGTATCCCTTTAAAAGTGAAACACCCCTTTAATGTTGTGGTTTTTTTGTGTGTCTTTATGTCTGCCTGCATGTGTTTGGGAAGAGTCCATTATAGGGGTTGTACACTTCTGAGTTGACTTTTAGTATGATATAGCGAATTAGCAATTGGTTTTTCATTTTTACATTAGTTGTGGTTTTTGCGTTATTTTGCTTTTTATTCAGCAGCTCTCCCGTTTGCAATTGCATCTAGTTGCTAGGATCCAAATTAACCTAGCAACCATGTAATGATTCGAAGAAGAGACTGGAATATGAACAGGAAAGGGCCTGAATGGAAAGATGACTAATACAAAGGTAGGAATAACAATAAATTTGTAGTTTTACAGAGCATTTGTTTTTCAGATGGGGTCAGTGAACCCATTTTGAAAGCTGGAACAGCAAATAATTAAAAAATTATTAAAAATAAATAATGAAGACCAATTGAAAAGTTGCTTAGAAATGGTCATTCTATAACATGATACCCCCCAAATGTAATAAAAGGCACCACATTTGCCCAGGAGCAGTAACCCATAGTAACTAATAAGATGTTTCCTTTTCAACATGTGACCAGTAAATGCTACCTGCTGATTGGTTGCTATAGGTGTCTGCTCCTGGGCAAACTTAGTGCCTTTTATTACACAACCCCCTAAAAGTAAACTCAAAAGTCGAACCAACCCTTTATTGGCAATACCAATCGGTCTTAGAGACCCACAGATTTCTCCATGCTGCTGTGTCTGCCTGCATACTCATTGCATGAACACTGCATTATGGCCACAATCTGCTAAATAATATCATGTCTATACAGCAATGTAATTAACATTTACTCACAGGGTGGTAATAGTGGGGCTAAACAGTACCCACAAATTGTATTTTCAATAGCAGGTTGCAAAGTTTTAAGCCTGTAATAGTGTATATGTAATAATATATATTGCATCTTATTTTAGAAAGGTGACTTCTAAATTGTATTTTCTAGCAACCTCTAGTTTTTAATTCTTGCATCATAAAGTTCATGTGGGAAAAGTTTACAAGTCTGATTTAATGCCACAATGTATTTGCATTGCTCATGTGCCTATAATAGATGGTTAAACATGCAGCCATATTATTCTATATATGGAAGGTATACCCTTATTTCACATAAAGATAGACTGAACGAATGCAGGGGTCCTGCAGTGCTATTGCTGATAGAGAGCAATGAAAAGTCTGGTTAAATGATACACTGCATCTTTTTATTTAAGACTTTTCCTACACACATAAACCTCTCATCTGCATCCTACCATTTGTCAGCTGTGTGACAATAATACAAATCCTGCAGTGAATTTTTTTGCCATGTGATTTCGCTCAGGAATCTGCAAGGCTTATAAATGGCGATAGACGCTACTACAGATCATAGGAAATCATGGGGAAAAACAGCTCTCAGGACAGAAGGAGGCAGTAAAATATGTAATAATCCTGTCTCTCACCTCGACAGGGACCCTGTCCAGCCACATACAGGTCCTGACGTCTCTCACATCGAGTTTTCTTTAGCTCACACTCATTAGAGTATGAAATGCCATCCGATCCACAGACCTAAGAAATACATCAGAAATATATGATCAGAATGTACAATCCAGTTTATAGATTGTGGCTTCGGCCCCTGTGTTGGCCATTTGACCATGGGAGTTAAAGGACCCAACTACTGGTCACAAATATGAAATGAGACAGTTTTAGTTACAGAATGTGGTAGATGAAAATTATACAAAGAACCTACCAGGTTTCGCAGCACAGCATGACAGGTAAAGTCACAGACACAGCGATCGTCCTCTGCATCTTCATCCCATGAGCCTCCATAGCGTCTGCATCGATCTTGCTCACACTCACTGTCCTCCCCGGAACCAGAACCATCAGTGCCAGAGCCACATTCTGCCACAGAGAATTCAACAAGGTATAGTTGTTACATTCAAAAATAAAGTGTCTATTTATTGTTGACGGTGTCCCTTTAAGGAATTCATTATCAGGAACTGCCTTGTGATGGGATATGCTTGGAACACGGGAATTCTGCACTTCGGCAAGATCTATCATTTGTGTTGGCTATATTACAAGCTAACCTTTTTTGCTTCAACACTATTTCAACTGTCACAGAAGCACTGTATGTTAAATGATATATGCAGAGGGAACTGGTTTAATTTACTTCAACAGATGAAACACAGATACTCTGAATTTACTTGAAGTTAAACACCCCTTCATTTTTTAATTATTTTGACCAGTCATTCTCAGGGTGCTTGGCTGTTGCCCCAAGAGGGCCACAAATGAGAGAACAGGGCAGTCCATCCTAAAGGTAATTATGGATAAAAGTTGGGGTTGAGTAACACTGGAACTCCCTGAATTTTCAGTGTTTAAAAATGTATTTATGATCTAAGGTGGCTTTACCCACAAAGATGGTCCAGAAACCAAAAGTCTGAAGACCTCTGCTTTAGGCAATAATGGGATTTAAGAGTTGTCCCCTCACTCCTTTTATAGATTTTTTTTCTTAGCATCTTTGCTAAACGTTACCTTTATCCATTGTCGTTTGTTTCATTTTTCCTTGGACTTTACTACATATGTACAAGTATAGTACTATCTGCATCAAATGTTCCCATACTCCTGGCTTAGAAACCAAAGTATAGAACACAGATTGTGTGAGACACACTGTAGAGTAGAGTAGATTGTCTTTTTCCTTGGGCTCCACAATCCCCTCACTAGTGTACTATTAATGATCTGTCACTACATCTCAGCTGTATCAATGAGTGCATGATTCATTTTCGCATATCCATATGGACCATCAATCACAATACCTGTGTTTCTGTGAGGATATTTAGAAAGTCTTGGTTCTGAGGTGGGGGTTAATAGTCACTCTTCTAAAGCAACCTTTGGTTATTGTTGTTGATTACTGCTCCATCTTGTGGTTTATGTTGAACCATTGCTTGAATGTCCATGCTCCTCAACAGCATATATGGCTTATTTGCAAACATAGGAGTAGCGGGAGGAGCTTTGCCTTGGAAGAACAACATGTCTATGCAGGGCAGCATGGTAGCCCAGTGGGTAGCACTTGCAATGATGAGGGCCTCAGTTCACTTCCAGCTTGGGAACTATTTGCAAGGAGTTCATCTGTTCTCCCAATGTCTGTGTGAGTTTTCTCCCATACTCCAGAACATATAGGAAGATTAAATGGCTTGTTAAAATCAACTCTCCTGTGTATGAATGTGATAGGGACCTTAGATTGTAAGCTCCATTGGGGATTTCGTGTAAGTGATATATCTCTGTAAAGCTCTGGGGGAATGGGTCAGTGCAAATACAGGGGAGAGCAAATAACAGCAAAAATTAAAGTGTTTTAGCTCTAAAGATACAGAGAACAACACAAATCTGCAGCACTCAGTAGGGATCTCTCTATCATAGAGAGATATTGTAATTTTTCATGATATAATCAGTCTTCCTATATACCATCAGTGAGTTGCAAGCTAATATTCAACACGTGCCACACAATTTAATTATAGAAGTGTATTTATACAAAAGTTAGGATACCCAAGACAAGGCCTATGTGACTCTTTCAGGATCTAAAGTGTGAAATGAAAGCATCAATAAATTAATCCTCCCCAGTCTATTTCTGTAAAACGATCATCAGTTATCATTTGATAACAGCCACAGAAGCAGAGGAAATCTCTCATTCAAGTCAATGTAGATTTGACACCTTCCCTCCACATCTTCCCTCCTCACTTTATTCCCACATATTTCCCCAAGCCTGATCTGAACCATGCTGTGTTAATGAACTCATGGTAATTACACTTGTGCTGAATACGAGACTGGATATTAAAGGCTCTGCTCATAAATGAACACCCAAATGCCGGAATAACCACCCCCCCAAGCGTTGCTAGGAGACTAGTCAAATATAACCTTATTATCTAACACTGTGCAGCTCCCCGGAGAAACAAAGTGCAGGGCAACAAGACAGAAATGCTCATCCCCTGCACTTTAAATAGACATGCAGAACAACATAGGGATTGAGCCTAAGCATTAATAATCCAGTAATCTACTGGCAGTTGTTAGAATAAGCACAAATGGCAAATGTGCAAACTACTGATATTCTTTAAAAAGACCAAATCGAGGTGCATAAGGTGATGCTGAGATTTTAAAAATATTATCCTGTAAGAACCTCCCTGAAACCAAGAGATTCTAAATTTACTCAAGAAATTATAAAAATGATGCAGAGACTGAATAAATAGAAACTATGAATCTACTTCTGTTCTGCCTTTTCAACGGCAACTGTATCATACAAAACATTCAAGAAGATATCAACCAGGGCAAAAACTAAACCCCCAAAAAATGTAAGTCTCTATAAAAATATATTGCATTAAGCAGATCATCTGTAGAACCCTGCTTCTACTAAATCAACTTTTTTCATAAAAATATACTTTTTGAGTAGTATGTGTCATCTGTTGGTTAAATATTCATTCTGGGGGTACAGTGATTTTAAATTGAGTGGTCCTGTATATATAACCATAAAACTCTTTGCTAAACTCTAGCGTTAACTGTGGTATTAGCTACTTGTTAATACTAATACTAATTGTGGCTTACTTATTATAGAAATGCCTACATTTATAGTCACACATATATAAGTCAACTAAATACATCCATATCCTCCAAACTCAAACATTTCCTAAAAGAAACTACATAATAAAAAAGGAGCTGTAAATGTGGAAAACCAAGAGATATTGACAGGCAGTCAGTGACACCATGCAAGTAGTCAATAAAATAATCCTCTTCTATTTTTGCAGGACATGGACCATTCCCCCATTTCTGACACATCCAGATTCCCTTTCAATGGACCATTAATCTCAGAAGAATAAGTCCAGCCCACAGAGAGCCAATAAAGATTTTCATGCAGTTAAACACTTTACCATCTGCTGAGATAATAGTACCTGGGATATTTCCTGCTCGGTTATACATTTCACTATACATGTTAAACATTTAATTTTGCTAGAAAAGAGGAAAGGCATTTTGCTGTACACCCGTTAGCTGTAAGGATAACCTGTATTCTATAAAGTAAGAAGCACAAGGAAAATGTGCCCTCCTTGGACTGAAATTTAGAAATTGAAGAAATAAAACATGTACTTTCCATAAAACTAAAGTTAGAATATTGTACATATATACCTGCAAATACTTTATTATCTATATGGAGACTGAGAAGTACTATCTGTGCTTTTCCATGACTCCCCTTCTTGTGAAGAACCAAGCCGCAGGCAAAAGATTCACACTGGAGAATGTTTTAATGGCCATATATCTGGATAACTAAGAAATGGTTTCAGGGTACAGCGAGGCCCTCATAATATATTCATAATATAAAGTTGCAAAGTATACACCTGTGAGTAACGCTGAGTTTAATTCCTTGTAATTTAAACCTGTATGCACCAAAGGCACCTCCACTTAATGCTAATTATTAATAATAAAATGCTACACAATAGTGAGCCTAGAAAGGCACAGTTACACAGGCTGGGTGTGTGGTAGTGATTTAAAGGAAAACTATACCCCCAAAATGAATACTTAAGCAACAGATAGTTTATACCAAATTGAATAACATATTAAAGAACCTTACCAAACTGGAATATATATTTACATAAATATTGCCCTTTTACATCTCTTGCCTTGAACCACCATTTTGTGACTCTATCTCTGCTGCCTCAGAGATCACCTGACCAGAAATACTACAACACTAACTGTAACAGGAAGAAGTGAGGAAGCAAAAGGCAGAAATCCGTCTGTTAATTGGCTCATGTGACCTTACATGTGGTTTGTGAATCCTATGATCTCAGGGGGCGGCCCTTATTTTTTAAAATGGCAATTTTCTATTTATGATTACCCAATGGCACATACTACTAAAAAAGTATATTATTATGATAATGGTTCATTTACATGAAGCAGAGTTTTACACATGAGCTGTTTTACTCAGTATCTTTTAATAGAGACCTACATTGTTTGGGGGGTATAGTTTTCCTTTAAAGTGACTCTGCCCATATCCTTACCTTGTTTTTATAATACTGCGACAAAAGGACTATAAGAATTTGTATAATGAACATGTAATTACTTTTAGCATTTCAGACACACTAGGAGGTCCCTGCAGTAAATCGTTTCTATCCTGCAGAATATTTCAGGCTTTATATTGTTTAAGCAAGAATGATTTGTTTGGTATTTGTGTTAATTGGTGCTGGTGGCAGTGAGGGGTCTGTGTGCTGCCAATGATAGAGAGCTTCTTCTTTATTTGCTAGTTGATGCCCTTGCAACTGTTTCATACACAGGTGCTGAATAACAGGTGCAGAGTCAGCACCAGCTGTCCAAACCTTCTCCAGTCTGCATACACCTTACCTTGCCAAACAAGTGCATTATAAATGGATTCTTGAATAGGAGAGAAGAGCACAACATGACTTTTAAAGCCAATGCCAATACAATTACAGAGAGCCATGTCCTCGCTGAATGGAAGAAGGCTTACATTTAAGCCAGAGCTGAGCATGACGGAGCAATATTGCTGGGCTAATGTGCAATTTCCAAACAGAAAAGAGGCAAGTGACTGGGTATATTTTTGGTTTTCTGTAGACAAAGCTGTGATTAACAATAGTTCCAGTAGCAGGTGCATTGCTCCTGGCAGGTAGATTGTGTTTAAGGAATCTATCAAGAATGTTTTGGTGGATTAAAGATCTGTGAAAGCATTTTTGAGCAGGAGTTTTTTTCTTCTAAGTAATATGTATCACCTTTTTCTCTGTACATCTTCATGAAAATACAAGCCTATGAAAACACTATAATAATGTAATTAAACTTAATATGCTCATGGCTGACTCATATACTGTTATTAATATACAATATGCTTTGTCTTCTGTGATATTGCTGTATTGTGCTACATACTAAGAATGACAGGAGCTGGAAGAATCATAATCAGAACATGGAAAATTCAACAGTAAGGGGCCGATTCACTAACTTTGAGTGAAGGATTCGAAGTAAAAAACTTCGAATTTCCAAGTGTTTTTTGGGCTACTTCGACCATCGAATGGGCTACTATAACCTTCGACTACGACTTCGAATCGAAGGATTCGTACTAAAAATCGTTCGACTATTCGACCATTCGATAGTCGAAGTACTGTCTCTTTAAGAAAAAACTTTGACCCCCTAGTTCGCCACCTAAAAGCTACAGAACTCAATGTTAGCCTATGGGGAAGGTCCCCATAAGCTTTCCTACGTTTTTTTGATCGAAGGATATTCCTTCGATCGTTGGATTTAAATCCTTCGAATCGTTTGATTCGAAGGATTTAATCGTTCGATCGAAGGAATAATCCTTCGATTGTTCGATCATACTATTTGCACTAAAATCCTTCGACTTCGATATTCGAAGTTGAAGGATTTTAATTCCCAGTCGAATATCGGGGGTTAATTAACCCTCGATATTCGACCCTTGGTGTATCGGCCCCTAAGAATATCAAATTATAACCACATTTATAGGACTATAGGCCTTTGTATAATGAACAACTTATTACTTTTAACATTTTTCAGGCACTCTAGGAGGTCCCTGCAGTAAATATTTTCTATATTCTATACGGCAGAGTATTTCAGGCTTTATATTGTTGAAGAATGAGTTGTGTGGTCGATATTACTGGCTATAACCACATTTATAGGGAGTGTTAATCATCCATTAGGTGTCTCTTGAGTATGACATGATTGGGGTCAGCAGGGAAACTGACAATATGTCTAGCCCCATGTCAGATTTCAAAATTAAATATAAAAAAACCTGTTTGCTCTTTTGAGAAATGGATTTCAGAACAGAATTCTGCTGGAGCAGCACTATTAACTGATGTGTTTAAAAAAAAAAAATTCCCCATGACAGTATCCCTTTAAGCATGCCCTATAACAACAATTAAGTACTGTAATTAATACCCACACTAAATTATTATAGAAACTTCTTTAACATTGCATTTTTCATCTATATCTGTACAAAATAAGGTGGAAACTTCAAAAGAGGCTGGCACAAGCCTGGACCCACAAAGTAGTGAAGCCGGAGTCAGATTGTAAAAAGGTTAAAAAAGCTTACATTTTATTTTCTATAATTAAGAACCAAGGCCTGATGCGTTTTGTGTCTACACTTAGTCATGAGCCCTGGCATTTCAGGTACACAAAGGCCCAAACACCCCCACCAGCTCACTAAATACTGACTTTCTATGGCACCTTATAGCAGCCCCTCTGGCATTTGCCAGAACACACAGATTGCCAGATCGAGCCTGGTCCTGCATCAAAGAGCATGACTGCACACCTTAACATCAGTAATGCCCAAGCAAAAATAAATTAGTAAACTAAACCCAAATTCCTTCAAGGAGTAAGTCCCGCTGGTACAGCTGTCTGCCTCAAATCACCTCCAGAAAGAGCAAAGAAACTCCCACTGAGGAATTGAGGATTCTCCTGTTGTGGCTTAGTGAGAAGTGCACAGCACCACATTAGCATTTCAGGCATTTGACTAATTTAGATTCCCTTAATCCTTTTAACAACAGACACTAACAAATTTCAGTTCTAACAACTGTAAAAGTTAAAAAGACTCCAGGGAAGTAAAAAGAAAATCATAATTAAAAAAAAAAATGAACACTTGCCTTACAGGCGAAGTCCTAATGTGTGCATGCCTTTAATTTTATGTACCCGTCTGGAAGACTTTACTGTGCTTGGTACAAAGTAAAGATGCACTGAATCCACTATTTTGGAAATCAGCCGAACCCTTCACAAAAGATTTGGCCGAATACCGAACCGAATCTGAATCCGAATTTGCATATGCAAATTAGGGGTGAGAAGGAGAAAACTTTTTTTACTTTCTTGTTTTGAGACAAAAAGTCATGCGATTTCCCTCCCTGCCCCCAATTTGCATATGCAAATTAGGATTCAGATTCAGTTCAGCCGGGCCAAATCCAAATCCTGCTGAAAAAGGCAGAATCTTGCCTAAATCCTGAACCGAATCCTGGATTTGGTATGTCCCTAGTACAAAGTGCCAATTTTGTTCTGAAGCATGCTGGTTACTAGCTGCAAAGTAGAATAAAAGGCAAATAGTTCCAACAAGTAAGTTGCTCTCAATTAGTTTATGCAGTAAGTAACTACATGTGCATGTAGGGATAGGACTCAATGTTAGGAAGCTATAAGATTTCACATAAATACTGCAGAAAAGTAAAGGAAATTATATTATACCCCATATAGGAGGCATAAATTAAAACCCTGTGGCTGCAAGGGGACCCGGGAGTTATAGGCAACCCAGCAAAGCTCTAAGCGATTTCATTATATCTTCTTAAAAAATATCTTGTTATCACAAAGTTTAGGAAGGTGCTATTTTTTTTTATTATGGGCCCTGTGTTCATGGTCAGTACTGCAGTTTGGCGGCATAGACTACAAGAGAGGCAGTTATTATGTAGTCACTTACATTAGTAGTATGAGGGGCTTTGCCTGCCCATCCAGAACCTACGTCATTGCTCACTGGAGCAAGCTACTGTAAATAGGCTGACATAGTCAAGAAGAGTCATCTAGGTGTCATTAGACTTGGTGAACTATAGATTTTGATTAATTAGTGGGACCCCTTCTTAAAGTTAATATTCATAGGGAGAAATGTAATAAAAGTTGCAAAGAGAACACATTTGCGCACAAATAGGACTAAAAATTTGCATGTTGCAATTTAATATTCATCAGAATTTTTATTGCATTAGGAATCTTAATTGCACATTGCTTGAAGGTAGAATAAACTTTTGGAGCAAACGTAACTTTTTCATTAAGAAGTTATATTTCATACACTGTGCACTATCGCAAACTGTAACGCAATCGCTGTCCTACTGTCATGTGAAGGGCAAAGGGTTTGCAGAGGCAAAATTGTTCACTTTGCGAACATCTAGGGTAAGGGCACACGCTGCTATTCCAGAAGATTAGTCGCCCAGCGACAAATCGCATCTTCTTCGGGCGACTAATGTCCCCGAACTGCCTTACTATCGGCTAGAATGTAAATCGCCGGCAGGATGGCACTTGGATCGCTTCGTTTTCCAAAGTCAGAAAATTAAAGCGATCTGACTTCCATCCCGCCGGAGATTTACATTCTAGCAAGTGGGAAGGCCGTTCGGGGAGATTAGTCATCCGAAGAAACAATCTCTGGGTGGCTAATCTCCCGAAAAAGCAGCGTGTGCCCTGGCCCTTAGGGTGAAGAAACACAGACCTATTTAATAGCAGCTACGTGTCACAGCTACAAAACGCCAGAAAATACCCTGCCATAGGTAAAACACACAGAGACAATTATCAGTAATTATCAGCATTGTCTATTTTAGCTGCAACAAGTAGCTCTGTGTGTCTTCAAAGTTTTAGCTCTGCTACATATTTGCATTTGATATAGAGCTTTTGTGAAACCAATGTGTGTATCAGTAAGGAATCTGTGGTCCCACCAGCTCTGGTATGATACTCTAAAAAGCCAATTATGACAGAAACTGGAAATCTAACTTCAGTATCAATTGTATTTGCTAATTTGCCCATTGCCCATTTTGGATTCCAAAAGGACATCATATCATTACATTTTGTACCTTTCCTCTGCATCAGATAGATATCAGCAAGGATCTGTTTGAGAAAAGGCTGTTACTGTCCAAAATACAGAATTCTATTTGTTTTGATTCTGCTCTTTGTTGCTTGTAAAAAGTTTATCTTACTTTATATTATAACCTACATATAGGCACAGGTTTTGTGTTGTTTTAAAGTCTTTTTTTTATGTGTGAAGAAAGGGAACCTACGGTATGGAATAATATATAGTATGGTGTTGTCCTGTTTGTTTACTATGCATATCGACTATTAAAGGCTATGCATGTTTTTCATATTATCTATCACTGTCTGAGAGCATCTATTATGGCTTGCTCAGCTTTAGCCTTTTTCTTAGTGAATGAAGGGCTTATTTGAGACATGAATGATAAAAAAGCATACTGCTAGGCTGCATTACAACTACTGTGAACTATAGTAAAATTCCACTTGGTGACAATCAATATGCTGCTGTATTACTCTCTAATCGAGATAACATAATTCTCTCCTAAGTAATGCGATCAATCAAGAAATTCACAGTTTCTTTTAAGCAACTGCCAGCAGAGTAGAATTAAATTACATTCTACGTCCATGATATTGCAATATTCAGTTATGGGAAAGACATTTGTCTTGCGAGGCTTTTTGATCTTCAGCTAGGGATCAATAACTACCACATTTCATGGGAAGACAGGGGTTAGAGTATGAGTGGCACACCATAAAGTCATTAACTTTCTCTGATGATTAAAGATTAAATACAAAATGTCTGCGTGTTGCTGTCTGTAGAAAACTAACTGTATTTAGAATTACTTTGAGTAACTGAAAAGAATGTAGGAGGCATTTAATGAAGCTGCTAACATTTGATGAAGGTCATCACCCATTGACAATCACCATTGCAGAATATGATAGGTAACAATTCTGTTGGCTTTTAGCGGTTAACCTCCTTAAAATCTACAATGAACAATGAAGTGCTGCATTGCCAGCACATTCTGTGTATGACAGTTAATCATTACTGAGGTATTTTTTATTATGCAACATCCAAACTCAACAACTACCTGCTAATTGATATTCATCCGATTCCACCACCCAAACTTTGGAACTTCCCACTCCTCAATACTTATCAAACTCCTTGCTCCTCAATATTCATTAAACGCCAGCACCCAATTTCTGGAACTCCTTGCTCCTTATTAGTCATCGGCACCCAAATGCTACACCTCCTTTCTCCTAAGTATTCATTTAACTCCAGCACCCAAACTATGTGGCTGTTCATCAGTGAAGAGACCTACTCCTTACAGCTTCTGTTGATACACTGGTGTTTAGTTCTGCTCCACTTATTGTGCGTATTTATCCACTGTAATGCTGTAAACATTTTGGAGTGCAGGATACAATTTTGCAATTACATTAGCAGCTAGATTTAGATAATTTAGTCCTTAGTTCATGTTCAGCAATAAATCAGACTAGTACACTGCATTTGCTTAAGGATTGCGCTTCTATAAATAAAAAAATTAGACTGGTAGTTTACCATCGTCACAAGATCCTGCTCGAGATACTTCAATCCGCTTCATCTGCTTACACGATGCAGCTTTCACTTCACATTGGTTATCGTAGGTGACGCCATTGCTGCCACACACAGGAAGGTAGGGTTGTCGTTCGCATGATGGGCACACGCACTGGTTGTTCACACATTTGGCACCAAAGATACAAAGAGTATTGCCACAGGTTTCTAGACAGGATAGGGGAGAAGTATTAGTCAACGAAAAAGCAAATAGATTTAAAATGAGGCCATATTGGCCAGCAAATGAAACCTGCACCTTCTTGAAGCAAAAGTGGCTCAGCTAGAGAATATCCTCATATCTAGGTGCACTTCAGATGCCTTCACCATTTAATTATATCAAGTCACACAAAAAAGATGTGCATATGGTTGTGAATTGTTTTATGACAACAAATAGATAGACATTTGGAAGGAATCATCTTGTATGTGCCTATGCAATTCATGCCTTTGGCAAAGCACATCAGAACAGTGTACAGCAGTTAGCTATCAATACTAATCTATAGAATGTAAACTGTAATTTCGATACCTCTGTAAATGATATTATAATTTTACATTCTTTAAACAAATCAAAAGACTGGACTAGATATAAACTGCACACTTATTTCTGGCTAATCCGTTATTTCCATACATGTGCATGTTATAGACAAGCAGATTCCAAAAAATGGCCAAATCTGGGCAGTTTTAGAAACTTTCAGGAAAGTAAGATGGTAATTGTTTAATGCTTTGCTTGAAAAGAAAACTATACCCCCAAAAAGCAACAGATATTTTATAGCAAATTAAGTGGCATATTAAAGAATCTTACCAAATTGATACATATATATATATATATATATAATGTCGGTACAGTGAACACACTCCTCCCGGATATAATTCTGTCGATGATGGTGCGTTGGTCAAAGCTTGATAATACAATCCAGTAAATGGACCCGCAATCATTCATATTAGTGAAATAAATGTGTCTTTATTCACAGGTTCATTTCCAACGTTTCGGTCCTCTATGGGACCTTTTTCAAGGAAACATTTATTTCACTAATATGAACGAGTGCGGGTCCATTTACTGGATTATATATATATATATATTGCCCTGTTACATCTTTTCACTTGAGCCCCCATTTTCTGATCATCTGACCAGAAATACTGCAGCTCTAACTGGAAGAAGTGTGGTAGCAAAAGACACAACTTTGTCTTATAATTGTCTCATGTGGCCTAACATGTATGGTTTGTTTGTGTGCACCGTGAATCCTAGGATCCCAGGGGTCTGCCCTTACTTTTTAAAATGGCATTTTTCTATTTAGGATTACCCAATGGCACATACTACTAAAAAAGTAAATTATTATGGAAATGGGTTATTTACATTAAGCTGGGGTTTATGAGCTGTTTTATGTATTATTATATATTGTTATAGATACCTACATTGTTTGAGGGTATAGTTTGCCTTTAATAATAGCAATCTAGACATGTCTTTGAAATGCTTGGCTCTTCTATCTAATGCTCCAAATGTGCTTTGCAAAGCTGATAGCAACCCAAACCAGAAAAAAGCAAGCTCACTTGCAGGTACACAAAATATGTTTTTTTTCCCTTACATTCATCATGGAATACCTTCATAATCTAAAAAATGTGCAGCTTCATTATTGACAAAGGGGCGTGACGCCGAAACGTTGCTCACTTCCGCATTAAACCTGCAAGGGGTTGCAGCAGCCTGTGTGCCGTGGATTTCTTCTTTACAGCTTCATTCTTACCATAGTATTAATAACGTGAGCAAAATAGGGCACATGTTTTCTACAAGTTTATTCTTAAACCATTCAGCTACGAGAGGAAATATATGAATGTAGCAAAAAATCACCATAATACCAATTTTAAAAAATACCACTGAAAATGCTTGCCGTACTAAAAATAGCATTAATCGTATATTGCACATTAAAGAGCTGCTTGACTGTGTCACACCTAAATTACTGCACTTTCTTGATTCTCCGCTTGTAGTGTGCATAGCAATGAAATCCAAAGGGCTCTAAAAAGCCGTTAAAAAGACTTGTAATTTCCCTTCTTGTAATGCATAAAAAACATTGTGTGTAGTCTGTCACTCGCTGTATAAGGGAAATATTGCTTCTTGTGAGAAAGCTACAAATAATCATTTGTAAGGTCCCTTGTTATCAATACACACTCAGTATAATAAAAATAAATCGGACCCTACACAGGTCATCTAGCATGGCTAAAACACAAATTCACCAGGGGCTGCAATGGAAACCTTTTAGCTTTTTCCTTCTCTGCAACAAACCACAGACATTTATTCTTCAGCTTTGCCTGCAGAGAGAACCATTTGCCTTGCCTATAATGACCTGGAGTTGACAGTGAGTCACACATCTAGATGCTGCTTGGCAAGTGAAACTCTTAGAAGTGTTTGAAAGCCATAGCACACACCTGCTGTCAGATTTATTCTCCCAGAAATGTGCACAGTGTAACCGATGGATAATACCAGACTCCTTATAGTAAATTAATTATTTGTCCCAGTGTCATTTATGTGTTGTATGTGGAATAAAACACGAAGGTCAATTGATGATTTTCTACCTGATGGGCTACGTATGCTCGGTTTTGTTACAGACACAGCTAGCCAGCTTATCAGTTACAGCCCAGTATCAAACTCCAGCAGATCTTGTATTGCCAGTGCTGAAGCAACCGGTAGATTTTTGACTACTGGAACAAATACAGGTGCATATTCCATGGCAACACCAAGAGTCAAAAACTCCACACTACAGTGATTCTGGTAAAACATCCACAGGCATCATAAATGTGAGAAACACTTTCCTAAGGGCAGTTGAATTTATGGTGACTGTGTAAGATTAAATTAATATAACTGCTGAAGAACCCCAAGGGAACAAGAGCAATTAATTGTCCATCTGCAGCAGAAGTCTGTAATTCTCTACATCCAAGAGAATTTTATGAGCATATGCAGGGTTCTTCGTTACTATCTTTTCATCAGAAGAAAGGCTAAATGTTATAAAATCTGCAGATAAAAAAAAGAGAACCTTTAGGGGGCCGATTCACTAACTTCGAGTGAAGGATTCGAAGGTAAAAAACTTCGAATTTCGAAGTCTTTTTTGGGCTACTTCGACCATCGAATGGGCTACTTCGACCTTCGACTACGACTTCGAATCGAAGGATTCGTAGCAAAAATCGTTCGACTATTCGACCATTCGATAGTCGAAGTACTGTCTCTTTAAAAAAAACTTCGACCCCCTAGTTCGCCATCTAAAAGCTACCGAAGTCAATGTTAGCCTATGGGGAAGGTCCCCATAGGCTTGGCTAACTTTTTTTGATCGAAGGATATTCCTTCGATCGTTGGATTTAAATCATTCGAATCGTTCGATTCGAAGGATTTAATCGTTTGATCGAACTATCTGCGCTAAATCCTTCGACTTCGATATTCGAAGTCGAAGGATTTTAATTCCCAGTCGAATATTGAGGGTTAATTAACCCTCTAAGTGTGTGTCAAAGAGCATTAACAAGTTAAGCTTGGAGCCTACCCACCTTCACATAATGCCCACTACTCATTTTGTGCTAAAATGTGTCTTCCACCCAAACGTTGTTGTTATATATATTTACACAACTCCACTGTGTCATTCATGCATGATACAATTACATTTCCCAATATACTTAATATTTCAGCACAAAATATCTTGGCATCTCTTTGGACTGAGAATGGCTTATTTATACCCCTGTGCAGATTTAGTTTCCAAAACAGGTAGTATTCAAGATGAGGTCTCAAATGTTTTATCAAATGTTATACTATACATATGAATATTTGTGCAGTATTTATTCCACACTATATGAGCTCAAAAGTAGGTTAGTGTCAGCTCTGAGTGAACAGTCCTGACTTCTCACTACCTCCTTCCAATGCAGGAATCCTGGCTGTCAAATAATACATTAAGCAAGTGAGAATTTTAGAATTGTAAATACAAAACTTGCTGGACTTCCAAATCAGCATACAAAAAAAAGTATGGTAAAAAAAAAAAGAATGGGCAGATTTGTGCTCCATACTATTGGAATACTTCTGCCAGTAATTGGAACACTACACATGAAATATATGCAAATGTCTTGCTTGACCCTACTAGACTAGAGATAGTCCAGGCTACTCAGGCATCATTTACTTGAATTCATCCATGTGAAATATGGTTTTCTCTTATTTAAAGGGATTCTGTCATGATTTTTATGATGTAGTTTTTATTTCTAAATTACACTGTTTACACTGCAAATAAGTCACTCTACAATATAAAATTTCATTCCTGAACCAGCAAGTGTATTTTTTTTATTGTTTCTCCTACTCAATGTAACTGAATGTGTCTCAGTGGGACCTGGATTTTACTAGTGAGTGCTGTTCTTAGATCTCCCAGGCAGCTGTTATCTTGTGTTAGGGAGCTGCTATCTGGTTACGTTCCCATTGTTCTGTTGTTAGGCTGCTGGGGGTAAAGGGCCGGGGTAGTGCAGTGCAGCAGTAAAGAGTGACTGACGTTTCAGCACAGAATTCTGTTGGAGCAGCATTATTAACTGAAACACTTTTATTTTCCCATGACCGTGTCCCTTTAAACACAGCATGGCATGCCAGTTTCTATTATGAAGTTTCTATTATGAAGCCACAGAAAAAGACAGGAAACAACTGTGAACTTACTGCAGTCTCCTTGGGCTGCTACCTGTAGATTAATCTGCTGAGTGCATGCTCGTACATGGAGCTCACACTCGCTCTCATATGTATTTCCATCAGTGCCGCACACGGGCTGCGCCGAAGGCACACATTCTGTTGGACATACACAACGGCCTGTCTCTGCTTCACAGATGGCTCCAAACTGGCATTTCCCACAGCGGTCTGCAAGAAAAGTTTATATGGATTAATAAAACAAGATAAGGAAAGTTTGTCAATTCCCCAGAATATGTTCCTGATGCATTTTCCACCAGCCTTTGCTTTTAGCCAGCTATGCTACACCTGCTCCCAGTTTTAATTAGCTTGCAACCTTGATACAATTCATCATTTGCCATTAAATCTAAGTCTTGCACTTGGCATCTGTGACAAGGTCAGAGGGTAAGGAAGGGACATGTGAGAAGCATCCACAGTTTCAGAAGTAACTTGTTTATTTAAGCATTTCCCCCCATTTCATTGTAAATCTTATAAAGAATGAAAGATAATTAAGGAAGCCCTATCCTTGCATGTTGCAGCTCAGGGCATTTGCAGTCAGAAGGCATTCTGCAAAAAATACTTCTGGGTTTAGAAGCACTGGCTTTATAAATAGTTTAGCCAAACATATGCACATATATAAAAATATTCATTCACTCTCCCAGCAACGTGAGCAAATACACTACATAAAATACATTAAAAGAAAATCAAGTAAAGTCAACATAATTTAGCACTGGTGGTATACAACAGTAACCAGCAATGCATATGTATTTAAGCCTTATAGTTAAAGGGAAAACTTACATTATTTCGTTATAATCTTCCATTTCGTTTTTTTCCCTTAAAGGGTAACTATCACGAAAAATGAAAATTGAATATAATCTTTCTAATAGTAAGAAACTTTCTAAATAAAATCAATTAAAAATGCTATATTGTTTCTACATTAATAATCAAGTTTATATTCACTATCAATCTCTCTGCTTTTGTTGTGCTCTTCATTCTGTCTTCATGCAGCAGTTGAGTGTCAGATATTCATTGACAGTTAGATCCAATGTATCTTATAGGGGGGGGGCTTCCGTTCCTAGCAGATGAATTAAAGCTCACTCAAATAACTGATTCCAGTACAAACAAAATCTAACAGAATAACCGCCATTTGAACAAATTCTGCATGTAGTCTGGTGATTTTAATAGAGTGACCTCTAATACATCAATGCAACAGAAGTCCCCCCATAAGATATATTGGATGATTCATCTGACACCCAACTCCTTAATGAAGACAGAATGAGGAGAAACAGATGCTGAGAGAGGAATAGTGAAGATAAACTTGATTTTTTCAGAAACTTTTATTGATTGTATTTAGAAAGGTTCTTATTTCAGTATGCTGAAGCAAATATTACATTTTCATGATAGTTCCGCTTTAAATAGCCATAGTTGAAGGCTTCTATTAACATTTGCATCTGAACAGTTGCTGCCATGTGGCCCGGAGTGGTTGACGCATATACATAAGACACCAGCATCCCTAATAACCAAAAACAATTAACGCTGTCCTATGGTAACTCCACAATCTGTTTTCATTGGATATGCTGCATCAAAATCTAATATCAAAGTGTGAAATGGCAATGCTCTTTCTAAAATCCTATCTAAAATCTAAAAAGGAAAGTGAGTTTGAACGTGTTTTATACCAGCTTACAGATATTGGAGGAATTGTGTTTTCACACATCCATACATATGCCCTTTAGCATTTATAAATAATGTACATATTATATTAGTATAGTTCTCTCTGATGCATGATTTTCCCCAGACAAGCAATATTCATACATGCGAATGAGAATATGCTCAAAAAAGAGCATTTTGTACATGTGTATAACCCTGTTCAATATCTTGATACAAAAAAATTAATAGCTATAAATTATTAAGGAAAAATAAATTTCTGCTCTCCGTTATAGGGAATGTTTTAAAGTTGAAAGATAAGTTTATTATGTACTATATATTCTAGTATGCAAACAGCTGCTGGCATTATTAGATGGCATCAATAGTTTTATACCCACCAACATGTAAAAATGATTCCAGCTTAGGTGTGGGTTTTGGTTCACATACTTCTGGCTAACTGAAATGGTGGAGCAACTGGGAGTAAATAATATGTTAGATATCTACCACTAACACAAGCTCTAATTGTTCAGAAGGCACCTTTGGAGCTGATGGTGCAATGACGTTATAAAACAGATGGGGCTCAAGGGATGTCTGCTGGGTTTGAACAAAGGAAAAAGCGGACAATGGTACAGGACCTGAGCATACATAATTCATACAATACTCAGTCTTGATAGAGGGGGAAAATTGCCTATTAAAAATAACTGCCAAGCTACAGTTCTAACATATAGATGTAATTTAGCCATGTAGACAAAGACCTCTCCATACATATAAAGTACTCAGTCACTCTTCATTCTGCACCCGATACATTACTCATAATATTTTGAGGGCTCATACGAGACGGCACTTTTGTGTATAAGAAAGAGAAGCACCAGATCATATAGATTGGAAATGATTGTTAGGTAATGAACAGAGACAGGCAATATAAATGTGAATAAATTGCTTCCCAGAAAGGGAAATTCTCTGACACTCACAACAATCACACAATCGCATGTACACACTGAAGGCGTACAAGGTAAACAGACATCTTTTCAGCAACAAAGGGCAGAGGACGATACTTCTGCCTGAAAAAGAGGACAAAGCCCAAAGCACAGATGTACTAGTACCGCAGGTCTGACCTCTCGATGCCTGCTGTTGAGCATTTTCATTACTCAGAGGGCATGCACTGCAAAACCTCATCAATTTACCTGCACCCAGACTCCATTCTGACAATAAAACAATTCCATGCTGGAAACAAACTGTTAACCCATTTAATCTCATGGACCTAAAACACAGTAGTTCCTCCGTTCCTGCTTTGTACTGCAATTCATACAGCATTCAGACTTATTTTTTACACAGTAAGGCGTTCCCAAGAATATCATTTCTTTCATGTGTATATTGAAGGGAAACAATCACAAGATCATTTGTGTTAGGAAACTACAGGTTACCTATTATTATTCCCTAAATACATTTCTATGAGTCTTCCTTTTCATGTACAGGTATGGGATCAGTTATCCGGAAACCCAATATCCAGAAAGCTCCAAATTACGGAAATGCCATCTTCCATAAACTCCATTATACTCAAATAATCCAAAATATTTAAAATTATTTCCTTTTAGTACCTTGAACTGGATCCCAACTAAGATATAATTAACTTAAGACATGAAGATCCAAATTACGGAAAGACCCCTTATCCGGAAACCTGCAGTTCTCGAACATTCTGGATAACAGATCCCATATGTTGTAATTGTGCATCGTTGTTCATCGTTGTAATTTAGGTACATTGTTTAGATTTACTAGTGCTACCTATGCATTACTAGTGCTATTCCTATGTTACATAGGAATATCGTTTATTATTTCTTACCGCAAGGCCCTTTGTGTAAAATGGTTATTTCTTTTTTAAGTGTGCAGGCTGTTGACTGCAGCTCACATGGATTGCCGTAAGTGCGCTTATCACTGCCACACACTGGGTCATACACTGCCTGGCACACTTGCTGGCATTCGCATACTGCCTTCTTGTTTTTTACTACACATGCTGCTCCAAAACTGCATGTTGTGTTCAGGCACGGGCTGGGGGAATGGAGATCTGCAAAATAGAAAAAAAAGCAAAGTTTAGAGCTGTGTTACCTATGTGGCTCCATTTAATATCCCTCAGTGAGCAGCAAGCCGAGCAAGCGGGGAGAGAACTGCATGCTAGTCACACACTGCCCCCTGGTGGAGGAAGGGAATGCCAAACTTGTGTGCAAGTGAACCTTCCAGGGCTGCTTTTAGAAAGCAATCACTTTGCTTCTATATTTAACTGAATTTTGTCATGTTCATTTATTATCGAGCCAAATGCAGTTTATAGACAAAGATCAGGCACGGTTGCCTTGGGAATGACTAAAGTCTAAAAGCAGCCCTGGTTCTCCAACACAGTAAGCAAGCTAAAGGGCAAACAGAAAGTCCGTAATTTCAATCATTTTGCTCCAGACATTTTTCATTACTTCCATCAGCCATATCCCAGCTGTGACAGGGGGAAGCCGTCTCAATGTTGTTACACAAAGATTCAATGAAACATTTTAAAGTGAGATTGGACAGGGCAACGGTCATGGTCATTATGGGACTGCAGATCCTGTATGATAGAGAGGATCAAGCCCTTGTTGTTTGCCCCATTAAAGAACCCATTCACGCGCAGCACTTACAGAGTACTGGATAACATTATTAAAGGCTGATTTAAATTAGAGGGGTTAAATGGAGCAATATCCTTATGATTATAAGATCTGTGACTGTTAAGTCGTTCACTTTGACAAAACTTTCGTTCCAATAACTAGTCGACTGAAATTAAAGCTATCGTGAGTTTTTATCCATGGAGATCCTGGTTTCCATGGCAATATTAGTGGTTTAAGGCCTTTGCTGCTCAATGTAAATTTAAAGCACTTAGAAATTGAAATATAGCAGATCAAAAAGCTGCATAATGTAACACTGTGTAGCCTGCTTCTTAAAATGTTTTTTTCCCTTGTTCTTTTTAATTCTGTGCTTTCATTAGGCAGAACCTGATGCTATTTTAAAATGTTAAATATTTTCCTTTCTCTTTTGAAAATCCAGTTTTAGGTTATGGGAATCAAAGAAATTTTCCTTGATTTCATCTTCTGAACCCATTTGATAACTAAGCACATCACAGACACAAGCATCCCTGCTGGCAAATCATGAGGCCCTCGTGAGTGTGTTTTACAAGATACAAAGAAGTAGTACAGACGGCACTCCAGATAAATATAAAGAGGTTTATTGTATCATGGGTAACAATATCGCCTTATGCGTTTCGGGAAAGCATTAATAGGCATGATTATGATTAAGGGAATGCTTTCCCGAAACGCGTAAGGCGATATTGTTACCCATGATACAATAAACCTCTTTATATTTATCCAGAGTGCCGCCTGTACTACTTCTTTGGATCTATCACAGTTGGAACGCTGGTGGCTGAGCACACGGAGCTCACAGAGCTGATTGGAGACATTGATGCGGTGGGGTGAGTCTTGAGCGGTCACTATTTCATTGACTGTTTTACAAGATACTCTAGTAATCCATCCATTATCTACCAACTTCACCCACTACACGCCTTGCACGGCTGCAAAGGTGGGCTTGAAGCAGTCCAGCCTTCCTATTATTACCGCTTATTTTCTCAAAGGCACTTGATTGTGTATATAGACAAATCATAACTTTTTAATTAGGGGTGCACCAAATCCAGGATTCGGTTCAGGATTCTGCCTTTTTAAGCATGATTTGGATTCGACCCAAATCCAAGTGCAAGGCCAAACCAAATCCGAATCCAAAAAAGGAAGCCAAAACTTTTATTACAGCATTCTGCCCGATTTGTTCTTTTTCCCCGTTTTCTTTATTTGCATATGCAAATTAGAGTTCGGACTCAGGTTGGTATTAAGGTGAATCTTTCATAACGGATTCGGCCAGATTCTAAAATTGTGGATTTGGTGTAGGGTTGCCACCTGTCCGGTTTTGACCCGAACAGCCCGGTATTTTGAGGGGCTGCCATGGTCTATACTTCCTGACCGGTTTTCCAAATAAGGAAAACCGGGCGGGATTCCCTTGATTGTGACGGCGATCGGGCAATCGCTGATCGTCACATCATAGCCCTGCACACTGACATCACGGGTCCGCCCACTGACGTCACAGACACTCCCACTGACATCACCCCCCCCTCCCCCGCCAGGTCTCAGCCAGACATAAAGGTGGCAACCCTAATTTGGTGCATCCTTTCTTTAATTCAGTGCAACACATAATTTGTGATTGTGAATCTCTCTATAATATATATATATATATATATATATATATATATATATATATATATATATATATTCACACATTATAGTATATGTGCATGTTACGCACTGCAATTTTCATTTTCGCCTACAATATGTATAAGGCACAGAGGATTTATTAGGTGTTATTTCTTATGGTATTAAAACAATATTTCTTCTGCTACAAAGGGCTGTGAGCAACTTATTAAAAGAAGTCTACAGAGAATTCAAAGAAGTCAGGAAACAGAGTGGGAAGCTTTCTCTGTGACCAATGAAAATATTCTGGCGTTCTTAATTATACAAAAATAACACAACTAAATTAACACACAATAATGTGTCATCTATCTACTGTATCAATTTATATCATATACGAATAACAAGCCAGCATCAACAATTTGAAATTAACATTCTGTTATTGAGACTTATTAAAGCAGTGACATTTGTGAACACTTAATTTTGCTATAAGAGCACTTAGCATTTTCACTACATATTCCCATTTATGCTAGGTTGCATTCCTAGCTACAGCTAATTAGGTTATGCTTCTATCCAGACACAGACCTTTAAAAGAAGCTAGTGTTCAGACATAAATATCAACCTAATATGACATCATTAGAGTACCTATCTATTTACTGTATCTAGAATTCATCCAGCTCACAAATTAGCTGCAATTAACATGCATCTGGATTCAAGTATTTCAACAAGGTGCCTAGAATATATTTCTGTGCAATCCCCTTATTTAACCAAAAGTCTAAAAATACATTCTACATCACAGCTGCATCTAAATTGGTTGCTTTTGGCACTAAATTAGGAAGTACTGAACAGTTGGGTGAATCCACGTGACAGTAACAGAGATGTAATGCAAACCATTAAAATGAGAAACTTTCATTACTAATATAGTCAAATGCCAGACTTGTAACTGTTTAAAGAAAAACTATACCCCCAAAATGAATACTTGAACAACAGATAGTTTATATCAAATTAAGTGGCATATTAGAGAATCTTATCAAACTGGTATATATAGTTAAGTAAATATTGTCCTTTTAAATCTCTTGCTTTGAACCACCATTTTGCAATTGTCTGTGTGCTGCCTCAGAGATCACCTGACCAGAAACAGAGGCGTAACTAGAGGGGGGCGGGCCCTGGCGCGGGACGCACAGCCGGGCCCGCCCCCCTCCGTACGTCCGGAAACGGCCGCAGAACTGAGTGGTGCGCGAGCTGCCCAGGGGCCCTGAGGGGGTGCGGGCCCTGGCCCGCTCGCACCCCCTGCTCCCCCGGTAGTTCCGCCACTGACCAGAAATACTACAACTCTAACTGTAACAGGAAGAAGTGTGGAAGCTAAAGACACAACTCTGTCTGTTAATTGGCTCATGTGACCTAATTATATTTTAAAATGGCAGTTTCTATTTACAATTACCCAATGGCACATACTAATTAAAATGTATATTATTATGAAAGTGATTTATTTACATGAAGCAGAGTTTTACATATGAGCTGTTTTATGCAATATCTTTTTATAGAGACCTACTTTATTTGAGGGGTATTTTACTGACATATGGTGCACAAGTGAGATTAATGAACAGAGTCAGCCTTTTGAACACAAGCACTAAATGTAGACAGACTATATATTTATAGAGAAACAGACAGGTCTAGTTGGAAAGACAACTTTGAATGGTCAGTCCTCCCCCCCATATGCTCTACAGGAACATCTGAATATAACATTTTATAATGATTTATTTTGTCCAGGATATAGCGCAAATGGCAATTAAATGGACTGAAGCTGGGTGCTGACTTCTGACACTCAGGGCAAAAGCAGTGTGACCACCTGTAATGAATGGGATCATATTAGAATCCTTTTCTTCTACAAGTATTTGAGATGAACAAAAAATTCTATACAGCACATACTCCCAGACACAATAGATAAAAGAATGGCTCTTTTCCAGTGTAATTGGCTCTTGCCATTCAAGTCTTTAACTCTTTATTGCAACACTGGTCTGCAAATACAGTACCTGGAGATTCAGAGATGAACGTGAATACCTACTGGCTAAAAAGGATCATCGTGTTTTTTCCCTTAAATTAATAAGAAACAGGCAAGAGAAAAAAACAAGATTAGGGGTAGACATTTCATAGTATTTTTTTTCCACATTTCTTTAATATTATAGTGTTCTGTTATGGCTCACTGCTTGTTATTAAGACTAATGGTAATATACCTAAACAAGCAGGGCTGGGGCGGATTTGCGGGGGGGGGGGGCCTTTGCAGGAAATATTTTACCGGTATGTGCAGCATTTTCTTCATACTGACACGTTCCTATGATTTTTATAGGAACGTGTCAGAATCGCTTTAAGCATACTTCCGGGGTTCTGCAGGGGTTCTGCAGGTCAGAAGCTGCCGGTCGGAAGTGCATCAGTAACTGACCCGTATATAAGCCGCGGCAGCGTTTTTCAGCTTGTTTTGGGTGCTGAAAAACTCGGCTTATACGCGAGTATATACGGTAATAAAAATCCTTTTGCATTGTGTTGCTTACATCAGTGTTTCTTACTACAGCTGAATGTGCATATACACAAATTTGTGATTGTGTTAGGGATGTACTGAATCCACTATCTGGCCGAATCCCGGAATCCTTCATGAAAGATTAGAATTTAATCCTAATATGCATATGCAAAAAGTGGAAAAAAATTTTACTTCCTTGTTTTGTGACAAAAAGTTATGTGATTTCCTTTCCCGCCCTTAATTTGTATATGCAAATTAGGATTCGGTTTTGCCAGGCACAATGATTCGGCCGAATCCTGCTGAAAAAGGCTCAATCCTGGCCGAATCCCAGACAGAATCCTGGATTCGGTACATCCCTAGTTTCCATTGAACAACATTACAGTAAGGATCAAATCTAGGCTAGATGCAATGTTCCCTCTATAGTGTGCACTCATGTACTCTCATACAAATTTTGAGAACACAAACAGACAGGTTTTAAAAACTCCGCACACAAGTTTAAAAAAATTTTGAGCACAGGAATTAGAGGTAACATTGGCTATATGTACAACATGCAGTAGAATCAATACTATTATTATACAGTAAATTTAATAGCACCAGGAGCTAGTGATTGTACCAATCACCATGCCAAGAACAATCTAGAGTACTATATTATTATTTATTTTGTTTTTTCTCAATACCTTAAACCCATTTATTTGGTATACTACTTCTTTAAAATACACTAAGGGATAATTTTGCAGTTTATTGTGCTGGGTGACATGTAAATAGTGTTTTTTATATTTGGGGGAAACACATTTGGTATGCATTAATTCAACATTTTTGAAGTGTAAGGAAACACGTTATATGCCTTAAACAAACATCAACATTTTGAAGTAGTTTTTATTATTCGGAAAAGGTGGAGTTACCATTTAGAGAATTGGGAAGGCTAAAAATGAATGGCACAATATTACAATGAAAGCAACATCTAAAATCTCTAGTTTGAAAAGCCTGTTTAGGTGTGGCCAAAACTCTAGCCAATGCAACCTGTATGTTTTTCAGGCCTAGAACTACAAGGATCTCAAACACATAGTCTTCAAGCTCATGTGAGCTACAAATCTGGGATACTGAGAATTGTAGCTCATATAGGAGATTTAGGGCTGAAAGCTTGACATCCTTGCCTTAGGCCAAATAGATAATAAAACATTCTGTCTGATTAAACAGTATTAACTATGACGCCCAGCATAGATACTAAAATATAATAAAGCACTGAACGTTTAATCTCACATTTTAATAAATTAAAGGATTAAGGATTGCCGATACGTGCCAATACATAAACAGGCAACAGCACTGAAGGAGTGTCAGCACAAACACGTGGAGCTAAATGGATGGTGGGAGCCCAAGATGCAACAGCTAAGACAAAGTCCACAAGCCTGGAAGCCAGCTCAGAGAAGCACAAGGATTTTCATCCTCACCCACGCACTAATAAATGGGAGCAAGCAGTGAATGGGAAGGTGTAGGGACATAAGTGAGTGTCCAGAGGCAGGAGAGCAGACCTCAGACTGAAGACCTCACAGACAGAGATGAGAAAGCAATCAAGGGCTCATCTATCCTGATCCTTACTCCACAGAGCCAGAGCTGGAAAGAAAGACACAAAATACAAGAAGGTATGGGGTGTGGGGGTGCACAGGAATAAAGCATTCATAAGGGAATACTGGCATCCCATCTGCTAGCTCTACAGAGCTCTCCCACTATTCAAGTGGTACAAAGGTTGCACAGACTCCAGGAAGAGTTTGAAAGAGGAGTAGCAGCCACAAGTCAAAAAGTAAAAAGGCCAGTGTGGGAAAGAAGGGTGAGTCCAGGAAAGCAGAGGAAAGAAAAGGATGATTGCTCATTAGCAGGAGAAATAACAATACAATCCTCTGATTAGTCCAAACCTTATTTGGTCAGCAGCAAAGAATTACACCTTCTCTATGAGGAAGAGATAGAGACAGAGAAAAAAAGCAATATATTAGGAGGAAAGCTAGAAGACGAACATTTATTGAAAAGGTTATTGTAATGAACTAAATGGTACAGGAACCAGGATTTTTGACTCAAGGCAAGGGGTTTCAGAATGAAGCACCAGGGTCTCACAGTTAAGGTAAATGAAGGTAGATATGGAAAGCAATGTGTTTGATGACTCACCCACCACCCTTTCCCCACTAAACCTCATGGACCAGTAATCAAAATAAACTGGTAAAGGCTAATAAAAAGTAATAATATCCTTACCTTTGACATTGGAGAAAAAAAAAGACAGAATGAGTACATATGCTATCCCCTTTATTCAAGACATATTTGAGAAGAACCAGTTTCCATACATACCACAAGGGCCTTTGTGTTTTACTGGGATGGAAGTTTTCTGAAAGCACTCTGCCTTTTGTCTCTCGCAGTCATTGGCATATGTGCGACTGTCCCCACCACAGACTGGTTTGTAAGTACCATCGCAAGTAACACGATCGCAAGAACAACGGGACACAACTCGGTGGTTAAGGCACACAGAATTGTGCTTACAGTCTTCCTTGCATTTGTCTAATGGGAAAGCAAGAGAAAGTAATCAGTATACAGAACACAAATTATTAGTAACAATGCTGAGAAATCCAGAACAGATTAGCCCATGTGTCCTTAACAATCCACTGCAATGTGTTTTTAACACCACTGAAATACCTAAAAATGCTTTTATGTTGATGTTTACCATACAAGTTTGGGGTTTTGGACTGTTTTATAAGTTATTCCGAAGAGCTCTATATCAGAACGTTCTAGGCATGAATATCAGGTTGGCTGTTCATGAGCTGAAATCGGTCAGACTGCAAGACAGCAACCACCGACATTCAGAAACAACTGAATAAAAGATCAATGGAGGAATTTAAGGTGGCCATAGACGCAAAGATCCGCTCGTTTGGTGACATCGCCAAATGAGCGGATCTTTCCCCGATATGCCATTAACGAGTATGGCTAGTATATCGGGGGTAATGTGAACGTTCGGCCATATGGCTGAACGATCTGAATACGATGCGCAATGTGCTCCAGGGGGATCGGTCGGGTCAAAAATCAAACCTGACCGATCTCCGCCCGACGAAAGATGTCGGCACTCTCCACACACGATCCGAAAATCGTACGAATCGAGATAGGATCTGTGCGTCTATGGCCAGCTTAAGTTAACAGGTATAAAAAGGGGGGAAGAGATACAACTGCCACAGAGCTGCTCTGCATGCTAAATAGATGCATTGAAAATTGCTAAAGAAAGTCCTTCAGGGTGAATACTTCCCCTTATATTATAAACCATTAAAACAAATTCTCCCATTCATATTGAATTACGGTTTAGCAAATCCTGCTTGTTTTTTTTTATTGTGGTGCCAGGCAGTGTTTTGTACCTGGCTCCCAGGACATAGAGGGATATAAGCCATTCTAAGGCTAACATGATACTGTACAAACAGGAATTATATGAACCATTTCCATATTATACATAAATGTGTGAAAGGGTTAGTTTCCATATATATGCCGAGTCTGTGTTAGTAAAAAGCCTAACAATGAATTTACTGTATATTGTTAGCGGAGAAGCAGATGTTTTATGCTTGGGAATTAAGGGAATGCATGGCATTTTAAAAAAACATCTTTTGTTTTACACCACTAAAAGCATACTTACTGTCACAGGCATCAGCAATAATATATATTTCCTGACCACATACTGTAAGTGTCATTTTATTTTACAGATGCCTTTTTTTGTTGTGTTGGAAATGCAACCATCCAGACTCTGACAGCCTGAGAAAGGTACTGATTTACTGGTTGAATCTCATATTTCTGTGCTGCACAGTGCAAGAATGTAGGCTAATGCTCTAAATTTCACATCATCAATGCCTTTCCCTCTGTACGGTAGAACTACTTCCTGAATGGCTTGGCCTACTTTTGGGCCCCAGAGAAAAACCAAGGAAAGGACCATGACACTAACTACCTGATGAAATGCATATTCTTTACATTACTTCTAAACAACACTAAAAATGTAGTGCGACTGGAATTCTCATAATGATCTTACCTACAATGGGCTAGACACTATTACATAAGGTGAAATATTGGGGCCAATTTTCTAACATAAATGCTAAATTGCACCAGTGCAGTTATCCACAGCAACCACTCAGTTGCTTTTATTTCTAGCTTGCATTTGACTGTAGTTTGTTGTAATAGAAAAGTATTCCAATTGAGTTCTTGCAGAGATCTCACTTTCTGCTGGCATTTTCCACGGTGTCGTTGAATGCCCCTGGTTTACCCAACTAAATATATAAATTATACAAATCCAGGTTACTCCTATTCTTGGAGAGCAACAAATGTCCTTGAGGAGCCTGAGACATATAGCTGACATGAGCACCTATGACCATCCCTTCTCTACAACAAACATAGAGAAACATTGCAGAGAAAGGATGGTGTCACATTACAACCCTATAGCATTTAAATTACCACTATATCTTATTTGTATTATTTTTCCTCTGTACTGGCATTTCTTGCCAAAGTCAGAATGATACTAGCCAAATGAAAACCTCTATAGCAGTGATCCCCAACCAGTAGTTTGTGAGCAACATTTTACTCTCCAAGCCCTTGGATGTTGCTCCCAGTGTCCTCAAAGCAGGTGCTTATTTTTGAATTCCAGGCTTGGAGGCAGGTTTTGGTTGCATAAAATCCAGATGTACTGCCAAACAGAGACTCCTGTAAGCTGCCAGTCCATATAGGGGCTAACAATAGCCAATCACAGGCCTTATTTGGCACCACCCAGGAACATTTTTCATGTGTTGCTCCCCAACTCTTTTTACATCTGAATGTGGCTCACAGGTGAAAAAGGTTGGGGACCTCTGCTCTATAGTATGAACAAGCTCTACAGAGCAATAATTTAGATGAAGTCTGTCTAACTGAAGGTCCATGCACTGGATCTGGTCCTCCAAGTGATTTTCATGGCCCTCAGTCTTCTCAAGGGCTCCATATACCTCTTTGTAAGACAGCAGCATTAAATATGCCCAATATCAAATACTGGGCCAACTTGCAAAGCACTGTTTCATTTGTATGCCATCAAATATCATGTATATGTACAGAGATAACGGTCACATTAGGAAGGGTTCATAAATGCAGGATATAAAGACCATAAAAATGAATATCAGTTAAAAGTAATACTTTTTCTTCTTGTTCAAAAGGATCACTGCAAACAAGCTGCTGCTCTTTGAAATGCTATGTTACATCAGGAGAGAATTTTAGCTACGCAGCATTAGGTGCACTGCCTTCCAACATGTAGGGTGAACTAGCGTGCACTGCTTCCTTTCTGTTCTGAAAATGCCACAGCATTGTAAATGTTGTACTATGCTCTTTGAAATAAGAGCAAGCTGTCTCTTTCTTTTAAGAAGTATCAAACCTCTGTCTCTGTTTCTGTTCTTTTCCACAGACAGAGTGGGGGAAAAAATAGAAATCTGCTTGATAATCATGAAACTTGTAAATCAGAGTAAAAAAAAGTCAGCAAGTCTTCCTGTAAACTTATTTCAGCTGAATTCAACTGTAGCTCTCCACACTAGCATTGCTACCTCCCCCAGAAAGGTAAGCGGGCAGGGGGGGCAGCTCTTTCCTAAGAAACTGTGCGGGCAACATATAACAAAACGTTTAGTTGTCCCTGTAATTCCAGAAAATAAGACAAAACACTATACTGCCTATACTTTCAGGGGCAGATTTATCAAGGGTTGAATTCCAAATTCATTTGAGTTTTTTAAAACTCCCATAGACTCGAAATTTGACCAAATGAAATCTATTAATAAAATTGCATTTTCTCAGCTCGGACAAATTGGATCGACCCAAAAACTTCAATCAAATTATATTCAAATTCTTGAATCAAGTTAAAAAAATCTCAGGAAGGCTGCAAACATCACCAAAATGATCCCTGGACCTCTCCCATTGACTTATACAGCAATTTCGGCAGGTTTAAAGGAGAAGGAAACCTAGTCGGCGCAAAAACCCTCCCCCCCTCCCGTGTGTTGCCCACCCTCCCTCCTCCCCCCTGGCCTACCTTTCCCGCTGGGCAAATGCCCCTAACTTGTTACTTAACCTTCTGCGCAGGTCCAGTCTACGGAGTTCACCGACGCCATCTTCTTCCACGCCATCTTCTTCCTGCATTGACCGGCGCATGCGCAGTAGGAGCATTTCCCTGGTACGATCTAGTGCGCATGCGCCAAAAGTCATGAAGTGAAATAGGAAAACTTTGTGACTTTTGGCGCCTGCGCAGTAGATCAGTACTGGCGAAATGCTCCTACTGCGCATGCACCAAAACGCCGGTCAAAGCAGGAAGAAGATCGCGTGGAAGAAGATGGTGCCTGTGGACTGGACCTGCGCAGAAGGGTAAGTAACAAGTTAGGGGCATTTGCCCAGTGGGACAGGTAGGCCAGGGGGGAGGAGGGAGAACACACGGGAGGGGGGAGGGTTTTTGCGCCGACTGGGTTTCCTTCTCCTTTAAGGTGGCGAATAGTCGTATTTGAGTTTTTAAGAGCCAGAGTATGATAAATCTTGAAATTCAAATTAAAACTCGATCAAGTTTGGAAAACTCACAATTTGAATTTGAGAGTTTTGACCAAAGAAAAAATGAGAAAATTCAAATTTATATTAGAATTTTTAATTTGATCATTAATAAATCTGCCCCTAAATGTAACCTTTAAAATGGTAACTATTTTTGTCCACATTACATTATATATACAGTTCTTATAGAACACTATATTCCCCTAATTTCTGGACTTTTCCCACCTTGAGGCTGGCACTGCCCCGAGTGCACCTTCTGTAGATCAATGCCACGGATGAATCCAGATCGGGTCATTACACAATCATTGTCGTAAGTCACACCATCATCTGCACAAATGGGATCTCTGCGCACTGGGCAGTACTCTGGCCGGTATTGCATGTCCAGTTGCCGACTGCGTGGGTTTACTCGACATGCTTTGTTGAGATTATTCAAGGTGATTCTGCATGGATCTACACAAACACAAAGCATCAAACAGTATAGCATATGCGGAGGACAAATTTACCCTGTTAATTATTGTAGCAACAAAAGTATAGGTAAATGGAGGGCACACCAATCAACAAAATATTTGGCAATACAGGTACGGGACCAGAATGCTCGGGACCTGGGGCAATCCGGATTACGGGTCTTTCCGTAATTTGGATCTTCTCACTTTAAGACTACTATAAAATCATGTAAACATTAAATATAGCCAATAGGCTGGTTTTGGTTCCAATAAGGATTAATTATAACTTAGTTTGGGTCAAGTACAAGGTACTGTTTTATTACTATAGAGAAAAAGAAATTTGTTTTTAAAAATTTGAATTCTTTTATTATAATGGAGTCTATGGGAGACGGTCTTTCCGTAATTCGGAAATTTCTGGATAACGGGTTTCCGGATAATGGATCCCATATGATAAGAGGTGCAGAAAACCTTAAGTTACCCACACATAGAGTAACAAGATACACACTATGCAATATGTTTGCACACTCAAAAAAAACGTTTTTTTGGTTGGTATCAACATTTCGGAACATTTCATTGTGCCGAAATGTTGAGGCATTCTCATTTTGGCACGTGTGTTCACACCTTGTTGTCTTTTGCTGCCTTGTATAACAACTGGGTGGTATGTATATATGTTTAACATTAGGTATGCTGATGCTTCTGATATATTGCTGTAATTGCCATTAATTCTACATAAAGAGATTTTTTTTTAGTGATACCACCTATGTTTCAGAAAAAAAATTTCTTGAGTGTGCAAACCTAACCTAAGAGATTGTGGGAATATTTCTAACTTCCAAATTCCTTTAGCAACAGTTGGAATATGAACAGGAGATGGCCTAAACAGAATAACAAGTAAAAAAGAATAAAAATAAAATGTTAATCCCAAGGAGCAAAATATTTTGGTTCCCAGGGTCAGTATGTATATTTGAAATCTGGAAAGAGGCAGAGAAAAGGGCAATTAAATAAACTATAAAAATGAAGACTGTATGGAAAATTGCTAATAGAGCTTTTTATAACACTAAACATTAAACTAATTTGAACTAAAGCTTTAAATACTAAAGTCTTGTAATTCTCATTCCTGTGTGGACTGCAGCAGTCAAAACATGTTTTAATACCAGCACAAGAACAGGTATCAATAATGCTGTCAACAGGTGCGTAAAATGGAGGTTTTCAAAAGAATTAGCACATTTATTCAGTTGAATTAAAAATCTTTGCTACAGCAGCAAACTATTATGCTAAAAGCACCAAAAGCATCAAAAGAGCATAAAAACTGTGATGGCCCCATAGCTTCAGAAAGCAGTCAAATCTAGAGAACCTATTCTGATATATAAGAATACTTAACTCTGCTTTGAACATAAAAGCCACATGCACTGTTTTCACTGTTGTTTTTGCTGAATTCTTTTTTAAGAAGAAGGGTTATAATATACAATCACGAATTAGATGATCAGCCACCTGCATAGCATAACCCTGATTAACGGAAACATTCTGGATGGTAATTTGCTCTAGTGCTCTATATAATAGGATAAATCCACAAATGGACAGGACCAGGATTTTGCCTTAGGCCTTTTAGTACTTTCTAGTACTGTGTGGACATGATCCTTGTGATTTAATTTCACAAAGCAGGCATCTCCTTCTTGATTTTCTGTTAAAAGTACAGTAATGGGCACATTTATCAAAGGTCGAATTTCGAATTCATGAGAATTTTTTTTACTCTGATAAATTTGAATATACTCACAACTCGAATGGGAGGTTATTTATGAAAAAATGTGAATGTCTAATATTCTTGGGAATAGTCCCGACCCAAAAATTCAAATCAAATTCGAATCGAGTTTCCCCCCCGAAAAAAAAAACCTTGAATGTCAGGAAGGCAATTTACATATTTAAATGGTTCAACTGACTCTGCCATTGACTTGTAAATTAACTTGCCAGGAATTTTCGAATTAGGACTGTTTCCATGGTCGAGGTGTGATAAATCTCACATTTGAATTTACATTCAAATGCGGGGATTAAAATTTGAATGTGTGAATTTGGATACCTAGAGTATCCCATTTATCAAAGGCAAATTCATGTTAATTTTTTTTAATTTGAATATACTCACAATTCGACTGGGAGTTTATTTAAGAAAAAATTCAAATGTCTAATATTTGATCAAATGGTTGTGACCCGAAAATTCGAATCGCATTTGATTCGTATTTGATTTATATGAATCAAGTTTTTGTCCCGAAAACAAAAAATCTTGAATGTCAGGATAACATCTCCAAATGGCTCAACGGACCTCTGCTATTGACTTGTAAATGAACACAGCAGGTTTTCGGTGGCGATTTTTAGAATTAGGACTGTTTCCATGGTGGAGGTGTGATCAATCGAATTTGAATTTACTGTTCGAACCCTTGATAAATATGCCCCCTAAAAAGAATTCGAAAATTCAAATTTACTATTGGACCCTTAATAAATCTGCCCCTTAGGGGCAGATTCATCAAAGGTTGAAGTGAAAATTCAAATTAAAAAAATGCAAATTTCGAGCTAATTTTTGTGTACTTCGAGTAGGGAATAGTCCAAATTCGAATTTGAAAAAAATTTGAAAATTTATACTGTCTCTTTAAAAATTAGACTTCGACCATTCGCCATCTAAAACCTGATGAATTGCTGTTTTAGCCTATGGGGGACCGCCTAGAACATATTTGGAGTCAATTGGTGGACTTTGAAAAATCATAGGTTTTTTTGGGAAAAACTTCGAATCGTACGATTCAAATGCGCTATTCCATCGATTTGCACAGTTCAAATTCGATCGAAAACTGACCTAATCGCCAATAAAGAACCTTTGATTTAATTCTGGTTGGTCTTTTTGAATTCGAATTTCAAAGTTTTTCAAATTCGAAATTCGACCCTTGAAAGATCTGCTCCTTAATGGGATACTGTCATGGAAAAACATGTTTTTTCCAAAACACATCATTTAATAGTGATGCTCCAGCGGAATTCTGCACTGAAATCCATTTCTCAAAAGAGCAAACAGATTTTTTTTATATTCAATTTTGAAATCTGACATGGGGCTAGACATTTTGTCAGTTTCCCAGCTGCCCCAGTCATGTGACTTGTGCCTGCACTTTAGGATTACTTTCTGGCAGGCTGTTATTTCTCCTACTTAATGTAACTGAATCAGTCTCAGGGGGACTTGGCTTTTACTATTAAGTGCTGTTCTTAGATCTGCCAGGGAGCTGTTATCTTGTGTTAGGGAGCTGCTATCTCGTTACCTTTCCATTGTTCTGTTGTTAGGCTGCTGGGGGGGGGGCAGGGTGATATCACTCCAACTTGCAGTACAGCAGTAAAAAGTGATTGAAGTTTATCAGAGCACAAGTCACATGACTTGGGGCAGCTGGGAAATTGACAATATGTCTAGCCCCATGTCAGATTTCAAAATTGAATATAACAAAATCTGTTTGCTCTTATGAGAAATGGATTTCAATGCAGAATTCTGCTGGAGCAGCACTATAAACTGATGCGTTTTGAAAAAAAACATGTTTTCCCATGACAGTATCCATTTATAATGTTAGTAAATGTGACACTTCTGTCGAGCACTGAAGCATAACGTGCAGGCTAGCTAAACTTCTAGATGCACACAGTTAAGCAAATCTAATTTGCTTGAATGTTGCTAGGATATAAATGGCTATTCAATGGTTTTGCAAGGAGTCTGATTAGTTATTTTACTTACCGCAAGGCCCATCAAACTTCTTGTAAAGATTTTCCTGATTGTCGCAAGCCTGTTTGTTAAGGAGACACTCATTGTTGTAGTCTTTGCCATCACTGCCGCAAACAACATTTTCTGGGACCCCTATGCAGGTGGCAGGACAAATACACTTTGCTGTCTGGCCATCTGTTGAGCGGACACAGGTACTGCCATAGCTACAAGACACTGTTGAGCATGGATCCTTGGTACCTGGAAGAAAAGAGCACAATAACTGTTTCTTATATATTTTATTAAAGACAACTATAGAGCCACTCAACTAGCTTTAACCTACATAAAACAGATGGCCTATTTGGTGGTCCATATACTGTATTCTGGTGCAGCAGAGTCTCTGTAAATATTGCTTCATGTCTCATGCATAAACACAGGGACTGGATTCTAGAAACATGGTTACAGTAGAACCCCCATTTTAAGTTTTTTCAGGGGACCAGGAAAAAATTATGTAAAATCCGGGAAAATGTAAAATCAGGGAAATGTGTTAAAGTCACTTTTTTGTATATCATGATTGTATCTCCTGTATGTGTGTATAAATCTTTGGTTGGACCACATCTTGAGAAGATGCTGCAAATCTGGGCAAACATTTCCCACAGAATAACTGGACAAATACAGAGGAAAAAACCAACCAGATTTACAGTATAATGAAATAAAACAAAAGGGGATGGAGGGTGTACTCAACATATACAAATAAATAAAAATGAAATACACTAATCTCTTTAACAAACCAAGGATGGCACAAATGAAAAAATAATGTTCACTAAGATTGGAGGCATGGAGGTTTTTATAATGATCATAGGAAGTTCTTCATTGTAAAAGCAGTCTTTTGCCATGTGGAGAAAAATGATGGCACACAATAAGCCGCTGTCCACTGTGATTTTGGTGGCAAGGTCTGCCTGACAGACGGGGGAATTTACATTCATTAGCATTAGGAGTAGTGACAGATGGACAAGGCCTTCTTATGTTTCCTGCCTGATGGCAGCCATTGTAAAGTAAGACTTTTATCAACAATATCTGTAAATAGGTTTCTGATCTTACTCAGAATCTGTACAGCACTGGCTACCACTGAGTACCTAGAGAACTCAAGAGTTTTCCTAGCAATCACCAGGATATCTGCCTTTGGAATTCCTGCCATTTTCACCAGTGAGTGTCTTTGTTGAAACCTCTCATGGGAATGGGGCAGGGTTTCCTTCTTCTAGTGAAAGTTATAGAGGAGTTTAAAAAAACCATACCATATGACTTTTTCAGCCTCAATTACCGTCTTAATATACATTTCTTATATTATATCCATGTCACATGGCACATAAATGCCATACTGTTTCCTGCATGTACATTAGCAACCAGTACCCTCAGGCAGCACAATGGGGCAGATTTACTAAAGGGCGAAGTCACTAGCGAAAATTTGCCAGAAATCTTATCCGCAGGACATCGTCAATTTACTAACAGGGGTAGACAATTCGCTATCGCCCTATCGCCAGGAGAATTTTCACTCAGGATAAAAGTCGTTAGTCCGCAAATTCACTAAAATGCCAATTTTACAGAATGTCACCTCTTTCGCCAGAGTTTCCTTCGCCACCTTAGACCTGGCGAACTGATAAGATGAAGCTACATCCTCCTCAATCTTATGTGAGTGACATCATATCCTGTATGCTGGAAATTCATAAAAGTTGTAAAAAAAAAATGCTAGCGTTTTTTCATTTTTTAAAGCGGGATCACCTTCAACAATTTTTTCTAACCATTTGAGCGGCATGCCACATTTGTTTTAGGGTGGGCTCATGTCTAGGGAATTAGAGGATCTCTTTATTCTTTATTATTCTTCCTTGGAAATTTGTCATAATAAGTAGACACTTCAAGCAATTTACCCAACATCTATAATAAAGACATATATATATGACCTATATATACTCGCCCTATTAATATTGACTTAAGTGAAAGAGTACTAACGAAGTTTCGCTAGGCAGAATTGAACGTTAGCAAAAGATTACTCAAGCTGATAAATTAAAGGGGACCCATCACCCAAATAAAAACATTCCAAATCCTATTTTATCACATTAGTCAAGCAAAATGAACTTTAATTACACTATATAAAGTATTTGAATCTTGTTTCCTTCAGTCTGGGAATTCATAATTATAGCAAGCAGGAAGCAGCCATTTTGTGGACACTGTTATTAAGGCAAGTCTTGCGCCATCTCAGAATCTTGTTTGTGCACCAGAATGGGTGACCTGATGTCCATTTCCTTGCCCTGGCTACACAATTAAACGGTAAAGAGAACGGGGGAATATTGGAGAGCAGTGACATCTAGGAAGTGCTGAATGGAAAGTGAAAGTAATTGTCTGCCCCGCCTCTATGCCACTGGCATAAAGGAGGGCAGACAATATTTGATTGACAGCTGAGATGTTTAAATGAGCTTACAACAGCTATGAATTATTTAATAAAAATAGAAATTGGATTTCATGTTTAATTTGAAAAGGACTTTTATTATACAGATTTTTGTGTCTGGGTGACAGGTCCACTTTAACTCTAGCGAAACTTTGCCAGCGTTTGGCTGTTGAGAAGCAACTTTGCATTTTTGTGAATTAGCATAGTGGTAACAAATTTACGCATGCCAAAGTGGAGCAAAGTGTGGCGGACCATTTGCTGGTGAAGATCAAGTATAATATTTAGTGTATTTGCCCCAATTTTGGAAACGGGTAAGTAGTTCTGAAGGATAGTTTTGCAAAAACCTGCTGTACCTAGGAAAATGTAAAGCAGCCCTAGCCATGAAACATATTTATCAGTTCAATATGATGTAGGTTCATTGTCCTTTAAAAGAAACAACAAATATAGACTAAAAAAACACAACTATTATATATTGGTTTCTCTTTTATTCTACAGCAATGCTATTTACTACATTCTCCTGTTAGTAAAATATGTATGTTAAGATTTATACGGTGTCACCGTCTGGTAGCGCATGAAAGCAAACCCCCTCCCTCTCGTGCTGTAAAACAAAACCAAGTGTAATGGCCATGAGATATCTACACTAGGGTTGCCAGTAAATATTATACTTGATCTCAATGTATAAATATAGCAGAGGCAGGCAGATCTGTACTTTTTCCGGAAAAGCAAACAAACCTAATCTCTGTCCCTTACTTTAAGGGTCAGGGCACACAGGCAGATTCAGGGAGATTAGTTGCCTCATGAGGCAACTTCGGGCAACTTTGGAAAACGAATGACTCTGAGTGTCTTCCCATCAGAGATTTACATTTTAGCCGGCGAGAAGTCAGGGGAGGCAGTTCGGGGATATTAGTCGCCCCAAAGAAGAGGAGATTTGTCGCCGGGCGACTGCCTGTGTGCCCTGACCCTTAGGGTAAGGACACACAAGGAGATTCGGGGAGATTTTGTCGCCTGTCGACTAATCGCCTCGTCTTTTGAGCGACTATCTCCCCGAACTGCCTCAGTGTTTTTCCCCATAGGCTACAATGAAAAGTCGCCTGCGCTAATGCACACGCGGCGATGCTTTTTTCCAAATCGATCCTAAACATCTATCCCTAAACTGCTTTCCTGGATTATAATCTTTCAAACATACTGGGGCTCATTTATAAACACTGTGAAAATTTGCACCTAGGCAGTGACCCATAGCAAACAATCAGTGATTATCTTTTTTCAGACAGCTGTAGTTTGAACACTGAAAATAATGATCTGATTGGTTGCCATGGGTTACTGCTCAGGTGTAAATTGGCCCAGTGTTTAAAAAATAACCCCCACGGCCTTTATGTTGTATTTCAGTCAATTTATAAACACTAAAAGGCAGATTTATTAAGGGTCGAATTTAATTGATTTTTTTTATGGTCAAAACTAGGGGGTTATCCAAACTCAATTCGAGTTTTTTTAAAAAAAATGTCAAGATTTATCATACTCTGGCCCATTAAAAATTTGAATTAGACTATTCGCCACCTAAAGCCTGCTGAATTACTGTTTAAGTCAAAGTGAGAGGTCCAGGGATCAATTTGGTGATGTTTGCAGCCTACCTGACATTTGAGTTTTCTTCAGAGAATCGAGTTTGATCGATTGAATACGGGTTGTTTAAATTCGTCTGAGTTGGAAAAATTTGATTTTATTAATAAATTTCAACTAGTCGTATTTAGAATTTATAAAAAAAAAAAAAAAACTCACATGAATTTGAAATTCAACCCTTGATAAATGTGCTTCTAAGGGTGGTGGCACACGTGAAGATTCAGGGGAGATTGGTCGCCCAGCGAAAAATCTTTTCTTTGGGTGATTAATCTCTCCGAAATGCCTTCCCACCGGCAAGAATACGAACGCCAGCAGGATGGCATACTAATCTCTTCGGATTTCCGAAGTTGCCCGATGTTTCCTCGTGAGGCAACTTCGGAAATGTATGCCATTCTGCCAGTGATTTGTATTCTTGGCAGGGGGAGGCATTTCGGGGAGATAAGTCACCCGAAGAAGAGAAGATTTGTCAACGGCCACCAGTCTCCCCTGAATCTTCACGTGTGCCACCACCCTAAAGGAGTGAATATGAAGATACAGTAGTTCCCCTTTCAGCAATTACATTCAGGCTCATTTCACGATCGGGAGGGAGTGGTGGGCAGCATGATTCAGCTTGAGCAGCATGAAAGAAAAAGTCAAGTTAATTTACTTGGAGAGAAAGGGGACAGGGTCTCGTTTACACAGCGCCTAACTCCCTGAAGCTGCATGCAGCCTGACAACACAGCCCCATTAGCCTCACTCAGTACCGGCAGTAAGGAGGGGGGGGGTGCAGCAAGAGTACTTGGGGGAGAAGAGCTCAAGTTTCGATTCTATGATTCAAAATGCACCTTGTCAATGTAATTGCTGTTAAACAGAATTTGCTTAGCACGGTACACAAATGGATTGAACAGGCTCTGTCTAATGGGTATGTGCTTGGTTACGGTGACATGAGTATGGATCATAGAAAAAGAACTTTCATCATTTCATGGTCTTCTAATTATATCACTAACTGGATAGAGTTTATGATAACCTTTAATTGATTCTAAGAGAAACTAGCCCACATTATACAAACTTCATATGAATGCTTAGATTAATGGTACATGGAAGCATAGAAAGCGATATGCTGTGTATCAGAATAATCAACCAATCGTACCATAAGCTTCTGTGACAGATGTAACATCACTTTTGCCAAAATTTATGTTTTGGACAACCCCAAATCCAAAAAAGCTTCTCAGCACCAACCCGGAGCACAGAGAGCATGTGAAATGTCACTGGCACCCAAAAGATGGCTGGAGAAGCTCCAAGATCCGGAGTTACTGTGAACAAAGTATCATTATTGACTATGTAGGATTTACCTTTTTAATTGGTCAGTAAGCATATTGCCTTTGAATGTTTTATTTGTCTGTAAATGTGTGATTTTAACTTTGAATAGGGATTGGCTAAGATGGATAACATGAGTGTCTTCTTCAGTCCTTTGAATAAATTGACAGCAAAAATACTGAGATAATTGCTTGGCTTTACCTATAGCCAACTGGCTCTAATGCATTGGAATAACTGTCTGAATGCCTGCAAAACATTATTCCTTTTCTATAATAATAATTTGCCAGTATAAAGTCAATTTAATAAGATGATGCTCCAGTATACCTAGCATACCAGCGAGGGCAATTTAGTTCTGAAAAGAAAATATGACCGTATGTTAGGTATATAAATAAATGTTGAATAGTGCCAAAAACAGCTTACAGGACTCTGGGGGCCCTTATTAAAAGAACAGACATCCTACAGCCTAAGTTTCCTAGACTCAGTAAACAGCATATGTAAAAGTGTATGTACAATAGCTTGAAAGCTTATGCAACAGAAACTCTGAACAAGTGGCAGTGAGGCAGATATCATGATAGCCCACTATGATTGTCCCCATAGGACTATCCTCTATCCATACCTGTGTTTTATAGAAAAATCTTAATAAATATTATATCTAAGGCAATGCTTGCAGTAAAGGTTTGCCAGCCGCTGTGTTTTATCTGTTCCAACATGTTTATGTTGGTCATTAGAAGTTATCATAATGTTCTATACTTCCTCAATAATGAAAGACAAAACACTGTAGGGATTGTGTGTGCTTGAATACAGCAGGGACAAAAGATAAACATTATTTATCTGGTCAGGCAGCTGTATGGAGAAGGAATTGTGCATAAAGCAGCTCTTTAGGGAGTGTGGGGAGGAACGGGGAGCCATGTTTTGTGTTTCCCAGCAGGGTGACTGCTCTGCTATAGAATCTTGGAGCTAAAAGGTAGAGACAGACTAGTTTGTGAATATGCAGCTAAAGTTATGTGGGTATAATTGTAAAGGGTCCTATTTTATATAGCAAAACAGGAATCTGTATGGCAACAATGTGAAGCCATATGTTATACATTTGCTTTCGGGAATGCATTCAGTCAGTGCTTTGTGGATTTCTTCAGAGACCACTGCAAAGCCGACGAGAAAAAAGTCTTTGTGTTATAACTCTGACTAAGGCATTGCATTAGAAATAAAGGAAAAAGATTGCACATTATAGTATACGTATGGCCAGGGAGCAGTGTAATAAAGAAAGGAAAGAGGCCATTTATTAGATATCTCATCAGGGAAATGTAAAAACAAGGGGGGGATGCCATGTTTAATAGTTTTTTGGTGACGGAAGAATGTATCAGGCATCAGATCCAGCTACTATATTGAGTGCATTATACATCTTCTGGGAGCTGTAGTGAAGCAGAGCCGGTGAACATTACAGATGAAGTACAACTGCCCAGCTTTGGCTGTAACTCTGGGTTCTGCAGTGTTCCCAAGCACATCTCTTTGGTGTCCTTACCGCATGGCCCCTTGCTGATGACTTTGATTCTCCTCTGCTGGTTGCACTGGGCTCTCTCCAGTTCACACTCGTTGCTGTAAGTAGAATAGTCGGAACCGCACACAGGGGCAACAATGGAGGGGCAGGCGGTTTTCTTGCAGATGCACGCTGCTTGAGAGGGGTCAGTGCTGCTCTTTTCACATACTGCGCCAAATCCGCAGAGCATTCCTCGGCACACTGTGAAGCAGAGAAATAAAGATCACATTTAAGGAAAGCTGTGGTCAATAGATATAAACTGGATGAACATAAAACTACACGCAGAACTCAAAAATACATTCATAAATAACTTATAAGATGATAAAGTGAAACTTGGTTTAGCACTAAGGCAAAGAGAAATACAAATACAGCTCAAAAAACTTGTTTTAACCAATACCATGATTTAATTTCAAGGATCCAGGGTTCTTTGTCTTTCACTAGTGCACCAGGCATATTTTCAGTAGTAAAGTAAGTCAACCCAACCACCAATGACTGAGATGCTTGCTTTCAGACTGGTCTGCCAGAGAATCAATCACCATGGGAAAAGTCCTATTTTCCCTTTCTTAGGTCCAACATAAACCTATATTACCTCCATACCATTTGGTACTGATACCTATACCAAACACTCCTAATTTTTTTTATACAATGACATGCCCATTGTGCTAGTTGCTTCCTAAGAATGATTAGCCAGGACATCATTACTAACACTCCTTCTACCTCCACTAAAGCACTGGGGGTGTGACAACTTTAGCAAGGCCACTAAATCAGCACTGAAAAGTGACTCAGTATGACAACAGCATCTACAGAATAGAACTGAACACCAACACCTGGACACTGTCATCCTATATGTAAATGACAGTTGCTTACTTTGTTGCCAACAATATGTCAGTATGTATATAAATGTCAGCAATATCAAGATTTTTCATTTTAAAACATGGGAGCACATTTACTAAGCTCAAGTGAAGGATTGGAATAAAAAATACTTTGAATTTCAAAGTTTTTTTTTTTTGGCTACTTCGACCTTCGACTACGACTTGGATCGAACGATTTGAACTAAAAATCGTTTGACTATTCGATAGTCGAAGTACTGTCTCTTTAAAAAAAACTTCGACTACCTACTTCGCCACCTAAAACCTACCGAGCACCAATGTTAGCCTATGGGGAAGGTCCCCATAAGCTCTCCTTGCTATTTTTGATCGGAGGAAAATCGTTCGATAAATGGATTAAAATCCTTCGAATTGTTCGAAGGATTTTACTTCGAGGTTCTAATATCGAGGGTTAATTAACCCTCGATGTTCGACCAATAATAAATGTGCCCCTTAATGTGATGGGTGTTCATTATGGATACTTTTGGACTGGTCGTCCATTGTTCCAGAATTACAAAGGCTAGCAAGCATGCATGGGAGCAGTATTCTGTACAAATGTCAGCATTATCAATTATTATTCATTTATTATATTTAACCTTGAATAATATTTCAGATGTTTAAGGCATGTTCTCATTTTTTTTCCTTCTCGACTCTTTATGCTGTTTTTTTTTTTTTTTTACAGATTAGCATTTTGCTATTGTTATCTCTCCCTCTCTGCTAAATTGCTTAGGGTAATGTCACAATTACAACTATTCCACAGCAATTATATTAGTGAAGATAAGCATGCTAGATATAACAAATTGCCCCCTATAGGGTAGGACAGACAAAAAAATGCATTCTCAGACAGACCCTAGTGAATCCATTACTTATTCATTTTCCCATGACAAGTTCTTTTCTCAGGAAGGTTAGCAAAACCTAATGAACCACAGGGGACAATAAAACGCCAACAACCACCTGCGCTAAACACGTTACCTATATATCTACCAAGGACATGATCAGAAGAACTGTACCTCTAATGATTAGGGAACACAAGGACCTTGGAGCTATTTGTTTCAGTTACAGAAATAGACTTTTATTGTCTCCTATGAGGACAGTGAGCAAAACAATTTTAGTCCATGTGGTTTCTCTCACAGGAAAGAATGAAACCGATTTTTAAGCCATAAAAAGTCAGTTTATCTTCCATCTCCCACTAGCTTTCTCTTTCTTTCTGAATTTACAATCAAATTGATTGGAGGATCAGTGCAGAAATGCTTTTATTTGCTGAAATTCATTTTAAGTACAGTATGCTCTAAAGCAGGAGTGCCTATACTTTGCTAATGCAGTGTCTACTTTTAGTGAGGTTGTCCTATTATGATCTACATTAGTGATGGGCGAATTCATTCGCCAGGTGCAGATTCGTGTTGAATTTCCGTGTTTCGGAAAATAAATTTTTGATGCCGGTGATAATTGAACATAGGTGCACGTCAAATTGTCACCGGTATCAATTTTGACTCCCTCAAATTGACGCTGGCATGGAAATTTGTGTTTTACTAATTTTCCCCCCTTTAGTGGGAAATTCCAAAAAAATTTTGGCGAAGCGAAACAAATTCAGCCATCACTAATTTACATACATAATAGCATTGTTAACATTCTGTTCCATGGAAAATATTACTTAAATATATTGATTTATGAGAGAATTTACTGTATATTATTTTATTTAAGAAACAACTGTTTCTTATGTAACCTTAACATAATAAATATCTGAATGAAAAGCATGAAACAGGAGGTTGATTTAGACAAGCTGTTTGTTGACAGTGTATTGAGATCTACTGATCACCAGCTAAAGGTCTACTGGTAGATCCCGATTTACCTTTTGGGCACCCCTGTTCTAAAGGGCTAATCCCATGCCTATTAGCAAACACACCTGAAGGCTGTGGAAGGCAATGGATCAGCTAACGTATATTCTGTAAAATAGATAAGTAAAACTTAACAGAATTTTATGCAACTGTCCTATTTAAAACACAGATAAATGATAAAAAAGCCAAAACCTCAGACTGAGGTTATACTGTCCTACAATGTTTTTATAACTTAAATTTTTTATTGAAAAGTTTTTTCACAGGTAAAGAATACAAACACAAATAAATTGAATAAATAAGAAAAAATACAAAGATAGAAAAATAAATCATATGTTAAAAAAGGAAAAACCTCGTATGATGTCTATGAATAGAATTAAGGAGGACAATTATGTGAGGCTCCGCGTGGATCCAATCCCAGCACACTTCATTTAACATAATGAAATTATACATTGTCATATGAAGGCAGCAAATTTCAGACCCAGAGAATAGCATATAAGGAGCATCTCCACCTCAACCCAGGTATCCCGAAGCGTGAAAAGATCTACAATTTTTTTTTTTGCTAAAAATACTGCTCCTTAGGTAGGTGACAAATTGTATTTATCACATACAAACCATTAGCAAATGTGTAATGATCTCAACCGTGTTTCTGAATTGTAGGGTTCAGTGCACTTCTTTTTTTACACTACATTTTTACATTACTTTCATAGTCCAGAGGGTTCACAATAGCAAATAAAACATAATTATTCACGACAGCACTAGAAAAAATGCTCAGACATGAGTGAGAATTAGCAGACTGAGGGGAACTGAGATGTATTAAAGGATTCTCCTTCCACACTACAAAGGCCAAAGCAACAGATTAAGATAAATTACAGCACAAAATGATTCCTTTCCCCCTTGAAAAACTGTTTCCAATATTAATAGTTATCAGGTTATGTTACTGAACGGCTAGAGAGCAGCTGAAAAGCTGTGCAAACTATCTGGTTAGATTTCTCCTACATATGAAGTCAGCCGGCACGCCTAAATAGCACTGTTAAAAGAAAACCATACATGAACACAATTTCTTATTTCTCTGTCTAAGTCTATTATAATTACACACATCTACACAACAGACACACACGGCAATCAGCATTGCACACGGAGCTTCATTTCCAAAGTCACCCGAAGTTTCCTCGTGAGGCAACTTCGGAAAACAAATCGCCGCCAGCATTTTTTCATTATAACAGTCGGAAGCCGTTCAGGGAGATTAGTCGGCCCAAAGAAGAGGTGATTAGTCGTCGGGCGACTAAATCTCCCCGAATCTCCAGGTGTGACCTTACCCTAAGACATGCTAGCTTTTGCGCGTAGACTGAAGCAGCTATACCATAACCCATCTTTTAGACAACTCTATCTCCCTTAGAAGTTTGGCAAAGAAATGACACATAATTAGGACTGGTGTTAAAGGGGTTGTTCCCCTTCAAACACTCTTTTTCAGTTGAGTTGGTTTCAGGTAGATCTCCAGAAATAAAGACTTTTTCCAATTATTTTTTCTTTCTATATGTGACTGTTTTTCTAATATTGAAGTGTACGGGTCAGGCCCACTCTGCGCCGGCTAAAATGAAAAAAAAAACGCTGTGGCTAATCACATGTAGCGATTCACAACTTCGGGCAACTTGGGAAAACTAATCGCCGCTTGTGATTAAGGCCAGCGTTTTTTCATTTTAGCCGGAATGCATTTGGGGAGATTGGTCGCCACCAAAACGAGGCGATTAGTCGCCAGGCGACCAAATCTCCCCAAAATGCCCAGTGTGGCCTGATCCTTAAGTTTCCTGGAAACTCTGGGGGGGGGGGTCACTGACTTTCATTAGGTTGATACATTTCTTATCTTTGTCCCTACTGAGAAGAATCCCAGAGCTTCATTAATGGGTTGGTTAACCTTTCAAATTTTTTTCAGTTCAGTTGGTTTCAGATAGTTTAAGACAATATGATAAGTTTAAGATAAGTAAGATAAGATAATATGCCCATGAAATACAAAAAAGATGGAACTCAATTTAAAATTTTCCCATTTTTAAGGGATTGGTGAACAAATATTATAATGTTTATTTAGATGAATACTGTATATGCTTCTACATTCATAGACCTTGTGGTTTCTTGAGTTACAATCCTCTCCAATATGTGGAAAGTATTATGCAAATAATGGTACCTCTCATTTTGGGTTACAGCAACAGATACACAAAAAAAGAGAGATGGAAAGCCAGTCCCCAGTAAAACCACACTTTGAAGAATGGAAAAGCCTCCAACTTCAGAGTATATTATTAATAACGTTTCAAAATGGCTTAAGAAGGACAAGTAAGGACAACCTCTTTGTCACAATTTCTACTACTTGTAGCTGTGAGGAGATAATAATAATGTGTCTACAGAGCAGGTATTAAAGTTTAGTAGCATTTACTCAAGGTCAGGTCAATAACACAACTGTAACGAGCTTTGAAATAACAGGGCTGTACATGAATCACAATGTACACCTTCCTAGGAATATACAATGGCAAAGCAGTATAGACGACATTTCTGGCAGAATTTATTTCTTACTTTGGGTTACTTATTTATATAGATCTAGATATATATGTTCAGTAGATATATATATATATAGGCTGCTAGAGCTTAACACCAGTAATACATTGTGCCTGTAAAGTAGTATGTCCCTATATAAATAACAGCTCAGACAAACAGCTCCTTAATTGAATCCATTACCCCAACATCTGCTATTGAATCACAATGCTAATTACCAAGAACTCATTTGGTAGGCAAGTGGACCATACTGGAGCATTCGGGGCTTGTTATGAAACAGAGTGATCTGATGGGAAGTTCAGCTACATTAACATGTCAGTCTGTAAATGAGATTTTTTTAGCGAACTTGTTTAGTTTTAAAGGCAAACAGCTAACTGAACACGAATTGAAGGTTTCTCAGAGGGCTAAGTGCTTTGGAACAGTCAGAGGAACTGCCTGCTTAGAGCCCATTCTAAGCACATAACATAGAAATGAGGAGTCCTGAGATAGTATACTCTAGTCTAAAGTGTCAGCTTGTAAAAGAACAAAGATTAGCTATTTTAGTGTCAGAGCGAGAAACTTGGCAGGTGTCCATACAAATACAGTATAATGGACCATTTAGAAAATACAGTGCAACTACTGAAATATTGATTACAAACAATGATTAGTATCAGTGTCTAATGGGCAACCCAATTGTTGGCTACTGATGTGCCCATATTTAATAGTTCTGCTTGTGGTTCTGCCTTCTCTAAACAGGCAATTGTTCTGTTCTCCCTATCTTCTCTCAATTCCCTCTTGCCAATCTAAGTCTTAAATGGATACTGTCATGGGGAAAAAAAATTTTTCAAAATGAATCAGTTAATAGTGCTGCTCCAGCAGGATTCTGCACTAAAATCCATTTCTCAAAAGAGCAAACAGATTTTTTTATATTCAATTTTGAAATTTGACATGAAATTGTCAATTTCCCAGCTGCCCCAAGTCATGTGACTTGTGCTCTGATAAAATTAAATCACTCTCTACTGCTGTACTGCAAGTTGGAGTGTTATCACCCCCTCCCTTTTTCCCCCCAGCAGCCAAACAAAAGAACAATGGGAAGGTAACCAGATAGCAGCTCCCTAACACAAGATACCAGCTGCTTGGTAGATCTAAAAACAGCACTCTATAAGTAAAAACCCATGTCCCACTGAGACACATTCAGTTACATTGAGAAGGAAAAACAGCAGCCTGCCAACAAAAACCATTTCTCTCCTAAAGTGCAGGCACAAGTCACATGACCAGGGGTAGCTGGGAAATTGACAATATGTCTAGCCCCATGTCAGATTTCAAAATTGAATATAAAAAAATCTGTTTGCTCTTTTGAGAAATGGATTTCAGTGCAGAACTCTGCTGGAGCAGCACTATTAACTGATGCATTTTGAAAAAAAATTTTTTTCCCATAACAGTATCCCTTTAAGCTATAATCCTTTTCAAAAGAGTGGTTTAGAATGTACGCTTAGTGTAACAAACATCACTTGTTATGATTATGATCACTTTTGTAAAGTCTGATTTTAGACTTTGCTGTACATCAATATACTAGTAAAACTGGTAGTGATTGAGCAAGAGAAAGGCAATGTGGCACATAATGAGGATAAATGAAGATATAACAATTCTATGGGCACAGATAGCACTGAAACTCATAGAACTTCCCACCCCTTACCCTGCTCTAAAACTCCTTCGTTTGTCTTCAACCATAGCCAGTGGGATATCAATAGTGATGGCCGAATTTGTCCTGTTTCGCTTTGCCGAAAAATGAGTGCGTTTCTCTCTAAATTTGTGAAATGGCGAAAAATTAGCAAAACGCATTGAAGTCAATGGGCGTCAAAATTATTTTGACGCGCATCAATTTTTTATACACACACCTATTTTGTTCAAATGCATTAAAGTCAATGGGCGTCCGAATAATTTTGACATGCGACAATTTTTATGCGTGCAACTATTGTGACGCGCGCCAAATTTTTTTTTGATGCAACAGATTTTTCCGAATTCACACCTCCTGGATTTATTCACCCATCACTAGATATTGGTTACAAATTACAGTATACTATATAAGAATATGTTTTTATTGTCAGTGTTGCAAAATCCTAATAATAAAAGAGCAGGTTGTATCTTCACTATGTGTCTCCATTAGTGAGAAGGTTCAGCACAGAAAGATACAGAGCAAATGTAAAATAAGATTCCCCTGAAAATCAGCATGTTAGATAAATAAAGTGTGACCCAGATACTAAGTATAGCTGCAGACCTTTCCACCGACCAATATTTAATACCCTGTAGATTAGAAATATGGAAAAAGTGTAGACCACTCTGTAACCAAAGGGGAAAGTTGCATCAAGCAAAAGAAAAGCAGCTCTCTTGCAGCAAGAGTTAATGACACAATGCTAAATCTTTAGTGGTGCAGAGGCAGGAGAGTAGAAGTGGAATTAATACAAGAGCTGTGAGCTGAGCAATATGCTAATACACTGATCACATATCCTCAGGCTTGGACAAGTCTTCCCACTCCGACATGCAGAGACACCTCTATCTCAAGCAGGCTATGCTAATGTGACCTAGCTAATCCACACTGACTTATCATCGCCCTGACCAAAAAGGAGGACAAATTAGTAATTATTAGACTGTTGCAGATAACAGGCAGAAGAAAGGAGAGGACAAAAAAATAAATGAAAGCTGAAATAATTAGGTAATAAAGTAGGGAAGTTTGAAGCAGTTGAAAGAAAGAAGCATCACAAAGAGGTTAAGAAAAGTTCTGAGGCAGGCTGAACAAAAGGAAGGCGTAAAAGGAAAAAGTTCATGTAAGTAAAGAATGGCAAAAATAAAAAGATGGCATAGCCAGCACCTGCTCTCTCTCTCTTTCATTCTAATGCATCACTTTTTGCCCTCCTTCTCCCTATTAATACATCTACATCTGACCTCTCTCCCACCTATCAAATTTATCAGCTATTGCAATTTTTTCCCCTACCCAATACATCTACCTTTGCCCTCTCTCCCTCCCTTCTCAGTACATCTATAGTTTCCGTTTCTTCCCCTGCCAAATACATTAACATCTGTCCTCTATTTGTCTCTTCCCACTAAATCATTATTTGTCCTCTTGTTCTCCAGACCAATACCATAGCCCTTTCTTTGCTCTTAACATCTGAATGAACTCTCTCTTCCTTTCCACCCAATGATAGTACCCCATTGCCTGCCCTCTCTTTGCCACAGCCCACTGTACTAGTATATGACTCTCTTCCCTAATACTCCAATACACCAACAACCCAGCTGTTCCCTATAACCCAGGGGTCCCCAACCTTTATCACCCGTGAGCAACATTCACATTTAAAAAGAGAGGGGGAGCAATACAAGCACGGAAATTGTTCCTGGGTGGTGCCAAATAAGGGCTGTGATTGGCTATTTGGTAGCCCCCTATGTGGACTGACAGCCTACAGGAGACTCTGTTTGGCAGTACATCTGGTTTTTAAGCAACAAAAACTTGCCTCCAAGCCTGGAATTCAAAAATAAGCATCTGCTTTGAGGACACTGAGAGCAACATCCAAGGGGTTGGAGAGCAACATGTTGCTCACGAGCTACTGGTTGGGGATCACTGCTATAACCCATTTCCTCTCCCTAACCAGTTAGCATATGCCCTCTCTTCTTCCCTATTGAATTTACCAACGACTCCCCCTTCCTTGCAAATGCATTAGCATCTGGCACCTCTACCTATATCTTTTCCTCTCCTAACACCTTTCATAATGCATCAGCATTTGTCCTTCTCTCTCAAAATCCAACAAGCTAGAATCTGTTAGAATCCTGTTCTCTTGTACAGGTATAGGACCTGTTATCCAGAATGTTCGGGACCTGGGGTTTTCTGGATAGCGGATCTTTCTGTAATTTGGATCTTCATACCTTAAATCTACTAGAAAACCATGTAAAAATTAAATAAACCTAATAGGCTGGGTTTGCCTAAAAAATTATTAATTATACCTTATTTTGGATTAAGTATAAAGGTACTGTTTAATTATTACAGAGAAAAACAAAGTCATTGTTTAAAATTTGGATTATTTGGATAAAATGAAGTCTATGGGAGATGGCCTTTCCATAATTCAGAGATTTCTGGATAATGGGTTTTCAGGTACCAGATTCTATGGGGCAAATTCACTAAGCGCCGAACGCTAGCGTTAATTCGCTAGCGTTGGACATTTTCGTTACTTCGCAAATTCACTAACAAACGCTGGCGTAGATTCGCTAGTGTTACTTCGCACCCTTACGCCTGGCAAATTTTCGATACGGACGTAACTACGCAAATTCACTAACGCGCAGTGTACTGAACGCTACCTTTTGCACCAGACTTCCTTTGCCACCTCAGACCAGGCGAAGCGCAATAGAGTAGATAGGGATTGCTTCAAAAAAAGTCACAATTTTTTCTAAGTCCCAAAACATGCTGGCGTGTTTTCTACATTATGGGTGATAGGCTGAAAAAGATCGAAAAAATTTTTGGGGCTCCCCTCCTTCCCCCCCTACATTTCCTGACTCATGGCAACTTACCTATACAGTGGGCACATGTGTAGGGCAAAATAAAATTTATATTTGATGTTTTGAAGGTTTTCTAGGCATTTGTAGTGCTGATACGTGTTCCTCCATTGAAATTTGAATTTCGCGCCGTATGCAAATTAGCCTTCGCTAGCGTAACTTCGCTTCACTTAGCAAATCAATGCTGGCGCAACTTCGCAATCTTACGCTACCCCTGTGCGCAACTTCGGATTTTAGTGAATTTGCGGAGCGCTGGCGAAACTACGCCTGGCGAAGTGTGGTGAAGTGCGGCGAAGTTGCGCCTGGCGCAACAATGACTGTTAGTGAATTTGCCCCTATATCTCTACTGCAGTACTTGCCAAATTGCAAAAGTATACCCAACTGACTTATGAACTGGTGGATGTGCAAAAATGTGACTTCCCCAAAGAGTATGAAGTGCAATTTCTTGTTGCTTAAGGAAGGGACAATCATTAAACTACTCAAGATTATCTGTATAGGTCACAAAACAAAAACTTAATTAACTAATAAAAAAACTGACTTAAGCTGGCCATAGATGCAAAGATCCGATCGTACGAATCATCGTACGATCGGACTTTCCCATCTCCCGACCCGCCACTAACCATTCAGATCAAAGTCTTACCAGTCAGATTAGTTAAAGAACAGATCAGCAATGTTCTGCCCCTGACAGCAATCGTACGATATCTATGTCCAACCAAAGCTAGTGACAGTCTCCCACTGAAAATCGTACGATCGGCAATACACACAGAGATATTATCGGCAGCCGACAGAAATTTTCTAACCTGTCCGATCGACCAAACGACCGATCTCCGCCGGACGAAAAATGTCGGGACTCTCCACACACGGTCCGAAAATCGTACGAATCCTCGATTCGTACGATCAGATCTTTGCGTCTATGGCCAGCTTTAACTAACTACATCTTGGTGCACTTTTCCTTACCTTAGGGTCAAGCCATCTGAGAAGAAAAACCAGTTGCATTTCTCTACTAGCTATATAATCCAGGGGACCTCAGCTCCTTATCTGAATTCAGATTTTTTTCTAGCCAGAATGAACATTATTATGCTGACAACTTTAACAGGGCATCACTACATTATGGTGCATATTACAAAAAATGATATCACTAATGTACATAAGGATTGATTTATTGATGATCAGTCTTGGAATCATGCAGGTTCTGAATCAAGCAATGTTTATGATAATAAACTGCAAACTTTTTAGATGAAAAGTTAACATGCTCCATAGGCTTAATGTCAGTCAATGGGCTTCCCAAATAAATTAACAGAAACCTTTCTGTTGTATTTGTCCAGTACAATTAACCAATTACCCCTACACTCAAGAGACAAATTTAAAAAGTATTAGGTTGGGAAACCAATTATAAACATAAAGGGGTTGATAGATTAGCTCTGTTGCTGTCTGTTAGAGGGCCTCAGATGGATACACCTGATTGCAACAACCTGTAGGTGTGTGGGCACAGGGACACTTGGAGGCACATTTATCAAGGGTCGAATTTAGAATTCATGTTTTTAAAAACTCACATGAACTAAAAATTGGACCAATCAAAATAAAATAGAATTTTCTCAGCTCGGTCTAATTGAATAGACCCAAAAACTCGAATCGAATTTGATTCGAATTAGAAAAATCCGAATCGAATTTAAAAAAACTCAATTCGAGTTTTTTTCTCCGAAAGCTGCAAGCAACAATATATTGATCACTGGAGCTCTCCCATTGACTTATACAGCAATTCGGCAGGTGCAAGGTGGGTAATAGTCGAATATCGAGTTCTTTGATAAATCTCAAAATTCAAATTTGAATTCAAATTAAAAACTCCAATTGAGTCTGGATAATTCACAATTCGAATTATAGAGTTTTGAAAAAAAAATTCTAATTTCGAATTTTCACTTCGACCCTTAATAAAACTGGCCCTTAGTTTAACTGGAGAATGCACAGCTGTCTCCCGGAAATCTTCAGTCCTTTCTTTAGCATAAGTCGTCAAGTAAAGAAAAGATGCGAACCGCATCAGAGCTCACCCAGCGATGTTGTCCGTGCAGACGCTGCCTCATGCAGGACGCCGGTGCAGTCTATCCAGGAATAAGAAATCCATCTCTCTCAGCGCTGTACTGCAAATCCACTTCAGGACACGGACTACATATTTCTAAGTGCCGAGTGCGGCAAAAAACGTGTAAGTCCCAGACACTCACCACTTTTTACATTTTTTTTTTGAACCACTAAAATGTGCACATTAAAGCTGAAGTTTTGAAAAGAAATATGTAGTCCCGTGTCCCAAAGTGGATTTGCAGTACAGCACCGAGAGAGCGGGATTTCTTATTCCTTTCTATAGCATACTCTACAGGTTTTGCAGGCACATGGACTAAGACTGGAATGTCCCATTTGGCATTATATATTTGTTGATAAAGCCCAGAATGGACCTCCCTGAACTACACATTGGACATCCCAAAACCCAACCAACACAATTAGACCAGATGACCTATATGATTAGATATAATTAGCAGAGACAAATGCCCCAGACCCAATAGCATGTGCCAAATGTAAGGTAAATATAGATGGAATATAGATGGATATGCTGGAATTCAGAAAAACACCACTATGGCTGGCTTGAGGATGTAGTGGAAAATCTGCTCTGTAAGGAAATGGTTAACTCTCTATTTTTCAAGTGTGACAAGATCCCTACTGCAATATCCCTCCAAATAACACACCCCTGAATGAACTGACATGAGGAGGACTAAAGATCAGCCATAAATTAGAACTTTAGAGCCATGAATGGAATAAAAGGTGAATACTTATTAGTACCTCAGTGCTATGAATCTTCTTAGACAGGCCAACAACTCTGAATCATCATTTAACATGTCTAGTCTGCAAGTTAACAGGCTACTCTGTAAATATCTGTATGTACTGTCAATAAGTTAACCCCAAAAAGCATTTTAAAATGCATAGAAAAATAATTTGTATAAACATACACACATATCAATCTCACCTAACTTTATATTCATTAAAATACATTTTCAATACATTTTCTCTATAGACTTGCTCTTAGGGCAGTGGCACACAGAGATATTTGTGGCCCACCTCCTCCAGAGCCAACATTAGGCGACTTAGTGATATGTTGGTCATACCGCCAGCAATTTCAATTATTTCATACGGAGAGGCATTTTTGGGAGACTTGTTGGCCACGCTTGCTCATAAATAATCTCCCCATGTGCCACTGCCCTTAAAGGGGTTACTCACCTTCAAACATTTTGTTCAGTTCAGATGGTTTCAGATAGATCTCCAGAAATAAAGACTTTTTACAATTACTTTCTACATGTGACTGTTTTTCTAATATTGTAAATCTAAAAGTGTAACGTTTCATTTTTCACCTTCTAAAGCAGATCTGGGAGGGAGAGGGGGTCACCGACAGTGATATGCGGGTCAGGGTTTCCTGACCCGCACCCGACCCTAACCCGCCCTGCTACTACCCACGCCGGCACCCGCCTTTTATAGACCTGCCCCGCCGATGATGTCACAATGACGTCACAAAAAGGGCAGGGCGAGCAGACATAAGACTATAAAACCGGAACCCTGAAGTCGGATACCGGCATTTGAAGGTGGCGAGGAGCACTGCGAGGTCGACCCAAACCCGCCCGACCCGCGGGTCCCCAGGGTATCGGCTCGGCCCGCACATCACTAGTGACCAACTGTTCTACATTGATAAAATTAGTTAATACATTTGTTATCTTTATACCTGCTGAGCAGAATCTTTGAGTTTTCATTAAAGACAGCTGTTAGAATTGATACAATAGTTGGTAATATTCCACAGATGCTGCTGAGAAATGTATCAACTAATTGTATCAACTAAATGTAGCAAATTGTAACAGTTCAGTTGCTCCTGGATCACTGAGCTGCCAGACTGAGACACTAGAGACAGGAACATTCAATTTTAAACTTACAGTTTGGGAAAAAGGTAATAAATAAAAGATGGAAAGCAATTGAAAAAAGTCTTTGTTTAAGGGTAGGGATGCACCGAATCCACTATTTTGGATTCGGCCGAACCCCCAAATCCTTCCTGAAAGATTTGGCCGAATACCGAACTGAATCCGAATTTGCATATGCAAATTAGGGGTGGGAAGGAAAAAACATTTTTTACTTTTACCTTGTTTTGTGACAAAAAGTCATGTGATTACCTTCCCGCCCCTAATTAGCATATGCAAATTAGGAATCGGATTCGGTTTGGCCGGGCAGAAGGATTCGGCCGAATCCTGCTGAAAAGGCCGAATCCCGAACTGAATCCTGGATTCTGTGCATCCCTAATTTAAGGTGAACAATCTGAAAACCACTGACATGAAAAAATTGTTTGGAAGGTAAACTACAGGCTAGCTTCTCTTTTCATGGCTCATTCTGCCAGGTCATAAACTGGCTCCCTAGACTAGAGAATCAGAAATCAAATGCAGACTGTAATCAGTAACCTTGCAGATCTCTGCCTCTCTACATTTACTCACAAGAGCTGATGCCAAACTGCATATTATCTTATGTGGACATCTCCATTACTTCTGTTTGTACATGGTTAAGGATGTAGTCTATCAATGACATTATCCTTACTATAGAAATAAAATCACACACATAACCGACATGCCTTTTGCTTCCCAAATAGTGCCCTGGGACATATTAAGCTCAGCTTTACAGGTTCATGAAGGTTTAGACATCCTCAGAACTCACAACTTGTTTATGGGTGTGCTATTGTCTTTACTGCATATGCCTGGCCATTCTATCAATCAGTGGAACCTTATTTAGCTAGTGTTTGCTTTGTAATGCACCAGAACACAAGCTGAAAGAGATGCCTTTGGTTTGGTACACCTTGATATAAGGAATACAGTAACCGACAGAGACACTCTGCTGCTTGGCTTATTACATTTAATTCAAGCAACAAATACTTTTACCATTTCAAATTTCAAATAATGGCAATGAATGAAACAACTGCAATCAAAGTGAAAGCTATTACTTAACAGACAGCAGTGTCATTGTAAAATACCTACATTGCCTGTTTTAAAAGGTATCAATTAAATATTTCATGGTATTTAAATGTAACACTGTCATTATGTTAATCTAGTTCAACATGAGATTGCACAGGAGGGGAAACCTGAATGGTCCAGAAAGATTAAACATAAACTTTAGCTTTTTTTTAAAAGCATCATCCTCCTTCAAATGCTTATCGTCTGTCTCTTCTCTGCTGGGTAACTCCATGTTTTTCCTACCAAGAGGGAGATAATTATCATATTAATGAAGCTGTATTTTATTTCCAATATGCTTTTCCCCAATTTCTTTTTTTTTTCTTTTGTCACACAGAAATGAAAAAAGGATTAAAAAGTATGAAATTGCTGAGGGGGTTTGGAGAGAAGATCAACCCGATAACAAGAGAATGGGCTCTGAGGGCTCCAATTTTGTAGCTACCCCTTCATAATCTCCTTGATGGTATGTTATATCAGTGCAATAATGTTTACATTTGCAAATATATACAATGAAATTTGCAGTTATGTATGGCCATGAAAACTGTATTATGTACCTGAAAGCATAAAAAATTCAATTTGAGTCAGAAGGAAAACTCTATTGACTTCTTCCTTCTTTTCTTTTTCAATCTCTGGCTAACTTATTTCTATTTCTTAGCATTCCTTAATAATTCCAAATTTATTGTTTCCTCTAAGCTGCTTGCTAGCGATGAGCGAATTTATTCGCCAGCCATAGTTTTGCAGCGAAATTCCGAATTACGCCATATGGGATTTTTTTCATGAAACTGAAGTGAAAATTCGCCTCGGGAAAATTTGCAGCGTAAAAACACCCATTGATTGGTGGATTGACGGAAATCCAAAGGCCATTTCGCCGCTGATTCTCATTCTTGCTGCTGGGCGACTAATCTCCCCGTCTGCCACCAACCTAATGCATTTGGAGAAAAAAGTCACCATAAAAAAACGCCCATTGACTTTAATGCATTAGGACAAAAAAGTCACCATAATAAAAAAGCCATTGGCTTAAATGCATTTGGAGAAAAAAAGTCACCATAAGAAAAAAACGCCCATTGACTCTAATGCATTAGGACACAAAAAGTCGCCATAATAAAAAAACGCCCATTGGCTTTAATGCATTTGGAGCGAGGAAATTTGTAGTGCGAGTAAAAATTGTTGTGCATAAAAACACCCATTTACTTTAATGTGTTTCGCAAATTTTCACAGTTTGGTGAATTTTTTTGCAGTTTTGCTAATTTTTCGGCAAAGCGAAATGGAACAGGTTTGCTTATCACTACTGCCTGCGCCCGTACACGCTCACACAAATTTTGAGGCAAGCACACAGTACACTGAATTTTGAGGTGCTCACGCTCACACAAATTTTGAGGCAAGCACACAATACACAGAATTTTGAGGTGCTCACATCAGTTTAAAAAAAAAAAAAAGTCTGTATACGATTCTAAAAAGTGCAAACACATTTGTTTTGCACACATGGCCAAGAAGAAATTAGAGGGAACATTGCCCACAGGTCAATGATTACATTATAATTCAGGCCTATGCAGACTAAAGGTGGCCATAGACTCCAAGATCCGCTCGTTTGGCGACATCGCCAAACGAGCGGATCTTTCCCCGATATGCCACTAAACTGCATGGCTATATCGGGAATGTTCGGCCGATGCGCCAAGCGGCTCCGACAGGTCGGTCGTGTAAAAATCCAACCTTCCCGATCGATATCGTGGCCAGATATCGATCGGGAAGACCCGTCAGAAGCCCCCATACACGGGCAGATAAGCTGTCAAATTGGTCCAAACGACCAATATCGGCAGCTTTATCTGCCTGTGTATGGCCACCTTAAGTGGGAGAGGATTGCAGCTTATATTGGGTATGGCTAGTAGATCCAGCTGATTGGCCTAGTGAAATCTGCCCTTTAACATCAGTTGCCATATTGCATCGTCATCCAGCTAACTGCCCAGATATCCCATCATGTTTGCTCACAAGAATTTACAGATACAAAACAGGTCATAACCAGCAGTGAATACATGAATCAGAACCCTAAATCCAGAATGAGCATGCTGGGGAACAGCGTGTTGAAATAGATTATGAACTATCCATCTGCTTCTTATCGCCTGCATGCACTCAGCACAAAAACCAAGAGCATCAGCCATTACAACCAAACTACTTGGAAAAACAATACTTTTTATCTATGGCTCTTTTTTATTTATGACAGTCCTTTGCTGCAACAGCCTGGCACTAAGTATATTTTTAGAATGAACTACCATTGAGTACGCCCACAGCCTTTAACACATAACTGCTTGACATTATTCAGTTTAATGAATACAAAGCCACATTGTTGCAAGTTCACAAATGCATAGCGTTCTATTTTCCCTCTCTTTAATTTACTCTGCAAAATTCAAGCCCAGTTTAAACTCAATCAGGTATACCGGTAAATATAAAAAGAATTCTCATCTAGTGTTTTATCATATATACAGCATATTGGTGCCATCTGCAAAAGAAATAAATTGATCCACTATCAACCGTTAAAACTGCTAATTGGACAGAGTCCTACAATTTCATCTACTAACACTTTGTTTTGTACCTATTTGTGTGAGATATCAATATCATGCAAGGACTATAGCAGGGTTTAGTGGAATACCAATGCAATTACAAAATATGAGCTTTTTTATGCTTATTATGCAAAAGTATTGCTATTGTTCCTTAACAGCTACACATTTCTGTCCCTAACTTCCTAAGTGTTACCTGAAACGAGCTACACAGATTTACTGCGCATAATTCAAGAAATGTTGGCAGCCATGGTAATGACATTAATCCGTTTATAGAGACCTCTACAGGGGACAATAAAGACTCACTTGATGCTGGGACTGCCGAAACTGTGCTATTGCTCTGATAAACATAGCACAATTGATTTCTAATGATTGAGACTGACTACACAGATCTGAAACACAATGCAAAATGTGTTTATTCTCATTATTTATTCTCATTATTCTCTACTTATATAATGCAAAAAGAAAACCCCCTGTCATTTGCCTCTGATCTTCGGGAACAGCTTAGACCTTGTCTACAGAGCCCTTGGGAAACACTAACAATAACCAAAACCTTTGTATTTGTTCCTAAATACAAAGATTTTACATAGTAGTTCACTTCCAGACCAGGGCCACAGTCATTCCTAAAAATAAATAGGGAATCATTGATTAGCTTGGAGTATCTGCTCAGACAGGTGTTAGAATCAGTGAGAATGGTATCTCTTAGTTAGGAATGGGCAGCTGTTTGACTATTCAATCTCACTTAATGCCCCAGCACCCTTCCATTCCACTTCTTTCACTGACTATAGTAGTGTGTCATATACTGTATGACCCAGCTGCCTTAACCAGTAAATGAAGGAGATGAATAGGATATTAAGTTAACAACACAGTTGCATGCTTACTGCCTGTAGAATCCAGTCAGACAGCAGACAGCTAATTAGGTCTCTCCACTTCAAGGCATTCTCCTAACTAGTAAGGTATTTCATTGTTCCATCAAGATGGCATGAAATGAAAGAATTAAAATACCTAAAAAGTGTCACAAAGATAGACAGACAGATAAAAACACATTTTATAGCTTTGGTTCCCAAACTGCTAGGCTGAGGGCGCACGAAGCGTTGGCTTCCCGTCTCTTAGCCTGCATTTTTTTCTACAGGTTGAGAGAAGTAGATTTGCAAAAATGTGAAAGCAGCCAATTTTGGGCCAACCTCCACTCCTCTGCCAGTGCCTGCACACAAGCGAACGATGAACTCTAAGTGCAGAAAACAGAGCTGGGCAACGGAGCAGATACATTTTTCCCAGCCTTCAAGAAAAATACAAGCTGAGAGTGGTGGAGCTCTGAATTTTAAGTCGCCCCCCTGGGTGCCTGGAGAAGTATTTTAGGGGAAATCGGCCTGAAGGTCATTAAGGGTGAAATTTGGGTATAATGCCTGTTTGTTCTTCTAGATATCCTAAAAGCCTACTAAAAAGGTTAGTTAAAGGGATTCTGTCATGATTTTTATGATGTACTTTTTATTTCTAAATTACACTGTTGACAATGCAAACAATTCACTCTACCGTATAAAATGTAATTCCTGAACCAGCAAGTGTATTTTTTTTAATTGTAATATGGGTGTGTAGGCAGCCATCTCAGGTCATTTTGCCTGGTCATGTGCTTTCAGAAAGAGCCAGAACTTTAGGATGGAACTGCTTTCTGACAGGCTGTTGTTTCTCCTACTCAATGTAACTGTAGGGGGCCCATTTACTTCGTTCGAGTGAAGGAATAGAGGAAAAATAGTTCTAATTTCGAATGTTTTTTTTGGCTACTTCGAACGTCGAATGGGCTACTTCGACCTTCGGCTACGACCTTTGACTTCGAATCGAACGATTCAAACTAAAAATCGTTCGACTATTTGACCATTCGATAGTCGAAGTATTGTCTCTTTAAAAAATTATTTGACCCCCTAGTTCGCCACCTAAAACCTACAGAGGCCAATGTTAGCCTATGGGAAAGGTCCCCATAGGCTTCATAAAAATTTTCTGATCGAAGGAATATCCTTCGATCGATGGATTAAAATCGTTTGATTCGAAGGATTTAATCGTTCGTTCGAACGATTATTCTTTCAATCGTTCGATTGTAGGAATATTAATTAACCCTCAATATTCGGCCCTAGGTAAATCTGCCCCTATGTGTCGCAATGGGACCTGGATTTTAGCATTTAGTGTTGTTCTTAAATCTACCAGGCAGCTGTTATCTTGTGTTAGGGAGCTGCTATCTGGTTACCTTCCCATTGTTTTGTTGTTAAACTGCTGGGGGGGGGGGGTGATATCACTCCAACTTATAGTACAGCAATAAAAAGTGAATGAAGTTTATCAGAGCACAAGTCACATGACTGGGGGCAGCTGGGAAACTGACAATATGTCTAGCCCCATGTCAGATTTCAAAATTAAATGTAAAAAACAGATTTCAGTGCTGAATTCTGCTGGAGCAGCACTATTAACTGATGAAAAAAAAGATTTTTTCCCATGACAGTATCCCTTTAAGATGAGATTGGGATGGAAATATTCATTAATGATACAGCAACTTTTTGTACCTGTAAGCTTATTATTAACAAAAGTTATTTTGTGAAGAGTTTCTAAAAACTGTTATGATTACTATATACATTTTGCTTGTCAACATTTTCTGACCACTTACTAAATAATTGATTAGAAATTATCCCACAGTAATTGCATTGTAAGGACACATTTAAATATATTTATGCACACTGCAGGAACACCAAGTATCTTTAAATCCCTTTACACCATCAAAAAACATTTAAAGCTGTTTACAGTATGCCTTGTCCTACTGGAGACATTATTATTCTTGCAGTTGTGTTCACTTAAAAAAGAATGAAGTTTTATGGAGAGTGAGAGAACTAGAGACACAATGCAAAAAAAAAAGGCTTGGATTTGTTTAGGCTGGGGATATTTGTACAACTGCCACAATGAGGTACATCATTAAGCTGCCAATCAGCATCATTATCACAGACCTAGATAAGAGGCAACATTTTCAGCTGTCGGCAAGAAAAGAGTGAGCTGAAATATCCATGTTTTTAGGCTTCATGTCACAATGTCCCTAAAACTTAAAGAATGTAATAAGATGAAACAAATTAAAGGAGAACACACTACTCGTGCACCAACATGGAATCACAGATTTATATATTTCAGGAAAAGCAGTCACAGATACCAAACAGATAAAAACAGTAAGCCAGTCTTGTGCTCAGTTCCGTGGAGTCTTAAGTCAGTAGGTACAGGTATGGGATCCGTTATTCATAAACCGTTATCCAGAAAACTACGAATTATGGAAAGTCCGTCTTCCATAGACTATTATCCACATAATCATAAAAATGATTTAGTTTTTCTCTGTAATAATACAACATTGCCTTATACTTGATCCAAACTAAGATATAATTAATGCTTATTGGAGGCAAAACAAGCCTATTGGGGTTTTTAATGTTTACATGATTTTCTAGTAGACGAAGGGGTTGTTCACCTTTAAATTACCTTTTAGTATGAGGCAGAGAGTGATATTCTGAGACAATTGCAATTGGTTTTCATTTTTTATTATTTGTGGTTTTTGAGTTATTTAGCCTTTTATTCAGCTGCTCTCCATTTTGCAATTTTTGCCAAACTGGTTGCTAGGCTCCAAATTACCCTAGCAACCATGCACCGATTTGAATTTTGTCTTTCCTTGAGAGCAGATTCATTTAAGAAATGCTCTTCTATGGCATGTTAATCCCTCCCAGTCAATGTTATTACAGTTACTAAAGCTTCATATATTTTTTATACCAAACTGATTTCTTATTTTACCCATAGTACTATACAATAATTTCATACACCATCATTCATTTTCTGTTTCAGCCATAAAACAGTGCAACCGTATGCTGTACTGTATGTTCAGAAAGAGACCTTCTTCAATATACTGTCAAACTGGAGAAGTACACCTTATAAAAAAAAGTATGTAAGAAAAAGTAGATGCTCATTGTGGGGCATATTTATTACAATTTTAATCTAGAGTTTGCCACAGTCTGAATTTGAGTGAAATTCCAACACTTTCTCTTCTATGGAATTTCTAGTACAGATATAAGATCCCATTTTCCAGAAAGCTCAGAATTACGGAATTTTTTTGATGTTACTGTTCCTTTAAAATATATATATATATATTACCAGCCACTGTTGAGACATAATATGCCAGAGGATCCATAACTGTGCTTGGTAAAGGAGCTTAAATTAGGATGACTCCTGAAAAATAGAGAGAGTTGACATGCCTGCGTTTGATCACTTTTTTAAAATTTAAATGATCATAACACCCATTTGTTATAAATGAATGTAAAGCACTGTATAACATGCTAGTGATAAATAAATGAAGATGATTACTATGATGTAAGGGAGCGGGAGTCTGATGCATCCAGGAGTGACTGCTGCATTTCAGTGCTCCTATAAGCAGCATTTGGTTTGGGTTTTTGGACTCTGAAACCCAGACAGGTTTTGAACCTGACAGCCTATGTATAAAACTAAATGTCCAATGAAAATGCATAATTAAGTACTTTTGTGCACAAAAAATAAATTCTGTGTACACAGCCAAAGGAACTTGTCGAAACTCTGCTCCAGGGTTGTCCTGATCCCTGTGTTACTACAGGTTCTTTTTTGGGTGACTTATCTCGCCTAAATACCTTCCCGCTGGCTAGAATCGGCAACGGAGTGGCACTCGGAACGCTATGTTTTCCTTGGGCGATTTTGGAAACCAGAAGCAATCCCGCCTTCGATTTACATTCTAACTGGCGGGAAGGCATTTAGGAGATATTACTTGCTCGAAGAAGAGGCTCGCCGGGCGACTAATCTCCCCCACCACCCTAAACCCTTGGGACTATTTTACCTAAAACCATTGGCATCTGGATCGATAAAGTAGACAGTATCTGAGAAACATGCCCAGAATATTGTATTTCCATACACTGTTGCCTTGAAGGAAGCACATTACAAACAGGGAGACATGAGAAGCCGGGACATATGTGTTTTGATTTCAAACATGAATTTTCCAAAACTATGCCAAAGCGCTATCTCTGTAACGCTTTCACAACCAGTGTTAATATTCAGGGTCAAAAAATAAAGAGGTTCTGGAGATAAGGTCATTGCTTGGTTACCTGGCTTTATCCCACAGATACACATACCGTATATACTCGTGTATAAGCCGACCCGTGTATAAGCCGAGGTACCTAATTTACCTAAGAAAACTGGAAAAATTTATTGACTCGTGTATAAGCCTAGGGGCTGATTGAAAATCAATCTGTACCTGCACCCACTGAATAACAATGAAAGGTAGGCCTGCCCACAGACAAACTCTTCTAGGAGAATATGGCCTGGATGGGGGAAGGGGGTCCAATAATCCCATTATTATAAATAAGCCCCTGTTTAGCAGTTGGTGCTGCCATGCTGGTTCCTGTAGGGAGAAGATAATCCATATAGAATACAGGGCTAGCAGTGGGTGCTGGGAAATAACACAACACTTTATACAAAAGGGCCCTGGTCCCCACACCCCATTTTGTGAGCCTATGAATATCAATGAAGTGAGGAGTTACTAATGACACACCCAGGTGCTGAAAGTATGGCTTATTTTCTTTCAAATACCTTATATACGCCAATCCCTCACCGGATCCCTCACCTCCCTCTCCCATAGCGCATCAGGACTTCCGGCAGGGAAGGACGCGCCGCCCGGAGCTCCTGGACCTGCTCCGGGCGGCGATCGTGAGTCCTGATGCGCTATGGGAGAGGGAGGTGAGGGATCCGGTGAGGGATTGGCGTATGACCCGCGTATAAGCCGAGGTCGAGTTTTTCAGCACATTTTGGGTGCTGAAAAACTCGGCTTATACGCGAGTATATACGGTACATCTTTCTTCTTGCATCGACGTGAGAGCACATGCCTATCACTGCCTCCTTCCACTCACTCAGAACCCCAGATGTATAGGATACAATTAATTCTTTAGTCAGCTTCAGCAACCCAGTTTTGTCACCTCCCTGCAACTAGGTACAGTTGGGAGATAGTGAGCAGAAGGGGGAGAGGGAAATGTGAGGGAGGTGGATGTGCAATAAATACAATCAGAATAGCAATCTCTGCTAGTTCATATCATTCACCTGACATTATGGTAGCCCAGAGTGTGAGCTTTTCCATTTTCAGGTATAAATGAAAACCCAACCAGCATTTCTGCATTGTTCCTAACATAAGTGCCAATGTTCAGAATATCAAAATTTTACACAGCATACATACAGCATTGCTAGGCCACAACAATGTAAACATTTGTACAGATTCACACATATGTATTCTGTGTTTTGAAAAGCACAAATAAACAGTGTGAATGTTTTACATCACTGACCAATGAAGACTACCTTCATTGCAATTTTTTCTGTTGTGTCTCCTCCCAAGACGTCTAAACTTTGGCCAAACTCATGATAAACATCAAGGCTCAGCACAACATGAATATTCAGCAATTGGTGCTTATCTGAATGCATGTGAAATATAGAGGAATATGACTAATGTGATTCTGCTCGATAAGCTGTGCATGTTACACTACCAATATGCTATTCGTGAATATAGTACAAACAATAACAAGAAATGAGTGGGAAACTTCATGAATAGGCCACAGCTGGACATCCAAGAAAGAATAAGTCTTTGCTTTGGGAGTACATCTCAGGCTATGTCTACTGTTGGCAAAACAGGATGCTCTATAGGTAAGTGTGCCATGATTTCTGAAAATAAATAGCAGCTTTTCTTTATTAATAATATAAGCACCAAGTCTTACCGACTGCCAGTTAAAATGCCAGCCATTTGTGTGCCATAGCTCTAGGTTTATTTAACTGCTTATCTGATATAACCTGTTTTACCACTCCCTTTTTAATCTCATTTCTCCAATCTTGTACAGAGCCAGGTCTATTTTACTCTAACTGGCTCCTATCACTGCCTCAGTGCATGACCTTGGCATATTTATAAGGCATATGTATTAGCCATATCCTTCTATACAGAGTTTCTCTTTGAGGCAGCAGGTTCCATATCTATTACTAATGCCAATATGCACCCAGGTATTATTAACTTATCATACATTTTACACTGAAGGTTTGTTGTTAACACAGGTGCATATCATGCTATTTCTATAGCCATACTTGATAAGATGCAATTGAAGAGCTGCAATTTAGTTCTTGATACAGCTCATTGTTTTGTTGGCAGTGGGAAATAAATAAGCATCTTACAGTGACAGGTTTCAACTGTAAATGAAAGCACTTGTGACACATGGAATACCTTAGAGGCTTCCATCGCATCATGCCCACTAATGCCAGAAATCCTTCCCATGGAGAGACAGGCCTTTTGGAAGACAAGCTTGTATTTGAAATAAATTGTGACGTCTTCAGCAACGACCTGTTGGGTTATCACAGGTTTGGCAGCAACTGAGAAGTGAACATGGGGGGGGGGGGAGTGTGAGAGGTAAAATACACAATCCATTTACAGTAATAATTTCACACACAGCATTCTCTGTATTTGTCATATTGAAATAGATTGTGAAAAACTGGCAGAGTTGAGGAGAAGGAACATAGAAGGAAATGTTTTAAAGCACATTAGATGGTTGATTGGTGTTACCCTAACACGTCATAATTTGGTTTGTTTGTTTGTTTTTAGAACCCCAATAGCTACAAATTTCTGTCACTTGCTTCTATGAGTGGTTTCAAAACAGTGGGTATGGCCAGTCAAATATAAATATCTCACCTGCTGCTGAATTATGTTCGTACCAAAAATTTCAAAAATCCCTATTCTAGCTAAGTCAAAATGCCACTGTGTCGGCCATGGTGCAGATATACAGAATGGATCTCGGATTTCTGTGTTTATCGGCAGGCTGAGAATCAGCCCTGTGGGATGATAAATTGCCTCTAAAGTGCTGTGCCTCAAGATACAACCCACATATTCAACTGGAACAAGGTACAAACCACTGACAATGGTGCATTGGTATCAGATATGCATACTTGGTCAGCTGTTTATTCTGTATATTTATTAAAATTAAGATGCAAGCTGTTTTGCACAAATTAATCATATTAATGTCAAAGCACGTCTGGACACTTGAAGCCTGTGGGGTTTCAGAGGCAGCGTGCTGTCTATTTCCAAAGCTCCTGTCTTAGTGCACAAAAAACATCTGGAACACCACCTGGAACCAATAGAGTGTCCCATTATTTTAAACTTCTTACCTTTATTGTAGCCAGGTATCAAATGACACCCAATTAAATTGGGTCAAGCTAAAGAAATAATATTTTTAACTACATCTTAAAACAAGAAGAGACAGAGAAAGTTAATATTCATATCAAGCAGGTCTTCATTCATTTCTTGTAAAACAAATCAGTCACAATAATTCAAGCGCAGCCATTGCTGTTTGTTTTCCATGAACCCCTTATTGCTTCCAGGGGGAGATATTTTTTGTGCACAAAGACAAAAGCTTTGCAAATACCGTCTCAGAATTCACAGACAGCCCCTTCAAATGTCCAGACATTAATATAATTAATTTGCAGAAAACCAATTGCATCAATCTATTAACAATTATACAGGTATGGGATCCATTATCCATAAAAACATTATCCAGAAAGCTAAGAATTATGGAAAAGTTGTCTCCCTAGACTCCATTACAATCAAATAATCAAACATTTTTAAATATTTATTTGTCTGTAATAATAAAACAATACCTGATAACTAAGATATCCAAACAAGATATGATTAATTCTTATTGGAAGAAAAATCAGCTTATTGGGTTTACAGTATTTAATGTTTAAATGATTTTCTAGGAGACTTAAGGTATGAAGATCCAAATTACAGAAAGATCTGTTATCTGGAAAACCCCAGGTCCCGAGAATTCTGGATAGCAGGTCCCATACCTGTACAAAACAGACAACTGTTTCCATTTGTATACTGTATTTGATACCATTGATCTGCCAGTGCTAGGAACGGAAAGAGGTACCTGATAATTTAATTATGTGGTAAACAACTGCAATTCACTTTGCTCCAGAAGAGATTTATTTAGTAAATGTTCAGGCAAACAAGTGTTGCTGAAGCTTTGCGAAAAGGGGTGCTAGGGGCTAGAGTTTAATAAAGGTTGATTATCTAACTTTGGAAGACTTACCAACCAAAGATACTGATTTATGCAAGACAAACAAATAACAGACATGACAAAAGTTTGGAGTTTACTGGAGAGTGTATGGGATTTCTAGTAGATTTAAGGCATATATAAATAGATTAATTAGGGTTTACAAAGTGGATCATGCCCTGGCCAAAAAGGTTCTACCTAGTTGTAGGTCTGTTATATGCACTCAGCAGATCCGGATTTCTAGCTAGTGGATCTTTACTAAATGATCAAATACCACAATTCTCAACCATCATGAATCATTTTATCTGTTGTCGATGGGCCACTTACAAAAAAATACGGTGCAGTGTAAAAAATATGAAAGTTTTTTTTGGTCGAAGGATAATCCTTCGATCGTTGGATTAAAATCCTTTGAATCGTTCGATTAGAAGGATTTCATCGTTTGATCGAACAATTATTCCTTCGATCGTTCGATCGCAGTATTTGCGCAAAATCCTTCGACTTCGATTTTCGAAGTCGAAGGATTTTCATTCCCAGTCGAATATCGAGGGTTAATTAACCCTCGATATTCGACCCTTGATGAATTTGCCCCCAAATGTGAATAGAAATATTATCTTTCCATCCCTTGCTGCCACAGCTCTCTCGTTTTAACAACATGTTAATTAAATCATGCCCTTTACCAACTGACAAGGTTGCAGGATATCTGGCTAGGGATGTTGGGTGTTGTAATTCAGGAACAGCTGGAGATCCACAAATTTGCACTAGATAGTTATTAGGAGATATCTAGGACAAACTCAATGGAAATGACAATGAAAATCTATAACAACGCAATGGCATCAATCTGAAAGTAAACCTTTTAAGGGCTCTTACAGACAAGCGTTTTAAGCTGCGTTCCCCCACCTTTCCTTTTTCATGCATTCAGCCGCAGGGGAGCGCAGGAGTAGATGCACTGAATTCTCAGGTGACCAGTTAAGCACCTTTTTACTATGGATAGGCTTTCTACCAACTGCTAAAATTGAAGGCCAGAATTTATGGAGACATTGGGCATATTTGTCAGATTTATAAGACCATCTTTCACCTACAGTATATAAAAACAGCAAGTACAATACGTATGGTACACTAGTTGCCCAGTGCATGCCCTTCAGCCATTTTTCAACTGGGCCAACAATATTCCGGCGTCTACTCATTTATGAATGCAAATATGCTCAAACAGAATACTGGAAACAAACAGAGATGATGTATTTAAAGGGGAACAAAAAAGTTAGTATAAACAGGGTTCTTGTAGCACTCCCTAGGAAGTTTCATATTGATATAACAATATTCAAAGAGCATGTATACCATATAGGTCCACTAAAGAACCATAATCACAGTTTATTAGAAAGCTCTACATTTGATTCAAGACAACTAACACAAGCTCTCCAAGTATTTACACCAAGTCCTTCAAACCAGCTGGCTTCCACTAACCTTCCTTCAAATTCCCTGTGAGAAACTGAACAGATGGGAGAGAAAGGAAGAGAGGTTCTTGGAATATCCTGTTACATCAACACCATATTGGCAAAAGCGTTAAGGCATTTTACTTGAAACTTTAACAAAATCCCCTAATCTTCTACTGTTGAGAATGTTTATCAGCGTTATCACTGTTAATCAGCTTGAACTAAGTACATCTCACATAAATGAAAAATATGCCAATAAAGAGAAAAAAAATAGCTTATTGCTAAAAACACAAATGGCCCTGTGTGGAATGACCACGGACAGCTGGGGAAGGTTCTCTAGGGAACAAAAAAGACGGAGAGGTAATTTTACTCCCAGCTAGCAAGAGCATTTGCAATTAAAGGCACAAGTCGGCTTTTAGAAAGAAAGGCATTCAGATGACATGTCTTTTAATGGCTAAATCCACAGATAGAAAGCTGTATATATATATATCGAATGTGATTATATATATGTGTATAGGACTCTGTGTCCTTGCTAAACTTTGTGGAAAAACTCAATACACTTGACTCCCATATCAGACTGATACTGAATTTCGATAACCATAGCATTGAGTTCCTGGACCTATTGATATTTAAGACAGAACAGGGCTTAGGTACCAGTCTGTATAGGAAACCAACGGTTCGTAATATGATCTTGCATGCTAGCAGTGACCACCCACCAGCCACCTCCAGAGCCATCCCATACTCACAATTCTTACGGACTATACGCAACAACAGTAATCCTCAAAAGACACTGTTACAACTTCGAGAGACATTTACACGTTTTCTAGACAGGGGCTATAATGAGGATCTCTTACACCAGCAACTGCAGAGGGCCCTAACACATACTCAGGAGGACTTGATAAGTGAAAAACCGCATGTAACTAAATCAGAGAATACACAGTTAATTTTCACCACCACATACTCACATCTGTCCAAGGACCTAAAGAAGTGTGTGCAAAAAAATTGGCCAATTATCGCCATGGACGAAACACTTTCCCTACACCATGCCCCAGCACCCATGTTTGGCCACAGCAGGAATCGTAGCCTGAAAGATATTCTGGTGAAAACTGACTTTGTGAACAGAACTAAGGAAGCCCCGAATTGGCTCTCGGGTCAACAGAAATTGGGGTGCTACCGGTGCCCTGACTGCACGACGTGTAGATCTATGCTTACTAGCAAAGACTTCCCCCACCCACATACTGGAAAACGCATAAAAATACAGTATCGCTTGACTTGCACCACATCGTTTGTGGTTTACATTGTAACTTGCCCGTGTGGCCTCTATTATGTAGGCAAAGCCACTACACCACTGAAGGATAGGATCGCAAACCACAGGTCAGCTATAAGTAAAGCCCTAAAAGAAAAAACCTCTAAACAACCTGTGGCAAGACATTTTCTACAAATGGGCCATACCCTACCCACTTTCCGTTGTATGGTGATCGATCACCAACCCCCTCTGGAGAGAGGGGGCAACAGAGATTTGGCCCTCCTTAGACGGGAGTCGAGATGGATATATCGCCTAGACACAGTAGCTCCCCGTGGATTGAACGAAACCCTCCGTCTTGGCTGCCTTATATGAATCCTTGGATTGAACTTTTATATGGGGATAGCTTACATCACTAAGTACATAACTCTGGACAATGGTGATATGGATATATTAATAAGACTTTCTCTGACAAGCTTACTAGCTACATTTGTAGCTCTCTTTATCTGCTTCAGCTTTATGATTTCTATCGAAACATTTCTTTGTGCTTCCTCCATCCCTTAACCCCCATCTTTCCTATTGTTCATGTGCTGTCCTGTTATTTGTGTTTTTAACCCTACGCAGTACTGGGGCACCGGACCGACCAGTAGCCACTAGACTCCTATGTGTTGCCATACGAGACGGGTCCTAGCAACACAGTAGCATGTGGGTTGTGGTCAAAGTATTCGGTGTATCTGATAGCCGCCCACTCCTTGCCGGAGTGGTGCAGCGCCGAGCATACCATCCCCCACCGCAAGTGGGAGTACTGATGTGTACCAACAGTAATCCTTTACCCCGATGACAGGCCTGGAGTCTATTTACCCTCTAGTTTTGTGCAGCGACACTGAGAACCGCTTTGACAGCGATCGTGTCCTGAATACCACACACTCCATGGCTAGGCTGGATAAGCAGAACCGCTTGGACAGCGGTCGTGTCTTAATTACTGTATGCTCACTGATAATGCAGAAGTACAGAGACCCGGTAGAAGCATCGTATACACCCACCGCTGCTCAGTCGCCAGGCCCGTCTTTGACACGCACTGACAGTTAGAACAGGAGTTGGGGGAGTGGCCTTCATACTGATACTGTGCACTCACAGTACTGCGCTCTTGTTTTCTTTTTGTTTTCTTTTTCTCTTTATATTTTTTGTGCGTTTCACCCTGCTGTTATACCTTTCCCCATGTGCCTTTTAGATTATATCACTGGCTAATAGATTTGAGCACTTTCACTGACACCTGTATGGTTGCCTAGCAACAGATTTTGGCGCAATTTCAAGGCTTTATTACCTCTGGGGGGTTGTGGGTGCTGGATGTTTGTTTTTGCTCCTGACGAAGATCCCTGTGGGGGATCGAAACGTTGAGGCTTAGTAATAAAACATTTTTTGTTTTTTCACTAAAACCCTGTGAGTGCCGCAATCCTTTTTCACTGCTTATTTCCCATGCTGGCACCCAGGTATTAATTTTGTCTACGGAGTGCACCATTCCTTTGGTTATATATATATATATATATATATATGTATATATATACGCACATACATACACACAATACATGCAACTGTCTGTATAGTTAAAAGAGATTAGAATAAGTAATTCTGTCACTATATTCTCATCACACACACTCCTCTCGGTAACATGCCATTGTATTAAATGGCACTAGCTATAACAGAAAGAAAATTTACCACATCTAGAACAGAGGGCACTCACCTAAGCACCTCTAATTGTATTTCTTGCCATATGCCAAAAATATACTGGAGAAGGTGGGGACAATACTCAGTATAAATAAAATAAATATCATGTATTTAGTGTTTTAATTATGTATTTAATACTTATTATACAATGTGTTGGGGCATTTTAAAATACATTATAAGTGCATGCCATAACATTGTAAAAGCACTCATACTGTATATTCATGACCTTTATATCAAAGCAAAAATAAATCCTTTTTATAAATAGAGCAACTCTGACATCCCCGAAAAAAGCTTGTAAATTAATTAGTTGATTGTGCACCAAAATCCATTTGCATACTTGTATTTAAAAGTAAAGCTGGCCATAGATGTTGAGATTTTTAAAAGATCAGATCCTGATCGTGAGACCAATAGAACGATCGTACGATCGTACGAATTTACCATCAACTTAAAAGACCAATTTACCAGGAAAACAAAGGGGAGCTGCCTGCTTGGCCCTGCAAACATAGATAGATTGTACTGGGGCCGACAAAGATTTTTTGACCTGGCCGATCAATTTCCCGACAGATGTTGGCCGAAAAATCGCAAGATGTACGATCGTTCGAATCCCACTAACCGCACGATAATTTCGAAGGATTGGTCGGGCTTCCCTAAAATCGGTCGCTCGGCAAGAAGAATCGTCGCGTCTATGGGGAGCTTAAGACTAGAGATAGATTGCTTGAAGGGTGTTATACATGTGTGAGTGACAAGAACACTGTAAGTAATGGACCACACAAGTAATGGAGCAAATTCTAGGACACCTCGTAAACAGCAACACACAAATCCCTTTGGAAAGGAATACCCAAGCACTTTCTCAGCGTGCAATGAAGAGTCCTCAATTGGAATCAACCTGCAGCACTGATATGCTGCAAATGAGACCAATGAATATTCATGAAACATAGTTCATTTAAACATATATATATATATAAGTTCAAAAAGTACCTGCACTTTAACCCTCTCAGTTCGTAGTGGGTGCCCGGTCAAGTAGTATTATGCAGCTTTTCAAGATGGACCAGCACTCCAGTTTATTCAATCAAATGTGAATATTTATTTGAGTAGTTACTCTCGTGTCCAACGTTTCGGCCCACATCTGGGCCTTTATCAAGGATGTCCTTGATAAAGGCCCAGATGTGGGCCGAAACGTTAGACACGAGAGTAACTACTCAAATAAATATTCACATTTGATTGAATAAACGGGAGTGCTGGTCCATCTTGAAAAGCTATATATATATATATATATATATAGATATAGAGAGAGAGAGAGAGAGAGAGAGAGAGAGAGAGAGAGAGAGAGAGAGATATTTGCCTGTAGCAACAATGCATATCTCCCAATTGTCCTGTTTTTAGAAGGACAGTCCCTCTTTTGACAGCTCAACCTGCAGTCCCTCATTTGTACTGGAAAGTTTTTCTCTGCACTGAACAGTCAGAAAAGAAACAACGTTTCTAACTTAATTGGCTTTTGGCAGAGAGCCCAGAACAGCCACAATAGAAGATAAGATACATTGGTAACAATTCAAATGTATCTAGATAAGCAAATACGTAATTGTAACAATATAAGAGAACAGGTCCCTTGGGAAAAGTTACACTCATAGCTTAAAGGGCAATGCACCTTCATTAGCAAAACTGTAACAACTGGAAAAAAAACAGAAATATGTTCAAACTTTTATAACCTGCGAAATTTTGTAAAATCAACATGGTAATTAGGGGGTGTGGTCACAAAATGGGCATGGTCAAAACTTTTTTGTCCCTCTTTTTATTTCCAAAATGTTGGGAGGTATGACAATGTGCAAAACAATAGGAGCATGTCAGTATACTGCCACCTGCCTCACCCTCCTGTGCTAGTCTGTAGAATTATAGTATTCTCAAAATGGCTAATCCTTTTCTGACCCAATTTCAGGTTGAAAACTTTCAAGAACTTACACTTTTTAAAAAATATTAACAGGCTGAAAAATATGGATCAGGGAAATCCCAGCAGGCCCAAGACCACATTTCCACCTCCGTTTAAAAAGTTGAATATCGCTGTATCAGTTTGCCTAGTATCTAATGTCAGAACAGATGCTCGGTCGCTGTTTACTGTACCATTATTCCTCTATTCCTTTTTGGGGAAAGCAGCTAGAAAGGGTGGCAGTATCCTGACATGCTCATAGAGAATCTGTCTTCTGTGCATCGTTTCTGCCTTCCAGAGGAAACCTCACAAACTCTCACTTTGCAGAGACACCATTGAGCATGGGAAATGAGGGACAGGCAGATGGGGGACAAGGAAAATAGGAAAACATGCAGGCAAATGTAAATTGCCGTTATTTTTTATTTACTTAGGCATAATAAACCTGTCTATATCTACAGTCTAAAAATAAAAGTAAGCATGTTGTTTTCAATAAAAAAGAACACATAGAGAGGAAGGAGGGTTACCATATCACTTTTTTATTCTTTCAGAATCTACTACTGAAATGCATCCACTGTTTAAGAAATTGTAAGAGCTCTATTTAACCCTATATAATAATTCACCACGATTGACAGTATAACCTCTAGCTATTAACAGCAAAAGTTAAAGTTTTCAATATAACACTGTGTGAAAATTATGTTTTTAAGCATGTGCAGATCATGAAGAGAATGGAAACCTTATATCAGGGGTATGAACTTGCATATTATGCCCTGGTTACACATGCACCAACTTGGAGGCATCAATATGTAAAACTCACAAAATACAGAGGTAAAATGTCTGGTACATAGTAAACATGTTTACATCTAAGCGGTCCAGAAAGGTGTATCAGGCAGTGGGTCTACTGAGCAAAGGAAAAGAGACACAAAATACATTTGATTTACTAAGCAATGTCACAAAACGTATCCCATGGTAGTTCATGTCACAATATGTCAACCCTGCCAAACACATATAGGGGATTGTGGAGAAGCATTTTCAGATTTCCACCATTAATAAAATATCAACTGATGGAATTTCTAGAGCAAGAAAGGTACTGCATCATTTCCCTAGACTCTGAGACACTTCTAATATCCTTATAATTTTAGTCGCAAACATAATATTTCCTGGGTATTTGGAAGCCATTTGAGGCCTCTATCACATTTTAACATGACTGAACACCCCTCCTGCCCAGAAAAGTCCTTTTCTACAGTTTGTGCAAAGCTGCTAAATACATCTATGCGTTCACTGAAGGAATGCCCTTCAACCTGGCATTCTAAACCTCAGCAAGTACAAGTAAATAACAACACCGAAGTAAATAATAGAAAACACTCTTGTACAGCACAAAATGCACCCTGCTCCTTTGCTGTCTGCTTGAATAGATTTACTGTTGTTATCTTTGCCCTTACCTGTGCTGAGGCTTTGTGATTTATTCAACCATTGCTGTAAAATTTGCTCTGTGATTACCTTAAGGTTCAAATATGCAGTCGTACCATTATTTTTTGATAAACAATGAGCTTTTTTAGACAAAACACACACACACACACATATATATATATATATATATATGTATATATATATATATATATATATATATATATATATAGTCAAATACAAGAGTCCTCTGCACTCAACCCATTATCAATATATTTAAGACAGAGACATTTTGTGCATACTGTTACTGAAAAATGCCTTACCCTTTAAGCAAAACAGGGATTGTTTGTCCATATATTGCAATATATTTAAGCTGGCCAACTACGCCAAAGTCATCCCATATCTGGCCAGTCCTACGCTTAATTTTCATCTGATTCATTAAGAAAACAATCCCTGTTTTGCTTAAAGGGTAAGGCATTGTTTAGTAGCACTATGCACAAAATGTCGCTGTCTTAAATATATTGATAATGGGTTGAGTGCAGAGGACTCTTGTATTTGACTATATGTATTTTGTGGTCACAGCCTCATTGCACCCCCGCCTAATGTTTTTAAAAAATAGCGGTGAGCACAACTTTCCCTTGTTTGTTATAGTTTATACAGGAGCAGTGACCAGTTCCATGTTGTAGCTCCCACCCTTCCCAGCTATAGTCAGGTGATCCCACTGGTGTCTAATAAAAGGGCAGCCAAGTTTGGGAGGTTTACTTTGAAAGCAGCAAGTAAGTTGCAGGTAAAACCTTGTCCCTTTGTAAAATTTATAATGAAGCAATAGAATTCTTAATGAATCAGATGAAAATTGAGCATAGGACTGGCCAGCTATGGGATGACTTTGATGTAGTTGGCCAGCTTAAATATATTGCAATATATGGACAAACAATCCCTGTTTTGTTTAAAGGGTAAGGCATTTTTCAGTAGCAGTATGCACAAAATGTCTCTGTCTTAAATATATTGAGAATGGGTTGAGTGCAGAGGACTCTTGTATTTGACTATATGTATTTTGTGGTCACAGCCTCATTGCACCCCCGCCTAATGGTTTTAAAAATTAGTGGTGAGCACAACTTTCCCTTGTTTGTTATATATATATATATATATATATATATATATATATATATATATATATATATATATATATATATATATATATATATATATATATTATGTCGGTACAGTGAAAGCACTCCGCCGCACACACATATACATACAGACATATAGGGGGTTATTTATCAAAGTCCAAATTTATCTCAATATTTTCTGAAAAAAACTCTGACCAAATCCGCACAGGTTTTTTGGGTTATTTATTAATACTCTTTCCTGAAAATTTTGTTTGCGGGAAAAAATCCAAAAAAATTGCGAAAAATCAGATTTTTCACGTAGATTTTCACATTTTTTCAGATTTATCAACCAAAAACTCAGAATTTTGCCTGAAAACTCAGAAAACTTTGCCGAAAACCCAGCACACATCAAAAAATCATGCAACCTCGACAGGTCTGAGGTGCTGGATTTTCAGATTTGGATTTTCCATCCTCTGGGTTTAATAAATTCAGAAAAATTTGTGATTTTTTTTAAAAGTCCGATTTTATAAAAAAAAATCACAAATTTTTCATGATTTTTGCATTCAGAGTTTAGTAAATAACCCCCATAATGTACATTGTGTCAGTTATGACATAAAATATGGGGGGGGAAATGGTTTTATGGTGCATTATATTGGCCATGTCAAAATCCATTTTTACTCTTGTGCAGTTAATTTTCCTTCAGTTTAGGGTAGGCACACAACATGGTTTTGTCTTCTGGGTCTGAAAAGGGATGAGATGCTAGTCTTCCAGGGTCTTCAGTGAGAGGGGCTTGAGCTCTATGATGGTTCCTCTAGGAAAAAGCTATTTGTGAGAAGCTTAACAAGGCAGCAGCCCGGTTTTCAATGTTCTGAAAACCAGGCAGGTATCAACCCAATCTCATACAAGTGATAGCCATGCCCCAACATCTCAGACCCACTCCTAGCCACAACATACATTTTGCCACTTTTTTAACTAGAGGCAAAAGTGGCATTCTATGTCCAATCTCCTCTCTGGAGATGAGGAAACACATACACTGAAGTAATAATTTATGCTTCATTATCTTACAGTCTGATGGAAAAGTCTGGATTTTGTATATGCAGCAGAAAGCTACCTGCCTGAAAAGGTAATGTAGACTTAAAGTTTGATGGAGGATGACTAAGATCTGGGGCTGTTCTTAATTGTTCAGGCTAAAAACCCTGGTTGTAGTTAAAACAAAACTTAACATTATAGCTCATAATGACATTCTTGATAATTCCGTTCTTCCTAATTTGTGGCAGTTTGGGTGGGGTGGGGGGGTACTTCTCTGTTTCAGCACAAACGTGTTCCTGTGAATGTTTGCTGCACAGAACCATGACCTCAGCCCAGATGAACTCCTGCACAATAAACTGAAATGACAACTGGGAGTCAAGCCTGACCCTCAACATTAGTGCCTAAAGCTGGCCATAGACGCAAAGATCCGATCGTACGAATCGTGGATACGTATGATTTTCGGACCATGTGTGGAGAGTCCCGACATTTTTCGTCGGAGATCGGTCGTTTGGTCGATCGGACAGGTTAGAACATTTCTGTTGCTGCCGATAATATCTCTGCGTATATTGCCGATCGTACGATTTTCAGAGGGAGACTGTCACTAGTGTTGTCAGACATAAGTATCGTACGGGGCAGAACATTGGCTGATCTGTTCTAATTTGATCGGAATGGTAAAGACTTTGTTCTGAATGGTTAGTGGAGGGTCGGGAGATGGGAAAGTCCGATCGTACGTTGATTTGTACGATCGGATCTTTGCGTCTATGGCCAGCTTAACCTCGCTTCTGTTCTTGAGACTAAACAGAAGCAATTCCCAATAACGACGTTCCAACATCTAGCTGAAGGCCTTCCCAGAAAGCCTTCAAAACCAAAACCCTTGGTCTCAGAATGAGATTGGACATAGTGTATATTAAAGATGTATATTATAGGAACAAGACTATGACTGTATTTACATGGTGCACACCGTTACATGCAAGAATTGATATGTGTTATCTCTCTGTATGGACACAGTGTGGTTACTGTTATAATTAGAAACATATGCAAAACCCACCTAGATACTGCACAGTGCCCTTCTGCAGAATAAAAAAAAACAATCAAACCCCCAGAGCACAGATGTGATTGAAAGAATATGGGAGATCCTGTTATAAGACTCGTGAGAAAAGATAGGGCTGGGAAGAGAGTGAACAACAAAGGTTCCTAAGGGAGTAATAAATCTAGACAAAGCCAACCTGCTATATAATGTCCTTCCCTTGCCTCCAATGCATTTATTGGTACAATTATTCAGAAATGTAACTCTTCTCTGTTTTTACTTTCAAATGATCAAGTGAAATCCCATACAACATAGCTACCAGTGTCCAATCGTGTCAATACGATCGTGTCAAAAATACAATCGAATGGGAACGACCCAAAAATTTGATTCGTATTCGAATGGAATACAAACGAAACTCTAATTACATTTTCCTCTGAAAGAAACTTGAATGTCAGGAAGGCTATTAACATCTTCACATGTGTCAACTGACCTCTGCAATTGACCTGTAAATGAATTTGCCAGGTTTTAGGTGGCAAATATTCGAATTAGAACTGTTTCCATGGTCGAGTCGTGATAAATCTCACATTCTAATTTACATTCGGGTTGGTGCTTTTTAAATTCGAATTTGTGAGTTTTGACACAAACATTTTTTTCCAAAATTTTAATTTACCATTTAAACTTTAATAAATCTGCCCCTAAATGTTAGGTGCACGTTTAGACAACCTCAATAAAAATGCTGAGACAGGGTAGGTCCTGATGGATATGTTGCTGTTATGTTAGAAAGTGATTGTATTGTGCAACAATCAATATACTTACATCTGCTCTATGGGGCATTACTGCAGTTGCACATAATTAGCAATGAAATGTAGCTAATAAACTATAAATAATATGAGCTACAGAATCCCTTATCTGGAAACCCATTATTCAGAAAGCTCAGAATTACAGGAAGACCATCTCCCAAATGGATTTTAAGAAAACAATTAGTAAAAATGGCTTATTTTTTACTGAAATAATAATACTTGATCCCAACTAAAATATAATGATCCTTACTATACAGCGCTGCGCAATATGTTGGCTCTATATAAATACATGTTATTATTAAAAATAATAATATTATCATAGGCAAAACAATCCTGTTGGGTTTATTTAATGGTTACATGATTTTAAGTAGACTTAAGCAGTGGAGGTCCAAATTATGGAAAGATCCCTTATCCAGAGAACCCCAGGTCTAAGTATTCCATATAATAGATCCTTTACCTGTACTTCAGTTTGAAATTGTTGCCATGCTATTATCTCTCTCAAAGGATTTATAATGGAATAATGTATGACATCAGCACTCTAGCAACATATATAATTAATCACTTATTGATTAATGTCGTTGCTTTTATTGATTCAGTGTGAAAGTTTAGAAAAAGCCAAACTCAAGATGTAAAACCTAAAAAACATATGCTCAGTACCCAAGGGTTGGAAGGCATGGTGCTGCTCTAAATGTACATATAACTGATACGCATACATTTACACGTTTACAAAAAACAGCACAAAAATAGAACTGTGTGACGATATTCACACCACGATTTTTCACGATGAAGTACTAATGTAAAACCATCTAAAAGCAAAAGCCAGGTGCATCAACCGCAGCCATGATCACTGGCTACATGTTAATTCAACCATTTATTTTATATTAAATGTGGCACCTATGATACAGACTATTTAAAGCCAAAGATATGGCATTCACCTGCAAGTAATTTTATTGTTTTGTATCACAAAATGGAAATGTGGGACAATTTTATCTGTCCCCTTGAAATAAGCAGACATGTAGGTTGCTAGCAACTGACCCATGCATGGCTTTTAAATGCCAATAAAACCTGCAATGTTGGTGCTTATCAAGTGCTGGTATGAATAGTAGCCACTAAACAGAGCTGCCTTTGGCAGTTTAAGCAGGGCCCAGCCCTGTCATTATGGGAAGCCACAAAGCAGCACCTGTTTTAGAATACATGTGTGCCAAAGGACGGTATCACTGATAGAGGTATCATTTTCTGGAGGCACAGTAAGAGTAGCCGGTACCATGGTAATGATTAAAGATGTCTTGTTCTATTAATTCCATATGTAAGCACATCAGCAGGACAGGCATAATAACTACTGGGCATTTCAATATATGTTTGGGGAAAACTATTCTGAATAGCTAATTGTCCAATTACTTCTTACTCCTTAGTGAAACATTATTAGCATTTATTAATGTAAACACAAATGAGACACGCTCCCTCATGGTACTATAATAACTTACTCAATCATTTTTTCCTAATTAACAGATATAGTTATTATTCCCCTGCAGAGAAGAAAGCTGCAGTATTCTAGAGGTTACATGGTTTCAGATAAGTGAAACACCCATAAATAAAATGTTCCTGAGTTTTATACCATACACAGAGCAATCAGTGGCAATGAGTTACTGTTCTGCTGGGATTTTGGAGTAACTCTTAACAACCAAGACTTCAAAACATGCCTGTTACATACCATACATGGCTAAGTCAAGACTTAGGTAATTCTATGGGGGGGGGGGAGAGCGAGAGAGAGAGAGAGAGAGAGAGAGAGAGTCATGTCTAGGAATTTGTTTGTTTGAAATGCAAAAGGCAGTTAACGTATGCGGATACACATTTATCAAGGGTCGAATTTCGAATTCCTCGAGTTCGAAATTCAACCAATCTAAATTTATTAATGAGCTTGGACGAATTAAATCAACCTAAAAACCAACCAAAAAACCTAATCAAATTTGATTCTTATTCGAAAAACTAGATTTGAAGTTTTACTCTCCGGAAAAAACTCAATGTCGGGAAGGCTGCAACATCACCAAATTGATCCCTGGACCTCTCCGATTGACTTACATTGCAAGCTTTTACTAGCTATTTGAACTCCCTGGGTCTCCAAAAGGACAAGCAGGTAGGAGGCTGGGGCAGGACCCATTTCTCTCCCTGTGAATCACAGTCTTTCTGATGATCACTTCAAAGGATGCTGTAAAGGAGATGATTATACTGGGGGGACAGAAGGTCAGCAAGGAAAAAGAGGGTTCCTTGTGAGCAAGGAAAAGGTCAACATGAATTGTGCATAAGGAAGAGATGTAGGTTCCCATGGAAACTAAATGAACCCTAGATCAGGCACAAGCTAAAAGATAACCATCAGTGTTTTTCTCGGTCCTCCTTTCTGCAGATTAACCATGCACCAAGAGGTAAGCTCAGTCGTAAAATCATTTACATTACAGTATTTAATATCAAGTGGTCCAAAATATTGTCCCTGCTGCTGAAACACTAAAAATTTACAGCCACGATTTATATATTTTATAAACATATTGGAACATCTCCAAGCTCTCTAAAAATACTCTAAACTTTTGTTGTCATCCTTGTAGAAGGATGATCATAGTGAGTTAATGCTTTCCAGACTGGTCAGTATGTAATGGTTAAAAGTGGGAGAGCACAAACTATAGGCACACAATGAGGAAAGAATCAATATTTATTCCCTGTAGAAAATATCTGAAGTTAGTTATTTATGATACAGAAGCATCTAATCTATTATGCCCCCTGAAAACAACTTTCCGTGATTTAGATAACAAAGAAAAACAAGTGAAAAACAAGTGAAAAACTGCGGGAGACTGTTGGCCCTCGATCCTTTAATCCGTTTCAAAAGAAGGAATTAAATACCAACCCCATGTGTCTACAAACCAATGTGCCTGTGGTTTAACTGGTCTAAAATATAGGAAATATATGTATAAAAAGCATTGATCCCAATCCTTAGTTTGTTGTTTCATTATGATTGTATGCATGCTTGTGAGTACTTGTGGGTCACTCATGGCAAGCAAAATTGTGGTTCATGAAAAAAAAAATGGGTAACATGCAATTTTGTGTGCGCCTCAGATCACCCACAAGCCCGACTACAGAGAAAGCAGACCCAGGCTCCCTTGCAGCTGTGGGGTCTGATTCCACTGTAGTTAATTTTTGCATCATAGAATTGAATGGCAACCTCCATCCCCCTTCATAAATACAAATATGAATAAAGTCCATATCCTATTGACCGGCAATGTATAGTATATGTATCAAAAATTGAAATAAAAAATAGCACTACTTATTTAAAAGCAACATCTTTCTGTGCTTTGTCCCCCTTTTGTTTAATGGAAACATTAAGAGATAAATATACTTTTACATGTTTATACATGTACATAAATGATTACTGGCTCAGGTTCCAAGTTGGCCCTAAACCTAAACATCCTGTTGTTTGTCGAGGTTACCAAACAAGCGGATCTGTCCCCAATATATCTACTTTGAAGTGGGCAATATCAGGCTGATCCAATTGTTTGGCCCTTGGGGTAGACTGGCCAACAACAGCCTTCCTTTTCATCTCCCATAACATTTCTATTGTGCTATAAGTCCATAACAAGCAGGGTGTCCCAGTTGTGCATTGCACGTGATCAGCCGAATTGGAACTGCTCCCTAAATTTTCCTTTCACCTATACAGATAGATAACATAATACTGCAATAGCAGAGATTTCGCTATGTACTAAGAATGATATAGCAGGAATATTTTAGTGGACAATGACCCTTTCATTGGCCACAGTGTGTATGTGTGACCCTTTCATCAACAACCTTCATAGTGAAGCTGTGGTTCCAACTTCAGCACTGAAGCAACAGCTTGGCATAAGTAAATTATACATTAAGGGGCAGATTTATTAGGGTTGAATTGTACATTTGAATTCTCAAACTTCTTTTTTTTTTGGTCAAAACTCTCAAATTTGAATTGTGCATTATCCAAACTCGATTCAAAATTTAATTAAAAAATCTAGATTTATTAAACCTTGACCCTTGGAAAAAATTGGACTATTTGCCACCTAAAACCAGCCGAGTTCATGTATAAGTCAATGGCAGAGATCCAGTGACCCATTTGAAGAATGCCTTGCTAACATTCAAGTTTTTTCAGAGTTTTTTTTAGTCAAATTTGATTTGAGTTTTTTGAGTCAAATTCAAATTGAGTTTTCGCATCAGTAATATTCGTTCGCGTTTTAGATATTCAATTTTCTTTATCAAATAACCTCCCAATCTAATTTCAAGTATATTAGAATTTATTAGAGTTAAAAAAAAATTCACACGAATTTGAAATTCAACCTTTGATAAATGGGCCTCATTTTATCCCTTTAAAAAAAGAAAAAAAAATCAGAGACGCTAAATACAATGATTCAAATAATGTAATTTAGAAAACACTGTGAAAATGTTCTACATCTAATTGCCATTAGACTTGCCATGTCAGTGTTCTTAAAGGATGAAAAGTGCCAAAGTTCTAAATATTCTATGTTGAAAGGAAGGCTTGATATAGAACTGGGGAAGAAGTGACAAAACTCTTTGACAAGCCTGTGTAAATCATGTATTTCGGCACCAATCTGAAGAAACTCTTTATCAAACTCTTTGTACTGATGCTTCTCAATTAAAACAGTCTCCCCAATATATTGATAAATCCTGAGAATGTGATCTTCATAAACATTTACAAAATTTAAAAGAGATGTAAAAAATATATAAACTGTATATGTGTATCTATATATGGCATTCTGCTGACATTAATATGTGCCAGATAGTTGAAAGGATTGCAGGTATATGAATATTTCATAAACAGTCATCCCACTCTACTCCCTGACATATTCCTTTCCTAAGGAAGGAAAAGGCACACTCTTTGACAGCCCTCTTTAAACACTTGCATATAACAAGCACATCAATTTAATTAGTCTCTCTATTATTAGCTTCCGTAACAACTTTCCACACTTAAATCAATAATTTAATTAGAAATATGGCTTGTAAAAAATCATTGGAGATGCAGGCAATGTAATTTGGGAATGCACATGCACCAGCCCGCACAGTTCCATTAGTTGCCTGTTGTGAAACCACCCAACCACAAAATGTCTCTACTTTCACAAAACTCATGGTAGATCTCAAATCTGCAAAAAAAAAAAAAATGTACTGAGGCATAAATGATTTTACAAGCAGGCAACATGTAGGAAAAGGAAAACAAATAAAATTCCTATTTTTCTATTTGTTGTGACAGCGAGGGTGAACCTCTACTGGCAAAACAGTATAGGGATTATTCTGGAACATCTCTACCTGGTAAACCATGGATGGAAATATATTTTTGTTCTGACTCTTTCCAGCTTTCAAATGGGCTTCGCTGACCCCATCTAAAAAGCAAATGCTCTGTAAGTCTACAAATGTATTGTTATTGCTACTTTATTAGTTGGGGGTTGAATTCCCCTTTAATAACTCAAAAACCTTAAATAATAAAAATTGAAAACCAAATGCAAATTGTCTCAAAATATCACTCTCTACATCATACTAAGGGGCTGATTCACTAAGGGTCGAATATTAGTATATTAGTAATAATAATATTAATAATATATTCGACTAGGAAATAAAATCCTTTGACTTCGAATATCGAAGTCGAAGGATTTAGTGCAGATAGTACGATTGAACGATCGAAGGATTATTCCTTCGATCGAACAATTAAATCCTTTGAATCGAACGATTCGAAGGATTTAAATCCAACGATCGAAGGAATATCCTTCGATCAAAAAAAGTTAGCCAAGCCTATGGGGACCTTCCCCATAGGCTAACATTGACTTCGGTAGATTTTAGAAGGCGAACTAGGGGGTCGAAGTTTTTTTAAAGAGACAGTACTTAGACTATCGAATGGTCGAATAGTCGAACCATTTGTACTTCGAATCCTTCGATTCGAAGTCATAGTCGAAGGTAGAAGTAGCCCAAAAAAAACTTCGAAATTCGAAGTTAGTGAATCGGCCCCTAAAGGTTAACTCAAAGCTGAATATATATATATATATATATATATATATATATATATATATATATATATATATATATATATATATATATAGTCCGCACTCAAAGGACTTCATATAACAAATTAAAGGTGATATTTTATTCTCAACATTTCGGCACCCTCACGGGGGCCGTCTTCAGGAGAGTCAGTGAGGGTGCTGAAACGTTGAGAATAAAATATCACCTTTAATTTGTTATATGAAGTCATTGGAGTGCAGTTTGTTTGCCTATCATGTAGTAATATATATATATATATATATATATATATATATATATATAGAGAGAGAGAGAGAGATGATAAATCTTCTAACCAAGAAGTACACACTCATGTTCACTTGACACACACAATCATGTTCACTGCAAATATTTTATTTCAGTCTGTGACAGGACAATGAGAAGATGCCATTTTACTGCAAATCTAGTGGTAGGGAATACCCCGGCATTTTGAACACTTAAATGCATTCACCAACATCCTATCACAGTGGTTCAATGTAACTTATCCACTTACGTGTTAGCTGAACTGACTGGAGGTATGATCAAGTTAGAATGGTACCATGATTTTCATTGAGGCAGATACTGCATATTTAAAGGGTTACTGCAATTTTTTATAAAATAAACTAAAAGCAGAAAACTTTTAGGGCCAAGATACTAATAATCATTTGGTTATTGCCTACTTCCCCCTACGCTGATCAACCTTTATTACTAAGTGCTCCTAAAACTGGCCATACAAGCTGCCAGCAGCTTTAGCTGCCCTAGGGCCCACGATCAGATCAGCCTGATATCTCCCACCTCAATGTGGGCATATCGGGAAGAGAGATACGCTCGTTTTGTGAAATCGCCAAACAAGATCTCTACGTGTATGGCCACCTTTAGTGAGGAGGCCCATAAATTTCAGGTTGCTTTAGTGAAAAAAAAACCTTTTTGAAGAAAACATTGGGAATCATATACCAGACATATCTAGATAGATGTCAGTATCCTTTTAAATTACATTTTCATGGCATTTTAGAGAGTAATAAACATTTATTTGAAAAGTCAGATCTTATAGCTTAACTAAAATCAGAGCCTACATGTCATGACCGGCACCCGATACCAGAACAAATGCCAAGCACCCTGGTCAAACACGGATAATCAGACAGAGAAGATTCAGATCAGATGCATAAGGCTCAGGAAACCACTAGAAACAAGTTCTATCACGGGCACTGGCTGGGGACCAGAATGGGCCTTAAATACAGTCAAATTTCGCGCCAAAACATGCGCGAATGCGCGCTGGCGTAATCACGCCAGCGCGCCTGTACCTTTAAGAAGCGCGCAGGCGCACCCTAAGGATCAAGACGCCCGCGCCGGAGAGGAAGAACCATGCGGCGGGCGTCCCCGTCGCACAGGTAACTTTCTTACACTATATCACTAAATGTTGGTCACCCTGTACTAGGATATTGATGTATGTATTGTTAGGGGAGGGAAATGTATTCGCACACAACCCCCCCCCCCCACCACCATCTTCTAGCATTATGTATTAGCAGGCTGTAAGGTTGTATAAATACAAATCTGAATATACATTATGCAGTTTCCATATCTATGGATCTCCATTCAAATGTTAGCTATAAACATATTTCATACCACAAAATACATTTCAGAATAATCCAACAAATTAGTGTAAATTAGAAGGGGCATCAAGTTCAAAAATTTCAATCAGGAAACAAAGTCTGTCCATGGATTTGTAAGACAGACAATCTTTGATCCTGCACGTACATAAAGTAACAACAAATAAAATATCTACCCACATATGTAGACATCAGACACTGGAAATATTGACCTCATACAATAATATGCAGCACTAACATGAAAACAAGTACAAACAATTACATATAATGTTTTAAATATTTTATGCAATAGCAGCAGAACCTAGCAGTAAATAACCACTGCTTGCTGCAATAGCAGCAGAACATAATAAACACAACTTGCTCTTTGTAACACAATTAAAATGAAATAACTCGTACAAAGAAAGCAATAAGTCTTTGCCACTTTCTGTGGATGGATGAAGTGCGCAGGAAATATGAATGTTAAACTATAAGATCGGTCAAGTGAGACAGACAAATCTTCCATGTATGGCCAGCTATAGACAGGGCTCTTCCTTTGTTCAGTTGGAGCCATTTAATAAACAGCATGACATGCTAATTACTGCAATCAACCATGTCATCAAGATCATGTTCTAGACAATTCTATTATAGTCCGATACAATACATACATTTCTCACTATCTCTCTCTGGAGAGTCAGGGTCAACCATGGAGAGAGAGAAGCATTTCTAACATTTGTATAAAAGGATACTACTCAAGGCAAATGATTGGTTCCAAGCAGGCTGTGCTATTATTTATGATGGCAGAATATTAATTACAGGGTTCTCTTCCCAAACTTCTCAATCTCTGTAAGTAATGTAACCTACTTAGCCCAGCTATGCTGCTTTTAATAGAGCCAAGGAAAAAAGTAGCGAGACTATGAACAAAATAATTTAACCCTTCAAAAAGAAACTCTATACAAGGACAGTGCTTTCCTATAAAATATTAACGAGTCTCCTTTCGCTGCAGCCATTCTATAGAGAGTGAGATAAGCAGAGTTCAATTTGCTCATCACCTCTGTTTTCCAACAGCGAGTACGCACATCGGCTCCGTTGCATGCAATTTTTAAACATCTTTTTCTGCTATAGGAACGCATTAGAGAAGGCAAGATTGACTAAACGACACAAGATGCTTATATATTTTGCTTACAAGGTTATTTTTACAGGCATGCAGCAATTCATCACAATCTCATTTAAGACACAATTTTCTGTGGCAGGATAAAAAAAATGGAGCATTTTTGCATAAAAACCGTGAACAATAAAACAACAATTGAGTATCTGTCATAGTGGTGATTGTGTTTGCATCTTATGGAGCACAGATCTTTTTTATTTTACAGCGTAATTCTTGGTGCCTTAGGCATAGGGCATCAGAATATGCCTGTGGTGACAAAATTTAGCTTCAGAATTTGTCAGTTCTCTGTTACCGGTAATTTGGTAGTCAGACCAACATTAAAAATTCAGTTCAGCAAGACTATGCAGACTTCTAAGCAAAAGTGGCCCTCTGATCCCCTTAGGAAACAGAAGCCTCCACTAAACAGATTCACTGGTACTTGTCAGCGTGGATCTGGTACTTGCCTGATCTCCAATGTTAGCACACAGCCACTATCCATTAGGCAAACTGTCAGAGTGAAATTAATGACAAAAAAAAGACAAATGAAATGTTCTAAAGCTTCCTTCATCATTTTGTACTTCATTCACATACTGACTTCCATGAGAACCCAGAAGCGCATACCAGCCAGGGATTCACAGGCCTAATTGATTGCTCATCTATTCATCTCAATGTGTCATCAGCATATAGCCTCAGTCTTAGAATTGCAAAACTCCTACCTTGTATTTCTATTGGCATTCGAAAATAATGTATCTGAAACACACATCACCTTAATTACAGCATTTCAATACAGGGGTTTTACTGTATATAGTCTAATATAATGCTATCATGTTTATTGAGTAACTTTGATAAACTTCACCTTGGATCTTGGCTTCTCTTCAAAGAATAGGTAAAAGTAAAGTTGAACTAATACATCTCACGGAGATGGCAATAAATTATGCAATAAGCAAGTGCATGTTACCCCTATCTCGGCTGCTGAAGAGAATCCTAAGTTTAGGGTAGCTGATACAGAGTATAGTGTATACAAATACAGATATGGGATCCAGAAAGCTCTGAATTACGGGAAGGCCAACACCCATAGACTCCATTTTAATCAAATAATTAAAATGCTTAGAAAGGATTTCCTTTTTCTTTGTACGGTAAAGAAAAGCCCTGGTAGTGATGTGCGGGCCGGTCTGATACCTGCAGGACCCTTTCCGGGTTGAGGGCGAGTCCGGGTTGAGCTCTTCTGACTGCTCTCCCCGCATGCAAACTTACAAATGTCGGCTACTGTTTGCTCGCCCCGCCCCTTCTGTGACGTCATTGGCGGGGTGGCACAGGTCTATAAAAGGAACACGGAAGTCGGATTCGGGCAGGAGTGGGTGGAGGGTGGGTGCAGGTCGGGAAAAACCTGACCCGCACATCACTATTGGAGCTATAAACGCAGGGGCTGCATTACAAGGGATCCGAATGATCAACAGCCAGATTACACTGGTTTATGATTAAAGACTGGCAGAATCAGCTGTGATTGGGTGAGAAGGAATGAGTTAAGGCAGGAGAATCTCTCTTAAGGCAGGCTATCCTCTCTGTAGGTAGAGGCAGCCTAATACTCAGTGGTGGATATAATGACATAGTGCTGATCTCAAGTGAGGAGCGCATTGGCGTAACTAGACCCCCAAGGGCCCTGGTACAGACATTTACAACTGGGCCCCCCCTAAAAGGATTGTTCGCCTATGAGTTACATTTTAGTATGCTATAGAGAGGGATATCCTGAGACTATTTGCAATTGGTTTTCATTTTTTATTATTTGTGGGTTTTGAGTTATTTAGCTTTTTATTCAGCAGCTCTCCAGTTTGCAATTTCAGTAGTCTGGTTGCTAGGGTCCAAAGTCCCCTAGGAACCATGCATTGATTTAAATATGAGACTGAAATATGAATAGGAGAGGGCCTAAATACACAAATGAGTCATTAAAAATTAGCAACAGCAGTTAATGTAAAAGTTACACGAAAAAAGGACATTAGAAGTCACTGAGGGGTTGTTCTGTGACCATATAAAGGCACAAGGCTGCAGGCTGAGTTATACAGGGAACTCTGAGTATCACTCATGTATTATAAGGGATAATGTACCCCTACTGTAAATGATAAGGATATTAGAAGTCACTGAGGGGTTATTCTGTGACCATATAAAGCACATTCTAGTACCACATTGACCACACAAACTACAACTGCCAGCATCATGAACCAGCAGGTGGAAGAATTTGCCCAGGGTTATATGGCAACACTTCAAAGTTCTATACAGAATCACAATATTTATATAAAAAATAAAATCCCTGGGTGTCCCAGTGCAACTAGCAGTGAGCTCCCTGTTGCCAGGGCCTGGACTGCAGTCTGCAGAAACTTTTCCCTCTCCTGCTGTAGCAGTGCTAACCCAGGGACCGTCTTAGTCAATGTGCCCACACACCTGCCATTCATCTCAGGCTGCAGGCACAAAAAGAGTTTGTACCAGAACACAGACAGACATACACACACACACACACAGCACACAAGGGCTGAGAGAAACTTACCCCATGCACCTGAGGTCTCTAACGCACAGGGGTGCTTCACCAATGAGGCAAGTTGAGGCTGTCGCCTCAGGCAGCAGCGCCCCACTAGGTACTAGGGGCAGCAAAAACTTTCTTAACAAAATTACTAGCCAGAGGTTTGTAGAAAGTTATTCCCTATAGAGCTCTTGTTACAACTAGATACATACAGTGATGCCTCAATTTTACATAGCCTCATTTTAAGAATTTCCATATGTTATACAACTTTTTGTGGTCCCGCGGTCCCACCAAAATTTAATGCATAATAAATTTCACTGACTTTACACCATTTTTCTGGTCCATTTTTTTACATATGGCAACAGAATATCTTCTTTCTCGTCAACTCACTGCCTGCCCTCCCACTACATTCCAGACACACCTGAACTGTGAACTGAACTTTGTGAACTGTTAATTTATTTGCACAATTCTAAAGGTTTACACATGTATATATCCAATTTCTGCCAATATATTGCACATTTCAAATGTTTACATATTTATTGTGTATTCTATGTGCTTTTTTGTGATATATATACTAGATGGAGCCACGTCGTTTCATCTCACTGTGTATCCGTATACTGCTGAGATTACAATAAAGTTTACTTTGACTTTGACTGTCCTTGTCAGATTTAATTAGAAGGTGGATGCCTTCCTCAGCACCTGCTACAGTATTGTACATACAAAATATCTGCGGTTTCCAGAAACTGCTTCTGATGTAGGTGCCGTGTTATCTCTTGGAGGGGACAGGGGAGTATTTATATTAAGAAACCCGAGGGCCTGTGCCTAAGGCAGTAGGTTTTGGGGGGCGGCCCTCGGGTGCCTATAAATTTAGTTTTTTAAATTAAAAAAGGTTAGGGTGCACGGCATAGGGGGAATGTTTAGGCCCTTGCTGGGTCTGCTGCACCCTACTAAAGCATATTTGTTGGGTGCAGCTCTAGTCTCAGTCTCTATAGACAAGTTACAATAGGCTGTGGAAATAGGCTGCAAGCGTCAAGGGATACTATGCCTTTCTATGTCTATTTAAGACTCTGCCTGGATGCTAGGGAGGTAGAACATTTGAAACAAGAAAATTATTCCAATTCAAACATAAAGAGCTTCAAAAGAGTAAAGTGAAAAAACATATTCCGAACAGAATAATACTGTCAGACTCAGTGATCCCATAACTGTATCTCTCTAGCCACTGCTAAACTACAATTCCCAGCATTCAAAGCCAGAACCAGTAGCAGAGTTGTAGCTGATGTGCTAAGAGAGGAGATCTCAGCAGGACCTTCATTCATTGGGCATGGGAGAGTCTAGTCAGCTACCAGTGAGTTCTGATGGTGGCCCTGGTTCTATGACTGCTTATGTTTAATGTCTATTTGTTGTATTTTCATAAATGCACATGTGTGTGACTGATGTGATTGGCTGCCAATTACTGGTATATCATGCCTTACTTGAGGATGACATCACTCCCAGCTCAGCACTGATTGGCTGAAAGCTGCCAGGGAAGGTGACTTAACAGCTCAGGCACAAGTGACCAGTATTTCATTTCTGGATTCAGAGGTAAGTGGAACAGACTTTATGGGGGGGGGCTAAAGTCAATGATACAAGGGGATAGTTTGGCCAGTGTGGCTTCCATGATTTATAGTAGTGCGGGGACTAGAGCCAGGCCTGGACTGGCAATCTGTGGGATCTGGCACATGCCAAAGGGGCTGCTGTAAGATGCCATAGACAGTCACTATTTATTGGGCTGCTGGGGGGGCTGTGAGGGCCTATGTGTGTCTCAAATGCCAGGGCCATTTTTAAATCCCAGTCCGGACTTTAGTCTAGAGCCAAAGCTCCCAAAATTGCCCCACTATTGCCTGCTATTGTAATTGTCTGGGAAGGTGCTTGTCATGAAATTGTCCATTGGAGATGTCAGTTTATCTTTCCAGTTCCATCTTTTCCAATTTCATTGGAAAAGGGGGGGGGGGTATTTTTGGTTATAAGCCATCAGGGAGTACAAATGGGTACAACTACAAGGAAGGGGACAATCAATGATGGGGCCTTGAAAATGCCCCTTCCCAAACTACTAAAACTTGTGGGTGCCAAAGTACCCAAAATCTGCCTGTGTGCCATTGCTAAGGGGAGTGAGACAACATGAGAACTTGCTGTCCCACCGACTCTAAACCTGTGCTTATCTAGCTGTGCCTTAACTACAATTCCCAGCACCCCCTGTGGCCTGTAGTTATAGAATATAGTATGTTTGGTATTTCTTGTTTACTTGTTACAGCTTTTGAAGTGTTAGACCATTTACTCTGCTGCTCTTTAGCTGTAACTGTCAACTGCCATTTTTCCAACTGCCATTGGCCAACTGTCCCACTCATCAGTCATCCTAGTGGCCTCAGCATTAGAGTAGATGATGGGTAAGGGAGGACCTGAGAATAAAGACAAGTAGCACAAGCCTAGAATTAGGGTGCCTTGTGTTATGGGTGCAGGGGCAATGATCAGAGCTTGACTGGTTATGAAAAGCCCCAGTGGGCCCATTACTCGCCTGGGCCTCTAATGGGAACCAGTTTATTCTGCCCCTATTACACCCTGCCAGTAACATACAGCTTTACAGTAATGGCACAGAGGGGAATTTGGGATGTTTTGATCCCATGTGATTTCCAGTTCAGTGTATGGCCAACCAAATGCTCACTCCCAAATGATCACTCCCGTTCAATTCTAAATCCAACTTAATTGAGCCCTGGTGAAAGCAATTGGCAAAGAGATGAATGAGGGTGATTCCAAGTGTTCATTTAAATATTAGTTTGTGCATTGTGTCACCAGGACCCAACCTAGATTAGCAGGGGTGTCTAGGGCCCTTGATTGCACCAATAAATTATGTCTCTCCCAATCAAATCCTTTATTCTATTAAAGTTGCTGCTCATTGGTACTGTTATTTATAAGGCACAACTATATTCAGTAGCGCCGTATTGAGCTATTAAGGGAAATCCAGTATATACAGATATATATGGCAGAGAGGGTTCAGTTCACAATCTCCTCTCTCTCTTTCTCTTCCCATAGAGTGAAATACGAGTGATTCCTAGTGATTTCCAGTGATTCCTAGTGATTCCCAGCGATTCCTAGTGATTCTCAGCGATTCTCAGCGATTCCCAGGAGCAGAAGGAGATAAAGAAGAAACACAAAAGTCTTTTTAAAGACTATCAACGTTCATCAGGAGCAGAAGAACAACTTGCCCAACCCATTGCGGGTTATTTGGAGGAAGGTAAGGATCCTGTATTTTCCCATCCAGGGCCGCCATCAGGGGGGGACAGGGGGGACAAGTGTCCCTGGCATGAAGGGGGGCCCAGCAGTGCTGCACTTTCGAAAGAGCCGGGCCCCCTTGAGAGCGCCCGATCTATGTGGCCAATTTTCAAGTTCCGAACAGCCGAAAATGCGGAAGTGCCGAAAAGCCGAGCAGCCAAAGGACCCGAATTCATGAAAACAGCCGAAGCCGAACTCCCGAAGCGGCAAAAAGACCGAAGTCATGAAAAGAGGCGAAGTTTAAGTCCTGAAGCCATGATTTTAATATTCTATAGGCCCCTGCCACCGATATTTTTTTAAAAAATATTTTTTGGGGCCCCAATTTTTTTAACTTGTAAGGGGGGCTCTGTCACCAATGCTTTTTAAGTATAACATTTATGGGGGGGGCCTGGTGCCAATGTTTTTTTTTTTTTAACCTATAATAGCGTTTTATAACTTGGCTGGGGGGTTACTTTTTTAGCGTTGATTTTTAGCGCTTTTTTCTTTAACTTATAATTGTGTTTTATAACTTGTGTGGGGGGGTTACTTTTTTAGCGCTGATGTCTGTGTGGTCTTTTAACTGTGATGTGGAGTGGGTGGTATCTGGGGTGGGGCTCGGGCGCAAGTGTGGGCAGGGCCCAGGGGGCAACAAAAATGTTGTTGTACGGGCCCCCGTGATTTCTAATGGCGGCACTGTTCCCATCTGTAATATGTATTACACAGTAGATGAGGCTGAAAAAAAACACACGTCCATCAAGGTCTACCTTTTGTGTAACTGCTGATCCAGAGGAAAGTAGGGCCCTGACAGAAATAATGGGCTGATTTGTGGACCAAATAAAATGGGATGGCATTGTCTTAAAATGGGGACATGGGGAGCTGGTGGGGAGGGGCACTCTATATACATAAGTTAGCATTTGTTTCTAATTGGAACCATATTAAAACCATAGTTTCTGAATGAAAAGGGCTCTTATTAAATAAGGTGTAAATATGCTGCTGTGTTTACCTCTTTATTGTGTTTATTTGGGGGTCTTACATCTTTACGTTAACTCTAACCTTCCCAAATCTCTATTTTATATCACAGGAACATCAAAGATGGGCATGAGTGCAAGTAGCCGGCTTTACTACCAGTGGCGCTTTGAAAAGGTAAAGGTGCTCACAGATAATTTCCTCATTTTATTTTCTGACTGCTGCGAAAGGTATCCAAGGGGTTAAAGGAGGGGCTAACCCAATGCTAAACATGTCATATCTTCTGTGTAAATACAACGAAACAGAAATTTAACAGGGTTTAGCATAGTTTGTGCCCTGACCTCAGTGTTTTCTTGCTTCTTACATTTTTCTAGCCCTCACCGTGGATCTCGCCTGATCTGGGCATCTTTGAGATCAGGGATTTTGAGGATCCACTCGCGGGCCCTTATCTCGAGTGCATCAGGGACAAGATCACCTTTGACATCAGGTTTGCACTCTACGATCTGTGGATGGCCAAGGACTGCGTGAAGATCACAAAATGGTGGAAATTACACCTTAAGAACGAGTTCTGGCAGGACTACAGATACATCAAGGCCCACCTGAAACACCTCTACAAAGACCTAGAGAAGATCAACAAGGCCATACTGATAAAGAACAATGAGAGATATTCAGGTGCAGTATATAATCCATCCTTTTCTTTCCCACACTTGGCTTAATCACCTGATTTGTGCTTAATGTGCTCCTAAATATTACAGGTGTGGGATCCGTTATCCGGAAACCCATTATCCAAGAAGCTCCGATTTACGGAAAGTCCATCTTCCATAGACTTCATTTTATTCAACTAATCCAATTTTTTTTAAAAATGATTTCCTTTTTCTCTGTAATAATAAAACAGTTTCATAACCTTGATTCAAACTAAGATATAGTTATTGGAAGCAAATTCACCCTATTGGGTTTATTTAATGTTTACATGATTTTCCAGTAGACTTGAGGTATGAAGATCCAAATTACAGAAAGATCCATTATCCACAAAACCCCAGGTCCCAAGCATTCTGGATAACAGGTCCCATACCCGTATAAGGATTTTACAGGAATATCACTTGCTAAGGTAAAAAAATACGTAGTCTGAGTTATCTTGTTTGGTTTCACAGGTGGTCCTCGGAACAACTCGGCAAATGATACCAGCACCACCAGCAGTTTCCTGGGTACCAAATACCGATGCACCTCCGTCTAGGCACCACATCCTCAGGAAACAGCAGTAACTATGGGACATCTCAATTCCACCAGTGATGCCCCCCTTTCATCCACTGCACTTTCACCAGCGGTGCTTTCAGCCACTGTAGTTCCACCAGTGGTTCCTCCCCTTTATCCAAAATATGGTGTTATACACAGGAACTCCTTTAAGCCACTTGGTAGACCCTGCATTCCTTTTCATTCCATCCCTCCAAGGAATGCAGCATTCATCGTGCGGCTTAAATGTGCCCTTGTTTATGCTGCCATATTCCCTTCTCTTTCTCATCCTTTCACTGCAGTCCCTTACCTTACCATATTCCCCCCCCCCGCTTCCCTTGATTCTATTTGGCGCATTGATCGTGGGAGCAAATCCGATCGCCTTTAAGGGGTCAGGAAGGAATTTTTCCCTCTAGTGAAGGAAATCCGCTTCTCAGAGGTTTTTTGTCTTCCTTGCGATCAAAAAGCGCAGTTTATCTAATTATTAATAAAGCTGTGAATTACACAGATTAACCACAAAGTCATTGTGTGTATCTTTATTGTGGGTATTAGGCTAGGGATTTGGCAGGGATAACATATAGAGGGGACGAAAAAAATGCGATGTGGCCGATGGCGGAGCGCTTCCCTTACACGCCAGCTCCAGCTAAGCTGCGGCTCTCGCGATAGTTCGGCTCCTTCTAGCCGGCTTTCACTACATGCTTCTGTTACCGTTTGCAGAGCGCTGTTCAAAGCAATCACGGAGTCTGGCAGATTAATATCAATATAATGGCTTTATTGAGCGCATTAAAAACTGCTAAGGAGGGGGATCACATCTAACGCGTTTCGTGTCAAAGGACTTGACACTTCATCAGAGACTCTGATGAAGTGTCAAGTCCTTTGACACGAAACGCGTTAGATGTGATCCCCCTCCTTAGCAGTTTTTAATGCGCTCAATAAAGCCATTATATTGATATTAATCTGCCAGACTCCGTGATTGCTTTGAACAGCGCTCTGCAAACGGTAACAGAAGCATGTAATAACATATAGAGGGGGAGGGAGAGAAGTTAGGATAAGGCTCTTATAGAGCAGGACATGGTTATGTTTCTCCTTGGTTCCTAACAATGAAACGGAAACAACATAAAACTACTGTGTTAGTCCTACTATCCTCCTTAGGACTTTTAGGAACCTATGTAATACTGAGAGCCAATACACATCCTTCCCAAATCTCAACCTAACTGGCCTTCGGACAACTTCTACCTTTGGGCCTTTGGAAAAGGGCCGGCTCCATACAGTAGCGATCCTAGAGGGGGCGGGCCCTGGTGTGTGACACGCAGCTGGGACCCGCTGCCCTCCATACGGCCGCATTTGGCCGAATTTTCAGCGGCGAACGGACTGCCGGGGGTCCCTGAGGGGGTGCGGGCCCTGGCCCGCTCGCACCCCCTGCTCCCCCGGTAGTTCCGCCACTGGAGGAGCGGCAGAGCATAGTAGTTATTCCTTATGGAATTCTGGCTTTGAATATTGCCTTGGGGTGAGGCTGGCAAGATCCTATTTATTAAAATTAAAATAAATTTTAATAAATGCTGTGGCCATTTTACACCATTTCTGGCTCCTGGTGTTTCATTACAGTATGTAACAATGGGGTTTATTGGAAAGGCCAATAGGCGAAGGGTCAATTGAGGAGTCCCTTTGTCATGTGTTTTCTGTACTGTCATACATTATAAATGTGAGAGTATGCATGGTTTTATTCTTTAAATCAAATGTATGATCGCCATTGGGGTCAGGAAGGATTTTTCTTCCTCTTGAGGCTTAATTGGCAGTGGCATCTGGCTGTTTATTTTGCCTTCCTCTGGATCAAAACAGTGGATAAATTATAATGTATTTTACATTTTATTTGTCACAGAAGCGGTGGGACCTTGCCAGAGTACTGAACAGGTAAATTTAGAAGAGGAAGAAAGGAGGTTTTCTCCTGTGACTGCACGATGGGTTGATTGATACAGACACTACTACTGCTTGTGACATACTGTAGTTTTGATCTCAAGTGAGGAACAACAGAGCATAGTAGCGATCTCTTAGGAAATTCTGGCTTTGAATATTGCCTTGGGGTGAGGCTGGCAAGTTCCTGTTTATTTCTTAAAATGTGAATAAATGTTGTGGCCATTTTATACTATTTCTGGCTCCTGGTGTTCATTAAGGTATGTAACAATGGGTTTCAGTGGGATGGCCGAAAGCGAAGGGTCAATTGAAGAGTCCCCTTGTCATAATAAAACAATACATTGTATTTGATGGTAACTAAGATAACATTATCCTTATTGGAGGCAAAACAATCCAATTGGATTTAATAAATGAAGGTTTACATTATTCTTTTAGTAGACATAGGGGCCAATTACATTTTAGATGCTGAAGTTTTTCTTTGTTTCAAAGGCCCATTCAGGTAAAATCACAATGATTGCTGAGGATTTTTCACCATGAAATCCTGTGTAAATAGTAAACTCACACAGGGTTTCCTTAAAGATTGCTAGTGCAGATAAGGCACAAGAAATGTTAAAATGGCCTCTTAACATATAGAGATCCAAATTACAGGAAGGCCCCTTATCTAGAAAACCCTTCTTATCCTTCACCACAACTGGCCTTCAGGCTGAGCCACGACTCACTGCTCCAAGGTGACACGGGGGATAGTCACATAGTTTGGGAACCACTGTCCTAAGCAATAACGCTAGATCCCAATAGTTGATACCCTGACAATGAACAAGATGAAAAGTATGTATCTATAACATGCTGAGCTGTTGCTTTTTTAACTGTTTGTACATTTCAAGATCTAGGTCTGGTCCACACTAATTATGCTATGGATAGCAAAATATATTACAGGTATACATGTGCATAAATAATAGAAGGCTGTGAGCTCCTCTTACATTATAACTTTTACTATATTTGGAACTGGCATTTGATTCTGTAAGAGACCTAAGGATGAAACAAAAGGAAAAAAATCTTTAACCTAGGGATTCGTTAGTTATTGCTGAAGGAAGATAACTTCTAATCTAATAATATACTGTTATTTCCTAAAGTGCTTGTGGCTGCTACAGTCTAGAAAGGAATATGTTTGGAAATGATTTCATGTAGCGGATGCAGCCTCTTTTCTTGCTCCTGAATCACAAGAGTCAAAGAGCAGACAGGGGTTTAGTATATGTGACCCTCTGTCTTTGCTTTGGTTGTTTAGGCCTGGCAGGAAAGAACTCAGTGGCCTGGGGATATGAACACGATGGATTAAAGCCGTGAATAGATCAATGTTCCGTTCCAGCTGCTAAAATAAAATCAATTTCTAGCTATGTTCTCCTGGTTGAAAAGCATAAGGAAGGTGGAACTGGGGGTGGGGAGTGACAGGGCACATTACAAGAGTTGAGATAAGAGTATTTATGATCCCTCATCTCGGAATGAGGTATCCCATCCCACACTGCTTTGAACTACACTGAGAAAGAACCACGGAACAAAGAACTTTTTAGACTGACGGGAAACATACTCAGAATATAATGATGATCCATTTTTATTCATACAAAGATTTTGATTTTGGTTTAGGTGTGGAAAATATATGAAACTACACATATATGTGACTGTAGGAGGATCAGGATACCCTGTCTAAATGCATTATTACTTCAACAGGAGACGGCTATATCTTACCCAATAGGAATAAACCTGACTTTAATAAGATACATTAGAAACACATCAAACCAATCAGTGTAACATAATGAATTGAAGATTTTACCAAGTAGGTTCAGGTTTGAGAGTATATTCCTTAAAATCACTGCACAATATAGATAGAGAGGTGACAGAATAGCTCAGTATGACAATAAATCCCTCTAGTATGCAGTAATAAGTGATGTTCCCTAAATAATTTGCCACATTGCCCAAACTCAACACACCATGAATTTAAAAATGAGCCTGTAAAGATTATTTCAGAGAGCTGTTAAAATTTGAGCTGCCCGGGAGCTGACATCCCCTTTTTATAAACCTCCCCTTCTGCTTATATTCTACTCTCAGACATGTCGGTTGTAGGGAGCTGTAGTGGTGTAAGGCAAGTAGCAAGTAGAAAAATCTCCCCATCACCTGGGACCACTTCTTTATTGCCCCTAAACTTTTATACCCTAGGTCACCACCAGTCTCTTAATTCTTGCCCTCTATTTTCCTATATTCAGTATATGGGTTTTGTGTTGGCCTATTAAGACTAACTCTTGTTGTGAAAGATTGAACTTCTTTAAGCCTGTGGGGCTCGAGTGCAGTTGATTTCCCTACATCTCATGCAATAATGATTGTATGACAAAATCTATCAATCATGAAATTGAATTTTAGGGTTTGATTTTACCTTTATATTGCCAAATGGCTTACAGCTAAATGAAAAAGTGATCAATGTATATTGCCTGGGCCCAGGCATCATCCATCCATACCTTTCTCTGCAAGTGCGCAGATTAAAAACACAGGGGTCTCAGTTACAAGTTTGAGAAATGCAAATGCTACTGGCCAGGTGTGGTGACAGTATGTATATGTTTGGGAAATATCTTTAAAATGTCTCAGGCAATCTTTACAGTATCAGGTTCCTGAGATAACTGAGATATTAAGTGACTACCAACTGTAGATCGCCATATGTATGCATTCTGTCTGGCAGGCTCTTGTATCCCTCATCACTAGGCATGCCCAAGCTCCAATTAACCTTTCACCCTTTGAAAGGAGTATATTATATCATGCCCTCACTGCTGTGACAATAATGAAAGATGATGCCTAAAAAAAAAAGTATGAAAAAAAGTCAGAAACACACGATCCACACATTTTGGTGCAGATGAGTTCAACAACAGCTGGAAAGCGTCAGCTTGCACTAAAGACCAAGGGAGAGTTTACTAGACTGACAGATGCTGAGCAACACCTGTTATAAAACTGAAACTCGTTGTAACAATTATGGGAGTCACTTTATTCCTGAAGATGGATTTCTATTGGCCCTGTAGATATATATGCAAAAGGATAGAAAGGCGGCACTCCGGAAGCCTATGATTAAGGGAGCTGCTCCCGAAAAACACGTCAGGTGAGGTTGGTTTGAGACCTGTTGCAATAAACCACCTTCTTTTTAACCGGAGTGCCGCCTTTCTATACTTTTGCATATCTGACTACAGTGGGAATGCTGGTGGCTGAGCATCCGGTACATCAAAATGGAGCTGCACGAAATTAAACATACAGGGGTGAGTCTGGAGCAGCCAAAACCCTTCTCTACTTTGCCTGTAGATAAATATATATACATACAGCAACACACATGCACATTGTTTTTGATTCAGACATCAGCATACTTTCTATTGGCATCCGGAAGACCAAAAAATACAAAAAAGCAATGTTCATTCCTGCAGACATATACAAGCTAACTGGAAGATCTGGTAGGAAATAAGTACTTAGACCTCTTGGCAAAGGTTTCCATGGAGTCGCTTGGAATTGTAAACTAAAGAAATGCAGTCGCTCACTGTGCAGAATAGAGCTATTTCATTGTGAAAAATTAATTTAGAGAGCCTTGCCATGAGGGAAGGGCTCACTCTGTCAGTTCTTAATGCATCTTCCAATAGCATTAATGTAGCAATAAAAGCACAACAGAATCTGCTCCACCTCCACTGTCTCCTCAAGCTCCTCTGTCCAAATGTCATCACAGTGCCTCTTTTGTTGCACAGCGCTGTGAGCTCAGTGCAAAGAACTCACCAATACTACCAGCAGCATAACCATATAGTATTAGGGAAAACAAACACTGGGAAGAGACTGAGGCTGATTCCCACACTGGCATTGTTTTAAGTCTTGATACCCCTGTTTAACCTGCAATTGTTGTTGAAGATATCTCCCAGCACCCGCTGAAAATTAAAGAATTTGTTTAGCCAAAAATGTAATCTATAGAGTCTGGAGTGACTGGATGGACATAATAGCCAGAACACTACTTCCTGCTTTTCAGCTCTCTTGGTTTGCAATGATTGGTTACCAATCAGTGACTTTTTGTCATAACTGTTTGCTTTTGAATCTGAGCTGAAGGATCAATTGCAAACTCACTGAACAGTTATGTCCCATGTGGCTCCCCTTAAAGTCACTGACTAACTCAGAGAGCTGAAAAGCAGGAAGTTGGATTCTGTTATGTTAGACATCCACTCTCTGCAGCCTTTATAGCAGTGATCCCCAACCAGTAGCTCATGAGCAACATATTGCTCCCCAACCCCTTGGATGTTGCTCCCAGTGGCCTTAAAGCAGGAGCTTATTTTTGAATTCCAGGCTTGGAGGCAAATTTTGGTTGCATCAAAACCATATGTACTGCCAAACAGAACCTCATGTAGGCTACCAGTCCACATAGGGGCTACCAATTAGCCAATCACAGCCCTTATTTGGCACCTCAGGAACTTGTTTCATGCTTGTGTTGCTCCCCAAGTCTTTTTACATCCAATGTTGCACAGGTGAAAAAGGTTGGGAACCCCTGCTTTATAGATTACATTTTTGGCTAATGAACTATATTAGAAATTTTTTTTATTTTGCATATCTATTTACCTAGTTTTTATTTTTACACTGAACTGTTCCTTTAAAGGCTGCCGGTGAAGTTAATGAAAGCTACAATTCAACAAAAGCTAAAAAGCAATAAGTCAGAATCTCCTACTTCAAATAAATAAACATGGTCACACCTCTTAGCATAGCTCTGAATAGGCAGGTTTATAACAGTCTTTGAATTGGTTTTGCATGATAGCCCATGTACCTAGGTTCTATGCTTGGAACATGTCTCCCATTTGTCATGTTGAATTTAGGGGAAGGGAATGCCGACAGAGATGCATGAGCTTAGTCGTGTCATTCCAATTTGTGGTAGCATCTCAGAATCCATTTAATTAATGGAATACACCATCCCCTCAGGACAGGTCATAAAACATAGCTTCTACAATCATTTAACCCATTATAGGTCTCTGTCAGGCAGCGGCTGCTTCTAATTTAATCAAAGCCGTGCTATTCTGTGCATAAAGCACCCATTCATTTTATGCAGTTTTAATTAACATAACACAGAGCAGTTCTTCCCACTAGCTCGCCGAAGCTCATCAGTTGTTTGTGTCACATTAGTCACATTACAGGATCAGTCACGTGGACTCACTACTAAAGTGCAATGTTTCAATGCTTAAGGTGGCCATACACTATTAGATTCGCTCGTTTGGCAAGGTCGTCAAATGAGCGGATCTTAACCCGATTTGGCCACTAATGACAATATAGGATGAATCTGAACGTTCGGCCCTGAGGTCGAACGATCGGATAACAAAACAATACTATGAATGGGCTCCGACGTGTCGCAGGACCGCATAAACAAGCTGATGTGGTCCTGGATCGCACAAAAAAATCAAACTTGACCGATCGATATCTGCTTGATTTTTGGCCTGATATCAATCGGGAGGACCCGTCGGGAGCCCCCACACATGGGCAGATAAACTGCCGAATCGGTCTAAAGGACCAATATCGGCAGCTTTAATCTGCCCGTGTATGGCTACCTTTACTTACTTACAAAAGGTAATATAGTCCGGTGATCCCACTGGTGGCTAATAAAAGGGCAGCCAAGTTTGGGAGTTTTACTTTGAAAGCAGCAAGTAAGTTGCAAGTAAAACTTAGTCCCTTTGTAAAATGTATAATGAAGCAATAGAATTCTTAATGAATCAGATGCAATTTGAGTGTAGGACTGGCCAGATATAGGATGACTTTGACTTTTGGCTTAAATATATTGTAATATATGAACAAACAATCCCTGTTTTTTTTAAAGGGTAAGGCATTTTAGTAGCTGTATGCACAAAATGTCTCAATGTCTTAAAGGGATACTGTCATGGGGAAAAAAAAAAATTCAAAATGCATCAGTTAATAGTGCTGCTCCAGTAGAATTCTGCACTGAAATCCATTTCTCAAAAGAGCAAACAGATTATTTTATATTCAATTTTGAAATCTGACATGGGGCTAGACATATTGTCAATTTCCCAGCTGCCCCAAGTCATGTGACTTGTGCTCTGATAAACTTCAATCATTCTTTACTGCTGTACTGCAAGTTGTGATATCACCCCCCTCCCTTTCCCCCCCAGCAGCCAAACAAAAGAACAATGGGAAGGTAACCAGATAGCAGCTCCCTAACACAAGATAACAGCTGCCTGGTAGATCTAAGAACAGCACTCAATAGTAAAAACCCATGTCCCACTGAGACACATTCAGTTACATTGAGAAGGAAAAACAGCAGCCTGCCAGAAAGCATTTCTCTCATAAAGTGCAGGCACAAGTCACATGAATCACAAAAATGATTTTTTCCCATGACAATATCCCTTTAAATATATTGATAATGGGTTGAGTGCAGAGGACTCTTGTATTTGACTATATGTATTTTGTGGTCGCAGCCTCATTGCACCAGTCTAATGGTTTTAAAAATTAGTGGTGAGCCCAACTTTCCCTTGTTTCTTAAAAGGTAATATTGCCCAAGTACTCTCTGCAGTCACCATCAGCTCTATGTCAAAGAACACATTATTAGAAAGTGCCTTCTACAGTTCTTTCACGGATAAAAATGCAGGGCTGGCTTCGGTTTTTTTTTTAAAGCTTTTATTCCTGTTGACCTCAGAATGTTCTTATTGGTACAAGCCTGACTGCCATGTCTTATTTCACAAAGGTATGCTGCATTAGTCCTCGGCAATAAAGAATAGCTACGAAGGCACTGAATAATAGCAGGCACGAAACATCTTCAATAAAAGTCAATATTTCTCTGTGACATCTTTGTAATTACCAGTTCATGTTGCACTTTTCAGTTCCTGAGTGCTTCACAATTATACTTTAGGACCACTCATAAAACCACTTCTGGTAATTCAAAGCTTCATCCATCAAAGTGGGGACAAAGTAAGGTATCACAGGCTTTGAGGCTGAATGACGCCAATTATCGCTGCTTAATTGTAAAAATCAGAAATATACAAACTGAAATAGAACCCACAAACCTCGGGATCTATTTTAAAGCAAACCCAATACTAAAATACGGGTGTTGCCCTTGAATCTGAGGCCTTTATCCAACATTTAGATTATAGATAGTGAGCATTTTTAAGCAGCTAAAAAGAATTTGACTTTGCTCCTAGTCTACATGCATGGGGTTATTCACCTTTAGCATGATATTCTGAGAGAAGTTGCAATTGGTTTTAATTTTTTATGTTTTTTTTAGTTATTTAGCCTTTTATTCAGTAGTTCTCCAGTTTGCAATTTCAGCAGGTTGTTAGGATCCAAATTACCCTAGCAACCATGCACTGATTTCAATAAGAAACTGAAAGATGAATAGGAGAGGGGCTGAATATAAAGATAAGTAAAAAAAAAAGTTGTAATTTGTTTTTTTTGTTTGTTTTTTTACATGGGGTCAGTGACCCAAATTCGAAAGAGCCAGAAGAAAAAGGCAAATAATTCAAAAACGACAAAAAAAAGAGATAATTAAAAAACTACAAAAAAGAAAAAATTAAGTAAAATTCACAAGTTGCTTAGAATTAGCCATTCTATAACATACTACAGGTTAACTTGAACCGCCCCTTTAAAGCTAGTGCTTTTGGGCAATTACATTGTGAGTCAATGAGGGTGATTTTGAGTGCTTCGCTACTGTGTTTTTGGGCAGCACAGGAAAATATACAGCGGTCATAAGTCAATTATGATTGTCTCCAGAACAATAGAATGAAGCCCTCTCTCATATTAAATATGTAGTTATGGTTGGACAGATTCAGAATTTTAATGTAAAAAAACTCCCTTTGTGGTGTTATTAGCTCTTAAGCTCTGCTTTTCATACATGTTTGATTCAAATTGTAACATCTATGATAGATTTTTAAGATACAATTGCCGTGTTTGGTTTGCAACATTTTTCCAACTCTTTTACAAAAAGTTTGAAGTGCATGTTTCTCCTATTCCTTTAAATAACATGAAACATTCTCATATACTGTACTGTCATGACAATATTTGCAATAAGCTGACCTCTATAGGAAAAGTTTCTATCTCTTCTGCCGGCTGTTACTTGCTTTTAAGTTGCCAAATCAGTTTGAAAGAATAAGCACCCTTGGTATTACTAACAAATAAACTGCAGTCTTTAAAGGAGAAGGAAAGCTCCAAGACAGTTTATTGCCAATAGAATAGCCACAATAGTGCAAGCTAGAATGCTATATTTATTCTGCAGAATGCTTTACCATACCTGAGTAAACAGCTCTAGACACTGTCTCTGTTTGTTTAGGATAGAAGCTGCCATATATGCTTGGTGTGACATCACTTCCTGCCTGAGTCTCTCCCTGCTTACTAACAGCTCTGAGCTCAGATTACACTAGGGATGGGAGGAGGGAGGGGGAGAGGAGCAAACTGAGCATGCTCAAGGCCGTGCCCTGGAGGTTTAAGCTGAAAACAGGAAGTCTGATACAGAAGCCCATGTGTACACAATAAAAGCAGAGAAATGTGGTGTTTCTTTTGACAGAGGACTCAGAGCAGCATTACTTTGAGGGTTTACTGGTGTGTTTATATAGACCTTTCTGATAAAGCTTACTTAATTTTAGCCTTTCCTTCTCCTTTAAGAAGATTTAGGAGTCTTTAGATACCTTTATTTTTACCTGTGTCAACTATTACTGTCAGTGCACGTGAAGGTCAATGTAAAATGCATTACTAATGCATTAGAGAGTAAAATCAATGAGCATGGCACTGTCAGTGATCCAGAAGATGAGGTTCAAGGGCTATGAGTCTGTTGCAGAATAAGATAAACAGAGATGAGTCAGCTGGAGTGGAAATGTGAGAGGTTAGCAGTACTGAAGATTTAGCGGCATCAAACTTGCACTGGTTCAACTGGAAAGAGCAGAACAAGGGTAAAACACATAAAATATCCCATTTCAATTAGGGATGCACCAAATCCAGGATTCGGTTCGGGATTCTGCCTTTTTTAGTAGGATTCTGATTCACCCCAATCCTTCTGCCTGGCCAAACTTGTGTATGCAATTTAGGGGCGGGGTGGGAAATTGCGTGACTTTTTTTCACAAAACAAGGAAGTAAAAAATATTTTCCCCTTCCCACCCCTAATTTGCATATGCAAATTAGGATTCGGATTCCATATTCGGCTGAATCTTTCGCCAAGGATTCGGGGGTTCGGCCGGATGCAAAATAGTGGATTTGGTGCATCCCTAATTTCAATGAAACACAACCTAATGAGGCCATACTATAAGCTGTTTTGACTAGTGCCCTTGTATCACTTATGAGTTTTATGTTTATCGTTCTGTTCAGTGTATATACCCATTTATCGTACAGTGCTATGAAATATACTGCCAGATTATAAATATGGGTTGTTAATAATAATATTAATAATAATAATAATAATAATAATATTGTATACTGCATTATTGTCACACCTACAGATATTTTCTGTATACAGTGGACAGTATGGATAGATTTCAGTAGGTTATATGCATTGTGGGTTATATTTTGACTTTTAAAACTAATATTCTCAGAGCTGTTTCACATTAAGGATAAGAGGGCATTTGCCCTAGACCCCCAGAATAAGAGTTCATCCGACCTCCTTTGGGAAAATAAAGCAAATAATAGTGCAGGTATGGGACCTGTTATCCAGACTGCTTGGGACCAGGGGCTTCCTGGATAATCGATCTTTATGTAATTTGGATCTTCATATCTTAATTCTACTAAAAAATCATTTAAACATTAAATAAACCCATTAGGCTGGTTTTGCTTCTAATAAGGATTAATTATATTATAAGTACGTGGTACTGTTTTATTATTACAGAGAAAAAGGAAATCATTTTTAAAAATGTGGATTTGGATTAAATTGAGTCTACGGGAGAGGGCCTTTATGAAGTTTTGCGCTTTTTGGATAAAAGGTTTCCGGATAGCGGATCCAATACTAGTACAAGATTATGTATGTTGCAAAGATGCATCTGCAATATCAAACCTGCAGACTCGCCAGCATCCCACTGACATACAAAGAATGATGCCTGTAAGAGCAAAAAAACAAGTAATCTTGCACACTGTAACACTGATATCATAATTGTAGCATTTTCTTCCACTTTGCACACTGTTTGGAGCATTTTAAATGAGTTCTGTTTGTCCCAGACCACATTCACATACCAATGTGCTCCTTAGCCAAATGGATTTTATGGCCTTAAACACTGATGAACTTATTGCTCATGTTCAAATAACCAGTCGTTAAAGACACATTTCTGGCCAGAAACCTTAACCAAGAAACTGCTAATTTGGTCAAGGGACCCTTCATGGGTACCTTCTATCATTGTTCCATGACACAAGCAGACAATCTGGGTAGGAAATAAAGGGTGGAAACAAACTGAGAGTCAGTAACTGAAACTGATAACAGCAGTTGGCAATACTCTCCACCAAGGAGGTGGGCCAAATTGGGTTGATCCAATGGTTTAGTTATATGAGCTTTTATACATAGGACAGTAATCTACAAATTTAATCAGAAATAGGCAAGTTGGCAGTACATCTCAGGGATAAACTTGGTAACTGAAGCTGACAATACACAGACTATCTATAATAGTTTGCTACAGTGGGGCACATTTACTTAGCTCGAGTGAAGGAATAGAATAAAAAAAAACTTCGAATTTCGAATGTTTTTTTGGCTACTTTCACCATCAAATAAGCTACTTCGACCTTCGACTACGACTACGTACGACTACTACGACTTCTAATCGAACGATTCAAACTAAAAATCGTTCGACTATTCCACCTTTCGATAATTGAAGTACTGTCTCTTTAAAAAAAACTTCAACCCCCTACTTCGCCACCTAAAACCTGCCGAGGTGCAATGTTAGCCTATGGGGAAGGTCCCCATAGGCTTTGCAGACTTTTAGCAACTTTGTGGCATAATAAATCTCAACTAATTCAAGTTTTTTTGCTCTAAAAATGTTTTCATTAAAAAAGTTGACTAGAAAAAAAATCAAGTTTAAATAAATAACCCCCTTCAGGAACCCCTGAGATAGAAGTAGTTAGTTTTAGCGGAAGAGTTGCAATGTTTGCAGTCTTGACTCTTGGCTTTACACAAATTATCAAGGTGTAACCTATTACTCTGTCTAGCCAATTAATATGGGGCTGGCCCATTAGGAACCAGGAAAACTCCCAGTGGTCCTAGTGTTAGTGGGCAATCCTACACCCAACCATATGAACCCATATGCCTTTATTATAGGCATTCGATAAGACACCAATGAGATAAATGAAGCTGAATAAGTAGAGAAGGAAATCTGGAGAATGAATTGCCGGGGTGATATTCTCAGGCACCATTAATATGTCAGTCCACCACTACAGCCAATGTGTAATATGTGAATCAACTGGCCACCAAGGATGCATTTTAATGATGTTTCCTAGCTGTAGTTCTGTTGCTTTGTGGGCCCTGATGATTAAGCCATTCCCAAAAGATACAAAAGGCAATGTTTAATAATGTGTAGGATGTCTGAGCAAACACACTAAAAGAATTACATTATTTCAACCATTTTCTCTGGAAAGAAGTGGTGATTTTCTAAATGTGTATTCCTTGGAAGTAATCTAGCAACCAGCAAGAAAAAAAAAAGAAAAAAAAAATATGTTCTGCTCAACACTTTTATTTTGCAAGGGCAGCAAAGAGATAAGAAAGCAACTGAAGGATTCGAATCATCTTTTTCAAAGCGACAAGCTTTTGAGGCATAGAACGCTTGCGTACTATAGTATGTATGGAAAAACTGTTTTCATGAAAGTCAATCCCACCCATAAAGATATAGCGATCCCTGGTGCTAATAATGATTTCACAACTCTGCACTACAAAGAATTCCTAAAATAATAGATTTTTCATGCTAATTTTTTCCATACCAGCTATTCCTTCAGTATTAACACTGTGTAATTGGCACTGATGTAGGAGATAGACAGTGACTGAAGTCATTATTTGGTTATGCAGCGATACCATAGAAATTCAAAGATAAGGCAATTATAAGTACAATATAGGCAAGAATATAGGTAAAATGGAGTTTTTTTTTAAAATATCATTCTGAAGTTCAGTAAACCATATGGATATAGACTATGGGATTTCAAATATAGAGGGTTTTAACAGAATAAGAAATTACAGTAATTGAATAAGAATTATAATTTTCTATTTTTTTTTTAAATGAAAATATACCACAGACAGGACTTTTTAATACTACTGCAAAGCAACATATTCCTCTCTTGCCTGCCAGTTTAATGACTAGCTAAGGATGGTGTACATAGTGAATCCAAACAAGGCAACTGAGACTGACCTGCCATAATATAAATAATATTATGCGAAATATAAAAATATTAGATGTTAATGTGGAGTTATATGATCATATTATAAAGTAAAAAGGCCACTGGCCAAGTGGTACTCTAAAGACATATAGCCACAAATGTATCTTAAATTTTGGTTAGTGGGTTACATCATTTCCTATAATACATAATGTTTTCTTTATGAAGGTTTGTGTGATTAAATGCATGGGGAAGAATATTGCACCCAAGTCCCTAACTATTTCAGGTATAAACTCATCAACAAATATTTTATTGCTATTTTTCTGATGCTAGAATATAGTGCAGGATATTAAAGTCAGTTGGGCACAAGCTGAAATAACACTATATGATAGACCAACATCCATCTCTATGAAGACAGAAATGCTAAACCTCACAAAAAAATAGTAGTAATGTTACTGCAGACAATAATAGGACAACATGGCTAAACAGATTTTGGACTTGCAAGTTTATGTTGCACTTTGCTGGCTTACATCTAGATTTTGGTTTGCTGATGTTGTGGCGCTACTATTTCAAACACAAGCATACATTATGGGGTTATTTATTAAAGTTCGTATTTTTCTGGTCAGAGTTTTGAAGGGGAAAACACAATTTTTTTGGAGAAAAAAAAACTAGAATTTAACAACCAAGATCATGCAGAATCAATGGCAGATGTCCCCATTACAATTGAAAGATATCATAATGTGCACTGGGTTTCGTACAATAATCCGAAAAAAACATACAATTCAATTTTTTTTTTTTACAATTTTAGCGTGTTTTTTTTCATCACCAGGTTTTTTCAATAAATATAAATAAAATGTGCATGGGAATTTGGTTAAAGTGGTTTTAAGAAAATAGTAAGAAATGTTCGGATTTTAGTAAATAACCCCCTATGTATATATATTTTGCCATTCATCTCTGCCCAAATCCATCCAAACCTTTTTGCCGCCTTTCCACTCAAACCCCACCCCTTGGACCCAAGCAGTCCACCACCCTCACTTTGACTACGACATGAGGTCTACGTGTCCTGCAGGGCCAAAACTAGAGGTAGGCAGAGGAGGCACCTGCCTAGGGCAACGCTGATGTTAGGCACTTACCTCTTGCCTGTATACCCCTAGTCCTGGCCCTCGCATCCCCCGGTACTGCTCACTCTCCTCCACTCCCCGATCTCTCCACCCCCACCTCTGCTGCCATAATGTGTCCACGCATGTGTGCTCGCGCAGGGGGCATGGGTGGAGCGTCGTTTAAGATTGCCACCTGTCCAGTTTTGACCTGCCTGGTTTTTTTGAACGGCTGTTCGGGTCGTAATCAGCTGTCCGGCTTTCTAAATTAGGAAAACCGGGCTGGATTACCTGCCCTGCCCCTGACACCACAGCCCTGCCGCCAAAACACCATAGCCCAATTACATCACTGCCCCGGCCCCCCGCTGCATCACGGCCCAGCCTCCCCCCAGAGTTCGTCGGGGGGGGGGAAAGGGGCATCTCTAGCGCCGTTGCCCTGGTTCGGCCTTGGTGTCCTGCCCTCATGGTGTCCCATATACATTAACACACAACTCAAGTGGAACAATTTAGATAATTAGATTCTATATGGCTGTTCTGACATTTATCAGCAGCTTTTCAGACAGGATTAATTACTGGGCCACTGGTGTGATGACAATGCTATTAATGCTCCTTCCTGGGGTGGGAGAGCTACCTAAACTGCCACACCATAAATCAGTGTTTTGTTAGAGAAGAGAGAACTTTTCTAGGCATCCACCTTGTTTGTTTATAAAAGCAGCTTTATTCCTAATTAATGAGGCCGTCACGCTGGATTGTCAAGCCTTCTGTTTCTGGCATGCAGGCTGACAGTTTTGGAGATTGACTGGAATTTCTAACACTTTCCCTTTCATCCTCTCCCCAGTGTTGCCAACAGTGGAACAATTAACATTGTCTTCTAACTAGAAAAATCTTAGAAAATAGTTAATAGGAAATCGATTAATTTAGGGAGCTCCCTCACTGCCCATAGAACCATTAAAATAACAATAAAGGCGCTTGTTGGAAAAAGACTTTCTAAATGGATTTTCATAGTGCAAAGCAGAATGAACCCGTGCCCTGAATTTGATAGCTGGAGAGAAGAGACAGACATAAAGTAGGAGGAGGAGGTGTTACATGGAACATAAAAGGGTAATATAATATTCCAATTAACTACCAGCGTGTATGCGGTATAAACACAAATGTGTACTGACCTGAAAGCAAATTGGTGTAATTATGAATAGAATTAGTAGAACCCACACATAGCCGAGGCTCTAATAAATTCAACCACTCTTTGTTTTAACACATGCTAACCTGGCAATGGAGCAGACTGTACGCTGGCAAAGTGGAGGGCGCCGGGCAATGAAATTTGTCACCAGTGCAATACACAAGCAATGTAATGGCCACACATTCTGGGAGATGCATACAACAGGGCAGAAAAAGTATTGTATGACATTCGTAAAGCGTTAACTAAAATGTAACATAACTAAAATCCTCATTTGACTTTATAATGAACACAAAATACCTTTTTAATAACAGTGAAATTAGCTATAGCACCAAGCTAAAACCAATAATAAGCGAGATTGCAGGGAATTTTCAAAACCATTAACAGCTGAGAGACGCAAACTAAATGAGGAAATTACATAATTATTCCAGGCGGATACTGAACGGTAATGTTGAAGCACAGATGAAAACCTTCTATTCCAAATTTTACGTGAATAAAAGGCCATTTACCAAGGTGACCCCTGATGTGCATTTAATACAGTGTGCCATTTGTACTTGTGTCAAAAACTATACTTTTAAAGGAACTTGGCCTAATTTTACCTTAATTGTGTTTATTTGTGAACAGTAACAGGTGTCTTCCGCATCAATATGCAAATTACGGTTATTAAATTATTTATTAATTGTACAGTCATCTTCCAATAGGAACCACACAAGCCCCGCATATTTGAGAATAGTATCCATTATTTAGCTAATTAACCAAAGCCATTGCTGTGGCTCGTGCACAAGTTTGTTTGTTTTTTTTTTGCTAATCTAAATTATGCTTAAACAGTTTTTAACCGTGTCTTGAATACTTGAATGAGCATGGGGGGTGATTTACTAAAATCCAAATTTTTCTCATTTTTTTATTAAAAAAACTTTGACCAAACTCCCATCCACAATTTTATTTTATTTATCAATAAAATAATTAGACAATAATTAGACAAACTCTAGTGTGGGAAAAGACCACAAATTGTTCGGATTTGGTAAGAAACCCAGGGTAGAACATATCTTTCAATTGTAAAAGGGACATCAGTCATTGACTTCTACATGACCTCGACAGGTTTGAGATGGAATACTTTTTGCTTCTGACTTTTTGATGCCTTGGAGTTTAATAAATCATGAATAATGTGAGTTTTTTTTCTATGAAAAAATGGTCTTTCCCCTTTGGAACTCCAACCAGAAAAAAATCGAAGTTTAGTAAGTAACCCCTGAGTGTGTGTGTGTCAGATATTTTCGGTTACCAAGGTAACCTTGACTGTGCTTTAACATTACAGAAAAAAAAATTATTACTACAGGTATAGGACCTGTCTTTCAGAATGCTCAGTACCTGAGGTTTTCCAGATAAAGGATCTTTCCATAATTTGTATCTTCATACCTTAAGTCTACTAGAAAATCATGGAAAAATGTAATAAACCCAATTGGTTGGTTCTGCTTCCAATAAGGAATAATTATATCTTAGTTTTGGTGACGTACAAGTTACTGTTGTATTAGTGCAGAGAAAAAGGAAATTTGAAAAAAACTTGGATTATTTGATTATAATGAAGTCTAAGAGAGACAGGCACTCTGTAATTTTGATAACATGTTTACGGATAATGGATCCCATACCTGTATTATGTTTTAGTGACTCAAGTCCCATTGTTCATATGGATATATTTTACAATTTCTGACTTTGTTGTTTTTTAGTACAGTGTATAACTGCACAACTCTACTGTATTGCTTAGGATAGAGGTGCCCACACTTTTTGCAACGAGGGCCAGATTTGGTGAGGTGAAAATGTTTGGGGGCCGACCATTCAGCCTGACATTCTTTGAACCATTAACATTAAATTACAGGAATCAAGTAATCGTAGCAGTAATATTTGGGCACATTAGTGAAATGATCTGCCACTTGGTCTATACTGCTGCCTGTGTGCTGAAGGTGTTAATAATAGACTTGTACTGGAATGTAGTGACGCCATACTTCTTTAGTTCACTGTACTGGCACGTCAGTACGTTTAAGTACTCTACGGACACCTTCAGCCCTAGAGAAGTATGCGAAAACAGAGCGTGCCTTAATATTACTGCTATGGGATTCCTGATCGCACTGTGCTGGGGGGCCTCATTATTATTAATTTCATGATGGAGGCTGAGGGCCGGTGTAAATTTGAAAAAGGACCGCAATTGGCCCCCCGGCCGCACTTTGGACATGCCTGTCTTAAGTTTATGATTTCTTGCACTGTTTTGTGTAAATGTCTCTCTATCAAGTTCAACTCTTTAGTGTATCCCTAGCATCACTGACCCACTTTAGAAAAAAAACCCATCACTGTCTCTTTTGCTTTCTGTATTACTTATGTATATACATATGCAATGCCGTGCTTTTAACTTTTAGTATGTTATCGAATAGCTAATTCTAAGCAACTTTTCAACTTAATAGTTTTTGAATTATTTGCTTTCAAATGGGGGTCACTGACCCAATCTAAAAATGTTAGAATATCTCGTGGTCCGGGTTTGATGCGCTGCTGCATCTAACGTCATCGCGCATTGGCGCAAAACTTGAATATTTAAAAGGGCAGCAACCAGTAACACACTGCCCAATGTAGGTCTATTTTCATAGGTCCTGGGTGCAATTTCTAGTTTGTCTTGCCTGCTCCCCTATCTTGCTTGTCCATGACAGGCTATGATTAAGGGATAGACTCCTGAAACGCATCAGGCGTACAACATCTACAGTTTACTGCAATAAACCTGTTTTTAACCAGAGTGATGTCCAATTTCCTGATATAGTTGCATTGGGGACGCTGCGGGCAGAGCACCTGATTCCGGAATATAGGAGCAGCTTTGAAGGAAAGGGCAGCTTTTGAGCTATTCTTTTTTTTTTTTAATTGAGTTATTTACTAAAACTTGATTTTTTTCTCATATTTTACCAGAAACAAACTCAACCTAACTCCCATCGACGAATATGGCTTCTTTACTAATATTTCAGGTGGAAAGAAAATTGCATAGAAAAAAAATATTTTGAGTTTACAAACAAAAAAAAAAAAAAATTTGTACGACTTTATCGAATTGTCACAAAAAAAACAAATTTATCAAGATTTTGAGCTAAACCCAGTGTCAAAGTATTCGTGAACGTTAAAAACAGCTTCAATTAGTTAAACAGACAGCTGCCATTGATGTTTACATGAATTCAAGAGGTTTTAGATGGAATATTTTCAGATTCAGACTTGTAGCAGCTTCGGGGCATAATAAATTTTGAAAATATGAGGGGTTTTTTCCCTCTAAAAATTTAATTTTTTTAACTAAAAAAACTAAATTAGAAGAAATTAAGTTTTAATAAAAAAGGGCAAAACTTCCAAATTTTTAGAGAGAAAAAGCTCTATTCTTTTTTCGAGATCTATTATGCTCCTAAGATGCAAATCCAAATCCGAAAATACTCCAGCTAAAACCTGTTGAAATCATGTAAAAGTAAATGGCAGATGGTCCCTTTAACAAATGGAACATGATTTTACCTTCAACATTCTCAATCGTTTTGGGATGTTTGCCCTGGTTTTCGTTCGATAATAATAACTCAATAATTTTTGAGTTTTTGGAGCGTCAATTTCGAAAAAGTCGTCAGATTTTATTGAGAATAATTATTGGTAAATTAAGGGCATATGTGTTTGGGAGTTTGGTCGAATTTATTGTTTGTGTATGTGTTTATGCTTATCTACAGTCCACTGACTATTTGCTGTTGTAAAAATCTTGGGACAAACAAAAAATTGCTTTAGTGCAAATTTTTTTTAAAACTATTTGCAAATTTAAACCAGACAAATGTTTGCAGACTTGCAAATACAATGAAAAAGCAACTTCTGTGTGCAAAAACACAGACTAGCAGGCTACATTATGAAGGGCTAGGAGCAGCTTTAGAGCCCCAATCAGGAATTTAGCCAAATCCTGAATATAATTCTGGTTTCAGTGCATCCCTACATACAAACATACACTATTCATCTCTTTTTTCCCCTGTGTTAAGTAAATGATATGGCTATTGCTATGTATTTTGCATTATATTCTACACCATAAAACCCATTAAATTATATTCCTCCTAATAAGCGTAAAGAGGTTTGATACAATAATTATCGCATTATTATCCAAAATGCTAAAATCCAAACGTGTCTAGAGGAATCCTTGCACACAAGCAAAGTAAAGAAGGATACAGTCACTAGGGAGCGTCTACAAATAGGCACTGTGTGAGGGATACAGTGGGGATGAGCATCAGTTGCAGTAAGTTTGTCTCGCATATAATTGGCAGAATCCAGCAATATCAGCACACCCAAGGGGCTCAGGCTATTGATGCTGACAGAACAGAACAGTGATTAAGCAATAGCAATCTGGAGAAATATGATTTTATTATATCTCTTTCACACTCAACAAAAGCATCATTGTAGGATAATTTCTAATGAGAGAAGTACAGAACGTCAATATTTAATGGTTCCTCCATATGGCAACTACACAGGTTGCTGTTTGTCTTGATTCTGGAAACTCTGAACACAACATCAACGTGTCATGTAAAGCAGCTGTGATTGTAGGGGTCTCAAATTCTGGGATGTGCATCATTTAACTCAGATTCACTTTCTTTAAATAGATATAAAATATGCCTGTAAAATCATAACACATTTTCACTAACAGATGTAAAGTCTATGACTAACACAGGCCACATTTTTATTTGACTTATACGTTATGATACTGACGTACTAAGTGGTGCTAACCTTCTGCCTGTATACACTTAGCACTTTTGCTTACTGCAGTACAAAGTGGGCTCTGCAGCATGTACCAGTTATTCAGCAGTGAACAGGAGCCTTATTTAAGTCTACCTTGAGCAGACTGGAAGTACAGGGCACTGATTGTGCCTTACTCTGAGAGTGTAAGTAAAGGGCATGCACATTGGCATGGGCTTTCCACATACTGTTCCTTACATTGTTGATGCAGTTTTCACCCGTCAGCATGCAATGTCAGATGCAAACATTTGTACTCTAACAGATGCACAAAGATTTTGTGTGCATATATATATAACATAGGGCTTTGTGTCTGTTTTTTTGTTGTCGTTTTTTTTATTTTTGCAAAGTTTATCCAAAAGTGGTTGTAAATTTTACTTTTTCCAAGTGAATTGAAGTATGTGGTTTTAAATAAGGTGGACATTTCCTATTAAGAATAAGTTTTTTTGCATTTTAGTATTCCACATGCAGTATAACCAGATCTGGGACAGGGTTAGGTGGCATTATACATGGTAAAACTTCCTTGGGTGCTCCAGGAAGCCTTAAAAAAAGATTTGTTTCTGAGGAAGGGCCAATAAATGAAATCAGCTGGTCTTTAAAGAGCTATCTGATTTCCTGTTTGCTCCCTGAGCATAACCCTGAATACAGTAGGCTACTAAACTGAAATAATCATGCACTGACAACACTATACCCTGTGGGGCCCGGGTGCAGGCCATGCACCCCCCCCCACCCCCTCGCATGCACAAGAACCACAGAGGGGTATAAAAGAACAATTGACCACAAACTTTATGACCTATTTAAATGACCAGTAACTCTCATACCCTGCCTATAAAGTTTCAGAAGCTACATGTTCATTCAAAAGAATGTACTAAGTATACTTTATGGTCTTAATTATTGATATAACTACCTGTACAAGCAGCCATCTAGCAATATGAAACTAATGTGATGAGACACAAAGGCAATGACAGATAAGGGTAGGTGGATCTGAACAGACAGTGTTTTCGGGAAGTGAGAAATAAGCTAATCTTAGCAATAAGGCTGGAGGGAGGGAGAGTGATAGAGAGATGAAATGGAAAAACATGGAGTAAATAGGGCGAAAGGGCAAGGAACCATTTTTAAGCAGAAATCAGAAGCTGCATCAAGGGAGACAGTGGGTCACACTGAATTTAATGCAGCTTTTGAATAAACTGTACTGTAATAAAAGATAAATGAGTTCCAATTATCTGGGGCCATGAAGAAGCAGTAGCTGCTGTTACCAATAATGCAAGATACAAGAGGTAGCAACTGTTAGGTCTTATTAAAGGGGAACTATCGAGAAAATGAAAATTAATATAAGCTTTCTCATACTGAAGTAAGAAACCTTGTAAATACAAAGTTGCATTGTTTCTGAAATAATCAAGTTTATATTCACTATTCCTCTCTCAGCATTTGTTTCTTTTCATTCTGTTTTCATGCAGCAGTTGGGTGTCAGATGAATGATCCAATATATCTTATAGGGGGTTCCCTTTCCTAGCAGATGCTCACTCAAATAACTGATTCCAGTACAAACAAAATCTAACAAAATAACTGCCTTTTGCACAAATTATGCATATAGAGAGAGAGGATTTCTGGTGATTTTAATAGAGTGAGCCTTTCTAGACAAAAGGAGCCCTCCTATAAGATATATTGGATCATTCATCCAACTCCTGAATGAAGACAGAATGAGGAGAAATGGATACTGTGAGAGGAATAGTGAAGATAAACTTGGTTATTTAATAAACGGTACAGAATTTTTTAATTGATTGTATTTAGAAAGTTTCTTATTTCAGCATGTTGAAGCTTTTATTAAACTTTCATTTTCGCTAAAGTTCCCCTTTAAGGTTAGACCAGATCAGGGACGTCCAAACTGTGGCCCTCTAACTGTAGTTCAAGAATAGCTGGAGAACTGTAGGTTGGACATCCATAGTACAGATATTACCCACAATCTTTCTTCTGCTATTAAAGGAACAAATAACCTAATAAGACTTCATTGTCCAAGCTATAATAATGTACTGCTAGTGCATCTGCTTGACCAAGAGCAGCTTTATGGATTGAATGACCCTATTTCAGCTATTTTTATAATCTAAACCGTTGCCATCATGGATTCCAAGTCTTTACACATGTAGAAACAACACAGTTAATAAATGGCATTAGTTTCTCATTGCTGTGCATAAAAGTAACATGTGAGAATATTATACATTTAAATATACTGGGCTTATGCTAATTAAATTGAGGGGGAATGCCAAGCATTAAAGTTAATAGAAGTGATCTCTGTCAAAAATGCTTACTTGTAAGATTTCCCAAAAGACTGAAAAACCAAAGAAAATAAATACAGCAAAAAAAATGAGAAACATCAGTGAAATCTCAATTTACTTAAATATCCACTTCTGCTAATTGTTTATTGCAATACAATAGATGCATGACACCCTTTATCAATCACTGTCCATCTGGTAGTGCCTACACCAAGGTCATTTAATGGAATTGCATTAGCGTGCAGCATTGATCTACTTAAGAAAATGCATGATTATATTGTTTAGCCTGATATGGTAACCATATTAGCAATGAATGCACCAATTCTCTCCCCAATAACTTCCCCTTTGAGTACTCACCATCCTGTAGAGTTGGCTGAGCAATAGGGACATGGCCAGGCTTATCTGACAAAAAAAGAGAAAGTGGTATCAGTATAGTAAAAATGGAAAGCAAACATATCGATCTAAATAGATTACATAACCTCAATAACACAGATAGCAGTTCAATCAAGTTAGTATAACTCACCAAATTAGAGAAGAGGCCCAGGTGCACGCCTTATGCATTTTGTGTTACACACACTTAGTCGTAGGCTGAGCCTATGATTAAGTGTGTGTAACACAAAATGTGTAAGGCTATGCTGATGTGACTTAAATAAATATTTCACTTATTTTACTGCCTGGTGGAAGATTGCCTATGTGAGTGCCTGCCCTACAAATTTCCGGTTTGAATGAAAACCCCTATCTGTTATCATCACAATGACACATAACAGATGCAGACTATTGCAAAGTTCCTCTACAGGGAATGTGGAAATCTTTTTTTCTTTATACTATACCTCACTTGATGGTCAGAAAGTGATAGTCTGCCAAAGGGGAACACATCACATTCTGGCTTTCTTGGAGGCAGCACATATAATAAAATAAATGCAACTGCCATTTGAAAGCTATATTAGGAAAGCCAAACCTAAACACTACTTTTTCCAGCAACCCCTAGAAGCACAATTAAGTACTGTTTTTAAGCTCTTCACCAAGTCCTAAGTTTGCTTGTCCCTGAGTTAGCATCCTCCAGGTGAACATGAACCTGTAAAGGTATGGAATCCATTATCCAGAAAACCATTAAACTCTGAAATAGTGGAATGCAAGCAAATCATTCTTCTTATTATTATTATTATCATCTTATTATTGTAATGATTTACTTATTCTCTGTAATAATAAACCAATACCATGTACTTACCTTGTAACTAGGATAGTTAACTAGGATAATTATTTTTTTATGTTTACAACTTTTTTTGTAGCCTTAAGATGTGGCAATTCCAACTGAGGAAAAGACCCTTCTATCCAGAAAACCCCATGTCCATAGCATTTGATTAAATATATGCATGCATTATATCTCATAATTTGTTTATGCAGTTTCAACTAAGGGGCTTGGGGCGACGTAAACAGACACAGCGGATTCTTAAGCATTCTCATAGGTGAAAGCATGCACAAGAAAAAAGAACTGTTAAAAACCCACCCTGTGTATAAGAAGCATAGAATTAAGGGCATCCCTGTTGCTCTTTCAAACCTAGAAGCAGCAACCTGAGGACAATACAGCTGATTGGAAAGTATATCTCATATTAGAGAAAGGAACCAGTTCGGCAGAAAAATAAATTTACTTGTGTGCTATTTACTGAATACACTGCTGAGCCAATGCAATACTAAGCTAAAAACCTGTGCTTAGCATGTTAAGCAGCAACCACGGCCTGCTCACTGTTCAGTTTTTCATTAAACTCTCTGTACATGGTAAATCAGCTATGCACTGCCCCACTGGGACAAAAATGAAAACATCACGATGGACTGCTGGTTTAATCAGTTTTACTTGGACATACCCTGTGCAAATTAGTGCAGAGGGATCTTTGCATATTATGAGTATTTATATGCATACTAGCCTGCATATATTATCAAGTCATAAAAGGATATGTAAAATCTTTAATCAGGAGAGCAAAGAGAAGGAGGAGGAATTTATTCTGGCTACATGCCCATGCCATATCAATTTGATATATAGAGAACAGAGCAACAGGAATGTCCAAGATAAACATCACATTACATCAAACACAATGAGCTAACATGCTGGGTGGATTATTAATACAGATATGAGATATATTATCCACAATGTTGGGGACTTGCCATTTTCATGTTAAGGGGTCATTCTGTGATGTAGAGCACCATGCCTTTATGATACCTAAAACATTTATATGTTTAAACAATTTATTGTTTTGCCTTCAAGATGGATTTATGGCAGTTTAGCTACCAACAGAGAGAAAGAAATTTGAAAAAAAAGAAAAAAGGAAGACACTATGGGGCAAATTTACTTAGGTCTGAATTTTCGCTTCAGAAAGCTTCTCCATGCGTTGAGCAACTACATCTGACTACAACTACATTTGCGCACAGTTGGGGCACACAACGGCCCAAGAAAGGCACCACGAGGGAGTCTGGAGCAAGCTGACAGGACTATCCCCTGGGACCCCATACGAACTTTTGTTGGACTGAATGCGTAAAACCCGTGAGGGTAAATGTGAGTGCAAAATTTTTAATTGATTTTAACTAGATTTTAATAAAAACGTAATTACCCTATTATTGGTTTTATACCTGGTCTGGAACCTGGAAGGAGCCGCGACTCCGGAGGAGGAACCAGAAAGGGCTTCTCGCTCGCTATATGCATACCACAGCAGTGGTTTGTAAGTAGGCAATCTGCACAGAACGTGGAGGCGCTTTATTCCTGGAATACACTTTGTTTTATAGGAAAGACACCTTCTCTATCCACATTTATTGTCAACCTATTTTTCCATCAATAGTTACCTGAAGGAAAGGGGGAACACACCTATCAATAATCTAATATGTACACGGGGTGATATCCCATTTTATGAACGTATTACGCTATGCTTGTTTTTAATTTCTGTTGCCACAGGCGCTGATCTCTTCTTATATACATCCCTCTGGGAATATATATATGCTTGATTTGGACTTATATACAGTTGAGAGACTGTGAAGGGGTCGGCAAGAAATAATCAAGGAGACTGACATTTTTAACCAATTGCATTCATAAGCAATATATGTTTTATTGTTTTACATCTGATGTTTATTCACTATGACTATGCACTTTCATCAGAATGTGAAAATTTGTATCGGTAAATGAACACTGATGTATCTTTGCTAGCGAATATTTGTCAGTAGTAAAGCTTCTTAGGAATTTTCTCTAGCGTTATTTTCTTCCTAGCAAAACACTTCATTAACATAATTATGTCAATTTAAATATGGCTAGTACATACAGGTCACATGTTTGTCTTTATTTGTGATGGTGAAATTGCTGGCAGTGGCCACTGTTATTAAAAAATGTCCAAGTAAGCAAAATAAAGACAAAAGAGATCCTATATTGTCCTAAAATGAGCCTACCCGGAAACAAATGTGGCATGAGAGTCAAACGCAGAAAAAAGTGTAAATAGTATGTTACAACTTTTAAACAAAATCCCACATGAAAATATGAAAAAAATTAGTGTTTTTTATTTTTTATGACTTTTTTTGAATACAGGATATGATGTCACTGACAAAGTAATGTTGAGGATGTAGCGTCATCTTAACACGTCGCCAAGTAGAACTAGGCAAAGTAGGACTTTGGCCAAAAGGGTAACATATTGGAAAGTTTACACTTTAGGAAATTTGCAGATCAACGATTGTTCATTTTCACGTAAATAGCAAAATGGCACAAAAGTTCTCCAGCGCTGAGCTTTTTAGCTAGCGATTTTGCCCTTTAGTAAATGTGCCCCTTTGGGTAATGACTGTAGTTTGATGTTTTCTGGATAACAGATCCAATGCATGCTAAGACTTGTCAAACTAATAGCTTCAGGCCAGATTGAGCCCTTGAATGCACTTTTATGTCCAAGACATTATTAATTAATTCAGTCCATCAGTCTAAACAATACTCATTAACTGTCATACTTCACAAAAAACACAGAAGTCAAACTAGCTCAACAAGTTAGATAGTAGGGTCGTCCCAACTCAAAGAACAGGACACTGTATGATGGCACAGCCCAGAGGTACAAGATCAACTATAGGTGGATTTGAGAGGTCTCTATTATAGTAATATTGACATACATGTAACACGCATCTGTAATCCGGCTATATGTTCATGGTAAAATGGCAACACAAAAGTAAACAGAGTTGTGTCCCTTCAGCTAACAGCTACTGTATAAGCTTATATTTTGTGGTTATTGCTTCATTTATACTCTATATCTTACAACTGCCCAATAATTTCTGGAAATAAAAGAAATAACGGAAGTCAACTTGCATTAAAAAATTCTCAATACCTATTACCTTTTTACTTTCGAATCTCTCACACACTTTCCCATCACAGGAAAAAAGGAAATGGACCCAGACTGATAAAATATTTCACAGAATAATTGGCATATCTGTACATTTCCCTGTAACTCTTTCAGAGCTGGTGTGTTTGGCACAAACCGGTGTTGTACATTCTATGCAGATGCACAGCACAGCGCCTTAGGGATCTTTCTGGCAGTAACGTTAACTGGAAAGAAATCAAATTCAAATGTCTAATTGACATGCTATCCAAAACAACGTCTGGGACCTCAGAAATGTCTGTTTCCACATCCAATATAAAAGAGGAAACATGTTTAACTTCGCAGATACCAAAGCAGGGATGTTACAGTATATTTGTGCCCTGCCAACTCTTGTGAACTACATTTCCCAGTAGCTTCATAAAGCTGCAATTGACCTGTTGAGGGTGTTGGTGGTTGGTTCCCTAGATGAAACTTGGTGTTCCGATAAACTCAAAGTGCTCTGTGAATAATACCCATATCAAGTGTCAGTAATGATGTGGGCACTTGGCATTTATGTAGTAATCAGAATTTGGGCATATTGTACATGGTCATACCATAGATTTCAGTAACCAGCACTTTAACTGTGATGGGTAAATAAACAAATGGAACACAGGCCTGTATATTACAACTAGCAGCCCTCTGGCTATTGTTGAACTACAACTCCCCTATTGCCCTAATAGCACTATGCTGCTAGTGAGAGTCTGGAATTGTAGTTCAATAACAGCTTGAGGGCTACAGGTAGGACAGACCTTATATGGAACAAAAATGGCACTGTGGCTCTCAATTACATCTGTTATATGGACCCACTGATATCCATTATAATGAGAGCTTGTAAATTCGTCTTACTTAAAGACGAAGGTCTTTCTCAGTGCTTAAAAGGCAAATGAGTATTGGATTGATCGAATTCCACATGACATGCGAGGAGAGGTAAAACTAGCTAAAAACCTTTCAGCCAAAAATATTGGGTTTTTTACTGAGAAATAAAGAAGCACCCATTTGCTTTCATCCAGCACATCCAGGAGGAACATGCAACAAGGCTATGAATGAACAGAGATTCCGCTGACCTATTGTACTGTCCACATTCACTCCCACATTCACATCAATTACACAACAAGGGGCAGAATGAAGGAGCGTTGGCACTGGCCACACCTACAGTTATTCAGGAACAGAAGAACGGCAAATCCAAGCGTGGAGGTGGCAAGCAGGATCAGGCATATGTTGCAAGGGATCATGAAGTAACGTACAACCAGCGAGACTTTATGTTGATATATCCGGTCCCTCTCCAAACCTGGAGCAGGGTAGTGGCAGCCAGTCATGGCTAAAAGCAATTTGGGGTGTCAGCCTAAATGCACTCTTATCCAGCTTTAAACCCCATCTCAACAATTAAATCTTTCCCACTTGTGGCAAAATAAACATGTAAATATCCTTAATGGTTTCAGCTCAAAAGTCTTCTCCCACTTATGACACCATTGTACTCCAACGACTGAGGTCAAAGTAAAGAAAGGCCACCAGAGATCAAGAGGATTGTTGTTTCTCCTGCTGCTCGCCAAGTGTAAGTTGTAAATGCTTAAAAATCAAGCTGGCTTTTCTAAAGTTCATCGGGCCCATCCCAAAAGGCCGATGGAATGTATTTGTGCAGATCCACAGGCAGATACATCCTAAGAAAACACTATCCGAATCATCTAGAACATATTTCTGGAAAAAAAAATTTAGAGATGCAAAAATTTCTTCCAAAACAGCGAGAAAGCTTCAAATGCTAAAATAATTTATTTTGTAAAAAAAAATATGTATTGCAAATTCTCACGGCACCAAATGTAAAAATCCATTCCCAGCAGAGAAGTGAAATAGTAAAAAGGTGTTTATATATTGGCTGGAGACCGAAGAAGTGATTTCTCTTCTTCTTTGGAATCTAAGCACAATAGCACAAGGGGTACTACTTTTCCATTCTCACACAGCATGCCCCATTAATTCCTTTTTTAGTGTGACAGTTCCTTGTCAATACTACTTCTCTTTCTTCCTTCTGAATGACTCCCAGGCAGTACAATACACAAGTGACATCCCTTTTGACACACTTCTACTTTTCTTGTACTCCTGCTTGCCTGCTCCCTCTCATTACATAGGCAGAGCTGCCCGTCCCTTCTTTCCAAATCACCCCCCACTTCTTTTACCACAGCACACACAGTTTCGTCACCACATTCTTCAATGGTCTTCTCAAGCGACTTAACAACCACCTTTCAGTTCAGCCTTTGGATTTGGGGGGGAAAGGGAGTTCAGGCTCCTGGGGCTCATCAAATGCTGATCCTTGCGAGAAAAGATCACCCATTCATCAGACAGGCAGACATTAACAATAAAAGGAAGAAAGGGCGAGAGGCAAAGTGGAATGGGGGAGGGATGGCAGAGTCACATCCAGGGGCGAGCGGCCGGCGACATCAGGATAAGCTGTGCATACGCAGGCAAGATTCTATGTAGGTAGTCGGGATATCACCTGCAGCAATTCTCCACATACTCTGTGCCTGGACCCTACCGTTCTATTCTTTTTGACTCCTCTGTGAATTCACTTGCCCCTTACCAAAAGCCTTCCAGGACAAGGATCTTGTAAAGACTTTGTGCCCCCTTTGCGGATATACAGGAAACAGTCAGTCGTCAGTCTGCCCAAGCCATTGAGAGGTTCCTAGCAAAGTGAACAGATTCGGAGAGGCAATTGGATTTCTGCAGGCTGACAGGTTCCCTCCCTTCTCCCTCCAGCAGAGAGCATGTTAGGGGAGTCCTGTACGGTTCTGTAGGCTTTCCTTTACCCTTTATTTGTCAGAGCTCTCGGTCTCTGCTCAGGAAAGAAGATGTGGCAGAGGAAGAGAGTGTCAGAGAAATAGAAAGTGCTTGACAGGCTGCTCTAAACAATGGAATAAATGCTTTGGGGAATTCTCTTCACAGACTCGTCAGGGTCCTTGCATGTGCACTCAAAAGCAAAGGAGGGGAGGGGGCTAAGCAGCAATGTGACAGGGGGCGGGGGGCCACTGCCTCACCAACCCTCTCACACAACGTGCTTCAGCCACAGACACATCACCGTCTCTACCATGCAAATCCAGCAAGCCCTGAGGACTGGCATGTGCACTCAACTCAACGGCCACCTCACTTTTTAACATCCCCAGCCGAAAATGAAAGTGCACCTCTTCAGCTGTCTATCAAATCACTGAGCTAGGCTTCCCTTTCTGTGCCTGAAGAACAACTCATTACCAAGTGACAAGCTTCTATTCAGCAGAATTATGAATGGAGCCTTTGCAATCAGCAGAGTATGGCGAGGACATTCTCTACAGACATACTGAGAAAAAGCAACATGCCTACATTTACCCATAATAACAGCATTTTCATTCCCCAAGGCTTGCCCTCACTTCCCACTATCATACACTATGTTGTATCATCCCATGCAATACTATAATTGACCTGCTACCAACTCAATTGCCCTATAGTCAGGAGGGGAAACTTATATATAACCCCACTGGATATATAAAACCTAGCTTTTTTCCAAGTGACTGCTCCTGTGTGTGGGGGGTATGGTGCAAGTGTTGAAAGTGTTGAAAGAAAGAAAAAGTAAAAATACTGCCAAATGCAACTATTTCAATATGAAATACACAACATGGAAAAGATACAGAATATCAAATGAAAAAGGTTGGCACAAACTGGATCACTCTCCACAATGTAGTTAAAAAATGTATTTATTTAGAACAGCAACATCCCAAATGCCTTACGCGTTTCGTGCCTTTTGGGCACTTAATCATAGTCACAGTGCCTTCCTGAGCTGAAGGCTTAAGGTGTGAGCACCTGGATTCCCCAATGCATTGGGTAAGTTAAACCCTCAAAAAATTTACAATTTGGAGCTTGAAGCACTATACAAATTATTTATGTATGGAAAAGATACATAATTTTTTTCAGTGTCATCTGCTACAGGGAACAGTAGTATCCTTTGCACTAGGGAATTCACAAACAGATGCACGTTAAGTACAGTAATCAATAACAACCGACAAGACTCTTGCTTTAATTAAACTAACTGCTGTACACTGATCAGAGCTAATTACTGATTGGTTGCTATTGGTTACTGCACTGATACAGAGTGTGCCTACAATAGCAGAATCCGTAACCCCCCACATACATAGGTTTATTACACAGCTTTTCATTCTAGCTGAATGGCATATATATATCTGTAATATCTCAATTTAGTTGATTAGTCTCTGGATCAGGCACATCAGTGAGCCAATTTAGGGTTCAATTAATGGGCAGTTCAGAAAAGCATAAGCCATACTGCCCACTGAGAGGCATGAACTATCAGAAGTCTGTCCCTTCCAATGGATCAATGCTATATAACCATCTACGTTTGTAGCCATATGGCACTAAAAGGGTATATAGTCCATGTGTGGCTGGTATTAATGGTCTAACATTCACCATAGTCCTGTCCTACAACCCAACAACTGTTCCATAACATAACAGCAACTGTTTCCCAAAATGCTGTTCCAGACAATGTAGGAACTATTGTGGGCTTAATGCATTTCACATCACGGGCACAGATCAGTGGGGAAAACCCTTAAGGAGGTACAGCTTGAATGCATGTTACCATTTGCAGGCACATTACTTTTTCTTTTCTTGTTATGATTTAAAGGACTTTTGTGTGTAATAGAAATTGCCACCTGTTTTTGACAAATGGGGGGTAGCAAGTCAAACAGGATCCTTTATTGCTCCCCTTGTACACAAATTATGTGACAAGCTGTACCACCCCATGTAAACGAGAAGAAAGAGTACGAGATGAGATGCTCCTTAATGCAACCGAGTCAATTTTACAAGCAGAGGAGATTATTCTACCTTGAAATTACTTCTCACACTTTTCTTAATTATTATTTACCAACACTTTTGCTTTATATAAACAATAAAAATTGTAATACACATGAAAAAGCAATCTCATTATAAGTAGCCCTGCTGCCATTACAATGGGTGTAGAATCTAGAGGAAATCAGTCTGACATAACTGCTTTGATAGGTTAAGAGTGCATTCCAAAATAATAGGCTAGATTTAATGCATCTAAGTCAGGCCTAAAGTGCTGCAGAACAGTCACCATTGAAGGGGTTAAGGCTTTTCAATTTTAAAAAGCAGCTTTGCACTCAGGAACAAATTTCATAGACTGGAGTCATACAGGAGCTGCTGATCAGTTGTGAGACAGTAATAACTCATGTTAGAATTGATAGATCAGGGAGAAGAGGTGTGAGTGAAATTGTGGTGCCTCTGAGAGTTTGTGTTTGAAGTTCTTTATCAAACTATAAGGCATGTCTCATGTGAGACGTAACACTAGTAACACTAGCTTTCAACACCTAATAAGTAATCCCTTGGCACAGAAATCTGGGTACAGGTCATGTCAAATTCTCAAGTGAGAAAGGGTCCTTGCTGACTCGAAACATGTAGTTTATTTTGGAATAAAAGTTTTGCAGCACAGTACTGCGGATGCTTTGTGGCCTCCTTCATACAACGGTATTGATGAATCTTTTGATCTTTACGGTGTGACCCAATTGAGAAGGTGAGCCCACTTACTAAAAGTTAAGGGAAGCTCTGGGAAAATTGCATAGGATTGATATAGCTCCATGTTAGTAACATCTAACTTTACATCCATTTATCCACTATACTATGTGCCTTAGGGCTGTACTATAAAAACATGTCATGTCATTAACAGTGGAGTCCTTGTGTGCCATAGGTGAAAATATATCTCTTAAACCTAGGGCACACAAGCATTTGCCATAGGGCTTTGCCAGGGGAGAACAGAAATAGTCAAAATGCCCGTCTGCCCATTTGTAATATTAATACTTGAAAAGAGCCATATCCAATGCACACATCGCAGAGGGCAAAGAGAAAAAAACATTGCAGCTTGCGCCTATTTCATAAATGACCCATTATATCATCCAGTATCCTCATAAAGCTTTTATGACCTGAGGACAATGGCAATTGAAGCGTGTATGTTTTCATGTTTGCATCTCTTCACTATCACAATGCATTGCCTAACAGACTACCAAGAGTCTATAAAAGATTTTATATGAAAGAATACATATATTCATTAGCTGAATGCTATGTGTATGGTATGTGTTTGCTAGAAATTGTGTGTCAAAAGTGGACTAATACAATTAATAATGAAACTGTGGCATTCCTTAATTTCCTTTTTCCTCTAGGACTATAACATCTGACAAGTATGCAGCCTATTATGTGCAGAAGAATATGCAGGATCTATGTAATGACTAGTCCTTTACTCATGTGTGTGTGTGTGTCTTTAATCTCGTTAAGAAATTAAAACTATTTCTCTCTCTCTCTAGAGGCCAACCTTAAAATAGATCATGGTGCTAATTTAGAAAGTCACATAAAAAAACCCTATTCAAATGCCCCACATATTTATGAAGCCATGTAATTAATTGATGTCTATGTGTAGCTGAGTGTAAAATCCTGTTGTAAAAAGCAGATGCTACAGAGGAAAAGCAGCTTAAAAACAGCACTGAGCACTGTCGTTTTTTTAACACAGCAATTTATCCAACTCCTAAATATGTCCTTTTGACTACAATGGCCAGGACTGAGCTGCTGTAAAATAATAGTGCAAATCACTGCATTAGTCTTGTGTATAAAATATGTACCATTGTTAAAACTATGAAGCTTTTTTCATGGGTGTTCACTGCATCTGAGATGCGCAGCACTAATTCACATGTAGGGATACACTGTTTATGTAACTGTTGTGTGAGTCATTATAGCTTTATAAATATAATCCTTATTTATCATATGGAAGATTACTGGCAAGCAAAGAAATTACTGCTTGGTTCTTACAGATAGACACTTTCCCTTTAAAATCACAGTTTTAAGTATCATGGGAAGAGAAAAGGAACTCAGTGAAGTGTTAGTGGAGGATGGGGGCTGCTGCTGAGGATTCTGAAGCAGTTTGCTGGTTTTCGTAGCTATGGAGATGCTTATAGTAAGGATTACTCAGGAAGAAGTAAAAAGATTTGCAAGGAAAAAAAAGGCAAATTAAGTGACTACAAGAAGAAAAAATCTTAGAAAGCTGATTCTCCCTAAATGCAATCAAGATTGCAGCAGAAACCTTTTTAAAATCATCCATTGCTACATCATGAGTGCACTCTAGTGGTGCTGCTACACACTGCAAGGGCACAACATCTTATCTACCAGAAACATCCAGTCTGTAGTTCTCTTGCTGTTGCTTCACCAGTTTCCCTTTTAAATTAACTTTTAGTATGCGGTACAGTACAAGTATGGGATCCATTATCCGGAAACCCGTTATTCAGAAAGCTCCGAATTACTTAAAGGCTGTCTCCCATAGACTCCATTTTATCCAAATAATCCAAATTTTTTAGAATGATTTCCTTTTTCGGTGTAATAATAAAACAGTAGCGTGTACTTGATCCAAACTAAGATGTAATGAAACCTTATTGGAAGCACAACCAGCCTATTAAGTTTATTTAATGTTAACATGATTTTCTAGTAGGCTTAAGGTATGAAGATCCAAATTAGAGAAAGATCCATTATCTGAAAAACCCCCAGGTCCCAAGCATTCTGGATAACAGGTCCCATACCTGTAAACATTTATATTCTGAGAAAATTTGCAACTGGTCTTAATTTTTTGTGTTTTTTATTTTTGGTTATTTAGCTTTTTGTTCAGCAGCTCTCTAGTTTGGTATTACAGCAGCTATCTGGTTACGCGGTTTTATTTACACTAGCAACCACGCACTGGTTTGAACAAGAGACTGGAATATGAATAGGCAAGGGACTGAATAGGATAAGTAACAAAAAGTAGCAGTAGCAATAAAATGATAGCATCACAGAGCAATTGTTTTTTTAATGCTGAGGTAACTGACTCCTATATGGAAAGCCTAAAAGAGGCAGAAGACAAAGACACAGTTGCTAGAAATAGGACATTCTAAAATATACCACCCCTTTAAGGCAATCATTAACAAACCAAACTTCATGGGTCTATGACCAATCAATCTGGGAGCTGAACATATGTTACTCCTCTCCTCCTCCTTGTCTGCCAATGTACCATGTACTGGTAGCTATGCATCTTCATCAGAAGACAGGATTTTTCAGCATTCCCTATCCTTGAACTGACCAATATCCCCAGTATATGGATAACAGGCAGGATTGGAGGACCATGTACATAAGAGATTCACATCCAGCATTCAGTGTGCAGCAAAACCAATTAGATGCTCGGATAAGCAAATGGATTGTCCTACATCTTAGACAAACAGAAGCAGTACTGAACAAGCCCTAAATACATAATACTCATACCGTAAATATATAACATTCATATACACACACGCACACACAAAAACACATATAAGCACTATGCTAGTTGAAACAGAAAATGAGGAATCTGCTAACCAGTACTTAAAGCAGGAATGATGTATTTACTGTATTTATGTACAGAGAATAGTCTGTTTTGACATGATGACTATGGAGATTTTTGTAATTTTCATCTAAGGCAAGAGATGTGACAACTGAGGTAACACACGTTGACTCCACATCTCATGCTTGATCACACACAATTTAAAAAAAATTGATGAGGGTATACAAATGTACAGTTCTACACTGATGAGTGATGAACTGTAAAACTAATTGGCACATTGATCCCAGAGAGAGAAAAAGCTTAGAAAATTGCCCCAGCACACTCACTACTAGCATCCATCGTGGTGCTCAGCCACCATAAGGAACTCTGTTTGGTTCCCAATAATAGATAAAAGTCCAAGAAGCAGAGGTGGCACACGGTTTAGTAATTTGCTGAAAAACGTGTATTAAAAGAATCACATCATAATGCCCTTTATCAAGCTACATGCACCTGGTACACAGAATGCATTTAAAGGGAATCAGAAGGAAGTGACATCACATATCAAGAACCATGAGTACACATTTCATATTATAAATATACTGCACACAGTGTCAAACATTATTTTACATACATAGAAATAAATCATAGTCTCTATTGAGACCCATGGGATGCAGTGAATTTAGCTTATTGATCCACCAAACCTCTCTCTTTTTTAATTTTTTAATTTGAGCTCCACTCCTCCACTTTTCTGAGAGGGTATAGTCTCTAATACCATAAACCTCAGCTGTTCAGAGGTGTGCCCTTTCTCTATAAAGTGTTTGGAAACTGGCAAAGTCATATTGGCCAAATTAATAGCTGACCGGTGTTGCCAAATATATATATATATATATATATATATATATATATATATATATATATATATATATATATATACACACACACACCTAAGCATCTAATTGTATGTATATAGGATGATCTATGCTATCTATTATATAGCCAACCAAAAAGATGGCATTGTCCTGGCAGGGGAAGTACGCTTCCATCACGTGATGATGTTGATTACATCATCACACCGTGGGACCGACTATGTTTGTAAACTATTTGCGGTCCTTTGTAGGATTTAAAGACATGCCAGAAACTCACTCGGTAATTTCATCAGAGACATACTTGAAAAAGGGAGCAAGCAGCCCCGAAACGTTGTGCAGCCTCTGTATAAATGAGTATTTTTGAGACAATGTAATGCCGTTTACTATTCTCATTTTACATTGAATAATAAATGCTAAGTTTTACTTTTTACTAACGAAGGAGTGCAGCTCAGCTGGATTGTGTGTGTATGTATATATATATATATATATATATACACACACACACACACACAGTATATCTAACTAATCCATCAAGGATGCACTAGAGTCCAACCGTTTTAAGAAGCACTTACAAGAAGCAAAAATGTCAGAAAATGTCAACCCAAAATGTCACAAGCAACTGTCTCTTTGAGCACATAAGGTGGCCAATACAACATTTTGTAATTTTGTTTTTTTTTTTTTATTGGTGCTCTGAAGTCATCTTATTTACGCAAACTGTGGCTTTTATAAATGAAAATATTGGGATGAGAAAAATAAAAGAGACGGATGAAATAATACATTCACTGGGCATGTTTACATTCCTTATATGATGAAATGGGGCATTAGCCTTTTATTATGTTACAGGGAGAACGAGTCTCATATGGGGACCAAAGGTCTGGCTTTGCCTCATTCACCGCCTTGGCTTTGAGCACTCTTTATCCTTTTAACAAGAAAAGATCCCCAAAAAAATGTTCCAAACCCCATTCATTGCATTATTACATGTAAGTAGCAGGATGTTGAGGGTCTAATTAGTCTCTTATATTTCTTGTTGTCTCTCCAAGCACCAGATGGCAAAAAATCCATACCCACTTTGCCTTTATAACTCGATCCAGAGGTGGGTCATTTTCTTCCAAAGCTTTAAATCTCCCAGGGTTGTATAAAGCTAAATTAATAATAATTACCCAGGAAAGAAATAAAGTGTGTTGCATGCTGGAGGCAGCTGTCACTGCTGCTGGAGTGCCTGGATATAAACACATTAGAGATGCTGATATGTGGGGAATTGAGGAGGGGGACCACACTGGATGAATGCATTAAGTCATCATAGGGGTTTGGCGCTTCCCTGCCCAGCTCTTAGGAGACTAGACAAACACTCCAATTAGGCTGAAAAAGTCAGCGGCCTTCAATGACATCTCAGCGCATCTCTTCTTTTCTCAACGCTTCGCTGCTTTGGAGTCAAGACACACAAGATCTCCTTGGTCACTAAAACGCACATCTTTTTAAAATTCATACAAAAGCCCTTTTAATTCACCTCAGACACAAAGGTCTGCTAATTCCTCAGGATGTGCTTTCATTTGGCAACTGCAGTTTTATCTATGATACCCTGTTTTCTGCATCCCTTTATATTTTCTAGCATTTTGAGCTTCTCAAAGTTATCTATAGAGATAGCATGGAAACATATGGAAAGGCATTTGAGAAGCAAATGGCAACCTGCGGCCATCTGGAGTGCTACAGGTTGCCCTTCCCTAAAGTATTATGGTTATTCTAACAGGAAAAACTCAACTAATAATTAACTACTTCTAGTCAGCTCTGGATTTGCGGGTAAGCCACATAGGCCTTGACCTAGAAGGGCAGACACATCTGCAATGGGGACTGGGTGGGAAATTTTGACAGTTCTTTGAATCTTCTGCCCACCCAGTCCCCAGTTCTGGCAATTGGGGGAACAGCAACAGCAAATAGGTGACGGAGATGCAAGTTGGGCAAGTGTGTGTGTAAAGCTGGCCATAGACGCAAAGATCTGATCGTACATATCGAGGATTCGTGCGATTTTCGGAACGTGTGTGGAGAGTCCCGACATTTTTCGTCCGGCGGAGATCGGTCGTTTGGTCGATCAGACAGGTTAGAAAATTTCTGTCGGCTGCCGATAATATCTCTGTGTGTATTGCCGATCGTACGATTTTCAGTGGGAGACTGTCACTAGCTTTGGTTGGACATAGATATCGTACGATTGCTGTCAGGGGCAGAACATTGCTGATCTGTTCTTTAACTAATCTGACTGGTAAGACTTTGATCTGAATGGTTAGTGGAGGGTCGGGAGATGGGAAAGTCCGATCATACGATGATTCGTACGATCGGATCTTTGCATCTATGGCCAGCTTAAGGGGAGGGGGTGGGACTGGCCTAGAGGCACATCAGCTTTAAATGTGGCCCTGTTCTAAGTTATAGATTGGATTATTCAAAAATGGTAGAGAAATTATTTCCAGTCTATTATTCAGCCAATACCTGGTTAGTAGAGCCGTGTACATTAATTTTTACAGTAATCCTTCAATAGAGGAAAAGCGAGAACAAGAAAAATGGAGCAAGTGGGTCAGAGGGTTATTTTTTTAAGGGCCGACGCTCTACAGCTGCTGAGTGAAAACACATCCTGAGGTAAATTAAAAGTGTTCTTGTGTGAATTTATATAGGATTTGTGTATAGACTGGTCACAGGAGGGACGTGATTGCCAAAAAACTTTAAACCCTTGCGCTGTCTGATTGACTGACACTACTTAGCAAATCTATTTAGAATCTCCACTGTAGGGTTAAGTATTAAACTAGTTAATGAAGGTGCCTTTTCTTTTTACACTGTTGCGTGTTAACCTCTCAGTTCCAGCTTACTGCACATTTGTATGAAGGCCCTCTTCAGAGCTACAGCATGCTAGGGATTTCAAACCATCTCTTACAGGAATAAAGTGTCAGAGAAAAGAGAAAAAGGGGCAAAGCAGAAGCTAAACAGAAGCAGGAAGGAGGGGCTTTGCTATCTATAAATATATCTGACTCCAGAGCTGTACAACTGTGAGAGCAGTGATGGCAGCCTACAAGGAGGGGAAAAGATATCAATTAAAGAGATGAGAAGTAATTGGTGTTTGCCAGCAAATGTTTCCCAACTGCAAATGAAACTACATACACACACACGCCGACATAGCTGTGAAGCAGTGGCTTTCAATCCCTTTCCTCATGTACACATATTTATACACGGATTTAGACTGGTTATCTAAGCTCCCACACAAACAGGCCCGGATGGGCTGCTGGCTAATTGATACATATCTGAGAAGGCACAGTGTGAGCGCTTTGTGGCTGCCTCCCCTGCTTCAAAGGTTTCCGCCGTGTCGATTTAGTTGACAATAATGGCATCCGAATGAGGAGAGATCTTACTTTGGATTCTAATAATTTCCATTTAACACTTGAATGAGCACCCAAATGTACCCCTGCTGAGTGCGGACCAGTGCGAGACGAGAATGGGCAAAACAAGGATACAAAAGGGAAACGCTGTGCTTCTCAGTTAGTGGAGGAGCATTATCCATTGTTATAATGTGAGCAGATGTGGAGCACACTGCAGGAAAAATGCAGCATGTTGCGTCTGAACCTGCGTTCGGCGCCTACACGCGCCTGAGTGAGTACAGCCCCATTTCAAATAATTACTTGCGTCTATTCCTGCGCTCCCCTGCGGCTGAACGCCAAAAAACGGAACGCAGGGGAGCGCAGGTCGGAACGGCCGTGTGTAAGAGCCCTTAGGGCACCTGCAAATAAATGGGCTCACCCTTTGCTCTCTCCCTTTTTTTTTTAAAGCTACATGGAAAGAAAAAATGGTATCCAAAGGAGTTCCCTAATAATGCTGAGTACAGGGATTTACATCTACTCATTGTATGCTTTATTGAGCCTAGAGTTTCCAGTATTTCTAGAAAAAATACAGGCTTTTCATATTTTGATCTTTATTCCCTATTAATAATATTGGCATCAAACATCTGGCATTGGTCAGGTTGCTGCACTAAATAAACCTCTGTTTCTTTGTAGACATTTGCTTCTCCTTTAAATTGCAACTAAAAAATGGAGTAAAGGAGAGCATTTTGAGGATGAGATGAGAGATTGGAGATTGGAGCACAGAACCGCAATATACAAAGCATGTCCTGAAATACACTATAGAGCCTTAATGGTGTATTTATAAAGCTGCATTGAAGTTGTCACATGTGGATTAATGCTATGCAATTACTGAAATAATCCCTACAAATATTTGCATTTCTTTCTGGCAGACGAGCACCTAATATTAAGCCATTGTTTTCTACCATAAACCACTGAAGTCAAACTAACAAACTGCGACTGCAAAGAATAGCTGGATTGTGAAATGTTGTAAAAAGCAGCGCGTCACTCACCACCTTTATATTAGGTGTATTTAAAGCTAAAACCCTCTTTATGGCAGATTTGTACACTCAGCTACACATATAAGATCATCACATAACTTTATAACCATGTGTGGTTTTACAGGTGTACTCTGTCATTAAAATAATTGTAATCCCTCAAAAGAAATACATTGCAATTAAATATTATAGCTCTAGTTTTAAACTTTGTGGAATACAACATTTACTCAGATAATATAATGAATGGGAAACAGTGACACCTGCTGTTAATTTCAACAGTCAGCGGAAAATATACTTACTGTAGTTAGAAAAAAGTCTTGTAATGTTGCTCTGCTCAGAAAATAGTTGTTGAGCAGTAAACAACAGAAGGCTTTCCACTTGTCACTAACTTCATTTTAAACTGACTGTCTGGTCAGTAGAAATGGAAGGCAGGTGGTGTTGTTCCCATGGTATTTAACATGGCAACATTAAAGGGATCCTGTCATCGGAAAACATGTTTTTTTCAAAACGCATCAGTTAATAGAGCTACTCTAGCAGAATTCTGCACTGATATCCATTTCTCAAAAGAGAAAACATGACTTGGGGCAGCTGGGAAATTGACAATATGTCTGGCCCCATGTCAGATTTCAAAATTGAATATAAAAAAATCAGTTTGCTCTTTTGAGAAATGGATTTCAGTGCAGAATTCTGCTGGAGCAGCACTATTAACTGATGCATTTTGAAAAATGTTTTTTTTTCCCATGACAGTATCCCTTTAATAATACTCCCACCAGTTTTTTTAAAATGTATTTTAAACATCGGTAAATAGGCAGCTTTAAGTTCCCAGTGATTTATTACTCTGGGGGACAGGGACAATACATTGCAAAACTCTATCCCTATTTAGTGTAAATGTGAATTGCCACAAAGTGTGAATGTTTTGTCCCCTTCGTTGGGGAAGATAACACATGCTATCTCTCTACATGCCTTTATCCTAAAAGAAGCAACTAAACTGCAATCCATGGGTTTTCTCTAGGCTCATGACAATAAGTATTGCACTGCAGCATGTTTCTATGCATTTTATTACAACAAAAAACATATTCAAAGCTAAAGCGCCTTGTGATCTTAACCACCCAGCTATGGGAAGCTCTAGGCCAGGAGTGCCCATACTTTACTAATGTGAGGTGTACTTTTAGTGATGGTGTCCCATTATGATCTACATCCATAAAAACATTGTTAGCATTCAGTTCCAGGGAAACTATTACTTAAACATTATATTAATTTATGAGAGATTTTATATTGCTATATTTAACAATCGACTATTTATTATGCTAACTTAACATATACTTAAATATCCGAATGAAAAGCATGAAATAGGAGGGTGGATTAGAGAAGCTGTTTCTTGACAGTGATCTACTGATCACCAGCTAAAGGTCTACTGGTAGATCCCGATCTACCTTTTGGACACCCCTGCTCTAGGCTTTCAGACATGTTAGACTCAGTATTACAAAATATCGTTTTAATTACAACATGCCTTAAACACAAAATATGGCATTAAATGAGCTGGAAAGTAAAATAAATGATAGCTGCAGGAAGCAGGAGTCTGCTTAGCACTGCAACACTTCCAACCCTTTCTGTGCCAAAGACACCCTGCATTGGGGCAGGTTAGCCATTGACAATTGGGCACGTCCCAAATAAATCAATGGTAGCACGACGAAAAAAAACCCAGCATCAGTAAAAACATATGTAAATGACTCTCAGCCACCCACAAAGACCACAAATGCATTACCTGTACTCTGATTAATCAGAACATTAACATATAGCAAATTGTTCCATGACTCAAATAGGACATTTAAGCAATGATTGCAAAACTACATTTTACTAGGGATCCAATGGTGCTTCTGATGAGCAGCTCACTGCTTGGAATAATTCTAAATCTTTTCTGCAGTATGCAGCAAGAAAACTATTCCTCATGCTGCACAGCATGCTTCTGAATTCCTTTTTGCACACAAGGAATGAGCTGAAATTCACCTTTGACAAATATTTTCAGTGAACACCTGCACAAACATCCCAGGGCAACAGTGCCACCTGGTGGTTAATGACTGATATGCATACCAGGTGCTATTAAAATCTGCAATGATCATCATTCTTTTATTTATATGCCAAGTTATTCAGCACTTTACAATCATTTATAAACAGGGATTTTACAAACCTACCTTGCTTCTATATGTACATCAGGAAAAAAAAAATCTCAACCTCCCTGATCCAGTTTTCCTGTATACTGCTAGGGCTGTATACGGGACAATCCGTTCCCCCACTCCTGCTCTGACTGCACCCAGAAGCATTGTTTCCACTTGGGTGCAGACAGACACCGTGTATTTAAGCTCTGAAACACATTTTTCGCAGACATCTGCCTGCCTTCAGAATACAAGGGGAGCAAGGCAGCAGAGAATCCACACTCATCTCCATCATAGCCTTAATGTGCTTGTGCGGCTAATTTGCCCCCATATATAGCTGTAAATTTGGAGAAGAAAGACCAAGATGGCACCAATTATCCACCCACCTTCCAGCTTCATACACACTTCATACCCACACCGGGTCTCATAACACAGTGGATAATAAAGTAATTTGAAAAACGATGTGTTCTACAGGAACCTTACAATCTTTTACACTTTTATCCCATTTAGTTGGACCCAGTCTTCAGATGGAATTACATCCCTGGCTGTAAGAATGATGTGGGTTTGTTCAGACTAAGCAATCAGTTTCAGGCTAATTACGTTGCCTGGCAGATCAGCAGAATGTTGCAGTTCTACCTTTGATACAAGCAGCCAAACTGCCCGAATCATCCTCATGGATTTTAGGCAGATGCAATTGCACATTGACATTCAGATCCAAATAAATTACATCTAGATGGTATGACTATATCAGCTGCCTGGCACAAAGGAACTTACACTGACTCAATTTTTTATGGGATCCAACAATTTTGCTTTCATAGGAATACTAAAATGCTGGGTGGATTGCCTATAAATATATTCTCTTGTATTCTCTCATCATATATCACAAGTGACACATTGCTAATCTGTGCACAGCAGGAGAAGAAGTACAGTAAATCATGTTAACTGATATAAGTAGCATTGTTCAGAAATGTACTCAATCATAATACAAATGTATTGTTAACAAACCCAACTACTTATGCCCCACTACCACTGTTATCAGGGCAGAAGTTACATTAAAAGGGTTGTTCACCGTCCACACTTTTTTCAGTTCAGCTGGTCTCAGATTGTTCACCAGAAATAAATACGTTTTCCTAACAGTTTATATTTGCAACCGTTTTTCTAATATTGAAGCTTAGAGGTAACTTTTCCATCCTCTTATGTCTTTCTGAAGCAGCTCAGGGGGGGGGGGTCGCAGACTCTGCAAACTGTTCTAAACTGATACATTAAGTTGATACATTTGTTATTTTTGTCCCTGTTTAGCAGAATCCCTGAGTTTCATTGAAGGCAGCTGTTAGAATTGATACAATAGTTGCTAATATTCCACAGATGCGCCTGAAAAATGTATCAACTAAATGTAACAAATTGTAACAATTGCTACAATTAAAAGTAATAATCCAGATGCACGTGGATCACTGAGCTGCCAGACTGAAACACCAGGAACAATAAAATGTTCATGTCAATTTTGGAAAAAATTTAAAAATATAAAAAGTGTAAAGTCACTGAAAAAAGTTTTTAATTCTGGTGAACAATCTGAAAACAATTGAACTGAAAAAAAGTGTTTGGAAGGTAAAAACCCCTTTAATCAAGCCAATCAGAAGAACCTCCCTAAAGAAGCATTGGACATACTGACCAACACCTCCCGCCGAGTATTGGCCTGGATTGGTATAGTGCTAACGTCATTCCACCTCTCTACACAATTACACAATATGACCACAAACTACTAATGGCATGAGATGTGTGTAAGCAGAGTGGTAGACTGCTACTGTATCTATCAATCGTATGCAAACCTGCTTACATTGCACACACTGGGCAGCCATTGTGTGACTTGCAACAGCTGTAGGGCCATGATAAAATTGGATTAAAGAAAATTTCCAGAACTCTGTAAGATCCATGGATGAAATGTAAAACAAAAATAGATTTCTACTGATGTCTGCCAGCCCTGTCCCACAGACATTGGGGTATATTTATCAAAGAGTGAAGTTAGAGATAACCACAGTCCGCTAGAGTGACAATCTGCCACTCTACATTCATTTCTATGCGGTTTTTAAGAATATTCAATGGGTGAAAGTAAAAGTTCTCCCTTTGATAAATATGCCCTTCAAAATGACATAGAAATGAAAAGAGGACAGCGGAATTTCACTCTAGTGGACTGTGAAGAGCTCTCACTTCACCCTTTGATAAATATACTCCATTATCTGTATGAGCATGCTGTAATGAAGCTGGAGAATTCCCATTGCACATGGTATGTTTTCCAACATTCGTGTTATCAGGCTCTAACATGCGCAAAGAATATGTGGTCTATTTAGCACATTTTATTAAGTAAAGTATAAAATGAAGTTGTCCTACAGCGATGATGGCGCCAAGATGCATTTACTTTTAATGGGCAAGAATCAAAAAGCACTTTAAAACATTTGCAGAGTGAAGCTTTTCTCAGTAGCTATGCTAAATATTTCTCTTTGATGAATCCGTTCCCATCCGCACAGCCAGTTTCTATGAATAGCACCCCAAGCTCTCCTGATTACACATTTTGCTCTTTAAACAGTCAAATGACACCCAAGGCCTTCGACATTGTATTATTCAAATATCTGTCGGCATTACCCATTATCTTCCACACTCAAAACGCATTCATATTTAACGTGGCCCACAATGGGAGCACACGTCATAGGCAACAGGTTATTTTTTCCTGGGCACCCAGCCTTTGGATAGCGAGAGCAGAAGTGGGTTATTTTGCCTGGTATCTCTTCCCTACAAGTTTAGGCCCATGAATAAACCATTAACCTATTGTCTCCTGTGCTGGCAGGCAGCTCAGAGTAACCATAAGTGCAGCAAAGTAATGTGCAGAGCTGTTCTTGATAGCAGCATCACTTCAAAAGCCCTTGATAATAAGGTGATGCAGTCTATAATCGTGGGCTCAAAGACTGATTTTTGTTTCCTCTTATTTTTTCGGGGCTTTGAAATTACGTTTTTTATGTCCGCCCATGAGAAACGTAGGTCTTGTAGGATACTGATGTTAAATGGTATGAAGCCCCCAACTTGTGCTAATCACCTCTCCATTACTTTATAAGACATATCCAAATGACATATACCATGGGCTCTCTACCTTTCCAGGTAGAAAGGTAAATAATAACAACAAATTCAAAACTATTTAAAGATAAAATAAACCCAATAGGGTTGCTTTGCCTTCAATAAAGATTAATAATATCCTAGTTTGGACCAAGTATAAGGTACTGATTTATTATTACAAAGAAAAAGGACATTTTTAAATATTTTTAATTATTTGGATGGAATGGAGTCTATGACCAATGGCCTTCCCATAATTCAGAGCTTTCTGTATAACAGGTTTCTGGATAATGAATCCTGTACCGATCAGTTAAGAGTACAGGTATAGTTAGCTAATACATTTCTAGACCTTTTATGTGTGTGCACATATGTGTGCTTGCTTTGTGTGCTGTGCTTTGATACAGCAAGCACCCCTAATACTTATAATGCAACATTTACAGTAACACCAGGAATCTGTAACATGTGTCTGGGAGCTCAGGGCCGGAACTAAGGGTAGGCAGAGTAGGCGCCCCTCTAGGGCGCAATCATGGGGGGGGGGCACTTTTATAAGGGGAATTTTTCTTTTCTTTTTTTTAAACACCTGATCCAACCCCGTCTTGCTCATTATTCATACTGCAAGCAGAAGCACTCCTCACCTTGGCAGCTTCTGGCACAGATACATAATTGTGGGCAATATCTTGGCTGCTGCTGGCACAGGTAAAGAGATTATTAGGGACAATATGATGGATTTATGGTTGCTGCTGGCACAGATACACATTTGGGAGCAATATAATGGATTTGTTGGCTGCTGCTGTCACAAATACATATTTGGGGCAATATTGTGAATCTTTTGGCTGCTGCTGGCACAGGTACAGATTGGGGACAAGTTGAAGGATTGGCTGGTGGTGGCTCAGGTATATGGGGCAATATGGTGGCTGCCGGCACAAGTACACAGATGTTTGGGGCAATATGATGGATTTGTGGCTCATCCTGGTACAGATTCAAATAAGGGCTGCTGGCATGGGTACAGATAGGCGGTAACAATATGATGGATGTTTTGACTTATGCTGGCACAGGTACAGATTTGAGACAATCTGAGTGATTGACTGCGGTTGGCACAGGTACAAACGGGGGCAATATGATAGGTGCTGGCACAGGTACATGGGGCAACAAAATATGTAGACTGTAGACCCATTTGGCAGCCTATCTCCCCAAGGGCCAAACTGTCTCATTGGCTAGATATTTCCCACCTCAAGATTGGCTAGTTTGGCAACCTCGCAAAATTAGCAGATCTTATCATGTACAGCAACCTTTAGGTTGGATTTAGTCATGAAACATATATATACATCTAATAATTACGCAGAACCCTTACAGCAGAACAGTTTGGGTTGTATTATAATTAGCCAAATAAACTGGGTTCATTATCTTTTCATATGGGACCTTTCAACTTCTACAGAAGTGATTATGTTAATTGGGTAGTCACCATCTGTTTTGTATTAATTGTCATGGGAATACAGTCATTTGTTATATATTTCTTTTCTTCCAAGTAGAAAATGAGTTAATTTTTCCTCGGTTCTGTGCTTGTGCTGCAACATTTCCCCCCTGTAACAATTCCAGTGGTGTTTGGTGAACATATCATCACATTCATACACTAAGTCAAAAACACTTGCTTAGTTTATCTGGAAATGTTACTACATGGAGTTTCCCCTAAAGGCATCTAGTGTTTCAGCATTTCTCTGACAATCATAGGTTGGCAGCCTTTGTTCAGCTAATCTGGGAACCTGTGGGGTTCAACCTAAACGTTTTGCTTTTATTTTGTAATTGAAAATACCTAATAAATTGTTTCTTATGTCAGGATCTGAGCAATTCCCTTCGCCTGACAGATATAATTATTTATAACTACATTATTTAACTGCTGCATGTTCCATTGATATTCAGTGTTTCTTCATGTTGAATCTTAGAGAATATATACTTTTTATGGACAAAATTTTTTACAGAAAATGCCATGAATATTCTATACATATGGCACAGCTTCCCTGCAACTCTTATTTCCGTCTTAATTTTCCATGTTATTAATAATTGCTCAGTCCTCATACAAGCACTTTTAAAATTTAAGTGTTTTTCTTTTCTGTTTTCATGAAATCAGCAGTTTTCACTGCTAATATCATGTATGTGTAATAGTATCACACCCTGCTGTTCTGTCCGGGTGAGGGCTGGACAGAACTGCTAAATCAGGAGATGCTTCCTGCATTTGAAAAATATCATTCATAGTAAAAAAAAATACTAACAAAATACAATAGTGCTCAAAAGCACACGCTGATAACTTTTGTTACATAGCCTCCAGTGAAACAATGCCCCCCGGTGGCCACATTTTCAAAAAACTACAGAATTCCAACTGTGTTTTCAGAGTAATCATTCTTGAGCACCTTTATGTTTGCAGATATAAAAAATGTTTCTTTGAGTATTCTTAATTGTTCAATATAATGTCTGTTTGATTATCAATCCCATGCAAGACTTAAAGGGATACTGTCATGGGAAAAAATACTTTTTTCAAAATGAATCAGTTAATAGTGCTGCTCCAGCAGAATTCTGCACTGAAATCCATTTCTCAAAAGAGCAAACAGATTTTTTTATATTTAATTTTGAAATCTGACATGGGGCTAGACATGTTGTCAATTTCCCAGCTGCCCCTGGTCATGTGACTTGTGCCTGCACTTTAGGAGAGAAATGCTTTCTGGCAGGCTGCTGTTTTTCCTTCTCAATGTAACTGAATGTGTCTCAGTGGGACATGGGTTTTTACTATTGAGTGTTGTTCTTAGATCTACCAGGCAGCTGTTACCTTGTGTTAAGGTGGCCATACACGGGCCGATAAAAGCTGCCGACAGACCGTGTCGGCAGCTTATTGGCCCGTGTATGGGGGCCCCCGACGGGCTTCCCCGATCGAGATCTGGCCGAAAGTCGGCCAGATCTCGATCGGATGGGTTTAAAAACCCCGTCGGATCGCGGCCGCATCTGTTCGTTGATGCGGTCCCGCGATCCGACCGCCCGTTTGTGAATGCTAGGATCCGATCGTTGGGCCCTAGGCCCACGATCGGATCTGCCCGATATTGCCCACCTCAAGGTGGACATATCGGAGGGAGATCCGCTCGTTTGCCGACATCGCCACACGAGCGGATCTATCAGTGTATGGCCACCTTAGGGAGCTGTTATCTGGTTACCTTCCCATTGTTCTTTTGTTTGGCTGCTGGGGGGAAAAGGGAGGGGGGTGATATCACTCCAACTTGCAGTACAGCAGTAAAGAGTGATTGAAGTTTATCAGAGCACAAGTCACATGACTTGGGGCAGCTGGGAAATTGCCAATATATCTAGCCCCATGTCAGATTTCAAAATTGAATATAAAAAAATCTGTTTGCTCTTTTGAGAAATGGATTTCAGTGCAGAATTCTGCTGGAGCAGCACTATTAACTGATTCATTTTGAAAAAAATTTTTTCCCATGACAGTATCCCTTTAAGGCAGGAGTGCCCATACTGTACTGATGCTGGGTCTACTTTTAGTGATGTTGTCCCATTATGATCTACATCCATAAAAGCATTCTGTTCCATGGAAAATATTACTTAAATATGATATTGATTTGAGAGAATTTATATTGCTATAATTAACAAACAACTATGTCTATGTAATGTAACATAATAAATATCTGAATGAAAAGCATGAAATAGGACAAGCTGTTTGTAGACAGTGTCTTGAGATCTGATCACCAGCTACTGTTACATGCCGATCTACAGTACCTTTTGGGCACCCTTGACATAAGGTGAAAGATTGCCCCACAATACAATCGGTTGGATATCAAAGCAATATGGCCAGGCAGGTGGTAGAAATTTCAGACAGAACTGCCTGGGGACCAATGATTTTGATCACTCAGTCTTATAGAAAATGTGAGCCTATATATTTCAGCACATCACCCAAATGTATTTCACTCATTAATCAGCGCTGGGTGCTCATTTATTGCATTTTCCACTCCTCTTCATTTTCCTCTCGGCTAGAAGAATTAAAAAAAAAAATAGCAAAAAAGAAACACATAAATATTCCCGTTTTTCTTCTAACAGAAACTTGATATAACAGCCGATTCTTTTATTGCTGTTGCTACTGGCTGATAGATTAGCGAGCGGATGGAGGCCCATTTGCATGCAAGATAATTCACTTGGGTAAATGATAGCACACACTGACACACACACATAAGGATGTAATGAATCACAGGGGGATATTTTTCAGGAAAAGATGGCTGACTTCTGTCAGCACAGAAAAACATAACATTTATGCATGATCCCTGTAGTGTAAAATAACCAGGGTTTTTCTTTGCATCTGGGATACATTTTGGGGGAAAAATCTAATGCCAGCTTTAAGACAACTGTTGCAGATTCCTTCATTGTCAAGCTTCTTACACAGACATTGATGAGACTTGGCTGCACAGTTCCATAAGAACCAGAAGTTTTATTAGTCAGACGGACCCCTTCTCTGAGCAGAGTAGTTAGAGCCCCAGGTTCCAGTGCCTGGTAGGGTTTAGTTGTTAGCCCAGTTCTACACAAATTGAGAAAACGCTGCAATTGTAATCCCTGGGAATATCGTATGAATACACATTACCGGATTACAAATGTACTGGAATTCATGGATGCAACACCAGGGATTACAGATAACTAGGGAACACAAACTGCCCATACGAAGTCTCTGACGAAGTCAGAAAGCGACAAAACGCGTAAGGCAAAGGTGGTGACGTCATCTCTAAGCACCCTATGAGTGTTACAGCGGATGGATCAAAGCGGGTCGGAGCCGAAAACAATACACCAGCTTGCATAGTAACACAGATTCTAGAGGGAAAGTGGAGATTTGATGTGTCCTTTTAAAACTTCTCAAATCATGGAGTAATCACTGAGTACCTCATCCTGACAATTCTCTTGAATAAATTTAAAGTCTTAAATGTGTGTAAGTAGCCAAGCAAAGCATGTGGTGGATGAAAGAAGTAATCTAGCACCCCCTAGTGAGGTTTTGGGAGAGTGCGGATCGAAGGCTAAGGCCACACTAGGCGATAGCGCCGCGATTTGACTCGCGGCGACTTTTCGCCGCGACTTTTAAGCCGCAATCGCTGGGGAAACTTTTGCGCTGGCGTCTATGGGGAATCGCGAAAAATCGCCAGCGTAAAAACACACGCGGCGATCTTTTTTCTATTGTCGCTCGAAATCGCCTAGCGAGGCGATTTCGAGCGACAATAGAAAAAAGATCGCCGCGTGTGTTTTTACGCTGGCGATTTCCCATAGACGCCAGCGCAAAAGTTTCCCCAGCGATTGCGGCTTAAAAGTCGCGGCGAAAAGTCGCCGCGAGTCAAATCGCGGCGCTATCGCCTAGTGTGGCCTTAGCCTAAAACTACCAACAACCCACTACACTTAGATTCCTTTTATGCTGCATTCTTTTTTCGCCTAGCTATCTAGAGCTGACTCATACAGACTTTGATATTGAGATTAGGCTGCTGTTCACATGGTCTTAGTTCATAGTGACTACAGAGAAATCAACTAACTCCATTTCATTAGAGTGATAACGATCCACTCTGTGCACACAATTGCATACCTCCCAACTGTCCCTTTTTCAGGGACTGTCCTCTTTTGACAGCTCAACCCGCAGTCCCTCATTTGTACTGGAAAGTCCCTCTTTTCTCTGCACTGAACAGCCAGAAAAAGAAACAAAGTTTCTCACTTAATTGGCTTTTAGCAGAGAGCCCAGAACAGCTAAGGCTAAGGCCACACTAGGCGATAGCGCCGCGATTTGACTCGCGGCGACTTTTCGCCGCGACTTTTAATCCGCAATCGCTGGGGAAACTTTTGCGCTGGCGTCTATGGGGAATCGCGCAATTTCGAGTGACAATAGAAAAAAGATCGCCGCGTGTGTTTTTACGCCGCGATTCCCCATAGACGCCAGCGCAAAAGTTTCCCCAGCGATTGCGGATTAAAAGTCGCGGCGAAAAGTCGCCGCGAGTCAAATCGCGGCGCTATCGCCTAGTGTGGCCCTAGCCTAACAGGTGCAAATAAGATACTTTGTAACAATTTTGAGACACAAAAACACAGTTTTGATAAGGAGAAATATTTTCAAACTTTCATAACCTGCCAAATTTTGTAAAACAAACATGGTAATTAGGGGGTGTGGCCAAAAAATTGCTGCGCTACGCGCGTAAAAAATTTTTTTGCCCCTCTTTTTACTTCCAAAATGTTGGGAGGTATGCAATTGTCCTATTAAGAAATATTCCTCTTAATATCTGTTATATAAGATCCATTTAATAGGGGTCTGTCACTCTCATGAAACATCCCAAATAAGGATCACAGACTATAGTCTGACATGTGGAGAGAAGGTCATAGTTGTACCAAATCTGTTATAAAGAACAATCACCAATCACATGCAAATGAACACAGCAGTATGTCTGCGTATTTGTATCAGAATTATTTATCACAGAGCTGATTAATTTTCCAGTACAGTTTTACCATGCATTCAATAACTGATCCCATTGCTGCCTCTGCAGAATACCATAAGGAGAAATATGGCAGCTTCCAATTATAGTATAACTACAAATATGCAAAGCTTGAGCCTAACATTAAGATATACTATATTATACTGTATGGCTTATTTAAGGAAATAAAAAGGTAGTTACAGGGCCAATTAACAGTGAGAGAATTATAGATTTAAGGCTCATGCGTGTCTTTAGCCTTTTAATGCCATTATTTGGTAAGAATTATGAAACTGGCAGCTTCCATGTAACTGCAGCGATGTTACTGGATCTGATTTTTTACCAACATTTTCCTGCCATAAAACTGTATCAATCCGCCAGATCTGATCTCCATGTAACTCCATAGTAATGATAGGAGATGTGGCTCTGTGCCTGCTTGGATCCTCACTGTCAGATGCCAAAAGTTAACTGTGCAGTGCAGAGCATTTTGGCTGTGTGATGTTCTAACGTAAAAGTAAAATTCACGAGTTTATTCGGCAGCCAATAGAGGGCAGCATAGGGCTTATTTAAAATAGCCTACGCTACAGTTCTTCGTCTAAACTTTAATATTTTTATGGCTCACAGAGGTTTTAGGTCTTAAAGTATGCCAATATCTCTAGAATCATTTAGCATAAATAAGGTTGAGCTAACATGTCAGTGTATGTTTAAAAAGAGCTCACAGAACTGGTTAAGAATAGTAGTTGAACAACAGCTAATGGGCCACAGGTTGCACCACCCTATATATAAACCCAGAGCCCAAAGTAATCATTTGAAAAAAAAAGTTCTTTATTTTTTCCATGTATCAGGCCCAGTATCTTAAATGCACATGTTTGCAGAGCAAATGACAGGTGAAAAAGAAGTCCATAAATAGACTGGGGCCATCAAAATGCTTTAGAGGACTGTAATTGGCCCACAGGTTCTCAGAAGGATAGCCTTAGAGATTAACTGACAAAAAAATTGGGGAATTTTTAATAGATCCAAAAAGATAAAGATGACTTCTATATGAGACTTTTATAAGAAGACAATATGTGAGCATGCTATACATGAAGTGAATACACTACACTGTCCGTCTATTTCTCAGTGGGAGACCTCGTGATTGGCCTGCGCGTGACTGGCTTACTATAATCAGAGGGGCTGCATTCAGTGTTATTAACAGCTTGCTGTGATGTCCAGCTGATTACATTGTGGATCATGTATCTCTACTATGGACAAGCACAGGGCTTTCACATGGGGAATTCTATATGCATTTGACTACAAATCTGTATAAAGCTGGGAAAAATAATAATAGCTCTGGGAAAGTACTGGGGTAACTGCCGCGCAAAAATTGTCATGCACAAACATGAGGGAGACTGGAAAGACACAAGGCATGAAGCGACAGGATGAACACTTTTATTATAAGTCCAAAACTGTTAACCCTTAACATCTGGGTAAATGACAAATACTGATTTTTAGAGAAGACATAAACTTTATATTTAATTTAATATTAATCATGTTTCAAATGAAGGGTGGGCGCGTCCTAATGGTACCTGCCGGTAGGAGGGGCACAACCAATCACAGCCCTGCAGTCACATAAGCACAGACAGGCTTCAGTTCCCTATCAGGTCCTAGCTGCTGATTAGTTCCTGTCCTACAGTCAGGGCTGTATTTAGGTACGATGCCTCCCTAGGCATTGAACTTAAACACGCCCCTACTTTGTGCGTGCTGATGTCACTTGACTTATTCAGTGGAAGTGATGTCAGTGCAACGAGCGCATGACGTAATTTCCGCATTTTTCCTCAAACCCCCTACCCTTCACCCCCTTAGCTCCGTCACTGGATTTCCTATGGAAATCTGTGGCGGAGGATGGGGAGGGTTTTAAAAAAACAAAAACTAAATAAATAGGCACCCCGAGGGCCTCCCCCAAAACCATGCCGCCTTAGGCACAGGTCCTCAGGGGCCTCTATACTGTATAGATACGGCCCTGCCGCCAGCTCCCATGCATAGTCTGGAAATTCAGGCTGAAACACTGCTTTTTAAAGCACAATTATTTTATATCTAAATGAGTATAACGCACTGGTAAGTTGTTATTATGTACATGAAATGTCTACTTTAAAGGTTTAGATGGTAATTATGCACTTTATACTGACTGAGAAAACAAGCATACCAGGTGTGTTCTATTCACACATACAGATGTGGTCTTTGGTGGCTGGAGATCAGATAAGCTGGCATATTAAATGCAACATTGTGCACTCAAGAGAGTGAAGAATGTGGAGTGAAAGGCCATTACTTACCGGCGCTAAGCCTCCTGTTCTCTACAGAAAGCATTGCAAATAGAGAGAAAGGCAGAAAAGGGAGTTAGTTGTTAAGCAGGACACAAAACAATAAACACAAAAACAGAAGCATATCATATCAATCCTATATAATTCAAACATAAGTCATTAAGATGGGAATTAGAAGCAAGAGCATTTCCTCAGTTTAGATTCATTCTGCTGCTCACTTTACTTTGTCTCTGCCCTTAAGATGAAGCAAGATATTCTATATACTATAAAAACAGCTATGGGCTTAAACTTTGGCACTTGGAAATATATTAAGTGCCAAATTTTGTACATAACTTCTGTAACAGAATACGCAGAACCTTGCTTTTGGCCTTGGTTGCTGGTATTGATGAGGTGCTGGTGCAAAGTATGTATATATCCCTTTTTTTCTCTTCCAAGCAATATAAATTGGGCGGTATAATAACTTAATCTTCTACAATGTGTAATATGGACAACAGGTATAGTATCCATTATACGGAAACCCATTATCCAGAAAGCTCCAAATTACAGAAAGGCTGTATAATCCAACTTTTTAAAAATTTCCTTTTTCTCTGTAATAATAAAACAGTATCTAGTACTTCATCCAAACTAAGATATAGCAAAAACAGCTTATTGTGTCTGTTAATTGTTTACATGATTTTCTAGTAGTATAAAAGTAGGAAGATCCAAATTAGGATCTGTTATCCGGAAAACCCCAGGTCCACTGCATTCTGGGTAACAGGCCCCATACCTGTAGAATATATTGCTTATAACATCTCCCATAGTATTTATGTGTCTCTAACTGGTTAGACCTTCATTTTAGTGCTGGAAAATGATTTATCAGTCAGCAAGGCTACATACAACTCTCCAACATGCCTCTTTCATTCAGAACTTGTGGCCTTGACTGCTAACGTTACACTCAGAACAAGGCTTAACATATTCATACTTTAACTCTGAATTAAAGTCAAAAGAGTGGCAAAACTGTTTGGGGATTAGTTAGTAGTAGCACCTTTAAAATATCCTACTTAGTACAGTCACATACAAGGCAGGCAAAGTCCTGCTTGTTTTATTATATTTCCTCTTTAAAGTGCAACATTGCAGTTGTGCAGCTGTAGTGGTGCCTCCTTTCATGCTACCTTGACTATCTCTGTGTCTCTGAGTGGTATATTTAAATTATGATGCCATGTGGCCTGAAATGTGGACACCAGATGAACTACACATGAACGTCCAGTTGTGAGCTCCATGCAAGCACAAAGAGCCAACAGAATTGTTTTCTTTTTTCTCACACAACAAAGGATGTCGGCAGAAGATGCAATACATGTCTTATTTATAAAAATTACATTTTTTGTCTCCTTTTTTTTTTCCTTATGAAACATATCAGGCTGGAAGTGACGCCTTCCTTCCTCTGTCTGGTATTTCAGAAAATAGCACTTGAAATGATATTGATGGTAAAACCATCAATATGAATAGTTCCAACAGATACAGAAAGCCAGGTTTTTAGAGTGATGAAGCTATTTCATTCCATTCTCCTGGATCAGACATCTTCCCCCGCCTTCCTCAACATCTACCGCATAGAAAAGTGCAGCAGGTCATGCAAGGACGACCACATCTACTTCTTTGCTTGGGACCATTCACAAGAAAGGCACAGGGATGGTGATGAACACACTGCTATGGTGCTTTATTATTCAGCAGGTATATTAACATGCCATTGTAAAGACCCAAATAAAGGCATATTATCCACACAATTTAAATAGAATAAGTAGAGGGTGGCTTTGGTGCTGATGAGCTTGCATCTTTCATTACTTTCATTCTCATCCCCAAATTGCCCTTAATCCGCAGTATTGTGATATATGACAACTGGCACTTATTCAGCAGTAAAACATATATTTAAGTTTTTCAATTAAAAGACTTTCGTTTTGCCCTCTACCCTTTCAATGATTTCCTGATTTACCATTGCAGTGAATGTAATACAGAACTCCAGCCAAGTGCTCAAACAGATGACATTTTGCATAATCATAGAAGCTGTAATTCTAAGCAACATTACAATATACTTTAATTAGCATTTTTTAAAATCATTTGAAAGTTATTTGTTATAAAATTACTACTGAATCTGTCTTTTTGAGTCCATTGTTGTCCTCTGCACTGCTGGTACAGGTATGGGATCTGTTATCAGGAAACCCGTTATCAAGAAAGCTCTGAATTACGGAATGGCCATCTCCCATAGATTCCATTTTATCCAAATAAACCACATTTTTAAAAATGATTATCTTTTTCTGTGTAATAATAGAACCATACCGTTATACTTATCCAAACTAAGATATAATTAATCCTTACTGCAAGAAAAATCAACCTATTGGGTTTATTTAATGTTTACATGATTTTCTAGTAGACTTAAGGTAGGACAATCTAAAATATGGAGCATTCTGGATAAAAGGTCCCATACCAGTTTTAAATAGATTTACCACTGAAAATGAAGCGAGTCAGCTAAGAGTCAATTTGCCACAATGTCGTCAAAAAGTATTATTGTCCATCACAGGTCTGTAATTCAGAGATTTGTAGGACTTGGAATATGGGTTATAGGAGAAATGACTGCAATGGTAAATGTCAGGATGAGCAGTGACTAAATTACATTCTTCACATACAGTATATTGGAAAGTTGCATACAATTATTTATTAAACTACTAGTTGTATTATTATTATTATTATTATTATTATTATTATTATTAACTTAAATAATTTAGCTGGTTTAAGCTCTTTTGGATTTCTGACCTTTTTGGTTTCAATACACATTTTGTGGTATAACCAATCCACCTTTTGCAATGTAACCATTTGCCAAAGGTGACCTTACTAATTTATAATGCTGTTGATACTACCTCAGATTCATCATTTAAGGGTTGCCTGGAATAATAATGACTTCAATAGGCATCAACTAATACCAAAGGTTCCCAAAAGCTTAGGCAAAGGCAGATAAGTTGCATACCTTCCAAATGTCCCTTTTTCAGAGGGACAGTCCCTCTTTTGACAGCTCAACCTGCAGTCCCTCATTTGTAATGGAAAGCCCCTATTTTCTCTGCACTGAACAGCCAAAAAAAGAAACAGCTTCTCGCTTAATTGGCTTTTAACAGAGCGCAGAATAGCTAACAGGTGCAAATAAGATACTTTGTAACAATTTTGAGACAAAAAAAAAAAAGTTTAAATAAGGAGAAATATTTTCAAACTTTCATAACCTGCCAAATTTAGTAAAATGAACATGGTTATAAGGGGGTGTGGCCACAGAAAGGGGTGCGCCAAAACATTTCGCTGGGGTACATGCGAAAAAAAAATTTTGTCCCTCTTTTTACTTCCAAAATGTTGGGAGATATGAAGTTGGAAAATATTTGGAGAATGCCTACTTGTTCTCTTATTTGGACCAGCTTTAAGGTCAATTATGGTGTAAATTGGGGGTCCAAACCAGTTCAGCATTTCAGTATCACTAACATGGGCTCTATACACGTGGTTAACATTCAGTAGTGCCCTGCTTGCCCAGCCATGGTTTTGTGCAAAATAGAAAAGGAAATATTAAAGTTCCGCTTAGAAAAAAATATCTCATGACACCAAACAATGAAAACTTCCATGGACCAATAATAAAAGAGTGCTCCAGTGTGCCTGGCTGTGAAGAGAGGTCTCGGCCTGTGTGGCAGTTGCTTGCTCACTGCCAATTAATGTCTACATTTTAAAGGGTGTCATAGCAACAAGGCCTTTCAAGTACTGAATTGGCAGTCTTGTAGGAGGCTTTCCATTGGACATAACTGTACAAAGCCACAAACAATGGCAGCCTACAGAAAGATGCATTGCACAGAATAATTCTATTAACCTTAAAAAGTAGCAGGAACTTGAGAAAAGAGCTGATAAAAGAAATATCAAGGGTAATGTCCGCAGCGGGAGTCTGGGAATCCACCCAGTTGCTTTTTCTTTCTACTTTTGTGTTTGACATTTTCCCTTTAGCTTCCTTTTTCTCATGCCTGGTAGATATTACTTATCCCAAGAAAATGGACACACATAGCAAATCAAGGATTAAGTCTCATGGCGATAAATTGTTCTAACTTCTTGCATCAGCTTAGTGGGAAGCAGGAGAACAGGTCAGCAAACCTCGTTCTCATGGAAGATAAAAGTGCAAAGATAATCAAGGCCCTTTATTTGTGTTTAGTTAGATTGGATGATTTCATGCTGCAAGCTGTAGCCCAACCAGTATCTCACAAGAAACATGAACTCAACTCAATGAATGCGGCTCCCAGACGCCTCAAAGCAGGTGCTTCTTTTTTTTCTTGGCTTGGGGGGGGAGGGGTTGCTTGCATAAAGACCTGATGTACTGCCAAACAGAGCCTCCTCCTCCAGAGCCAACTTCAGGAGATTAGTCGCTCCAAAGAAGAGGCGATTAGTCGCCGACTAAATCTCTCCGAATCTCCCAGTGTGACCTTACCCTTAGCCGACAGGAGGCTGTTTGGCAGTACATCAAGTCTTTATGCAACCCCCCCCCCCCCCCCAAGCCAAGAAAAAAAAGAAGCACCTGCTTTGAGGCCTCTAGGAGCCGCATTCAACTAATTTTCCAGTCTGACATAAGACTAAAATGAGAAATATTTTACAGGCATTTACTATGACTGGTGACAATTTTTTCTTGAGCAAATAAGACACCCTTTTCTCAATAATAAAATAATTTGTTTTGCTGTATGAGCATGCCTATATACAGGGTTTTCTTGCTCTTTTTTCTTTGACTTTACTAAGTTACAGTGGGGCCCATTTATGAAGAATGGACAAATTTGCACCTGGACAGTAACCCATGGCAACCAATCATAGGTCTGCTTTCATTCCGCAACATATAGCTGGGTGAAAAAAGCCACTCACTGACTGGTTGCTATGGGTTACTGCCCAGGTGCAAATTTACCCATTGTTTATAAATAAGCCCCACTAAGTACAAACTTTTATAAATATGCTGATTAGCTCTCTGTAATGGATGATATTTGTGCTTGTAATACACTTCATTAACGGAACGAAAGTCTTTTAAATAAAGTAATGAAAGTAGAATGTACTGTGTACTGCCGCACTGGTAAAACTGATATGTTTGCTTCAGAAACTCTACAATAGTAGCTGTGCTGTGTAGCCTGGGGGCAGCCATTGAAAGCTGAAAAAGGAGAAAAGGCACAGGTTGCACAGCAGAAAATAGATAAGCTCTGTACTATACAACGGGATTTTTCAGAACGTATCGGTTATCTACTGAGTATCCTGTGCTTGAATGGCTGCCCCCATAGCTACACAGCAGCTTGTTTATATAAACAAATCCGATTTACCAATGCAGGGCAACAGTACATTATATTGTCATTCCTTTAAAAACATTAATTTTTTTGGTGTTACTGTTTCTTTAAATAGACAATAAAATATTTTGCATACCTTATATGCCTTTGTGTTTTCTACTGTCCCAGAGGTGCAGTTTTGTAGGTACTGTTTTGGCCAGGTGACACATACATCGATTGCAGGCAGGTCACTGCGGTAGCCTTTTAAATGGCGAACTTGAGCAGAAACAGATGCCAAACAGCCCAAGAGACTATTTTATTAAATGAACTGCTTTCAATTGCAGGCTTCAGTGAAACGTGGCGGAAAGGAAATGTCAATTGTCTGTATGGTGGCAGGGAAAGGAAGTGGCATTAAATAGAGTGTTTTCCTACTGCATTAATACTAGCCACTCTGTTACTGAACCTAGCTGTTAAATCCCATTCCTCTTCCTATGTGAATTACTGGAGAGCAAAAGCTTATATATATATAGAAATAACTTATATAATGACATTAATGCCAAGAATATTGTGGGTGGGATGTGGACTCAAGTGGCATGGGTTAGGCTCTAGAATAAAAGATTCACTGAATCTAAGATTAAGTTCAGGATTTTGCTAAAGCCAACACTTGCAAGATCCTGCCGGATCCTAGAAACCTTATTGCTTGCATGACATGTTATATAAGGAATAATGTACTCCATATGGTTTAATATTACCAAGGATTTCCAATAGAAGGGGCTGAACGAACCTACTACGCTCACAGACTTTAGAATGTCACAATATCACAATGTATGAGCATGTACAAATTTTAAAAAGCAGCATATGGCACTTTGGCAAGAACTGCAGCTGGACTTGTGAAAGTGCCCAGGACTTGAGAATGCACATAGCTGCAGTTTTGGATGATGATTGCCTCATGTATGCCAACTTACAGTTATTCACAAAAGGAGAAAATCTGACCAGAGCAAATTGAGCTATTCCACTTTATGGACTCATTGACACAGCAAGGAGCTGGTGGTATTGCAAAAGTGTGACCTCATTACTACATACAGTACCTCCCAACATTTTGGAAATGGAAAGAGGGACAAAAGGCACATAATTTTGACCACGCCCATTTTTGTGGCCACACCTCCTAATTACCATTTCCATTTTACAAAATGTGGCAGGTCATGAAAGGTTGAACACATTTCTGTGGTTTTTATGTGTTATTGCAGTTTGGCTAATGAAGTTGAATTTCCCTATAAGCTGCACGGTTTCCCCAAAAGACCTGCTAACCTTAAATTGTTACAAAATTATCTATTCTGGGCTCTCTGCCAAAAGCCAATTAAGTTAGAAACACTGTATCTTTTTCTGGCTGTTCAGTGCAGGAGATCAAAGAGAAAGTCGGGACATTTCAGTAACAATAAGGGACTGCGGGTTGAGCTGTCAAAATCCTGAAAAAAACCGGACAGTTGGGAGGTATGTTACTATGGTAATAAATAGAGGTTTCATAAACAGGCATCATTCCCCCAACCCCCAGGGTAGAACAATCACCATGCATGTTACTCTCATATCAGATACTTATAAGATGTGATTGCCTACGTCCACATCAGGAAAATAAATGCAAAACAGAAGAAGCCTTAGGGGATTTTGGGCTTCCAATTAAAACGGAAAGGCAAATCAAATTACTTTGATATATAAATAAATAAATGAATTTATTTTGTTTTAGCCATCACTCCCCCCCCTGAAGCCTCTGACAACTTTCATTAAACAGAACCATCCATTTTATGGGAAAGTGGACATACTAATTAAAAGCTGTTAACAGGAGACAATGTATATCATTGCACCCTGATTTTATATATATATATATATATATATATATATATATATATATATATATATATATATATATATATATATATATATATATATATATATATAAAATGAGAAAAATAAACGGCAGCGCTCACCATATAACCCACGCTATGGTATTAACCTGTTTCTAGAAACACCCATCTGCCAGCGCTCGGTATAACCCACAATCTGGAGGTGATCAGCTGCTATAAATGAAGAAAAGCCAATATGCGTACACAAAACGTTAAGGCGCTGGCCAGCACCTTAGACCGTGCCCTGGCAATCTTCTTTTTGTATACATATATATAATAATAATAAAGGCAGAATTGCAGAGATAACTGTGCTACTGTGTGGAGTGTAACATTCAGTGGCCTGTATAAAAATAATTTATTATGAGAACTAAATGGTTTGGTCTGTATTTGTGGTTTCATCCTCTACTCGTCCTAGAAACCAGATGGGTTAGCGGAAATGTCTCATTAAGGACTGCAGAGTGCATGTAGAGTTGGAAATTCAAAATATGCCCCAGATTTTCTATTTCAGAAACATTCAGGAGTTTGTGGAAGAGATAGAAACTCCAGAAAATAAATAAATGTTAGTTTTTTATGTGATTTCTAGAGGTTTTGCCCTGTGAGGCTGGCCCCTTTCTGCTGCAGAGAACTGGTGAGAGGTTTCAGCTTTTTCCTTGCTTGTGAAATGGATCAAGGCAAGGAGATTAAGCCAAAATAACAACACTTCAGTATTACTGTGTTTCCCTGTTCATAGCCAAATATTTAACAAAAAAATGATACTCTGATCTATTGTAGCCTTGGCTGTGCATAGACAGCAAAAATAAGTGGTTACTAAAGCATTACACCAGTTAGTACTGAAAATCTATACATATAATCTTCAAGATTATTTATTACATTGAAAAGGGTTTCTGGAGTGCTGTAGGAAACTTCTGCTACAGAGCACCACAACATATGCAAACTACCTACTCTAGAATGAAGGCAATCATTTCCATTTCAAGGAAATTGGGTAGTGAGCTGGTAGTGAGATAGTATTGTATAACACATTGGGAGCACCAAAGGTTGCAGTTCTTGGTCTACAACAAATGATATTCAGCCAGTCTTGTAATGACCTGAAATCTAGAGATGTTATGAGCTAATTCTTACAGAATTATAGCTTTTCTATAAAAGAACCAACATTATCTGCAACACTGATCACGGATAAAAGAAAATATTGTGATTCCCCCCCGTATACTCAAAGTGCCCATTTATATGTTACAAATGAATTAATGGCTCAAAGAACAAAGGGCACAAAAGAATCAATCACCCAACACACTGCTTCAAAGAATCACCAGCAGCACAAAGGAAGGATAACAGCCATGGGGGCATGGAGTGACACTATGGTGACTGCCAAATTCTTTATGTTTGTAAAGAAGAGAACTACAAAGGGACACAAAAGTTCTTTATTTTTTGCAACATTTCTGCCTGCATACATCTAATATATCAGCCTACCACCCTCTACAAAAATGTTCAATCACTTCGTAGAGAAATTATGTCTTGAGTTTCTTAAAACACTTAGGGGCCAGTAAAGCTTTAGCCACCACAGCCTAAAAACCACAAGTGTAATGTACAAGCAACAAAGTCTTTATGCCTCCTGCTGATGAAATGCCATCTACAGAGTACAAACAGATGTCTGTGAATAGGAGCATTGAGGCTATGCAGTTCTCTCACTCTTGGCCTGGTACTTCTTGCAGTTTGCCTTATTGTCACAAGTCTTGTCCTTGTGGAAGTCTAAGGGTTAAGCTGGCCATAGACTCAAAGATCCGCTCGTTTGGCGACATCGCCAAACGAGCGGATCTTTCCCCGATATGCCACTAACAGCATGGCTATATCGGGGGTAATTCAAACTTTCGGCCGTATGGCCGAACAATCGAATTACGATACGCCAAGGGGCTCCGACAGGTCGGTCGGGTAAAAATCCAACCTTCCCGATCGATATCGTGGCCAGATATCGATCGGGAAGACCCTTCGGAAGCCCCCATACACGGGCAGATAAGCTGTCAAATCGGTCCAAACGACCGATATCGGCAGCTTTATCTGCCCGTGTATGGCCACCATTAGTCCACACGAGGAGATTTGAGAGATTTAGTCGCCTGGTGACTAATCGCCTCTTCTCCTGGGCGACAATCTCCCTGAACTGCCTTCGCCTGTCTTCCCATCCGCTACAATGAAAAGTCGCCTGCACTAAAGCACACACAACGCTTCGTTTTCCGAGGAAACTTCGGGCGACTTCGGAAAACGAAGCGCCTCTGTGCTTTAGCGCAGGCAACTTTTCATTATAGTGGATGGGAAGACACGTGAAGGCAGACAAAATCTCCTCGTGTGGACTAACCCTTAAGAGCCATTAGCTCCCCTAACCACTTATGTTTGCCTCAACAATAGCCACAGCAACAGCCACCTCAGACAATGGAGCCAAAGAATGGAAAGAAATTCTCCAAATCTCATTCCCCTGTGGGTCATGTTCAAGATCCCAGATTAGTACAATACAACCATTCTGCTCTGCACTTTCCCTTTATTTACGTTCACTTATGCTGCCACTTACATTAGGCAGACTTTCAATTGTACTAATAATAACACCTGAAACCAAGTAATTAAAAATACAATGGTGGGGAGAGAATGAAGTAAAAACCAGCAGATAGAAGCTTGTTTTTAGTATCACACAGCATGTAAACTCTTTTTTTTAATTTGGTTTTAATTTTCCAAAGAAACAGCTTCAAATGGATTTAATTTTCTTCTTTCAGTATACATTAATATGTACCTCCCCCAATTTATGTGCTGCTGTGTTAATTCCAAACACTTGAAACATTGTATGCAATCTCCCGTCCATCTGGAATCCCTCCCTCCTATGGTCCCAATCTCACAGTCTGTGGGCCCACACAATAGTGTCCTATGTTCATAGGGGAATGCTGCCCTCTGGGAAGTTCTCCAGCTCTGGCCTTCTCCCCACAGTAAATAATAAAGGGCCCGTTTGTACTGGCAGGCTGGCTCTGCTGCTGCCTGAATCTCACAGGGAGGGGGGTGATAAGAACAAGGTTGATCACTAGACATCTTTCCATTTGGGCTTAAACAAAATGTGAGGCAAAGCTCAACCTTGGAAGAAAATTAGGGCAATGGAAAATGTCCACAGAAGAAATCATCGAGGCACAGACAGAGCGGGACAGCATACAGTGTAAGCTCTATCTTATCTAATATTTCATGTGCCCCAGTTATAATAACCTACAGATGCACCTTGGCACCAGATGATGCACCATTTAGGGGTTAAAGCCCAATATTTTCCTTAATGGCACATTGTTGTAAAGATTAACATAATTTATTGCCTGCACACAGAATAACAATGCTTAAACAGTGCTCATATAGCTATCTTTGGAAAAGGTTGCATCCATTATATATTTTCTGGGATCAGTGTGACTTTCTGTACTCAGCTGCTGATAGAAACATGGCTGGGATTCTAGTCACTGCATCTGAATTAGAACAACAGTCCCACAAGATTCATGACAAGTTCAATTAATCTTTATCTGAAAAGGTTATTCGCAGCTCTGCTGGAATAAAAGCCAACATATATTATATTAATACAACCAAATACACAAGATTTACCTTTTCTGTGTCTTCTAATTGGAGTTATGTAATATAGTTTGCAAGTTTTTGGTTTGCTTTAAAGGGGTGGTTCACCTTTAAGGTAACTTTTAGTATGATATTGAATGATCAATTCTAAGCAAGTTTTCAATTGGTCTTCATTATTTATTTTTTATAGTATTTTAGTTAAAACTGACTCCTTGTAGGTTTCTAATGGGCGTTGCTAACCCCATCCTAAAATTCAAATGCTCTGTAAGGCTACAAATGTATTGTTATTACTACCTTTTTTTCCTAATCTTTCTATTCAGGCCTCTCCTATTCATATTCCAGTCTCTTATTCAAATCAGTGCATGGTTGCTAGGGGAGTTTGCTGTAGATGGCATTTTCATTGCTGAAATTGCAAACTGGAGAGCTGCTGAATAAAAAGTTAAACAATCCAAAATCCTTAAATAATAAAAAATTAAAAACAATTGCAAATTGTCTCAGAATATCACTTTCTACATCATACTAAAAGTTCTTTTAAAGGTGAACAACTCCTTTAAGGGGAAGAAGAGAAACAAATGCACCACCTTTACCACTGTGATTGAGATCTTATTTAGTAACATACAATAGGTTGTAAACGCACTCATCATCCCTGAGCTGGGCCAAATCAGTATGATCCAGTTGTTTGGACCCTGTTACATGGTCCCCTTATCAGATTTAAGCCTAAGAAGAGCTGTTAGATGAGCACCACATCTTGGAGGAGTAAAAAGTAGTGTGTATATACTATAGTGCCTACACTGTATATCTTTCATCTTCATCTTAAGGTCCCCATACATTGCCAGATATAAGCTGCCAACAGATTAAGTTGGCAGTTTATTGGCAGGGATGGGCGAATTTGACCTGTTTCGTTTCGCCAAATATCCGCCGCCGGCGAAATGTCGCAGATGCCCATTAAAGTCTATGGGCGTCAAAAAATTTGTTGCGTGGCAAAATGTTTTTTTTGACGCACGTCTTTTTTTTTTTTACGCACGCCGCCATACAAGTCTATGGCTGTCATTTTTTCAGTGAAACGAGGTGAAAAAATTTGCCCATCCCTATTTATTGGGCAGTATATGGGGCCCTAAGACCCATGATCAGATCAACATGACATTGCCCATCTCAAGGTGGGCATATTGGGGAGAGAACAGCTAGCCAGTCTCTGTATGTACTGCCACCCTTAAAATGGGCAGATAGTTTATCTACTGAGTAGGGTTTAGAATCATGGGAGTGAATGCAAGCCAATAAAGCCAGATCTGAAAAAATGAGCTTGGTCATTATGGCTTCATTTGTACTTCTTGAATAGGTACATTTCTTTCCTACAAATTATTGCACCCTCTAGCAGCTCAGTGCCTTTACCAGTATACAATAATAGATAATACAATTGAAGAGAAAAAAAAGTATAATAGGCACATCTAAAGGTTACAGATTACATGAAATTTACTGGAATAGTTTTATTCTACTTTTTCTTTGAAAGACTCCTTAATGATTAAAATGAGCATATTTTGAATGTCTTTTAAAGTTTTATTTTCTACATCAATGCTAATCAGTCATTCTGAGGCAAAAAAATGCTTTTTTTCATCCCAACAAAGCTCTGGAGCCTCTCTCTCTGCTAATGCTGAATAATTCAAATCAGCATGAAAATTTTAAAACTTTCAAGATTTCATTAAAATTCATTTCCCCCTTTAGAGAAATCTCTTTGGCAGAGTCACATGTAGGACAAATTGCACACTCCACAAGACAGTGAGTCTGTTATTTCCTTCTGCAACCGTCGGCACAACTGAGATTGGATCATATACTGCTTCTTCGCTAGACACCGAATGAAGTGTGAGATATTGAGAAGCTCTCATCAAAATAATGTCTGAGGGTAATGATTACAATGATGATAATAGTGATAGTGAATGGAGTAGTTAAAATAATCATATTCAATTGAGTCCTCCTTTGGAAACGCTAATGTTACCATAGATAAATATAATTTACTACAATGATCTTGTCTCAGAGACTGACTTAGCTTCTGGTACAGCCTCTGCAATACAGCCGTACCTATATGAAGCCCACATACCTGTAACCTAGCTACTTTATTCACTAAGGGGCCGATTCACTATGGGTCGAATATCGAGGGTTAATTAACCCTCGATATTCGACTAGGAACTAAAATCATTCGACTTCGAATATCGAAGTCGAAGGATTTAGCGCAGATAGTACGATCGAACGATTATTCCTTTCGATCGAATGATTAAATCCTGCGAATTGAACGATTCAAAGGATTTTAATCCAACGATTGAAGGAAAATCCTTTGATCAAAAAAAGTTAGGCAAGCCTATGGGGACCTTCCCCATAGGCTAACATTGACTTCGGTAGCTTTTAGATGCTGAACTAGGGGGTCGAAGTTTTTTTTAAAGAGACAGTACTTCGACTATCGAATGGTCGAATAGTCGAACGATTTTTACTTCGAATCCTTCGATTCGAAGTTGTAGTCAAAGGTCGAAATAGCCCATTCGATGGTCGAAGTAGCCCAAAAAAAACTTCGAAATTCGACGTTTTTTACTTCGAATCCTTCACTCGAAGTTAGTGAATCGGCCCCTAAAAGTCAGACTACAGCAGCTGCTTCCTTGTGATCAAATAAAAAAACTGCCTGTTTGGATAGATGGAGTGGACTGCTGCACTTGGACATGATATCATGTTTGTTAAAGCATTTTACAGGGGGATCTACTTGTGGGATCTCACTTGGATTTTCCATTAAAACTCACTTGCTGGTAAAATGGAGTGTCCTAAAATCATTTAAAATGCTCACTGTTTAGGTACAAATTACATCTGTCCACAGGATAACAGACCAGAAAAGAGCATTCCTTCTATGGGAAATGTTACCTTTTTCTTTAACACAGATGTTTTCAGACTTTTTGAACTTATTTGCGGTTTATCTGCGTCCATAAGTTCATAATGGGCTTACGGACATTAAGGAAACTGTTACACCCAGCTATAGTTCCAGTGGTGTACGTGACAGCATACCTCCCAACTGCCTCGTCCCGATTTAGACAGCTCAACTCGCAGTCCCGGATTGTTACTGAAATGTCCAGAGTTTCTCTTTGATCTCCTGCACTGAACAGCCAGAAAAAGATACAATGTTTTTTTCAACTTAATTGGCTTTTGGCAGAGATCCCTGAACAGCTACCAGGTGCACTTAGATCATTTGTAACAATTTAAGATAAGCAAAGAAACAATTGTAACAATTTAAGATAATCTCTTGGGGGAACTGAGACTTACAGCTTAAAGGGCAGATTCTGAATTCATATTTTTCATCTGTCTACACAAATGAGGAATCAGTAAGTGAAGGTTTCCTTCTTAACAGTCCCAATTCTAGTAATACAACTAATGATGCATGGTTCACACATGATGAAATTCAAAAGAGACTTGAACATGTTAAGATTAACAAAGGTCCAGGGCCAGATGGTATTCATCCCAGGGTAATTAGCGAGCTTAGCTCTGTGATTGCCAAACCTCTTTACTTAATTTTTCAGGATTCATTGAGATCTGGCATAGTGCCGAGAGACTGGCGAATTGCTAATGTGGTGCCTCTATTCAAAAAAGGATCCCGTTCTCAGCCTCAAAACTATAGGCCAGTTAGTCTGACGTCACTGGTAGGAAAGCTTTTCGAAGGGTTAATAAAGGATAAGATACTGGACTTCATAGCAAATCATAATACTATGAGTTTGTGCCAGCATGGTTTTATGCGTAATAGATCTTGCCAGACTAACTTAATTTCTTTTTATGAGAATGTAAGTAGACACCTCGATTCTGGGATGGCAGTGGATGTGATTTACTTAGATTTTGCTAAAGCATTTGATACAGTGCCACACAAAAGGTTACTGGTTAAATTAAGGAATGTTGGCCTGGAACATAGTATTTGTACCTGGATAGAGAACTGGCTAAAAGATAGACTACAAAGAGTGGTGGTAAATGGAACATTTTCTAATTGGACCAATGTTGTTAGTGGAGTACCGCGGGGCTCTGTACTAGGTCCCTTGCTTTTCAACTTGTTTATTAATGACCTGGAGGTGGGCATTGAAAGTACTGTTTCTATTTTTGCAGATGATACTAAATTGTGCAGAACTATAGGTTCCATGCAGGATGCTGCCACTTTGCAGAGTGATTTGTCTAAACTGGAAAACTGGGCAGCAAACTGGAAAATGAGGTTCAATGTTGATAAATGCAAGGTTATGCACTTTGGCAAAAATAATATAAATGCAAGTTATACACTAAATGGCAGTGTATTGGGAGTTTCCTTAAATGAGAAGGATCTAGGGGTCTTTGTAGATAACACGTTGTCTAATTCTGGGCAGTGTCATTCTGTGGCTACTAAAGCAAATAAAGTTCTGTCTTGCATAAAAAAGGGCATTAACTCAAGGGATGAAAACATAATTATGCCTCTTTATAGGTCCCTGGTAAGGCCTCATCTGGAGTATGCAGTGCAGTTTTGGAATCCAGTCCTTAAGAGGGATATAAATGAGCTGGAGAGAGTGCAGAGACGTGCAACTAAATTGGTTAGAGGGATGGAAGACTTAAATTATGAGGGTAGACTGTCAAGGTTGGGGTTGTTTTCTCTGGAAAAAAGGCGCTTGCGAGGGGACATGATTACACTTTACTAATACATTAGAGGACATTATAGACAAATAGCAGGGGACCTTTTTACCCATAAAGTGGATCACTGTACCAGAGGCCACCCGTTTAGACTAGAAGAAAAGAACTTTCATTTGAAGCAACGTAGGGGGTTCTTCACAGTCAGGACAGTGAGGTTGTGGAATGCACTGCCGGGTGATGTTGTGATGGCTGATTCAGTTAATGCCTTTAAGAATGGCTTGGATGATTTTTTGGACAGACATAATATCAAAGGCTATTGTGATACTAAGCTCTATAGTTAGTATGGGTATATAGAATTTAATTAAAAGTAGAGGGGTGTATGTATGGATGCTGGGTTTTCATTTGGAGGGGTTGAACTTGATGGACTTTGTCTTTTTTCAACCCAATTTAACTATGTAACTATGTAACTATGTAACCTTCATTAGCAAAACTGTAATAACACATAAAAACCCATAAATGTGTTCAAACTTTCATAACCTGACAAATGTTGTAAAATGAAAATGGTAATTAGGGGGTGTGGCAAATGTTTTTATCTCTCTTTCTATTTCTGAAATGTTGGGAGGTGTTCTCCTACTAATTTCACCTCCAGACATGCCTCATCCCCTGCTCCCCAGTCCTGTGAGCTGCATCCATGTTGTCGGTGTACCTGATTGTGGTACATCAACTGAACACAGTCTACAGAAAGAATCTCTCACATTAACAACATTCACAATGATTATCCTTCTAAAGGATATTCAGTTCAACCTTTATTCAGGGCCGCCTAAGAGCATAACAAGGTTTAAAAATCATTCAGCTATAAGACAGCAAATTCATTTTCACCCCAAATATCTCCTTAAATGACCCTTAAGCTGGGCTTTTAGTTGTATCTAGACAGCAAGTCTCCCCACCTACCCTAACTGACACAGAGGTGGCACATATATCCACTTGTACAACTGTATATTATTCTTTTCTTTTAAGATTTTGTGATTTCTTTTACACTATCATGAATGTGTAACAGGAGTGCCCCCTGCTGTTTTGTCTAGGAAAGGCAACGTGGCAAAAGTTTAATTTACTGATACCCCTGACCAGACAGAACAGCAGGGGGCACTGCTGTTACACATTCATGGTATTAGTGGTATAATTATTGTAAACTGCTACATTTCTCAATATATAGTGAAGTACCCCCTCTTGTAAATTCTAAGTATATTTTAAGTTACCTGAGGAGGATAAGGATATTTTAAGTTACCGAGGAGTTACGAGGCCGAAGGCCGAGTGTTTTTATACAGGTCATGGAACTCCGAGGTTACTTCTAACATCCTCATATTTTGCAACTGGGGGTATTTTATTTATTATAATAAACAAATTTCAGTGAGTCATGTGACAGAAATTACATCAGAACTCACCGTTTATAACCAATGACATCAGAACTCACCGTTTATAAGGGTATAATTTACAGGATATTCATGGCTATTATAACACTATAAACAATATTACTTAAGTTACGCTGGTGGATAGGTGACCCCTATAAAAGCTGACACAAAGTTTTGAAAACTACCATAAAACATTGTTAAACTGGGTTAAACACACACACACACAAATGAATAACATTCAGAGTATCTGCATGGTATGAGGACCAGCACTCCGTAATTGAAAAAAATATATATTTGTTTACTCTACCATGTCACTGTGATTCCAACGTTTTGGTATATATATATATATATATATATATATATATATACATACTCATGTGGTGTATAGATATACATACAGTATATACTATTTAAACGCATACCTATACTAAACTAACTGTAGATCCTAGCTTTTGCCAGTATTGTGTGTATGTGTGTGTGTGTGTACTGTACATTACTGAGAGTATTACCAGCAAATAGGACAGATTACTTTGCCCCACTGTTAGTATCCTGAAATTAAGTATAACAGTAAATAATCCTGTCTCTGCTAACCATACAATTGGAGGCAGTAGGCCCATAAGAACAAATATTTCATATAACAAAAAGGCAGAGCAAAGCACTATTAAAAAATATCATTAATATGAACCCTACTCTGTAGAAATTGGCTTACAGCATATCTCTTTCTGAGCCACATGCTAGTACAGCAGCATAAAAATTCCATTGTGTCTATGCATAGATTCCAAGGATCTGGGTTTCTCTTTGATCTATGATGTGCTGCATGTTTGCTGGCAACAAGATCAAATACCTGTGGCACAGAATGGGTCAAGTCATGACTATACACTTGGGTATCCTACTTTGTTTATTTTAATAGCAAAACTTCCAGATGAAGCTGAGAATTGGATAAGAGGAACACTTGGAACTCGAAGGGTCAGAATAACCATTCAAAAGCCTCTTTCCTTCGATTTTCGCATTCACAAAAGGGTAACATAGCTCGAACGTCAGGGAGATGAATTGCACATACTTCAAACTTTATTTGTTCCCAGAGATGAGCACTCAAGCTAATGAAGCCTGGTATCTAAAGATTTTATTCTGATGGGTATTTGACTTGCTAATTGAATCATAGACATACTTATATATATAGTTCCACTGGCATAAATTAAAGAAATTTCTCCTGGCTCACAAATAGTTATTTTTGAAGCATCTTATTTTACAAATAAATTTGCAATCAACATAAAAAAGCAGCATCGTGCCCTGTACTTAAATCTAAATGAATAATGCTTGCAACACAGAGTGGTGTAGTAATATCCGAGAGCTGTACAGTACAAGGTCACAATCCACAAGAACTTAGAATTGGATCACTCAGCTGGATGTATGGTAAAAAATACACAATATACAGTATAATAATATAATATTATGTATTTCCCTTTAATATAAAACATATAAAGACTTGTTTATTTCCAACAACTGTTTATTTCTAAACACACTCTTTGCATTTTCATATGGTTGCACCCAGCAGGTGCATCTGTTCCAAATCACACATACTGATGAAGGGGAACCCTGGAACTACCGCCATCTCAAAGGTCAAGGCAGTATCAGGGTTCCCTTTGCATGAATACACATAGGGGACTTGCACCTAAAAATTAAATTTTTTACAGTGAGTGGTGAAAATGAAAACATCCTGAGATGTTCAGTGCAGCTGCATTATATTTCACAAGTATAACTCATCCATGATAGGGTTGCCACCTTTTCTGGGAAAAAATACCGGCCTTCCTATATATTTACCTTTTTTCCCTACTAATAACATTGGGATAAATCATCATTTTTACCGGCCAGGCCGGTAAAATACCGGCCAGGTGGCAACCCTATCCATGCATTAGGCACAATTGCACTGGACACAGCTCCCTCTTGCTCCCACAATTAAGCAGAAAATTTGGGGGAAAAACACTGAAATCTGGGTACAAATTTTGGGATATTTTATCGTGAAAACCTTATTTGTATGCAGTTTTTCTGATAGATGTCAGATGAAAAAATGTTAGATGCGCGATCTTTAAATGCCCACTAACCCAATAGATTAACAGATTTGTCGCACTAATAATGGTCGTTGGGGAAAGAAAAATCTTAGGGGCAAATTCATCAAGGGTCGAATATCGAGGGTTAATTAACCCTCGATATTCGACTGGGAATGAAAATCCTTCGACTACGAATATCGAAGTCGAAGGATTTTGCGCAAATACTTCGATCGAACGATCAAAGGAATAATCGTTCGATCGAACGATTAAATCCTTCTAAACGAACGATTCGAAGGATTTTAATCGATCAAAGGATTATCCTTCGACTAAAAATAGTTAGGCAAGCCTATGGCGACCTTCCCCATAGGCTAACATTGGGTTCGGTAGCTTTTAGGTGGTGAACTAGGGGGGTCGAAGTTTTTTCTTAAAGAGACAGTACTTTGACTATCGAATGGTCGAATAGTCGAACGATTTTTAGTTCGAATCCTTCGATTCAAAGTCGAAGTCGTAGTCGAAGTAGCCCATTCGATGGTCGAAGTAGCCAAAAAAACACTTCGAAATTCAAAGTTCTTCTATTCGAAGTTAATGAATTGGCCCGTTAATGTCTATGTCCACTTTAGGGGTCAGGAATCACAGGCAGATTCAGGGAGATTAGTTGCCAGGCGACAAATCTCCTCTTCTTCGGGGCAACTGATCTACCCGAACTGCCTCCTCTGACTTCCCGCCAGCTAAAATGCAAATCGTTGGTGGGATGGCATTTGGAGCGATTCGTTTTCTGAAGTCATCCGAAGTTGCCTCATGGCCAGTTCGGGGAGAATAGTAGCCCCGAAGAAGAAGAGATTTGTCGCTGGGCGACTTATCTCCCCAAATCTGCCTGTGTGCCCTGTCCCTAAAGCTGGCCATAGACGCAAAGATCTGATCGTACGAATCGAGGATTCGTACGATTTTCGGACCGTGTGTGGAGAGTCCCGACATTTTAAATCTTCTTTTTCCATCAAAAATCCGCATATGGCTAAATGTTTAAAGAAACTGCAAATTTAAAGGATATTTGTGGATGAGTTAAAAAAGTCATGTAATATGATCCAGCAGCCAGGGTCAATCAAACTAGATTCATTCTGCAACATTGTGGTTCGCTATCCTCTACCCAAAAATGTTTTATTTTTACATAATGTAAAAAAGACACAGATCTAAGCAATTTTCTAAAATACATTAGTTACAAACTTTAAATTATTCTAAAGTTATTTGTAAATGTAAATGCTATTGAAAGCAACATTTATTTATCCCTTTCTTTTCCCTGCGTCTGACGCTTAAAACAATATAACCGCAGTTAGGTCTAACCTGCGGTTGTAATTTTATAATATTCACATGCAATTTTACATGGTAGATAATTCTTTACCAAACTCTTTATTTTAGATACCTTGAAAGCAGGAACCAACAGTTTAACAAACTGAATTAAAACCATTAGAGGGGTTGTTCGCCTGTAAATTAACTGTTAGTATGATGTAGAGATGGATATTCTGAGACAATTTGCAATTGGTTTTCATTTTTTATTATTTGAGGTTTTTGAGTTATTTAGTTTTTCATTCAGCAATCTGTTTGCTATGGTCTGAATTCCCCAAGCAACCATGCACTGATTTCAATAAGAGACTGGAATATGAATAGGAGAGGGTCTGAATAGAAAGATGGGCAATAAAAAGTAGCAATAACAATATATTTGTAGCCTTTCAGAGCATTTGTTTTTAGATTCCAGCTTTTCATTTGAAAGCTAGAAAGAGTCAGAAGAAAAAGGTAATTAATTCAAAATTCAAGAAATAATGAAGACCGAGTCTGGTCCAAAAGTCTGGTTCCAATAGATGATGTATGGGCAGTCTGCAGTCATCCATATGCCAATAGACTACAATTCCCAGCATCCTACCCAACCCGATACAGGCAATGTCTTGAAGGTTATAGGTTGCAGATGAGTGAGGCAGAGGAGGAATCTATCGTAAGAAAATTACATATATATACATATAGAGAGAGAGAGAGACTATGCTGTCACTTTTATGGAGACATACACGGAATATCCGTTCTGACTCTACACTGCTTTAAGAGGATTTACTTTGCCATTTAAGGGCAAGAGTAAAGAGAAAACCAGTTTAGCAGCTTGCACTTAGTCAGCACTATGAATCAAACATGCTAACTAAGATGTAATAATGATTATATAGCTAGAGAAGATTTAGCAGGAATAAGCAATAAGAGGCCTTTAAAGGAATTAAATCAGAAGCAGTTTCTTCAGTGTTGCTATACTTAGCTTTGGTGACGGAACTGCTGGAGCTTATAGCAAAGTCAGATTTTTAAACTTCTAGCAAACATTTTTTATCAAAAATAGGTTGAATTTGTTTCTCAGAGTCATCTATGGATTCAAGACTGCAGTATAGCCATTAGTTACTGCTATCCTTCCTCAACAGAGATGCACTGCCATCACTGATCCTCCAATGGATGATTAATAAAAGGTGCACCTCCTATAACCTACTATCAAGGTGATTTAATAAAAAAAATTGCAAAAATAGCATTTGTCTGATAAAATAAATTCTAAACAACTTTCCAAATGTTCGATGTTTGTTACTTGTAAATGTGACTTCTATTGACAGCAGTGTCTGCCTGCCAATTTTTATTCTCTGGTTCTGACTTCTGAAACAATGCAGCATAAAGCAGTTTATTAGCAGACCTGTCAAGAAGAATATAATACTGACTTTTACATTGTTTTAAGGTGGATTCCTGCATCGGGTCAAGTACCCGCGGAATACTTGCAAAGTGCTCAGGTTTCAGGTAAAAAATCCAGATTCCTTGGCCATGTGGGTAGTCCACGGGTAACCTGGCTGGTTACCCAACAGATGTGTGGGCTTAATTCCCCTCCCTCAATTGGGGTTCTGGCAGTTTTTTTATGTGTTTTTAAAAAGATTTGGTGCCGGAGTGACATCACTTCCGGTAAAATGTGACATCACTTTATTATTATTATAAACATGTATTTATAGAGCTCCGACATATTGAGCAGCACTGCAGCACATGTGGGTCAAATTGCGAGTTTTGGGTTTCAAAAAATGGACCCGAGTAGGACTCTATTTCAAGTGACAGCAATGATGAAATAAGAAACCTATGGCTTTCAGTTGCAATTACAATCACAAATACTGTCATACATTTTGATATTATAATGTGAAGTTGCTTAGAATTACATTTTTATTTTTGGGTTGATATCCCCTTTAATATTGATACATAAAAATGTAAAACTATCTCCACAATGCTAAGATATTATCTGAACTAAAACGAAAAAATTATCTTCCTCGAGATCATCCGGAACCCTTGTAGCCTGTTTAAAGCTGTACAAGGGGTATAAGGCAGGGGTTCAAGCCATAAAAGCATCCATTATTCTTGGCATTTGAGCAGAGAGAACACAGAAGCAGCTGGTCTGTGTACAGAACTTATGTTCAATGCGTGCAGACTCTGCTGTTTATAGTGGCAAAGATGGAAGCAGTAGCTTAGTGTACCAGCAATGTAAACTCAGAAAATTCAGTATATAAATATAAAACACTGACCGCAGGTGTGTTTCCAGCACTGCTTATATTTAGTGTACAAATTTGAGTGATAGTCAGAAGTAGGGGACTTGCCATTTTAGATCTGGCAATAACAGTAACCCTTTTATGCTTAAGTGCAAACATATTTTACAGAGTAAGACAGCGAGAAACTGCTTAATGGAGTTGTCCTAGGTAGTATCTATGTAGTATATGCCAGCACATCTTCATGATAATCAAATGAGAGCTTTACTGATAGCAGTAGTGATTGCACTTAAGTTCCGAATATGGAAACAAGTGACTATTCAGCAGTTTGCTGTAAAATAGGGGCCCAAAAATATCCTGCACTGGGGGCCTCTACTGTTTGTTCCCCATTTGCAGCTTCTCTTGCCTCCCCATCAACTAATATTGTTTTATTTGATTCTGTTTAACCATGATCACTGCTTTTATGTGTTACGGATCCAGCAGGATTTGGCTAGTAAATAGTTGGAGAATCCTTTATCTGTGAACTCAATTCTTAGCGTGTGAAACTCGCTGAACATCTCATCTTTTCAGATAAGTGTATCTGACATAAAAACCTCAGCTCTCATTACTGCAAGTGGAGCTTGTACAAGTGGTCCTTTTATGAATGATGAATGAGTTGCTGAAGCACATAATTCCCCTGTTCCTCTGCTGCCATTACTAATATGCACTTTCTGCCTACACTGAAGCAGCATGAATTATATTGATCTGAGACTATGAAACAAATGCAAAGAATGTCATAAGATACCCAGACTGGTTCCCAGCATGTAAAATGGATGTGAGACGGATACATTAACCCATGAATGAACAAGGGAAGGAGTGAACAGCACATCAATCTGCCCACAAATGCACCTTACCCCCTATTCCTCCCACTGAACAGCAAAGCTTTACTGCATACATATTTAATACTGTCCCAACACATTCGCTTTTGTCTCCACATTCATGTCAAGAAGATAAAGACCGTGCACATTATGGCTGAAAGAGACAGTATAGATGACTAAAGTTCAAAAACAGGGAGTGCAGCATGGCCAACAGGGCTCATGATGCTTCCCTCCCACTGCTATTGTCTAATGAACAGTAAGAGAATGGCTGGAATCCTACAAACTGAATTCCAGGAAAATGGCTTGTAATCGCACCAATCACTGCTTAGGTCTCTCCTTTTCTTTCTCATTTGCACATATACACACTCCCTGTAGCCTTACACTTGTTGTAGTGATCAATAAAATACTTTAATTTTTTGCAATTACATTTGTGCATGTGAGTGAGAGCTGCTAAATGTTTTTGCCTTGGAAGATACTTGCATTAACATTCTCCATAATAACCCTTAAAGGAATAGTAACACCAAAAAATGAAAGTGTTTTAAAGTAATGAAAATATCATGTACTGTTGCCATGACTGGTAAAACTGATGTGTTTACTACTATACACGCACTGGTAAAACTGATGTGTTTACTACTATACACGCACTGGTAAAACTGATGTGTTTACTACTATACACACACTGGTAAAACTGATGTGTTGGGACAGTATTAAATATGCATACAGTAAAACTTTTCTGTTCAATGGGAGGAATAGGGGGCAAGGTGCATCTGTGAGCATTATGCACTATAGTAGTAAACACATCACTACTATAGTTCATACAAACAAGTTGCTGTGTAGCAATTGAAAAAGGGCTATATGTCACAGGTTAAATAGTGGACACAGATAACACCATTATGTTCTACAGAGCTTATCTGCTATCTGCTGTGTAATCTGATCCTTTTCTCCTGTGAATGGCTGCCCCCATTGCTAGACAGCAGCTTATTTATATAAACAAAAGTATTGTGTTTCTGAAGCAAACACATAAGTTCTAACAGTGCAGGGCAACACTGCATTGTATTTTTATTACTTTAAAACACTTTTTTTTATTTTACTGTTCCTTTAAAAGACCAGTGACATAAATTTTTTTTAAAAAAAAATTTGTTTCTACTTAACAAAAAAAACACCATGACAGTTTTAACTTTTATTTTGCAAAGTTTTTATTAAGAAATTACTTACCGATTCTCTGCTTGCGCTCCTCTTCAGAAATGGCGACAGGGCGACGAACCATTGTGCGGTTGTGAATTTAAAGTTAAAACTGCATTGGTGTTTATTTTTCGTTAAAGGGATCCTGTCATCAGAAAACATGTTTTTTTCAAAATGCATCAGTTGCATATCTTGAAAATAGAGTGTACAAGTTTTGTCCTCATATAAATCATTCTCAGTTTTGATACTGAATGGCAATATGAATTAAGTCAGTACTTAAAAGGGATACTGTCATGGGGAAAAAAAATTTTTCAAAATGAATCAGTTAATATAGTGCTGCTCCAGCAGAATTCTGCACTGAGATCCATTTCTCAAAAGAGCAAACAGATTTTTTTATATTCAATTTTGAAATCTGACATGGGGCTAGACATTTTGTCAATTTCCCAGCTGCCCCTGGTCATGTGACTTGTGCCTGTACTTTAGGAGAGAAATGCTTTCTGGCAGGCTGCTGTTTTTCCTTCTCAATGTAACTGAATGTGTCTCAGTGGGACATGGGTTTTTACTATTGAGTGTTGTTTTTAGATCTACCAGGCAGCTGTTATCTTGTGTTAAGGAGCTGTTATCTGGTTACCTTCCCATTGTTCTTTTGTTTGGCTGCTGGGGGGGGGAAAGGAGGAGGGTGATATCACTCCAACTTGCAGTACAGCAGTAAAGAGTGATTGAAGTTTATCAGAGCACAAGTCACATGACTTGGGGCACCTGGGAAATTGACAAAAAAATTTTCCCATGACAGTATCCCTTTAAGTAGAAACAAATGATGTTACTGGTCCTTTAAGGCAAAGATAATTATTGTCAGTGGAGATTTTCACACCACCCTAAGCAATGTTGTATAGTAAACTCCTTGGGGGTAGCTGAAGTCAGTCTACACCCCATCTGCTGTTTTATGAGCAGTGTAGTGGAAACTCTTTTCAACGACTACTGTAAAGAGCTGGGAAAAATGCTGGTGCTTTATAAATAGGCTTTACTTTTTATTTGTAGCACGTATATCAATAATAATAATAATCATCTCACTGCAGACATTCAGTGTGTACAGTCAGAGTGGTTCTGTTCTGAGAGTTGATTCCCCTTTATCTGTGGAAAGAGTTCCATTTAGGTAAAAGGATCTTTTTTACAGTTCTTTTAAATTCTTAAAATTCTTTGTATTCACAAGTCCAAACAAACATGCCTTTGCATTTCTGTAAATCTAACTTAATTTAAAGTACTGTTCACACCAAGGAATGAAATACTGTTTAGCTGTATGCATTTACCATTTGGGTTTACTAGTTACTAACTGTACATAATATAAGCTGGGCTGTATTGCATCCATCAGTCTGTTGCTTGGACGTGTGCCTTTAGGACTCAATATAAAAATCTGTGAAATTTAAAGTGATGAAACGGTAATTAATAATGGAATACAATGTGTAGTTGTAGAAAAAAACAGTAAGAGAAACTGCATCTCTATAAAATGTCCTAGTAAATGGTACATTTAAATTTCTCTGAGATGTGAGAACTAAAGAGCCAAATTGGGGTCAATGCAAAGAAGGTCATACTGGTCATCTATACAAAGAGCGGTAAAGGAGCATCAAATTGAATAAGTGGCAGACGACTTTATGGAGGTAGTTTCTTTATGCAACGACCACCCATAAGACTTTGTAAAATAATGACAGCGGCAACTGCTTTGTAGTAATCGTCTATGTCCCCTTCTGGTGGAACATAGATCAGGCATCATTCTCATTATTCACCGCACATGATCAATGGACCAGAAGCTTTATTGAACTTGCTCTCAGCTACGTAAATGCAACGAGATTGTTTTAGGGCCATCTTAAGCCAGCAATAACAAAGACAAGTAAAGACAACCGAAACAGCCAGACCATGATACCATGACCACACTCTGCATGCCTGTGCTCATTAGATTCTTATACACACATATACACATATACCCTAAAGGTTGGCAGCACTTTATTTGATACAAATTCAGCGTTACTTAATGCCATAATATACTGATATAAAATCTTTAAATACCCTTCTAGACCAGTAACGTCAAATAAGATTTTCAAACCTGCCCAACCCACAAACAGACTCATATCCATAATAAATGGATATTGGTCAGGATCATTGGGCCACCACACTCACATACACCGGAAATTGTGTGCATCATTAAAAAGAACAGCTACAGTATATAGTAACTATATCTTGCTGAGTATTATTCTGTATGTGAGGAAAGCTTCTCTCTCTATGCCAGCTCCTATACATAGTTTAGACAAGGCATATTTTCCCTAGTCTAAAAAATTAAGCAATATAAGTGTTTAGAACTGTAATGTTTTATTTGTATTTAAAATTAGATTGTACTTATTACATATTTACTACAATATACTACAAATTTAAAATCACAGAATTTTCACTCATTTAAAGTGGACCTGTCACCCAGACATAAAAAGCTGTATAATAAAAGTCCTTTTCAAATTAAACATGAAATCCAAATTCATTTTATTATTTAAGCATTCATAGCTGTTGTAAACTCATTTCAAAATCTCAGCTGTCAATCAAATATTGCCTGCCCCTATAGAGGAGAGGCAGGCAATTACTTTCACTTTCCATTCAGCACGTTCTAGTTGTCACTGCTCTCCCCACATTCCCCCTCTCTCTTTACCATTTAATTGTGTAACCGGTGCATGGGGATGGACATCAGGTCCCCCATTCTGGTGCACAAACAAGATTTTGAGATGATGCAAGGCTTGCCTTAAAGGACAAACAAACACTTAATAAAAAAACCCTACCCTACATAGACCCCCTCCCTCCTCCCCCAAGCTGAAACAAAAAATGTTTCCAACTGTGAATGCGCTGATCTCATTTGGAAGATTACCGAAGAGAAGAAGATGTCTGCCGTGAACTCCGCTGGACAGAATCTGCATGGAGGGGTAAGTAAGAGTTAGGGGCATTTGCCTGGGGGCAGCTAGGGTAGGGGTCTATGTAGGGTAGGTGTTTTTTTTTATAAAGGGTTTGTTTCTCCTTTAATAACAGTGTCCACAAAATGGCTCCTGCCTGCTTGCTATAATTTTGAATTCCCAGATGGAAGGAAACAAATAATTTTTACAGTGTAATTACAGTTCATTTTGCTTGACTAGCATGATAGATTTGGAATAATTTTTTTGGGTGACACGTCGCCAATTAAAACGAAACCTTGTGGTAAAAACAGACAGAATGGAGGTTGGGGTCTGCTGCTTTTTAACACTGGGGTCCTGTGTTGTATTCTAAACTGTAAACAATTTGTAATGAGTTTGTGAGTTCTCTTCATGTATGCACTGGTTTACTCTGGGTATTCTACATTCCTCCCATGCTCCAAAGTCATACAGGTAGGTTCATTGGCTCTGATGATCACATGTGTACATACGATAGAGTAGAATATAACTTCCACTGAGACAGGAGCTGATGTAAACTATGACCAATCTATTCAGAAGTGCTTTGGGGCTATATAAATAAAGGACAGAAGCATGTACAGATTACAGCAGAGATTTATTTTTTTCCCAGCAGCAGCTATGCAAACATCCCCCAGTAAATAATATTCTGACACACACATAGTTGGGGAAGAGTCTGCAAGAAAAGTATTCCCAAAAGTTATTGTTTTAAAGACAAAGATAAGATGAGGATTTTAAGGCTAAAGCTTTGATTCCCAGATGCCCACAAAGTGACAGTGTTTTTTTTCCTGCTGCCGTATAACAATCATATTCTCTTACATCCAAGCATCAGAGGGCCTACAGACCCAGCCCATAACTGTCCTTCATTGAGATATACAAGACATGAGTTTTATGGCTGAGATCCAACCTTGCAGCCTTGGAGACCAGTCAAATATTAAAAGCTGCAGAGGCACAGAAAGAATCACAGGCAGCAAACAAAGAATGCCTGTACAGAAAACATAGGGAAGAACCATCCTCAAAATTACTCAACCATAATTTTAACACATCAGACTTTTTTTTAATTAAACCCTATTGTTCGGAAAAAGCAAAATATGTTGATATTTAATTTGTTTTGAAATTACAGTGAGTAAAAAATGGTAGGACTGAAAGACCTGAGCTTTGCCCAAAGCAGATGCAAAATATTGATTAAGCCTCAGTAATGCAAAAGTGTACAAACAATGCTCTAAATAGGCCCCTGAGTGTATAGGCAGCAATGTGTACCACAGACTATGGCGGAGCAATTTTTTTTTACCAGAGCTCCCAGATCACTTTAAAAAACGATGTTATCATGTCATGTATTCCATGCAAGCAGAGGTATTTGCTTTGAAGTGGTAGATCGCTTGTTTAGACTGCAGAATACACCTGCAGCAGAAAATATTAAATCAATATTAAATCACTGCCTTACCTCTTTGCAGATGCCCACTTGGCTCTTCAAATTACCCATTAAATCATTTATTATGTCTTTCATCTTGTAGGACAATACTTTGAGCAACCTGCACATACTTAAGTTATCATTGATCATAGGTGATAAAGAGGTCCGCTTGGCATTAAAAGGAAAGTTGAGATGCAATGGTAGAAGGCAGGTTGTGCTGAGCTATGAACAGAACTCTTGTTAAACTTCAAGTCTCAACCAAATCCCTTATTAAATGCACTGGTGAAACCAACAATAGGTACATTAATATGGTTATAAAGTAGTGGTAAATTTAAATCAACTGGACTAATTATATAAACTTGAAAACATTTCACCACTCATCCAAGTGTATTTTTCAGATTAACAGAGTGAGTGGTAGGTAATATATTACTCCTCACCTGTAGGCCTTACAGAATGAAAAGATAAAACAGCATTTGAAAATAAACAGGACACTAGTCTAAAGGCCCCCCCATACACGGGCCAAGTCGGCAGTTTATCGGCCCGTGTGTAGAGCCCCCCCCAACGGGCTTTTCCGATCGATTTCTGCCCGAAAGTCGTCAGATGCTGCAGCCACTTCTTTTCGCGGTACTGCGATCTGACCACCCATTTGGCCTCTGTTCTGATTCAATCGTTGGGCCCTAGGATTCACGATCGGATCAGCCCGATATCGCCCACTTCAATGTAGGCATATCGGGGAGAGATCCGCTCGTTTGGCGACATCACCAAAGAAGTGGATCTCCCTGTGTATGGCCACCTTAAGCAACACTGGGTGAAAAAATGTGGCAGTTGAACATAAGTTACTCTTAATACTGCTGCAACACGCTAGAATACATTCTCACAATGATATATGTAAAGGTTTTGATGTCTTAAGAAAACTACAGACAATACAGAGGAAGCAACTTTCATTTGCTCACACACCTTGTATGTCATCAGGCTATATAACCTACTAAACACAAAAAAAATACACAATTCAAGTGAAATAATTCCTCCCTAGATTTATTTGTCCCTAGAAACAAGCATTCCATCTGGTTGAAAAATTAAATGTGTTTAAGCAATTACCACTGATGTAAAGGTATTCATGGGTATCATTTATAAAATGTTTTCTTTGATGCAAAAATCCTCTGAAAGACTGGAAAACCCCAGATGATGACTGAATACAAAGGTTGATGGGTAAAACGTTTTTTTGTAATGTGTTTGATCAGCATATTTGTTCCTTTTGTCCTAAGCAAAAGATATGTAATAAAAAGTAACATCATAACAAAAAAATATGGCCTGACAAAGCAAAGTTTGATGGTTGGTGACCCCCCTTATTAAAACTTGGAAAGAGGCAGAAAAGGATGGGACATAATGAAAGAAAAGCCTACAAAACATAAATACAAGCTGGAATATTGCTAGGAACAGAGCACGCTATAACAAACTAAAAGTTAACTTAAAGGTGAACTACCCCTTTAGAGCCCCCTTAAAGTTAAAAATGACACATTTTTGTTCAAGGTAATTTTGTTATTCAGCTAAAATTTGAATAAGCAAATAAGGGGTTGGACTTGGTTTGGTATAACTCTTTTATGCAGGATTTGATGCATCCATACTATTTTTATGAACATTTTACCAGTTTCACAGTCTAATATAATTTATATTCCATACATTATTCCAAGCATATACAGAGGTAATTATAAATGGTTTTCCCAGACAAGCACCGCCAATCTATGTTCTATTCATCATTCACAATATTCTAATGCTTCTGTTGTGTGACAAATCAGCTTGGAATAAGCTATGCACTTATTTTAAATACACAGAAATCCTCCAAATACAGACATTATCAGAATCTTCTTACTAATGTTGAGTAGCTAAAAACCAGAGCCGCTGGGATGCAAGACTTTACTTGTCCTATTGTGACCACCTGGTTATTATGTAAAACAGCTGCTTTGCAAGGTAATCATTAAACAGCAGATATACAGGGGAAATCCTCTTCATTAGGCACTATGCCAATATTTAAAAAAAAAAAATACAAGAAAAAAGGCTCCTTTTATGTGTTCACAGAAAGTTGCCAATTCCTCTGCGCATTTCCTTAGCACACCTTGATTCCCCCCCCCCCATTATGTGCAAAGCAGTTTGCCATAGCCCTCATTGTTGGACTCTCCTGGGAGTTGTAGTCCTGTAACTGCCAAATACCTCCCAACTGTCCTTTTTGTCGCGGGACAGTCCAGATCCGCAGTCCCGGGTTTGTTACTGAAATGAAAGGGCAATTCATCTTCATTAGCAAAACTGTAAAACTGTAAAAGCCACAGAAATGTGTTTAAACTTTCATAACCTGCCAAATTTTGTAAAATGGGCATGCTAATAAGGGGGTGTGGTCATATAAATGGGCATGGCCAAAAAAATTCACCGCAAGTAGCGTGGCAAATCTTGTTGTCCCTCTTTCTGTTTCCAAAGTGTAGAAAGGTATGCCAACATGCTAGTTATGATTTTCATGAATGCCATCCATCTCCCAGAAAAATCTAGCACCAGATCTAGAATGCTAGAAAGTATAGTTAAGGATGCACAGAATGGCATCAGTTGCCTATAGCTTTCTATCAGTTTCCATCATGGAAAGCAAGAGTACTGCTTTGTTATCTGAAGTGTGTCTGCATTGTCTGAATTCAGCTACACGACCATCTTCATTCATATTTCAGCTGCATTTAAATTGTTAACATGCATTTGCCTTTAATTCACATTTGGGAAGAACGTCCTTTCAGGTGCTTAATGCAAAATTGCATAATATAAATATTAGCGGAGCTGATAAGAAAGAAGCCCAGCTGCTATGCATATAATGTGCTCCTGAGGGGAAAATACTGTTAAACAGAATTAATATGTGCACATTTATTTTATATCCTACACTGAATTATTGAGTCTTTTGGGTACTGAGCTGTTGGCAGTTGCAGTGAGCAGTTGGCCCCCAGCAATCTTTCACATGGTGTTTGGCATTTGGAATGTGACTTTAAAACTCATATAACTATTGTTGAAACCCTAACCCCATGGAACATGGCCAAGTTTGTAACAAAGTCCCAGAGCTGCCACCCCAACCGTCTATTCATTCAATTGGCAAGTAGCAAAAAACTCTGGGATTTGTTTCATTTTTCGAGCACTGACTTCCTGAAACATTCTGAACAAACTTCATGCAGACATACTGTAATTCTGACACAAGTATGACTCTTTGATTAACATGAATGCCCTCTGCAATTCAAGGGTCTGCATTGTTTTTCTTTTTACAAATACTTTATTGTATTTTCAAAAGGGAGGGATTAGCCAATACAAAGATTGATCTAGCACAACATTAAACCTCTGTAGTGTCCAATTTCATTACTGGGTCCCTCAAGTCCAACAACTCATTACCCAATTCTCCACCTCTACACAGGTCACAGTTTCTCCTTATGCTAAAGAACACATGAAATGGCTTCTCTATACACAGAAACAAAGAATTTTGAGGCAATCCATGAAAAGGCTGTGCCCGATGCCATAAGGCAGATATGGGAACCATAACAGCACACTGCAAAGGGTGACACACTTACAACTGTCATAGCTCCATTTAGGAAAAGTAATGATGGCTACCTTACCAGCAATGAATCTAGGAAAGAGGTATGGGCACATCATATTTACACACAAAGTACTGTCACACACAGAATGTCAAGGTTTGTGCACCTAAGATATCTAAATTATTCTTGAAACATCCAGTAAAATCTTTAGATTTTATGCAGACCAAGATTTGCAATGCACCCTTCATAAAATAAATGTTTATTACTATTATGTGTAGAGATCCCCACCATTTAATGCAGAGTATTATGCAGGATGGAATTAGGAGATGCTGCTGTCACACAGCCAGTTTTGATGCAGTTTGGAGCTTGAACAATAGATGTCACAAGTATTGTGTCGGCTTACAGAGAACTATTCAACAAATGGGTTACGAAGGCCTCTTTTCACCAACACAGTCCCATTGATGGGGTATGTGAATAAGGGCCCAGAAGAAATTTTCTATTCAGAAAGCAGACTGTGTTAATACAAAATGATTGCTCTCCTCAGTTTCCTTTGATGGCTATTAAAGGAGAACTAAACCCTACACATTAATATTGCTAAAAATGCCATCTTTTATATACTGAACTTATTGCACCAGCCTAAAGTTTCAGCATCTCAATCGCAGCAATGATCCAGGACTTAAAACTTGTCACAGGGGGTCACCATCTTGGAAAGTGTATGCTCATTGGCTATGAGAAACTAAGCTTAGGGATTGTCGCATATTATCAAGCAAGGTTGGCCTGTAATATAAGCTGATGCCACAAGCCAGATTATTAAATTCTGATGCAATTTACACTTGTTTCTGAACTGCCATGTAGTAATTATCTGTATTAAAGCGATACTGACACATTCCTATAAAAATCATAGGAACACGTCAGTATCAAGCATGTGTAGCACCTGGAATATTTTCCTTTGAATCCCCCCTCAAAGCCGCCCCCAGCACCTTTGTGCAGCCAACCGCTCACACTACTAACTGATCTTCTGCCTTGCTTCCGTGATGCTGGGCTGGGGGCGGAGCGATCTTTCCATAGGCTAAAGTCCTCTTTTGATTTGTAATTAGCCTATGCGTCACTAAAACAGCACAGAAGGTTTTTCAACAGGGTCGGAGGGTCAGGTCAGACCAGGTGCGCAGAGCTGGGGGGGGCGGCTTTGAGGGAAAATATTCCGGGTGCAGCATATACTTGATACTGACACGTTCCTATGATTTTTATAGGAACGTGTCAGTATCGCTTTAATTACTAATCAGCCTGATATAGTGATATTTATATTATATGTGTACTGTATATTGTGAGTGGGTCCGTAAGCTCAGTAAGTAACAGCAGCACAGAGTATGTGCAGTGAATCCGCAGAAAAGAAGATGGGGAGCTACTAGGGCATCTTTGGAGACACAGATCTTCCATGCTAAAGGTCTGTGGTTGCCTTGGGCTGGTACAAAAGCCCAAAACATAATGTACAATATTTATAGCCTAAATCTTTTGTTAGGCTTTAGTTCTCCTTTAAAAAAAGAGAAAAAGATACCAAGACTAGCGTGTATCTTTGCCAGTAGGGAAAAGCCAATCTGCTCCTGTCCACTCCTTGTTGTGTGCACATTGACAGGAATATGCAGTTGTTTAGCATTTTCAATCCAAAATCCACCCCATCATAAGATTTTTGGCACACAAAGCTTGGTCAGTGAGCAGAACACTGGTCTCTTAACCACAGACAGGCATGGCATAGAGTAATGATATCTTGCAAATTCACTGCACTACAAAGGGATTTTTAAAATTTGTGTTAATTTATTTCCCATGACCTTGATTTTTTGGATTCAGCTGGCTAAACACTAAGTAGGCATTTAGCAAAATTGTGGAAAAAGTGCTAGGATTATTCCAAATCCTAAATAGAATTCTGTATTTAGGTGGATCCCTAAATCAGACATGTGTGCAATTGGTTTGGCAAAGAACCAGCCAGCAGAGTCCACATTGACTATGGAAGTCTCATGGAAAGCTGGAATCCACACTGCATCACAGTGAGATATAAAGCCAGAATTGATCATAAATAAAATAAGTGCATATTGCAAACAATAACCTTTTCTTTAATTAAAACAAATATGTTTTAAAAAATAAAAAAAAAGCAAAACATAATGAAGCCTACAAATGGAACAAAGCAGAGAAATTCAAGGTAGGTTTGTAACATGTGCAAGTCAGCTGCCAACGACAATGTTTTCTAACAGAGCATAGTCTGTAACAGTGCACAACACAAGGTCTGGCCCTGGCATCAAGTTATGACTTCCCACAAACAGCCTCCAGATTAGTTCTCATGTCTGTAGCAGAGATCCAGATGTTCATCTCTGACCCTCCAGATGGAATCAATCACTAAGTACATCAGCGAGGAAGTCTGATAGTGCTAAAGACTTATCAACCTCTTGGGTAATTCATACACAATTGCCTCGTGTTTAAACACATACAGCAATGAAGTGGTTTTTCTCACACTCAGAAAACAGATGTTAGCCTGTGTGCTCTGGATACCATAAAAGGAGGGGGACAGCAATACCTGTTCCATGAAAAAAAACACTGGGATATTTTATATACAAAAGTCATAAATAACCTGTAAAATGTATTGTTATAAAATGCGTAAAATCAAAAATGCATGTAATATAAGTTATTTAACATGTATAAATGCAGTCAGCCTGTGTGTAGGGTAGAACTCCACAAGCATTTTTCGTCGGATCGACTCCCGGTGACAAAACGCATACGATAAGTCGGAAGGAGTTGGACTTGTAAAGATATAATTTGACTGAATGAAAAGTCGGAGGTAACAACTACACGGTCCGACTGTTGGATGGAGACACTGCTTTGTACGTCCACATCCGACACTCGTGTGGCGTCGGATGTAATGTAGTTGTTACCTCCGACTTTTCATTCAGTTCAATTAGAATCTTGACGCCTGTGTCTCCACACCTGCGTTTTGTCGGGCGCGGGGCCAACGAAAACCGCTTGTGGAGTTCTACCTTATACCTTTATATAGGTGCAGAACTTCTCAGTACATTATTCCTTATATAATGTATGCAGCTTCAGTTTTGCTCTTCTTCAGTATTTACTGATCTTAAAAAAAACACCAAACTCAAATACCCTTTCTCTACTTTTCCCTCAGTTACGTATTTTTTAATTGGTGGATCAAGCAACATATGGAAAATGACAGAAGCACCGGTCACTAACTACAAGTGCCGAGACCCAAATTGAGGCTGATGTTCTAAAGAAGTGGAGACAGTGACTAAGTCAATTCGCACTCAACAACCTTATTTGTGCCAGGGAACAAATTTTCCATATTTTGGGAACAGTATGAGAATACACAGTGCAGGTTAATAAATGAGCCTGACAAGTTTCCCCTTCTCTACAGCTGAAGTATTTGCCATCTTAAGCTGGCCAGAGATGCAAAGATCTCGATTCGTACAATTTTCGGACCGTGTGTGGAGAGTCCCGACATTTTTCGTCCGGCGGAGATCGGTCGTTTGGTCAATCGGACAGGTTAAAAGATTTCTGTCGGCTGCCAGTAATATCTCTGCGTGTATTGCCGATCGTACGATTTTCAGAGGAAGACTGTCACTAGCTTTGGTCAGACATAACTTTCGTACGATTGCTGTCAGGGGCAGAACATCAGCTGATCTGTTCTTTTACTACTTTATTTGATCGGAATGGTTAGTGGCAGGTCGGGAGGTGGGGAAGTCGGATCGTATATAACATATAAGTCCACTTGCATATAACACAAACAATGTATTTCTTGAAGCTAAGGAGTGGTTTTCCAGGTGTATAAATTTGTTCTCCATTTCACTCTTTTTGTACTACCGAGATTTACATTTTCAACCAGAAAACATGCCACAAACTGACACTGGCCCTTGAATTTTCTCCAGCTGGCAACTTCTTACTATTTGTCTCTGAGCTGCCAGAAGAACCTCCACATATTATTTCTCCTTCAAGACTGTATGTTAATGAAGTGAAATGTCTTCTTATTATAATATTTATATAAGGTGCATACTTACAAATTCTTGAGCTGAAACTGTCTCAAATTTAACTTGTAGCCCCTGGGCAAAAGGCTAATCAACCCTAACATAAACTCTAGTTTTTTTCCTGTGTCCCCTTGGCTAACACAGTAAAATATACTATATTTAAAGGAGAAAGAAAGGCATAATGACTTACCGTATGCAGATCACAGAGGCTCACTCTGCAGTGGTCCAAACCAGTGAGTCCAGAGCAACATGTTGCTCACTAACCACTTGAATGTTGGTCCCACTGGCAACAATAAGCAGCCTACTGTAGGCTGCCAGTCGACATAGGGGCTGCCAAATAGCCAATAACAGCCCTTATTTGGTAACCCACAAGAACATTTTCCATGGTTGTGATGCTCCCCAACTTTGTTTAAATTTGAATGTGGCCCATAAGTAAAGGTTGGGGACCCTTGTCTTAGATATTTCAATTTGTCAGATACCCCTAGTGATTATAATCCCTAACCTCAGGCCAGTGTTCCTGTTTGCTGAAACTGCATCAGCTTGGGGTTTTACTGTGGGAGCTCCATGTTGCTATCTCCTAGAGATCTCTTGTCCATGATATTTCTGTGCACATACGGAGCATAGTGAAAAAACAAACTTAGAAGCAAATAAATATCTTATTGCTCTGCTGTGTATGTGCCCCTAGCCAGGGGCCATTCAAATGAAATTTGAAGAGGAAAAAGATCTCCTACAGTAGAACCCTGGGCCAGTGCAGTCTTCAGAAGCACCAATCTGGGTTCTCAGGTAAGTGATTATAATCAGTGTGCACACATTGGCAGCTCCTAGTAATTATGCTTTTCCTTCACCGGAAGCTGCACAGATCAGATCAGCTCTCTGCTAAACCAAATTTTTTTTAACAATGCTTATAGATAAGGTTTCATACTCCACATCAGGCCAAAAAAATATGAAAATGGGGGGTTGTGGGTGCACACCTGAGGCCAATTTGTAACAAAAAATCCCTGTTTCAAAATTACATGCACTTGCATATTTACTTGAATCATTTAGACAGGACTCTAAACGTTGGCCTCAGGTGTGCACCCACAATCCGCCATTTTTGTACAAAAAAATATGACACCTTCCCCTAAATGCAAATATGCAGATCACAGAGGCTCACTCTTCAGAAAGCAGAAAGAATTGCAATACTATTTAAGACAAACCATGCTGGGTGTATATTACCTTAATCCCATCATTTCACATTTTGCCTTGTTTAGAGTAAAAAAAAAAGAAGATGTTTCATAAATCACAACAATCTGTAAAAGAACAGGGGTTGAATGTCACTCATGGCTCTGCAGTGGACTTTCCTCTGACAGGTGTAGTGTCGAGACTGCACCTCTGCCCTTCTGACCCCCTTGTATAACAAACATTTTACTGTTAGGATGCCAGGCTACTTCCACTCCTTGTCAAATAACCCAATTTAACTACACCAACTACAACAAAGAACACACCGCATCTCATAGGGAGGGAGGTTGTGACGCTGCGAGCTGCTGCTCCTTCCAGGTCCTGCGCTGACTGAGAGGTATATGTAGACCTGCCTTCTTGCTCAGCCCGGGAAACCCGCCATCCAATCACAGCCCACCCCAGCCATGCGAGAACGGATAGGGGGGTGCTCCTCCTGGCCCCGTTAAGCCCCCTGCTTCCCTATACTGCTTACGGGTCATTGGGGTCCAATATAGCATAGGACATTCTTTGCCAGGGAATAGTTTATGTTTAGGTGCAGGATAAACAGATACAGACTTAAACTGTAGGAGAAACAATTAACTAGTTTTACCTCATAGTGTTCTAGCCCATCCCCACAACTTTTCTCTTATTCTCCTCTCTGCTTGATAACCTGTTTATGCCAGACACCTTGCCACATGTACCTTCCCTTCCAAGCAGAACTACTCTGATAATTTATGTACCTTTTCCCTTGCTCACTGCAACAACTTTAATCTGCACTACACACTGCCTGCAAAAAAAACAGAAATCTAAAAATCTTAAAACCAGGTGTGACATCATCCAGGGGTGGTAAAATGGCTTGAAAAGAAAAACAAAAGCATATATTGCAATAACCCACACCTCTACCAGGACACACATTTACTTAAATCCTTTTAATACATGCATTTTTCAAGGATCTCCAGGTAACTGAGTCATGGCATGACTCTACTGTATGATATAGCACAGTGTTTCATATCTTCTATGTACTAAACAAATGAAGTTCCTAATGAAATAGGGTTCTATGTGATGCCACTTCCGGTTAAAAGTGACATCAGGGCAAAAGGGATGACACTTCCGGTTTTCATGGGTACCGGTCAGTAAACAAGCTCATTGCCGCTGGGTTGGGTACTGGTTCTGGGTGGCAGGGCAAACTGGGTTGCAGGTGCAGGTCGGCTTGCAGATCTGAGGGTCCGGGTCGGGCAGGGGTCTGCCCCATTGGACCCGTGAAGGACTCTAACTCAGAATGTAGCAAACATTACAGCCATCAAACATTACACTTCCTAAAAAAAATTCTGCACACAGACATAGAAGAATAAAAGACTGCTGTCAGCTTTATTTGATACAGAGTCTGTTTAAGCCACATCAGCACTGCTCCATGCTGCTCCTACACATTAGCAGCTGTCCTTGGAAAATTTCGATAACAGAACAATACACACTATGTTTGAAGAGCCCTTTGCAGCACTGCTAACCCATCTGGAAATTTGCATAATGCAACTCAAATGAGCACATTAAAATAAATGAGCCCAAAACACAGCACATACCAGAAAATTAATGAAAATTATAATATTGCAGTTGTATTAATGCTTGCTCAAATGCTGTGGAGCTCCTTACTGCAGGCATCAATGAAACTGATGTTACTGAGATATCTGCAATTCTAATCTGCAACAGGATTACATACCAGTCATTAGTTTTTTTTTTAACATGCTGTATACAGAATCGGGTAGGCTCTATCGTTTTGGAGCCAGTTGCTGTAGATACATGACTTGTGTAAGTCTAGCTCTATGACTTAAACCTAGCATTCTGGTAACACAGATCAATATTCCTATACCACTTTGATTGCCTTTTCTCATTCTCACAGTTGGGTAATTTATCATTCTCTGATTCCAGCTTGCAGTTAAATCCGCTACTGTGGGCGACAAATCTCCAGAAAATGCTTTCGCACCAGCAATAAAGTAAATAGCCAGTAGGAAAACATATTCAATAATTTATCTTCTGAAGTCGCTGGAAGTTTCTAAGCAAGGCAACTTTGGACATCTTCAGAAAGTGAAGCATCGGGTTTGCCACTGACGATTTATTGGGAGTACAGATTTAACCGCAGACAGCAAATCTCCCCATCTGCCATCATCCTTTGCTGCTCTGTGCAATTTGGCCATACAAGTGCATACAAAATATCTGATCATTTAACCAGCAGACCAAAAAAATTGGTTCTTTACTAGGATGTGATATAGCTCGCTCTTGAGAAGCATTAGCTTAGCCTTGAGTATGCTGTTCACCTCATAGCTAACTTTAATACAAGAAGCAACTTAGCGGCTGAGGAATGCCGCGGACATCTTGGCATACACGGTGGGACAGCCGCTCGCAAAGGAGACATGCCGCGGACACCTCAGCACAGGCAGTCTGTGGGTTTTGGCAAATGCCAGAGCGGCTGCTATAAGGTGCCATAGAAAGTCAGTATTTAGTGGGCTGGTGGGGGCTGCTTGGGCCTCTATGTGGGCTGATTGTGTTTCTGTGTCCCTGAGGGCCCATTTTAATTCTCAGTCCGGACCTGCCTCAGCACAAACAGCGGGAGAACTGCTCTCAAAAAAGGAACGCTGCAGACATCCCAGTATATATACAGTATATCGGGGGAGATTGGCATTTGATTTTTAAGTGATTTTAAAGTGCAAGTAAAATTGCAAGTGCAATATATTTTTAATAATAAAATACTGTAAAACGCTTTCCGCACATGCCACTCTTTGTTGTCCAAAGGAAGGATTCCTGCATCCATAATATGTGAAATACATTTCTGGCTGTCTGTGAGTATAATCAACTACCAGAAATGGGGTTAAACCGTCTGAGGTAGGGAATATTACACTGATAATGGAATCAATTTGAGGTGTAATTTTACTAAGAACGCTGCACTATATTTGTCTTTTTTTTCTCCATTTTCCTTTTTTGGAGGTACGATTGGTAGCATTTTTTGAACATTTAGTAGTATGAAGCACTTTGAACTGCAAATGCTTTAAAACTACTTTATATATATTCCTCCAAATTTACAGTCTTGGTAATATATAGTCCTGCCTTTGCTTTGCAAAATCTTCCCTCAGGAACTTACAGTGGCCCGCGATTCACAGACTTTGTAAAGATAGGTCACATTGTGATGGCCAGAGCTTATGTGCACAGAAAAACTGAATTGATGTTGTCAGACAGTGCTCTCAGGAGGTTTTGTTTGGGGAATAAAAAAGCAACAAAGGATATAAGAAAGAGACTTTCAAGCACATTAGCTACTATGAAGAAGCCTTCCTCCTTGCCCCCGTTCCCAGGGACTTTGAAAAGCGCATTAAGATGTTCCCTACTAGTAAATGTTTTGGTGCCAACATGAGACTGAAAGGGGCAGAATGGGGGTATTCTGGCATTAAAAAGTACCGCAACATGCGAGTTCATGGACACCGAGCCCTTGCACAGAAGGTGGCAAGTGAACCAGGAAGGCACAATGTCATTCTGCAATACCAGCTCATTCATCCTGTCTCTCATACACACACAGTAACAAAGCTGCCTTTCTCTGCTGCCTCATAAAGAGATGCCTTTCTACCAAAAAAAACAGAGCTTTGGTCCTATTATTGTGCTATTCTACTATTTTTTAGGCCTCACCATAGTTTTGATGTTCTAAGCAGTGTCCCTTGATTCTCTTTCTCAACAAGCTGGGAGGAAACTTTCCACAAGCAGAGCTGCTTATGGGTTGTTATCACAAAAAAACATTGACAAGAATACAGAATAGACTTCCAAGGACCTCTAAACATACGTGATTTTTATTGAACCCAAGAAAAGCCACTATGTGTCACCATTCAGAGAATGAAGAAAAGAGGAGTCACCGGGCACACCCTGGCCGTCCGAATCTCGTGACACCTGGTGCTCGAAGAAGGAGGTATTGGCAACCTCCACAACAGTCAGAGAAGAGAAAAATCACCGGCATAACAGGATATTTCTAGCAGGGAAACCCTTGCTCGTTTATTTGCGGATGCAACGTTTCGGGGGCGTACACCCCGAAACGTTGCATCCACAAATAAACAAGCAAGGGTTTCCCTACCATTTAGAGAATGAAAGCATAAAGAAAACCAGGCTATACCGGCATTTAAGTTTCTGTATATAGGGCTGTGCTGGATAAGTTGGATAGATTTGTAAAGATGAAAGGGGTGTAGCTTCTGTCTCAATCTCCAGACTGTATAAGGTGCCATATTTTCTATATAGGCCTGTGCCTATGCTAGGAGCTTCAGGGGTGGCCCATAAATGCTTACTGTATATATAAAAAAACACCCAGCCTGCTGCCAGATACTTGCTACCAAACCCAGGGTGGAGGAGAAGGGAAGTTACCACAATTGGTACAGGCAGCACCCTTCTCTTACACTTATCAGGTAGCAGATGGGGTGATGCCTGTACCAATTAGCTTTAAGTCAGTGGGGCAGATGTACTAAAGTTTGAAGAGACCAGAAAATTCACCAGAAAATCCCATCCGCAGGGACATCACCAATTTACTAACTGGCGTAGAGGACAATTTGCTAGTGAAAGAGATGGTCACTAGGCAGATTTTAACCCAGGTGAACAATCACTACTCAGCGAATTCACTAAATTGCGAACGTTTTTTTCACCACCTTAAGGTGGCCATACACGGAGAGATCCGCTCCTTTGGCGATGTCGCCAAACGAGCGGATCTCTCTCCGATATGCCCACCTTTCGGCCAGATCTCGATCGGAGAAGCCCGTTGGGGGTCGCCATACACGGGCCAATATGCTGCCGACTCGGTCTGTCGGAGCTTTTATCGGCCCGTGTATGGCCACCTTTAGACCTGCCAAACTGATAAGATTAATCTACATCCTCCTCAATCTTATGTCAGTGAACGGAATTGCCTTCAAAAGTTCTAACTATTAAAAATGTTTGTGTTAACATTTTTTTTCAACCATTTGAGGCGCATGCCACATTTGTTTTAGGGTGGGCTAATGTCTAGAACATTAGAGGATCTCTTTTGCCTTTATTTCGCTTCCTTGGACATTTGTAATAAGTGGCCACTTCAAGAATTTGCACCAACATCTCTAATAAAGTCATATTTAAGACCTATAAGTACCTGCCTTATTCAAATTGACCTAAGTGTCAGTGTACTATCAAATTTTCACTAGGCAAAAATGAACATTAGCGAAACTTCACTTTGACATGCTTGCGCTGACGAATTAGCGCCAGTGAAACATTGCCATTGTTCGGCTGCAAAGACGCAAGTTCGCATTTATGTGAATTAGTGTAGTGGTAGCAAATTTGCTCCTGGTAAAGTGGTGTGTAGTGTGGTGAAGCCTTCACAGGCAAAAATTCACCCTTTAGTGAATTTGCCCCGTTGAATTTTACAATGTGATGAATACAGCAAGGATCCCACTGATCAGATCAAAAATCTGATTTTCAGTGACAAGGGAATCCATATTCTATCTGCTGCTAACCAGACACCTAGGGGCCTATTTATTAAACCTCCAATTTTTCTGGTTACGTTTTTAAAGGGGTAAAAATCTAATTTTCATAGGAAAAGAACTTTTCAACATACATTATTCTCTGAAGTTCAAACTTCCAGTTAATGCCTGTAGAAATCATGTATAAGTCATTGGCAGATGGTCCCTTTAACAATTGGAAAATGCTTTTCAACTTAAGGATTCTTGATCGTTTTGGGCTGTTCGAGGTGGTTTTCATTCGATAAAATGTAAAATTCAAGTTGTCACAGCGACAATTTGATGCAGTTGTGTTTTTGGAGTGTCAGTTCTAAAAAGTCGCACAGTTTGAACTGACGCATGATTTTGTCGCAATTTTTTCTTGCACAGAGTTTTAATGATAAATTAAGGGGATTTTTTTTTGGGAGTTTGGTTGAATTTTCTTTTAATTATAATGAGAAAAAGTCAAGTTATATTAAATACCCCACATATACTTTATAGTGTATTTTGAATTAATCTAACATGCCATATCAGCTAAAACTTGATTACGTTGACAAAGTACTATGACAATCTGCAGTGTTGTGAATAAAGGTGATCACAACTTTCTGCAGAAATCCAAGAAAGAAAGAGATCAGAGCTTCAGCATTATTTTCATAACTGAAACAGACAGCAGAATAAAACTTTGCTCAGAAAACCTATTATGATGTGCCTGGGGCCAAGATCTCCTGAATGAAAGCCATTAGGAGATTGTACTGTATGCAACCTGAGCACCACAGTCTAGAAGGAATTTTGTGCCACAGCCTGCAAGGATCTTATTATGTGTCAAGTAAAAAATGGACTCCACCCGATCCACCCCCCAGCTACAGAGAGCTTACACCTTATGGAACCTAGCATTACTAACTAATCATTGGAACATACCTGTCAGAGTTATGAGTGGAATGTAGTGCTGGCTTCAGGCCCAGAAACTCGCCCGCTGATACAAGAGGGACACATTGTGATGGGGAGAAGAATGGTAAAATCAAATGTGTGGGAAACAACGAAAGGAAATCAAACTATACAAAATATCAACTGATTACTGAGCAAGAAACAGTTACAGTAAATACACATTGTATATAACTAAGAACAAATGTCACATATGTTTAACACAAAGCAGACAAAATAAATATTCAGTACTGGATTTGGATATCAGTAACCTTTAATGGTATTTAGGATATATGTTTAAAGGGGAACTCTGGCTTCCAAACCAAAATTTGATAAAGAGGCCCACATAACACAGAATCCCCTAATTTACCCATCACAGTTACCTGTTTCTTCAAAAAGTATGAATAAATGCCATTTTCTATGCTGAAATCTAGCAGTTTAACAGTTCTTCTTCTCTTGAAATCATGCGTGCAGGAAATTGTGGGGTTTGGAAAATGCAGGCTAAGGACAACTCTCTGTTGATACAAAGTAACAGTAGTCAGCCAGCTCAGCAAAGTAGTCCGTCAGCTCAGCAGGAGAGCAGGCGACTAGGCTCAGGGAACTACCAGAAATCATTAAAAATCATGAAAAGTCTGCATAATTTTTTATTGATGTATATTGCGAACTTGCTTGAAGTAGGCAATGTTCCTATTCTGACACTTACAAACAGGGCCATATTCTTTATGTATGAGACACTTATATAGGGATGAGCCTACTTGTTGAGCAGGCTTCCAAGGCTCAAGACAAGTCACAAGAGACAAAAGGGGTCACAGTGTGAAAAAAACACAATGACATATTACTTTATTATTCCACCTCCTCCTTTGCTGTGTGCTCAATCCAATGCCTATTCAGAGAAGATCCAGATGAAAGGAAATTACCATTCAACCAATAAAGATCTGAAAGTTCAGTACAGTAATGTTTGTAGAAAGTATGAACACAGAACGATGCAACTCAGCCATTCATTATATATACGCAGTTTTTATGGATTATGTAAAGTGAAAGTTTCCTCATCAGAACTTTTCTAATGTTTCTAACATTTCTAAATGAAGGTCTTGCAGCAGTGTCTTCAGGGCAGAGCTACAAGAAGGAAGGATCTTTATAAAGAAGTCTATATTTTAGCTTAAAATGACCAGAGCTGGATCAATAAATTGCTGCGTAAATGTGTTGGCGCTAAACAAATACCAGTTCATATGCTGTAAAATAATAAATAAATGCAGTCCCCTTGAGGTAATGTTTTACAGTTTGGCACATAATGTGAGCTGTGTAAACATGCCTGCCCTATATAAATACGAAATAATAAATCATTAATAAATACTAAGACATAAGCATATATTCATAAATACCTAGAAATACATTCATGTAGGTTCATGTACATAATTAGCTTATGCACCAGGAATGTGTTTTTTTCAATTCCCATAGAAGGGTAACTATGCTGATTTTCCACAAACTAGATATGATAATCATACCCAAGTCTGCCTATACCAAGTCCTAACTTATTTCTTCTATTCTGGCAATAATGCTATGTACTAAGGATCAGTGGGGCTCATTTATAAACTTCTCACATGGCAGATTGGTTCGTACAATGAATATATTTGCCCTGCACATGGTTACATTTATAAAGCTGAATAAGTGTGCAAACAGAATTGCTAATTTTTTTTCACACTGCGAATTTCTAAAATCGCAAATTGTGAATATTATGTGCACACTCTGAGTTTGAATTACGCTACAACTTTGGTGGCGGAGAAAATATTTGCAAAACAGTTTCGCCAATTGTGAATTTAAGTTACTGTCAACGATATTTTCGCGCAGTACAGTGGACGCATTCACGCAAACACCTGTTCATTTGCGAGCCATTTGCAAATATGTATTCTCAATGCAAATTCTTAAAAAACGGAAAGATGGCACAGCAGTGTAATATATTAGCATTCAGGAAAAAACATGGGCAATACAACCATTTGCAAATAAATATGCGATGCGCGAACTTTACGACCCCAGTGTGTGTTCAATTTGATGTGACCTGAAAATTGGGCAATAGATTCCAAAGATGGTCAAAGTGATTTTCTAAAAGTAAAACAAATTAAACTACAGTGTTATTATTTCAGATACTCCACAGAGTAAAACCAATCATTTGATGCCCCCCTTATAAAGGGGTGGTTCAACTTTAAGGTAACTTTTAGTATTTTATAGAATGACCAATTATAAGCAACTTTTCAGTTGGTTTTCATTATTTATGTTTAATAGTTTTATAATTATTTGCCTTTTTCTTCTGACTCTTTGCAGCTTTCAAATGGGTGTCACTGACGCCTTCTAAAAAGCAAATGCTGTGTAAGGCTACACATGTATTGTTATTGCTGATGTTTATTACTTATCTTTCTATTCAAGCCTCTCCTATTCATATTCCAGTGTCTTGTTCGAATCAATGCATGGTTGCTAGGGGAATTTGGAGCAACCAGATTGCTTAAAAAGCAAATTGAAGTGCTGCTAAATAAAAAGCTAAATAACTCCAAAACCTAAAAAAAATAAAAAATGAAAACCAATTGCAAATTGTCTCAGAATATCACTCTCTCTACATCATACTAAAAGTTATCTCAAAGGTGAACAACCCTTTAAGTAATTTCCCTTTTGAAACTGAGGACCAAGTGCAAGAGCTCTTTATGCAACCTCCTGCCCCACTTGCCAAATATCACCACCATCTCTGATACAAATATGTCACAAACAGGCAATAAAACATTCCCAGAGAAGTTGCTGTGAAATCCCAGTCAGGTTGTTTCACTATTCATAGCAGGGCATGCACACATGGGAGTGTTTTCACTTCTTTCACCCAAGCTATAATTGTGTGCCAAACACAAGTCGTATTGTTTGAATGACTGATTCATATTTACACATTTAGTAGCTGCAAACTATAGCAAGTGTATTGAACGTAGGTGCAGAATTAGTAGTCCATTTACAATTTATCCAAGTCTGAGCTTATTCAAAAAGTAGGACTATCAATTGGCCTGGCAACATATACCCTGTAGGTTATTCCTCTAGTAAGAGGGGGGACCGATTGGCAAAGTTAAATCATAGAGTTTTCTGAATCTTCACGTCTGTTTTTTTAAACTGTGTTGCACAGCAAAACACCAGCCTATGATTAAAGACCAGTTAAGGTCTGAAATGCGTTAGGCGGTGTGTCTATATCTATTATTAAAATTTTTTAATCAATATGAAATAAAAGTTTTATATACTCCTGGATGTGCATGTATTATTGTTTATGGTCTGATGACTAGAATTTGCAGCACTCCTTCTTGTGGACCAATGGGCTTGCAGATCTGCAAGTATGAATGAACCAAAATCAGACATGACAGATGTACTAGTAATTGAAGGGCAGGGTTGCAGGGAGCACAGCTGGGTGTGATTCTAGGTAGCAGTCTCTCCTTCAAGAAACATTGCAAAAATAAAACATCTGATTCCAGCAAAAGATATGCCAAAATGAATCCATGTTTTTGTATCCTCAAGACTGGATTACTGCAATATCCTCTATAACGGCTTCCCAGAAGAAGAACTGAATTGATTACAGTTAGTAAAATCTTTTGGGTGTTCAAGTAGACTTTATGAGTACAATAGGAAGCATCCCATCAGTCACAACAGTGGCTTCACTAGATATTACTGGGCCCCACAGCAAATTATTTTCCAGGCCCCCCCAAATGTCTAGAGGTTGACCTGTTCTACCAATGTTTGTTGAAATTGTATATGAATTAGAGCATCATGGGGCCCCTATATCTCCTGGTCCCCTGCAGCCAGTAGCCAGTCAGTTACGTCAGAAATTTGTTAAGAGCTTTCAGTCTCTCAGGAGAAAATCGTATTGTCATCAATAATGGCCAACAGGCTACAGGATGAATAATTGTAATTTTCAGTCTAGACTAAGCAACTGTGATCCAAGAGGGACGAAAATAAGACAAATTGTCTGAACAGACATGTAAAATGTAGCTACTGTAGGCATGAGAAGTTACCACCAGACAATACAAGTGTTAATAGGAGAAACAGCTACGAATAACAGAGCAGTTACATTAAATGGATCCCCCTCCAAACACTTTCCAATATACATTCATTAAATAAATTTCAATCACACCATATGCAATACTTTTACATAACATATTAGTGTCAACCAGATCAGCAAAGGAGCAATCATGAGAGAGTGTTGTGGCTAAATCCCTTGCCTTTATGCACCATAAGGAACAAATAACCTCATACTGAGAGACTTCCCCCATGTGTTTAGTGTGGCCACAGGAATGCTGCCCAATCCAGTCATAGCTAAGAGACTAAACACAAGTAGCGCTCTTGAGTGTATTCAGGCATTGAGTGTCTGCAGCTTGATATTTGCAGCTTTTGCCCTTGCTATTTTGTGTACCGCTGTTGAAAAGTGTAAGATAAAACTCCCCATCTTTACATTTACCACATATTACCCGATATTCCATTCTGACAGGTGTTGGCATTGAAGGTTCAGCCCATCATGTATTTTACCCTAAACCAGTGGTTCTCAACCTTCCTAATGCAGCCTCCCTTTAATACAGTTCCTCATGTTGTGGTGACCCCCAACCATAAAATTATTTTCGTTGCTACTTGATAACTGTAATTTTGCTACTGTGATGATCAATCTGTACCTGTGCCAGCCAGCAGCACCCAAAATATTGCCCCCAATCTGTACCTGTGTGCCAGCCAGCAGCACCCAAAATATTGCCCCCAATCTGTACCTGTGTGCCAGCCAGCAGCACCCAAAATATTGCCCCCAATCTGTACCTGTGCCAGCCAGCAGCACCCAAAATATTGCCCCCAATCTATACCTGTGTGCCAGCCAGCAGCACCCAAAATATTGCCCCCAATCTCTACCTGTGCCAGCCAGCAGCACCCAAAATATTGCCCCAATCTGTACCTGTGTGCCAGCCAGCAGCACCCAAAATATTGCCCCCAATCTGTACCTGTGCCAGCCAGCAGCACCCAAAATATTGCCCCCAATCTATACCTGTGTGCCAGCCAGCAGCACCCAAAATATTGCCCCCAATCTCTACCTGTGCCAGCCAGCAGCACCCAAAATATTGCCCCCAATCTATACCTGTGTGCCAGCCAGCCGCACCCAAAATATTGCCCCCAATCTGTACATGTGCCAGCCAGCAGCACCCAAAATATTGACCCCAATCTGTACCTGTGCCAGCCAGCAGCACCCAAAATATTGGATAATAACATGGTATATAGGTTGAGAACCACTGCTATAGCTCTTTCACCTACAGCACCTCAACAGGCAGCATGTCAAGAATGGTGTCTAATACTTCTCTTGTTTAATTTTTTAACACCTATAAACAAAATAATTGTGTTTCTGAAGCAAACAGATTAGTTCTGCCAGTGCACAGCAACAGTGCATCATATTTTAATTATTTTCAAACACTATTTTTTTTTGGCATTGCTGTTCCTTTAAGCTTTCTCATCTTTCCTTTCCCATATATCAGTTACAGATAAGACATTTCCCAGCCCAGGTTATTACAGTGTCTGTTCTCTCCCCCACAAGGCCAGAATACAAAGAAAGAACTATTGAATCTAAAATACAAGGGTTGGTTGACACAAAATGGTGAAACTGTAAGACTTTATTGCTCTTACATGAATCTAAAATGGTGGGCGTATTGAAACACGAAAAGTTTCAAACACAAAATCTATAGGAGCGAACACTGATACAACACCAAGCGGACTAATAGGAACTTACTATTTTGCTCAGCAGCCAGGACATCGGTACTTCGGCTTGTCAGAAGCACATACACAGCATGGCTGCAGAGGCTTTGCTACTGCTCCACAGTCTGCAAAGGAATGCAGGATACCGGAACTTCTTCTCCACGTATGAATGGAGAGTCTAGTCTGTAGGAAGTTGTAGTCATAATAACGTGACCAAAATACAGGCGGACGAGCGTGACGTCACGAAGGAGTATAGTTCCCATAGTGGCTATTTTCCCATGGCACAACTGTACAAGCCAGACCAAAAAAGCACTTACCAGTGCAAAGATGGAAGATGTGGGTGTGAATGTTGTGACATTAAATACCAGACTGTATCATCACATTCACATCACAATGTTTTCCGATAGTTAGGCGAACCCTTTGAAAGGGTCGTTCAACCCCCAAAGGGGTCGCGACCCACAGGTTGAGAACCGCTGCCCTAAACATTAAAGAAATCCTGCTTTAAAAACAAAAGAATTCAGTATAATAAGCGGCGAAAATTCGCCAGCGCTGGCTTTGCACACATCGCAACACTTCACCAGGCGTATATTCGCCTGGACAACGCTAATTCACGAAGATCCGAAGTTGCACACAGGGTACCGAACGCTGGCGAAATTACGCTAACGAAAATACGCTCAGCATTTCGAAGTTACGCTAGCGTTGGCTAATTTGCATACGGCGTGCAGTTAAAGTTCAATCGTCGTATATGCAGAATGTAGCACAGATAAATCTAAAACCCTAGCGACAATAGTTAAGCTATGTGAAATTGTATTAACATCAGCTCAAAGATGACTGATACAGGTTAACTCCAAAGTTCTTGTTCGGCTCTATAAGAAATGTATTTTACACCCTTTAGGCCAGGGGTTCCCAAAAGGTAGAACGGGATCTACCAATAGACCTTTAGTAGTTGTTTGTTAAATATATCAATATACATTTTCTCATGAGTATTTAAGTAATATTTTCCATGGAATATAATGCTAACAATGCTTTTATGGATGTAGATCATAATGGGACAATATCACTAAAACAGACCCCGCATAAGTATGCAAATTCCTGCTTTAGGCTATACTGGCTCATATTTAATGGGAGTCTGTTTCTGTAGATTAATACAGATGTGACATGTGCCAGGTAGGGATGGGCGAATTTTTTCACCTCGTTTCGCCAAAAAAATGACGCCCATAGACTTGTATGGCGGCGTGCGTCAAAAAAAAAGACGGCGCGCGACAAAATTTTTTTGATGCCCATAGACTTTAATGGGCGTCTGCGACATTTTGTCGGCGGCGAATTTTTGGCGAAACGGGTCAAATTCGCCCATCCCTAGTGCCAAGTTGAACTGTGATGCAATAACATCTCCTACTTTTTTTTTTTTTTTAAACCTTCTGGAATAAAGAAATTCGTCACAAACCAGTATTCCAACAAATACAACACCCACAATGCTTTATAGAAATCTTTGCCACCCAGAAAGGTCACCAAGTCACTACGTTCCTCCATTTACTACTCGGTAAAATTTTATCACACGGGCAATCTCCCCTGAATTAAAGCTGGCTTAGTAAGCAAGTTTACAAAAATAATAAGGACTTCAACAGATGAGCAATTGTGATTGTTTGAGTGACTGATGAGCCCTTGGAAACTCCTGACACCCACGTATTTTTAATAACTTGTTGAAGGTGCTTTGTAAACACTAGTAGCTGTGAAATTTCAGTTTTACTCTCTCTGTCTTCATCTTGGATTAGCTGATTGAGGCAATGTGTACGAAGCCTAAGTTTCTGTTTTATTGAAAAAGGGATTAATGCAGCAACAACATAATTACATTTTAAAAATAAAAATATGGTTTTGGGTGTGGTGTAAATGTTCCCACACTGTTGGTCATGTAAAGAATTAAGCTCTTTGCTCAAAGATTAGATATCATGGGGGCTTGTACAGACCTGACCACATAAAGTGCTCAGTCAATGGCATTTTCAAAAAACCTAATTAGCAGTGAGCGCTGTGAAATTGTTGCATTGTCTCCCAGAAACAGTTGCACTAGCACTTTAGACAGGGTTCATTTAAATGGTTTAATTAATTTCCAGAAAATGATAAATTGTAAGACCAGCGATATTAATATTGATCCATGAAGTGGCCCAATTACTGTTTTAGAGACTTCCAAAGCAAATTGAAGACAGCTTCAGATTTTTTTTTTTTACTTTTACATCCTCTTGATCACCCAGCGGTTAGATAGGACTTATCTGAGTAAAAGGGTAAAGCTGGTAGATGTGTCTTTCTTCAAGCCAAACTATCGTGTAGTAATCAACCCTGGCTTCCTAAGAACACCAGTTCTGTTGGTCATTATGGGCTGGGTACAATTCTCCCATAGGATTGAACACAAATTCAAACAATAACCAAGCCTCATGGAGAACATGACTGATACAACACTGCTGGAAGTCATGTAAGAATGATCAGGTAAGCTTGGGATAAGATGTTGGTTAGATAGCTATTAATAATAAAAGGGGGAAAACAATGCAGCAGGGTATCTTTCTAAATTACATGATTCCTATCGTTTTAAAATGTATCAGTATCACTTTAACTATATTTCCTAACAAACCCTATTCAATCAGCCCACATGTTCTGCATTATCAGTTAATGCTAGTGCTGGTTTAGAAGATTGCCTCTCCTTGATAAAATATATCTTATATTGACATGACATGTCAATATAACATGTTTAGCAACTTTCTATCACACTGACACTGTCCAAAGAAATAAGAGCTGCGCGGGAAGAAGAATGTATGAACAAGTATTTTGCAGTCAGAACATAATTGTAGGAATTTAAGAATAAAACACTGCTCCGATCTCTGTATAAACTTGTTTGCCCACTTTAAAGACCACTCAGCTAGCTATAACCTTAGTGATGAACATATATTTACGTTTCATAGCAAACGTATTTCATTAAGACTGAATGAATTCTGTTAAATACGATAGAAGTTTTTCAGAAGGTAATGTGCCTGGAATCTTCAGGTATATATATTTGCATTTTCTAACTATCCCCAGAGCAGTCACACAATGTTCACGGGGTAGCAACCAGTCCTAAGAGCATTGTCTTGTCATTGCCAATTGAGCTTCAACAATTCATCTTACATGGAAGGCAGGGTACAAAGTGCAAAACCATGGCAGATTGGAGTAGTGTAAACTTCACAGCCATCGAATTCTGATGCAATGGAAACGTTCTCTTGAATGATGAATTGCACTTCACTATCTGGCAGTCTGATAGACAAGTCTGGTTTTGGCAGATGGCAGGATAATGCTACCTGCAAGTTAGTTCTTGACAATTCCTTGCTTGTTAAATTGTAGCAGACTGGAAAGGGCCCTTTACTTTCAGCACAAAAATGCCCCAAATGCACAAAGTACAACATTGCTAATATAGGAGTGGAAGAGCTGGATTGACCTGCACAGAGTCTGTCCTCAACCAAGTTGAACTGAACACCCGTGGGATAAACTGGAACACAGACTTTGAGGCAGGTCCGATCATCAGTTCCCAAACTCACCAATGCTAAGTCCCAACAAACACATTCCTACAGAAACCTGTAAAAGTTTGTAGCAGCAGAGGAAGGATCCGCTTCATGTTAATGCTCTGTGTCTCAGAATGAGATACTGGATAGGCAGGTGTCCGGATATAAATGGTAATATTGAATACATCTACTCAATACTGTACATACTTAGTGGAGCACAGCACATTTTTAATGAAGAGTTAATGGCCTGTTCAAGGTTATTCTTTAGGCATCTCAAGCTGGCCCACACAGCAGTACATTCAGTAGAGAGCAACACAAGAAATATGAATCGCTAGGCCCTACCCAACATTGCAGACATGTTTTGTGTTGCATGTATTTCAATGAATATATAAAAAAAATTAAAGCTTTAACAGTGAATCAGCCTTTTGGCATTGTCAACGTGCCAATGCCTTCACATACTGTACAGTAGTTCATTTTAAATATGCAAAGGGCTGGTCATTGGACTTTATGATTATATGAATAACTGTACCAAAATGTGACAACCAAAGCTCTAACTCCTTCACCTGCTCATATATATACTACTGCAGTGTGTCCTTTTGTCTGGCGCACCTCTGCCGGTGCATTAGACTAAAGGCTCAGTTTGCTCCACTGAAATTAAATCTAACTCCTGTCTGACTAAGCAGTATGTACAGGGTTCCCTTTACATGCTACACTTATAGGCATTGGAAGTTCAATTGTATACAATTGAGGGAAAATAAGTGCATTCCCATGTCCCAACTTAGCTCAAAACTTAAAGTTATGTCTATCTTCATTAATTGTGGCATTCATATTAAGCAAATCTGGAACATAATCTTAAAATGTAGTTAAGTAGACACATAGTATTATAAATGTATAATTAAAGTTATAGTGAACATATATAGAGCAAGCCATAGGGAGCCATAAATGTGTCTCTCAGTGGTCTTTTGACACTTATGGTATTAACAAGTCTCCCTTGAGAGCAATCAGAGAATAGCAGCCACATCTAACCAGTCATTTTCAGAAAGAGCAAGTTCACTGTACACTCTAAGTCGTAGCATTTAGGCCACCTGGTTTAAAAAAGCACAAGGGTTCCTTGGAAATCTGGTGGTTTTGTACATTGATACACAATACACAAGTGTCATTTTACTGTGAACTAAAAGTTGGACAAGGAGTGTAAAGGTCACAAAATGAGTGGATCTTTGACTTGGCCACCCATGTGTTGGGTCATTCCAACTGGACTTTGTCCATTTCTTATTCGAGGCTGTATAAATGGGGAAAAAAATGAATGCAGTCGACTCACCTTCAACACACATTTCTACCTCTTCCAAGTTCCTAAGGGTTATCCTCATTAGGCTGGAGTTCAGCATCAGCTCATTACGATGAGTGGGCCACATAGATCGGGGGGCGGGATTAACAAAGAAAATCCTTGTGTCGCCTGTGGACACCTGATTGTCACAGATTGTGGTGTCTCCAAATCCTCCAACCATCACTTTGTTCCCTCCATCCAGCAGAATATCATTTGTCACAGTCTCCCGGCCCTTCAGATATCGCCATACTCTAACCTAAAATGAGGTACAATAGTTGATAAAAATTTCAAGTGCATTTTATATCATACACACAAGCAACACACACATAGCAGCATACCTGGAATTGAACAGGTCCATAGCAATTTTTTTTTACCTCCCCACCTCATGCATGTACTGAAATTGCAAGGACCTCTATAGTCTCTCTATATTCCTGTAACCACCAGCTGCCACAAAATATTGCATGGTATCATACAATATACATCATTAGATTCTACACCAAAGATTTGCCAACTTTGGTGCTGCCCATCCCTCCATCAAGAGTATTAAAGCCTTGGTTGGGCAGCAGGTCAGCAGCAGGTCACATTAACATTAACTACACCAGCAGAAAAAAATTGTGTATTCTATTGGTCTGTTAGGGTTTTTATGGTTAAGTCATAGACATTTCCTATAAGATTTTAGACATATAATTTTACTAATATCTCCATCAAAATGTCTGGTTGACTTGTTTGGCATTTGTGCTAACAGGATCACATTAGGTGCCTAGGCTGACCTTTTTGCGACAAAAGCTGTCTTTGCATTACCGCCCCAACGTTATATCTGTCAGTGTACGGTGGTATCAGGGTATCAAAAGAGGAGATTTTTTTCCCATGACTGTGGATACTTGAGCAGAAGAAGAACAAAACACTAGAACATCCTAGAGTAACTTTGAGTAACAGCTGCTTTAGATTTCAAGGTACAGGAAACAGCAGACAACAACCAGACACTTTACTTTTTACACAGTCACCCAAACAAAAAACAAATTTAAGATAATTGCTATAATCATCATTTTTTGTGCCAGGTCATGCAAAATTTAAGCAAGGATACAAGGCAAAGTTGAAAGTCTATAAACCCCATCATCCATAATAATGGAGTAGCTTATGGGTTTTTTGTATGCAAGTCTGTCATGTGAATTAGCCAGGGCTGATGGATGGCAGCAGAGGATAAACCCCCCACATTTTAACACGTGCCATAACCCTAAATCATTTTATTTGCCCAAACTGGCTATGCAGCAGAAGAGAACTACTTTTAATTTCTTTATATGTGGAAATGGTACTGTCAGGTTCTTCTTCCATAAACACAAACACTGTGAAACTAGTTACTGCACCAATGTGTAATGAGGAATCTAATGCTGATTAGGATCCTTGCATTTACCTACCGCTGTTTCACATAACTTATAAGAAATTATACTTCTCATGAATATACAATACAAACCAGAAACATATAGACACATCTATTAAACATAGATAGGGCAACAACTGTGTGAAAATAAGCTTCCTCACATAATTACAAAATATTGATTTTAAAAGGTTACACTACACATTAAAGGGCAATGCAAGCTAAGAATGACGTGCAAAGGACACTTTTGCCTACACTGGGAAAACTGCTGCTGCTCCTGAGAGTTGTTCTCTCTCTGATAGTATATGGGCCAATCGATATGGTCTATATGGTCTCCAAAAGTTCCCTGAGCCTAGAGCATTCACAATGCACCATGCCAACGATATAAGGCTGAGAACACAAGTGATAGATTCCCCACTAGTGTTTTTGAAATGAAATCCACCCCATATGCACAGTGACAGGCAGAATGGAAATATAGTGAACGGCAAGAGGTAGATGCTGTATTAAGTGATAATAGTGTTCCTCCAGCAGTTGGAAAATTCTGGCAGAAGATCCAATATGTGTGAGCTTAGCCTAAAGAACAAAACAGAGGAGGCAACGAACATGGTGCAAAAGTATAGAAGTATTTATGGTATAGAAAGGGCTGGCAGAATGGGGAATACAAAATTGTGGCTGCAAGTTTGCTAGTAAAATCTGACCCATGTCAGATTTCTGATGAAGTGACGTATTGGTCACAAAACGCGTCAAGATACATTCTCCCTGCCCGCTTGTATATACTGTTTTAATATGGATCGAATAAAGTTGAAATTTTAATTCACTTTTGGCTCCACCGCTGATGATATTTATCCGGATGCCACTACCTACGTGAAGTGCTTGTGATGACGGTCTCCCAAAGACTCCATTTTATCCAAATAATTTAATGTTTTAAAAATGATTTCTTTTTTCTATGTAATAATATAACAGTTCCTTGTACTTGATCCAAACTAAGATATAATGAATCCTTAGTGAAGCGAAAACCAGCCTATTGGGTTTATTAAATATTTAAATGATATTCTAGTAGACTTGGTATGAAGATCCAAATTACGGAAAGATCCATTATCTGGAAAGCCCCAGGTCCCAAGCATTCTAGATAACAGGTCCCATACCTGTATTAACTTTCATATTCTTACTCTGTATGACAATGCATAGTAAAATATGATTAAGCACAGGTACACCATTTATCTCACAAAGGTTAAGTCACAGGTTAGGTAAGTTCCAGAAAAGTAATATAATATAAGTTATATATCTAAAAATGCAGAACAACACTAAAAGGGGAAAGGAAAAGGAAACACCTAAATCGGTCAAATAGATAACAGGAGTCTAGATGAGGCATCAAGTAGTCTAAAATCAAGTCATGGTTGCCAGATTTTTCACAATTTGGCAACTGTGCTAGTTAGAAAACAAGTATGTTTTTCTTTCGTCATACACCAATAAATTTTGTGTTTGAAGGCTGAAAAAAGTGTCGAGTTAGGAAACTCGTTATCCAGAAAGCTCCAAATTACAGAAACACTCCATTATAATCAAATTTTAATATTTTTTTTAAATTATTCCCTTTTTTCTCTGTAATAATAAAGCAGTACCTTGTACTTGATCCAAACTGAAATATAATGAATCCTTACTGGAAGCAAAACCACTTTATAGGGTTTATTTAATGATTATATGATTTCTAGTAGACTTAAGGTATGAAGATCCAAATTACAGAAATATCCATTGTCTGGGAAAACCTCAGGTCCCAAGCATTCTGGATAACAGGTCCCATACCTGTACATTGATGGAAGCACAAAACTAGCGTAAAATGAGGGAAAGCCTAAAATCTGGGTATGTAAAATTGAGGTTTCACTGTACATGTTTGTCCTATTTTAATGTTGCCACGGGTATATATAAAAAAAGGGCAAATCCAGGGTAAGGTGTTTACCAACTATAAATATGGGAACCACACTAGTGGCAATCTACATGTGGCTTTGCTCAAACTCTCAGGATGTCCTAAGCCTTAGTTCAGTGCATAAATAAAATAGGTAGACTGTGCAAAATAAAAAATGTTTTCAACATAGTTAGCCAAAAATGTAATCTATAAAGGCTCATGTTAATGGAGGTCTAACATAATAGCCTGAACACTACTTCCTCCTACTTCTCCTCACTAACTTGTTGGTCAGTCAGCAACTTGAACGGAGGCCACATGGAACATAACTGTTAATTTGCTTTTGATCCTACCTGCTCAGAAAATGAACAATTATAAACACCAGGCAGTAGGAGTGAGAGTTATATCACTACAAAGTCAGTGTTGGGAAAGACTCTTCCTTGCTCAGATTCTGGGCCAAGGACACAGGACTGTGAAGCTCTGTCCTCTGGGGCTTCTACAAGCATTTTTTTTTCATAACACTGCACTTGGCGGCAAATTCACTAACCGGCGAAAATCCGCCAGAGATGACTTTGCTCACATCGCAGCACTTCCCCAGGACAAAGTTAATTCACAAAAATGCGAAGTTGCGTCCAGGGTGCTGAACAGTGGCGAAATTTCACTAGCGTTAATTCGGCAACAAAGCCAAGTTGCGCTAGCATTGGCTAATTTGTATACGGCGGGAAGTTAAAGTTGAATGGACGTATATGTTGCAGCAAATACATTACATTACACAAGCCCAGGGAACCTTAATAATAGAAAATAGAGTTTTTATATTGCCCTATTGTATAGTTTATGTGCCATATGATTTTTTGCAGCCTATTACCCTGAAAAACTGAAGTTGCCAGTGTTTTTTGGGACTTAGAAAAATGTTCAAATTTTTTTTTTTACTCTATTACACTTTGCCTGGTCTGAGGCGGCGAAGACAAGCCTGGCGCAACGTTCTTAAAATCCGCATTGTAGTGAATTTGCGTAGTTACGTCCATTCGCCAGAGCGATAGATAATTCACCTGGCTTTAGAGTGCGTTAGAGTCTATCTGCTTCGCTAGCGAAGTTACACCAGCGCCCGTTAGAAAATTGGCAAAGTCCCAAAAATTTTCGCAAACGTTAGTCACTTCACCCTTTAGTAAATTAGCCCCTTGGAGAGAATAGTAAAATACTTTTGAACTATCAAGACAGATTATTAAGAAAATCTATGGAAACTGTTTTAAGGACCCACCCCTTTTTTTTTACATGAGTTCATTCAGTTGTCCACTGAATCCTGAAATTCAATCAGACATATCTGATTCCAGATATTAAAATCATGTTTCAGCATTCCTTAGGCCAGGGGTCCCCAAACTTTTTGTACCGTGAGCCACATTCAAATTTAAAGAGAGTTGGGGAGCAACACAGGTATGAGTATAATAAGGGCTGTTTAGCTATTTGATAGCCCCTACAAGCATGGGTGTCCACAGATTGGGGCATGGGGTGGGGGCCCGGACATGTACTTGATAATAAAGGATATTCTATAGCCATATGTATACATATATTGTTTTGTTCTTTTTCATATGAACACATTTCTTAAAATTGCCATTAAGAACTTGCAATAAGCTTATAAAATGCTTACATCTTATGGTCAGCACACCTTCAAATAATGGACCATCCCAATGCTTATTCTACTGCTCAGAGCAGCAGTCCAGATTTAGCTCTGCCCCTTCCCTCTGTGAGACACTTCCTGCTCTTGAGAGAATGAGAGAATCAGAGTAGAGGATCTTCTCCTGATGAAGCAGCTTGTTTCCCAGGGCAGATGAGTGTGAATCTGCTGTGTTAAGCTTAGAGTGTGAATGTCAGTGTATGTATCTGTGTCTGTGTGTAAAATGAACTGTTAGTTTTAATGTGTGTGAGCGACTATAATGAACCTGTGTATAATTGTGTAACTACATTCATTATTGAATCTTTTAGGGAAAGGTTGGCTGTCGGTTTTGCCTACAAACATTCAGTCAGTGCATTTGCCACAAAGTACATTGACCCTTACATTTTTTTTGCCCTTCTGCTCCATTGAATCCCCCACCTATCCATGGCCTCACTCTATTCACTGTCCTCTTTTACCCTTATCATTCTGCTGAGTTACCCCCACACTCTCCTCTCTGTCTCTAATAACCCTCTACCTCACTCTATACGGAAATATCTATAATATTACAATATATATTTTTGCACCTCACCCCCCTCTCCTGCTCCTGTCCTGTATCCACCTCGTTGTTTATTTTTAGATGACTCGTATCTTTTAACCCTTCTGCCACTCTGGAAACAAAGCAGTTTTCCCCTAGACTGAAATAGAATGTATAAACATAGATTCTATCTTAGTGACATTTTGTTCTGCACAGCCACTTGCTGCTGTTCTTACTCAACTTTATGTACAGTAGAATCCCCATTTTACATTTTTCAGTGGACCAGAAAAAATGGTGTAAAGTCAGGGTATTATGCATTATATATGAGTGGAACCACGCAAATGGCATAAAATATGGAAAAAAAATTAAAATTATGGTATGTAAAATGGAGGCTTTATTGTATGTATTCAGCTGTAACTAGAACTCTAGAGGGAATAACATTCTACAAACCACTGGCTAGTAATTGTGCTAAGAAAGTAAAGAATACCAAGTGCTGTCCTACACTAAATAGAATGGCAATGCTATATATGTGCAACACTTACTACTTTATATATTTATAGAAAACATGTTAGGTATGTGGGGAAACCAAAATATGGGTACAAGTAAATTGTGTAATATGTTTTTCTTCCTTGTCGTCCCCCCCCCCCCGTTTGGCAGGCCTTTGTTTGAAAGGCAACTAAAACTTGCCTCCAAGCCTTAAATTTAAAAAGGAAGCCATTGGGAGCAACATCCAAATGGGTGCTCATAACTAGCTCTGATTATTTTAATACAAATTAAAAAATTACAGATTACTATGTGCATAAATAACTGTTTGCCTGGTGGCCAAGCTATCAAACATGATAATCTTTACTCAATTCAGTCATTGGCTGAACAGAGAGTTCAGCCAATGTCCATTCACATGGAAGACCAGTGAAGTACAGTCAGCTGCACACCTTACACATTCATTAACTGGACTTTATCTAAAATTAATTCAATAATAAGGACTTAAACATACAAGGCCTTGAACCAGGGCATTGGCATTGATCATTTTAATTAAAAAAACAGCAACTAAACACTTCAAATTATGATAGATGGAAAGGACAGGCTTATGGCACAAATAAGCAACTTTATAGATGAGGTCATACATTTAAAGATCCATACATTTAAAGATCTGCCCATTTTGCAAGGTTGCCAAACAAGCTGATATTTCCCAGATATGTCCACCTTGAGGCTGATCTGATAGTTTGGCATTTAGCTGATGGCATTTTTGCAAGATTTTGTGATTTTTATTGACACACTTGTGGCACTTTAAATGCATTGGAACAGAAAATAATTTCCAGCCATTTTGCCTTACGTAGGTTGGTACCTTTAGGGTAAGGGCACACGGGAAGGCACATTTATCAAAGGTCATGTGAGTTTTTTGAACTCCCATAAATATGAAATTCAAACAATCGAAATTTATTAATAGAATCAAATTATCTCAGCTCGGACGAATTGAATCAACCCGAAAACTTGAATCGACCCAAAAACTCGAATCGAATTAGAAAAGCTTGAATCGAATTAAAAAAACTTGAATGTCAGGAAGGCAGCAAACATCGCCAAATTGATCCCTAGACCTCCAGGGTCCAGGGATCAATTTAATTATACAGCAATTTGGCAGGTTTAAGGTGGTGAATAGTCGGGTTAGAAGTTCTTAAAGGGCCAGAATATGATAAATCTCGAAATTCTAATTAAAATTTGAATCGAGTTTGGATAATTCACAATTCGAATTTGAGAGTTTTGACCAAAAAAAATTCGAAAATTAGAATTTTCACTTTCGACCCTTAATACATCTGCCCCAAAGTGTTGGAAAAGCACTCAGCCTGCGTTTTTTCTGCAGGAGGAGAAAAACAACTGCCCTTCCTTCTGCATCTCAATGCAGGGTTGGACTGGTCCAGCAGGTCACTGAGAAAAAACCTGGTGGGCCTTACCAACCCAGGCCTGTTCCCCTGCCCAGGCCACACAATCAAAGTAAAGGTGAAGAAAGAAAGCAAAATGTACGTGATGAATACTGGGGAGGGTAAAAATGTGTGGAGGTAAAGGAGTCCCCTGATGGTTGCAAGGAGGGCCCTTAAATTAGCAGCCTCAGTGGGTCATTAGTTCCCCAGTCTGACTCTGTTTCTGTATATCTGGGTGGCGCTGCAATCTGGCTCCAAAAAACACAAAAGCAGGCAATTTTATTTATTATTATTATTTATTATTTTAAATCCGCCTGCAGAAAAAACACAGGCTGACTGCAGCTCCATGTGCCCTTGTCCTAAAATCCCTTGGAGGGCCTCAATCTGGATAGCACTGTTCTTTACCAGTCTGTGTTTACTAACAAGATGAAAGGCAAAGATGATCATTTTAACAGCCACACTGATGTGCTACATTTCAAACTTATGTATTCAAGCAAGATGGCGTAACAAACAATGCACAGTTTGTTGCTCTGTTTATACAAGGACCCAGCAAGGAAAGCTTCAAACAACTGAAAAGATATAAAGCCTGTGATGCCTGCTAGTTTTGTATATTTAATGCACTTGCAGTAAAAGTCGTATAAATGGCAGACATGTTTTAAAAAGCCTTGATCTGTTTTCATGTCATGGCAATCCCCAATGCATATTTTCACCCCTGAAATATGCAGAAAATTCAATAACATGTGCCAGGATGGGAAAAAAATGAATCAGATATGAGAATTCCTGTAAATATTGAAGATAAACATTTTAATAATGCTTTCCTGAGTGCTGACTTTATCTTTAAACTTAAGATACATAGCAGGGCACCAATTAACACTCATCATTTTCCCACTCAGCATCTTAACAGTGGAATGCCAAGTATTTGTTCAGTAAATGTCCTGTGCCGACCTCCCCTGAAAAACCATAATTCTCTTGCTAAAGTGCTCACTATTAAGAGCATAAAGAAAATGTTCATTATAATTGTATTTAATTCCTCTATATATCAGAGATGGAAGTACAAAGCTAAACACATTACATAAACAGAACCTCATATACATATATGTCCATTGTCCTACTCTACTTCACAACCTTTAACTAATTATGCTTCCTTCTCTAAGGCACCTGCTGACTGCCAAAATGTTAAGTTTTGTAGTAATTTGTTCCCCCTTTATGGGTCTCATTAGAACAATCACCACCCATTACATCTCCCTAGTTTCCAGTTTCTCTTATTGATTTTTTTTTTATCACCGCAATAACATGAATGAACTTGTTTGCAGAGGAATCTCTGCAATCACATAACTGGTCAAAGTAGTGGCCCTGCCCATACACATTCCTTCCTCGCAGCAAAGGGTTAAGTCTGCTGTAAACTCCCAGGCTGTAGCCGGTGCTCTGATCTGAATTCTGGATAGTGGTTTTACAACACAAGAGGGAGGAAAGAAGAGTAGCCTCGGGGCTAGCTAGAAATTCAATGACTGCAAGTGTTGAAAGTGCAGAGCTTTTGAAAGAGTTGTATTTACAAAATGCGCACATCATTGTATCGTTCTTTCTGCCTAATAACAGCCTTCGGGCCAGAGACAGGGCTATCTGTATGACAGAAATCCATTCCTTAATGTTTAGCAATCTAAAAATATCAAAATTACACACTTAAAATCTCAACTGGAAAAACATGTTCATGCAGCTCCTAAGTGCTCTGTGCAGCTAGGAGAAAATTATTTACAAAAAAAAAGGTTTTAAGAATGTTTCATTTCTGACTATTATGTCTGTACTTTTGTACACTTACCCTGCCACTCATAAGAAACCCAATACAAGAGGCCGACAGAACTGTGTCTGCACAAGCAGGGCAATTTCAATAAATGGCCAAAAAGGTTATTTGTAGAGTCCACCAGAACAGGGGGCCTATCACATATTATAGCTTTTGCACAAAGCATTCCCAAGAAATGACAGACCCCTCATTTCAATCAACTGTAAAAGCTCTATAATGTAAGAAATTCATTGCTTAAAAGGAAAAGTAAGGAAATGTTTCTGAGCTCCACAAACCCATATTTTTTGGTTTTCTCAGGCATCCCATGCTCATAAGGAAGCTGGATGGATGGGCAATAAAGAAATTCTATACTGTGGTACAGCACCCAGAAAAATGTACCCTGGGCTGGTGCATTTTCTAAAGAAGGGCAGAACCAGTCCAGAATAGCAGGTTAGCTATTGGGTTCGCTACTTAGTCTAAAAAAATGCGTGTTTGCATTCCAGCAATCAGTAGAAACTGAGAAGATATCTAGGCTCATCTGCTGGGTCCACTGGTAACTTAAAGGCACTCATGTACAAGAACTGGATGAATAGAAACTATGTTTCAGTTAGCGTTTTAAGGATATTGGGACCCGGATTATATCATAAGCAGGTTCCATACATCAGCTATGTATGTTTTAGTGTCAACCCATTTTTTCAGCATCAGCCTATGAATGTAGCAGAAGCCACAACACTGGAATAAGTTTTACTCCAATGTAGAAACACATAGTGACCAATACAAATGTTGGTTTTATTGGTCTTACTGCTGGTGTCTGATTAAAACAAACTGCTGATTGGATGCTATTGGTTACAATTGTTGTGTGAAATTAGAGGTGTTTTCTGGGTCCACCGTGTGCCAATTTTAGACATATACATTTCTCCAAGAGATTGGAGACTGCCATACATAGGTACGATCTCCAGCTGATCAGCACACAGCCACAAGGACAAAGAATGTATGTGGGGCCACAAGTGTACAAAAAACATACACGCAAAGAGAGCAAGTGATCTGAGCTGGGGCTCCTCTTTACTTTCTAGACTGCTTTCTAGACTCTAGACTAGCTAACATGCTGCAGATTCAATTTTGTTGCACACAAACTAGATTAAAGTTTCCTGCAAACAAACTAATCCTTATTACAAGAATATTGGTCATAATTGGGGACCAGAGGTAATCATACAAAAACATATCTTTCCATGTGTGGCCACCACAAAGGACTGCTTCTCAGCCTTCTCTCCACAACCTGTGTGCTGACTAGGGATGCACCGAATCCAAAATTCGGAAGAATCCTTCTACCCGGCCAAACCAAATCCGAATAATAATTTGCATATGCAAATTAGGAGCAGGGAGGGAAATCTCATGCCTTTTAGTCACAAAACAAGGAAATAAGAATTCGGTTCGGTATTCGGCCAAATCTTTCGCAAAGGATTCGGGGGTTCGGTCAAATCCAAAATAGTGAATTTGGTGCATCCCTTGTGCAGACACAAGGAGCAGATTTCGGTGCAAAAATCCATACTCAAGCAGCGACAAAAAACCACGCAGGCCGACACAACGTCTGTTAGCTGAGGATATCTGGTCCAAATAGTCTGACCAAGAGTGACTGCCCTGGAACCTGCAGAACAGCATCTATATATTGGAAAATGGATGAGTTGTGCAGTGCAGCAGCACCCATTGGTTCATGGTCTGTAGAATTACATCAATTATCCAGCACACTTGGCATATTCAAGGATTTTTCCTTCATAGGGTGCCCGCAATGGAATGTGTTCATCTCCACATACCTTTAACTGCAGATATACAAAGATTGCAGCACTCCAGATGAGTAATAAAACCACCTTTATTCCAAATATAGCATAGCGCTGCTTGCTATGCTATATTTGGAATAAAGGCGGTTTTATTACTCATCTGGAGTGCTGCAATCTTTGTATATCATGGTCTGTAGATTAGGACAGTGGGTAATGGACATTTCGGATGACAAGGTAACTAAAACTTTGCAGGTGTTGCACAACTCGAGGACCCTCAGTCTTTGTTGAAGTACAAGTCCCACCACCCATCATAGTAGATTTTTGTAGTCCAGTGAGATCTGAATGGCGACGGTTGGAAACATTCTACCAGGAGAGTAGCTATGGATTACCTGCTAATCTTTGAAAGCTGTCTATATAAAAGCATGTTGCATGATTAAAATTGATATACTGTTCTCATATACTTTTTTAAAAGTGCATTTTTTGTGAGTTCAGCAAGTGCATCAAATATTCTGTATGCCCATCAAATGCATATAAATGCAGCATCTCGTGTTTAGAAAAAGAACTGAATGCAACAGTGCTAAAACAAATATCTCAATGCTTGTTCATCCAAACCTGTGTCTCAAATACATGAAAAAATACCACATTAAAGGGCCCTAAACAAAGTGGGTTGCATAAAATCCCCCAGGCTCTAGTACTGCATTGATCTTAGCCATGGCCATTCACTAAAGAGATTCTGGCTCCAGCAACTCAGATGTAAATCACAAATGAAATGCTCAGTTTGTCTACTTAATCTACTCTAGTACCTTTCTAACAGGCAAACACTTGAAATTGCCACAATGTACGACTTGCTGATTCAGAAGTCTCGAACAGGTTGGAAGCCGTACAGAAATAAACAAGCTCCTCCCCCATACGAAACTTTGATTTACTGAAATCCACTACTTCACAGACTGTGATTTGTGCCGCAAGACCCAACCCAGGCTATACTTGGGCAGCATCTGGCTGCAGCAGATGACAGTTACTGTCTTGTTCTTGCTATTGGATCCCGCAAATACAACCACATTAGGCTTCAGACAGTGCTTTTAGCTGTTGCTACACTTAATAGGACAATCCATTACAGGCTATACCAGAGCAAGAAAAAACACAGAGTAATTATACATACAATAAATAGAAAGACAGTAACATAAGAGAGACACAGAGCAGGGGAGCCAAACTTGCAAGCCTCCAGTTGTATTATTAATACTTTATATTTAAAATGAATGTCTATGCATATATGATGTAGCTCAAAGACAGTGACTGACAATGTGTAACTAAAAATCCTGTGTTGGTGCAGGAGTGAGAGCAAGTTCTAAAAAAGTGGAATGTTTGGGGCCCACTGCACACCCTGAGATAAATAAATGTGTATGTATTAAAGATTGTTCCTTCTGTGAATTATCTACCACTGAATTAGGCCGACCTCAGAAGGAAAGTGCATGAACTTAGAACGAGACAGCTTACTCAGGGGTGTAACTATAGAAGAAGCAGACCCTGCGGCTGCAGAGGGACCCAGGAGGTATAGGGGCCCCATGAGGCCCTAATTCTTGAACAGTTTCGATAAATATTGGTAAAACAAAATAAATAATTTGCTGTGGGGCCCAGCGTTATCTAGTTACGCCACTGAGCTTACTCATAACACTGCAGATTCTGGGCTGAAATAAATAGCATTTTTGTCAGCTATAAGGGTCCCATGCTTGAGAGAGACTCACTTCAGTAACCATCCCTTTAATAATCTAGTCCAATGATCCCCAACCAGTAGCTCGTGAGCAACATGTGGCTCTCCAACCCCTTGGATGTTGCTCCCAGTGGCCTCAAAGCAGGGGCTTATTTATTGAATTCCAGGCTTGGAGACAAGTTTTGGTTGTATAAAAACAGGTGCACTGTCAAACAGAGCCTCAATGTAGGTTGACAATCCACTTAGGGGCTACCAAATAGCCAATCACAGCATTTATTTGGCACCCCAAGAACATTTTTCATGCATGTGTTGCTCTCTAACTCCTTTTACTTCTAAATAGGGATGCACCAAATCCAGGATTCGGTTCGGGATTCAGCCAGGATGCGGCCTTTTTCAGCAGGATTCGGATTTGGCCGAATCCTTCTGGCCGGCCGAAGGTGGGGAAGGAAATTGCATGACGTTTTGTCAGAAAACAAGGAAGTAAAAAATGTTTTCCCCTTCCCAACCCTAATTTGCATATGCAAATTAGGGTTCGGATTCAGTTGGGTATTCAGCTGAATCTTTCGCAAAGGATTCGGGGGTTCGGCCGAATCCAAAATAGTGAATTCGGTGAATCCCTACTTCTGAATGTTGCTCACGGGTGCAAAAGGTTGGGGATCCCTGATCTTGTATCTGGGGGGCTCTATTTCATCAAAGTCTATTTTACCTCTGCAAATAAATCATTACAGAAATCCCATACTGGTGGCATGTACAATTACATCTTACCAGTGTCGGACTGGCCCACCGGGATACCAGGAAAACTCCCAGGTGTCAGTGGGCCCTCCTGCTGCTAAACATTTGGCATTTTTTATGGTCATTCTTTATTTCTAGGAGAACAAAGAGGCTAAATAGATGAAATAATAGATTATAGTATTAAAGCATATAAAGAAAAGAACTAGGAGAATAGAGGTTGAGTGACGGGATTAAGAATAATAATACTGAGAGTAGGCCCCTGGTCTAATGTTTTTGGGTGGACCCGTAGTGTCCCAGTCCGACACTGCATGTTACAGATATAATAATCCTGATGTTATATTGGGGCACAAACCCTGATTATGACACAAGTATATTTGCCCCATCGCTTACTTACATATAAATGCTTCTATATGGGGGCTCCATGCTTTTGCTATACCAAATTGCAATATGATCTATTTAATATATGTGTATATATATATATCTATATCTATATATATATATATATATCTATATATATATATATATATATATATATATATATATATATATATATTAATGTCTGTATGAAGGAATGAGAGTGGGAGCTGCAATACTACAGATTGTGCTGAAGTAAAACGAATTGTCCCCCACAGATTCCACTGAAAGAACGTGTCCCAATGTGTGTGAAGCCGGTAGAATGTTCCTCCAGTGTCTCCCCCAAGCCATAACTTTTGAGACAAGTATTTGCCAGAGAAGAAGAAAGGAAACCCGTACAAAGCGCATTTCATGTTGTCGCTGCTGCTGACACTTTAGTCAGGTGGAACCGGTGCGTCTCCCGAAGTTGAAAACCCACCCACTGAAATGCCAATATAAAATAGCCACATGAAATGCCCAACAGGTGGAATGTCCAGGTGGCCAGTTACCTTGCAAGAGTAGGTGTGATGCACCGGGTCCACGTTCATGATCTCCTCCACAGTCCCGGTGAGCACAACGTTCGCCTCCTCTTCCCTTAGCTCCAGCTTTCTCTCGGGACATGAGCTCAACCCCAAACCCACCGTCGTTACAACCCAGAAAGTCCAAAGAAGCGCGGCCGGGGCTCCCCACCTTCTTCCCATGGCTGAAAAGGGGGTGACGAGGGTAAAGGAGAGCGGAGAGAGATAGGGGGGAAGGTGGGAGCTGCTGTGAGGGTTTCCCCTGCCTCTGCTACTGCTCCTCAAAGGAAAACCTAGAAAAGAGAGGACGAAACCACCCAAGAGTAGGAGGAGGGGGGAGGAGAGCCGATTATGTGAGGTCTTCTTCTCATGGGGCTGAGGGGGATTTGCATGCAATCTGAATGGCTGATAAGCACAAGAGGGTGGCAGTGGTGGCGGCAGCAGCTCTGTCCTCTCTACTCGCCCAATGCTCCCGCCCCCCCTTTCCCCCTTGTCTCTGTCTCTTCGGGAGGAAAAGTAAAGGATAACGCCACCTCCAGGAAATGCGGCTGAAATCAGGTTAATGGATAATCGGGAGTGTAACGTGATGTGCCTGCGAAAGGTGCACAGGGAGGAGCAACAGGGCTGGGAATGAATGAGAGGAGGCTGTGCTGGGGGTGCTGGGTGCCCACTGCTCAACTCACTGCTTCACTTGGGAGAGGGGAATTGGAACCGACTCTGAATGCGGCGGGACTCTGGGAGCAGCTTCTGGGGTCGCGCACCTTTTCAGTCAGGTAGTAATCAAGGGTCTCCTGTTGTAACCGGGGTTGCCTGACATTTCCATTTAACAGCGGCTCAAATATAGAGGAAGCTGATCCCAGGAATCGCTGAAGGACTTGAAGGTATAGTGGCCCAGAGGGGCACCACCGCCTGATCTGCAATTTTAATACAGGCTTAGCTTTGTTCTAGGGTCACTAAAATAATTATGCTGCAAAGTAACATCTAGTTATGCCCCTGTAACTAAATTGTTTGGCACCCTTCAGCAATCTATGCTTGTTCTCATCTTCACACTACAGTCCATATACAACTACATCTGTCATGCCATAGACAATGGTGAGACTGTGAGAATTGCCTCTGATAAAACACACGTAGATGCATTTATCAGTAAATTATCAGAATTGTCTATTTTTGTAGCCGTGACAAGTAGCTGCTTCTAGTAGCTCTTTGTGTCTTCACCCTTAGGTCAGATTCAGGGAGACTAGTTGCCCTGCAACAAATCACCTCTTCTTCGGGCGATTAATCTCCCTGAACTGCCTTCCCGCCGGCTAGTATCTAAATCGCCGGTAGGATACACTCGGAGCACTTTGTTTTCTGAGGTCACCCAAAGTTTCCTTGTGAGGCATCTTTGGAAAACGAAAGTGCTTCGAGTGCCATCCCACTGGCGATTTAGATAATAGCCGGCGGGAAGGCAGTTCAGGGAGATTAGTTGCCCGAGGAAGAGGCGATATGTCGCCAAAGACTAAGGGGCAGATTTACTAAGGTTCGAGTGAATTTTGAAAGTTAAAAATGTCTTTGTACATCGTACACTAAAATCGTTCGATCCGTATGATTTGCCTTTGATCGTTCAAACGCTAAATTCGGTCAAAAATCCTTTGACTTCGATATTTGAATTTGTAGGATTTCAAGTCGAGGGTCGAATTTTGAAGTTTTTTTAACTTCGAAATTCGACCCTTAGTAAATCTGCCCCTAAATCTCCACGTGTGTCTCTGTCCTAAGAAGCTATATCTTTTGCCTGGATCAGGTAATACATGCACTTTGGCATTTGGCTTGTCCTCCTGATCTAACAGATTGCCCACAGGTCCTCACACATTATGAGCTTTGTGGCTCACTGTAACTTTAGATCAGTTTGCCCATATATGGCAGATATACAGCCAGAAATGTAATCACACTGAAATCAAATCCAAGTCAATTTTTTAACTGTCCACAGGGCTCCCATTTCACTGGAAACAGTGTACTTTCATTTCATTATTCCACCCATGATTATTTAGTGAAGACTAGTTTGGAACTCAGAACTTTGACGTGTGCTGTGCATTTGAAATACCTAAATAATAGGACACTAGGGGGCAAATTCACTAAAGGGCAAAGTGGCTGTCGCTAGCGGCAATTCGCCAGAAATCTCATCCTCATGGACTTTGCCAGTTCACTAACAGGTGTAGAGGACAATTCGCTAGCGAACAAGACCGTCGCTATTGTTCAGTCACACCCTATCGCCAGACGACTTTTCGCTCTGGTGAACAGTCGTTTGCTAATTTACTAAGATGCAAATTTTACTGAATGTTAACCCTGTCACCAGAGTTTACTTCGCCACCTCAAACCAGGCGAACTGATAAAACAAAGCAAGATCTTCCTCAATCTTATGCCAGTGACTAGTGATGGACGAATTTTGTTCCGTTTCGCCAAAAAATACGGCACCGGCATCTGTTTTTGCCTCTAATCAAGCACATTATTACCAGGGTGCAGCATTTCATCAGACAGAGAAATGATCACTAATGCAGTTTTGATGCAGTCTCTGTGGGCTTGGAGCCAGGGTGTAATGCAGATACTGTACCAGCAGAACGTACAGGCTCTCACTTTAAAATTGTATTTATACATTAACCAGAATATGATGCACTTTGCCAGATAAGGAATACTTTACTCAGCCTTCTTCTCTAATGGACCCCAAGCACCCTAAATTATGCCCTGTAAGCAGTAAAGGATGTCTATATATACAATTTTATTAGGATATTAACATAAGAAAAATTAGAAACTCTCCTAATTCTACCAATTATGCAGTTACTAGTTTAAACATACTGCAGTGCAACACAATATACATTTCTTGCATGAAGAAAGTGTGTACAAGATTTACTTTCAAGCAAATAGATAGCAGTTTATATGCTATTAGTTTCTGCAACTGAACCTGCATGTAAACTGGACATCTGTTTGAGGCCTTGATGTCTTTTAATGCATGTTATTTATAACCACTTATCTTTCTGTATAAGGTAAGTTTATAAGTAATGTTTGTGCTTTTTTCATAACAAGTGATTTTCCAAACCTACCAACCTGTGTAGACATACCTCCCAATTGGCCAGGTTTTCTTGAAAATGGTATATTCTGTGAATGATCATTGGTGCGATTGAGCGTAATAGAGTATGGTCTGGACAGAATAGGGACTAAATATCTAGATTTTGAAGATATGCTTAGAGATTTTTTGTGACATCGTCAAGCACACTTATTCATGTAAAGGGGTTTAAATATATAAAATAAAATATATATATAAATACTAGGGATGCACCGAATCCACTATTTTGGATTCGGCTGAACCCCCGAATCCTTCGTGAAAGATTCGGCCGAATACCGAACTGAATCCGAACCCTAATTTGCATATGCAAATTAGGGGTTGGAAGGGGAAAACATTTTTTAGTTGCTTGTTTTGTGACAAAAAGTCATGTGATTGCCCTCCCTGCCCCTAATTTGCATATGCAAATTAGGATTCGGTTCGGCCGGGCAGAAGGATTCGTCCAAATCCTGCTGAAAAAGGCCGAATCCTGGCCGAATCCCGAACCGAATCCTGGATTCGGTGCATCCCTAATAAATACATAATTAGTTGGCCCCACTTCCTTGTAAAACTTCGTCCCTGTGTTAAATTTATAATGAAGCAGTAGAATTCTTAAGTGAATCAGATAAAAGTTGAGTGTAGGACTGGCCATACCAGGGATTGCTTTAACTTAGTTGGCCAGCTTAAATATATTGCAATATATGGACAAACATTCCCTGTTGTGTTTAAAAGAGGAGGGCATTTTTAGTAATTCTCAGGCAAATTTACTTACCTGCAAAAATTCGCCTGGACAACGCTAATTCACGAAGATCCGAAGTTGCGCACAGGGTACCGAGCGCATGAGAAGTTGCACTAGCGAAAATACAGTTCGAAGTTACGCTAGCGTTGGTAATTTGTATACAGCATGCAGTTAAAGTACAATGGCCGTATATGCTGCAGCAAATACATTACACTACACAAGGCCAGGGAACCTTAATAAAATTATATAGAGTTGTAACATTGCCCTACACATGTGCCCACAGTATAGTTTAGGTGCCATATATTATCAAATGTAGGGGGGAAGGAGGGTACCCCAAAAAAAATTTCGATCTTTTTGACCCTGTAAAAAGGAAAAGACGCCAGCGTTTTTTGGGACTGAGAAAAATTTTCAACAAAATTTCAAGCAAGTCCTATCTACTCTATTGCACTTCGCCTGGTCTGAGGTGGTGAAGGCAAGTCTGGCGATAGAGGTAACGGTCAGTAAAATAAAAAAACTTAGTGAATTTGCGTAGTAACGTTCTTTGGCCAGAGCGAAAATTCACCTGTTGTTAGAGTGCGACGTTGAGCCAGAGTCTATCTCCTTCACTAGGGAAATTACGCCAGTGACTGTAAATCGGCAAAGTGCCGAAATGATGTCACGCTGGCAAATTTTCGCCAGCGTTAGCCACTTCGCCCTTTAGTAGATTTTCCCCTCAATGTCTTAAATATATTGTTAATGGGTTGAGTGCAGAGGACCTCTTGTAATTGTCTGTATGAATGTTGTGGTCACAGCCTCATTGCTTAATGGTTCAAAAAAATGATCGATGAGCATAACTTTCCCTTCTTTGGTAAAGTTGCCGGGTCAGGAACTGTTTGAATATTAACCTCTCTATGAAGCTCTTAATAAATAAAGGATACTCCTTTTGAATGTATGGTCCATATAGCTGGATACAGATGGACATATTGGCCTAGTACAGTGATCCCCAACCAGTAGCTCGTGAGCAACATGTTGCTCTCCAACGCCTTGGATGTTGCTCCCAGTGGCCTCAAAGCAGGTGTTTATTTTTGAATTCCAGACTTGGAGGCAAGTTTTGGTTGTATAAAAAGCCAGTGTACTGCCAAACAGAGTCTCAATATATTTTGACAATCCACATAGGGGCTACCAAATGGCCAATCACAGACCTTATTTGGCACCCTAAGAACATTTTTCATGCTTGTGCTGCTCCCCAACTCCTTTTACTTCTGAATTTTGCTCTCGGGTCCAAATGGCTGGGGATCCCTGGCTTAGTATATAGTTTTTTTATATTCATAAAAGAGGGAATGGAGGCTACAGGGATGTTTAAGTAAAACATCTAAGATTCAGTTCCATGAGAAAAACATATCTATGTATTTTAACACAAAATGGGTAGATCATTTATAAATTTTCCTATGCGTAAATGGAGCCAAACTGGCCAATGCAGGCCTTGATCTGGCTTTTTAGCAGTCAAACTGCCTAATCATGAATTTGTGAAATGCTGGTGCATTGTTAATGCTAATGCAGCAATCAGTTCAGCAAAAGTATAGCTCTGGCTCTCTATGTTCAAGTTACATGATAGAGCTATATGGTCATGCAGTTTGGAATGCCCAAATATCACTACAGTATTGCTCATTGGGTACAACATAATGTTTATGCAGTCGCTTGATCAGCTGTGTAACATGACAAATCAACCCATATGTTGGCTTAAAAGAGACATTTTAAATAAAAAGAAAATACAAACTTTATTTTGGACTAGCCTACTATTTATCTCATATTTAATACAGTGTTATATGAATACTTCAATCTGTACAACTCAACTTCCTTATCTGCCACCATTTACTAGCTGACATGGTACTACAGTAGATGCAATTAACAAACCTAACTACACCATTAATATGGAACTATAAACCACTAAAAAACCTACAAAACCTGTTGAAAATTTTAAGTATCTATGTTACCAGTTTGTGTCATTACAATATTCAGTTCATATACCAAGGAATCTTGCTTAATTCTGAATTTCTGAGACAATTTTTTGCAGTTCTAGCAAATAAAGAGCTATGCAGAAATCTTTCATATTCAGTTATTTTCTTGACCTCGATATATATTACAAGTACGATAGGATTAATTAGAAACTAAAAAATGCTTAGTCAGGAGATCAGTTTGGGCTTCTGCACTTACCTTGTCACATTAATGCAATGCTGAGAATCCACAAGTGCAGAGAAATTCTCTCTACAGATCCAAAAAAATTATTTTCAAAATATGAATCTGCATTAAAAGTTACCTATAGGTCATGTTGATAGTTTTTCACTGATAGTTCTGCTTTTGTAAGTAATTGTAACTTGAAGTTCCTTAAACTGACTATTTTGCCAACCTGACTGCCCTTTCTCAAACTGTCGGTTAGAGTTTATAATGCTAACAACTCCTGCTGCACAAATATGGCAGCCCTCTCATAGAGGAATATGGGGGTAAGAAAGGTAATGTAAAAGCATCTGGCAAATTTAAAAAATTATAAATAGTATACAAAGACAATATTATGATAGATATTAAAATGTTATTTTCTGATGTCAGTATCTCTTTAAAACCTTAATTTGTACGATATAGTTTTAAGCAAATAGCTACTTATGAAAAATTACACCGTAGGAAACAAGCCTCCTTATACCTTAATAATACTGGAAATCTGGATTATTTCATTATCTAAATGTAACTTTCATTTGCAAGCATTTGCAATATTTTTTAATAGAAAATGGGTTACCAGAAGGTTAAACTATAATGTATCTTGCTGACTGCTAATTTGGCACTAGATCAAACTTTATTACTGGTAAAATGTAGCAGAGTTATTAGAAACATTTAAAGAATATTCACCATTGTAATAAATTTTAGCACTTATATAAAATTTATCCTGCTTTTGTTTTTTCCCTTAAAGGAAAACTATACCCCCCCAAACAATGTAGGTCTCTTTAAAAAAGATATTGCATAAAACAGCTCATATGTAAAACCCTGCTTCATGTAAATAAACCATTTTCATAATAATATACTTTTTTAGTAGTATGTGAGTAATCATAAATAGAAAATTGCCATTTTAAAAAATAAGGGCCAACCCCTGGGATCGTATGATTGACTCTGCACACAAACAAACCATACATGTTAGGTCACATGAGCCAATTAACAGACATAGTTCTGCCTTTTGCTTCCACACTTCTTCCTGTTACAGTTAGAGTTGTAGTATTTCTGGTCAGGTGATCTCTGAGGCAGCACAAAGACCATCACAAAATGGTGGTTCAAGGCAAGAGATGTAAAAGGGCAATATTTACTTAAATATATATTTCAGTTTCTTTCATATGCCAATTAATTTGATATAAAGTATCTGTTGCTTAAGTATTCATTTTGGGGGTATAGTTTTCCTTTAAACAAACAGGAAGAACATAGATTCTTGTGCACACATAATATTTTGCTGCACCTATAATTTGTCTCTGCAGAGCATTCCCTCTTAAAACCCTATTATGGCAGCCCTTACTCAAGTTTAGTATATTATATGCTATTACATCATTTTCTATGGTTGCAATAATCAGTGTACTAATACCTTTGTTAAGGGAATTGATAAAATATGCACATTATGTCTTCTCTCCGGACCAGCACTCCTACTCCAGAGACTAATGTATAATTCCAAGAATTAAGTATAGATCTAAAGAAGTCCTTAACAAATTATTTCTCAAGCCTGTCCTTGGTCTTCAGCATTGGCTCAGTGAGATGACCCAACACATTGACTCATCTGTTGTTCTTGGTGGGTCTCATGGACATGCATCAGAAAATGTTTTTACGTGTTATATAGTGATGAGAAGATGATTGATTACTGTGCACATTGATGTTACTAGATGTTACTGGGCCCCACAGCAAATTCATTTTAGGGGCCCCAACATATCCAGAAATTGTCCTGTTTTGCCAATATCTGTAGAAATCACTTATTAAAAGGAACAGTAACACCAAAAATAATGAAAGTGGTTTAAAGTAATGATAATATCATGTAGTGTTGCCCTGCACTGGTAAAACTGACCTGATTGCTTCAGAAACATAACCAAGCTGCAGTGTAGCAATGGCATACATTGCAAAAAGGCTATATGGCACAGGATAAATAGTGGATAACAGATAACATTATGTTCTACAGAGCTTATCTGCTGTGTAACCTGAGCCTTTTCTCCTTTGAATAGCTGCCCCAATGGCTACACAGCAGCTTATTTATATAAACAATAGTAGTGTTTCTAAATCAAACACAGCAGTTTTACTACTGCAGGGCAACACTGCATTATATTTTTATTACTTTAAATCAATTTAATTTTTTGATGTTACTGTTCCTTTAATTAGGGCATCATGAGGCCCCCTATACCACCCAGGCCCCCCTGCAGCAACAGGGTCTGCTTCCTCTGTAGTTACGCCCCTGACTGTGCACATTGCAAACATTAAGAAACATGAGTAGAATCAGTGCCATAAGGAACCTTGCCAGGTCTCCCCAGCAAAAAAAAAAAATAAAAATGAAGGGCATCTGCTCTTCAATGTGCAATCCCCACTCTGTCCTGATATGCATTCATATTAGTAGTTGTGGGCACAGTTAAGAAGACGATCAAATTTGCCCATCCTCATTTGTGGCCAGATTGTACAGTACTCAGTACTATTGTGTTAAATAAGACGTCAGCTCATGTGTTGACAGTTTTGGTCTGTGATATATTTAATTCTTGAGGAGGACTCCATGTTAATTAAAGAAGTAATTGGCATATAAGCAGTCTTTGCCTGGACTAATTTTCCCCTTTTCCAATGAGTTATAAAAAGAAGAAGGGAAAAAACTTTCTTCAATTTTTTTCTAGACTTTTTTTATATTGAGGTAAGCCCTTTAGCTAGCGAAAAGCCCTCCTTCACATTCCTGCAAGGTAACATAATAATTACTATTTTGTTTGAATTATATGGAATGTCATCCACGTTGCAGCTCTTTGAGCTATCTGCCCATAGGCATACTTCTAATTCCAGATTTGCTTCTTCCCAATAAAATAGCAAGAAAGAAATAACATTCCAAGCATAGATCCACAAGGTGCCTCACCTCACTAGCTGCTCAAGCACTGGAAAAAAAGTCTGATTCCCAGATAAGATAGAAATCATGTAATGGCAAAGAACAGGGTTAATGACAAAGAACAGGATTAATTACTTGCTAATTAGAGAAAGCCCAAATATTTGTACACAAAGCATTGGTGGCTGACCTGTGCTGTCCTGGAACTGTTTAGTTTCATTACATTATACAGTCTGACATATTTATACCTTTCAGGAGAAATCTTCTGCAGAACAAATACACTGCTGATCTTTCTGCTTGCTCTCCCCCCAAATTTGTAGCTTTCCATTGCATTATGTCTAGGAAGGCAAAACCCAACCCTTGATTAATGGTTTCCAATCAGAAGGGCAATTGCATCAAGGACAGTCTTTTCTCATCCAGTCTTGCAATTGTATTAGCAACAGGGTGAAATATAATGTTACATTTGAAGTGTTAGTTGCAGCTGCGTAAGAGTGTTAAATGGGTCATGACACATTTTAATGAAAACATATACTGTTGGTTAGGGGGGAAACTACTCTGGGAAAAAAATATGTAAAGTAAATTATGGATAGAATTCTTTTCCCATAGAATTTCATGCTGGATTTTTGCACAGAGGTACATATTTGCTAAAATGAATACACAACTTGCTATTTTTTTTTACATGCACATTTTTGCCACAGTATGAAAAACAGGCAACTGAGTAGTTAGCCCACTACATCAGCTCTGCTCAAAGATTTAGCTCCATTTGTCCAACCATGTGCAGGACAGAGAGTTGAAAAAATTTGAAGATTTTTTTTTATCATATATACACACTCAAGTGATCCAAGTATAGGAGAAGGAAGAGGAACTCCAGCAGTACTACTGCAAACAACTTTTTATTCCAGGCAGTGGTAAACACAACATGTTTCGGGTTCAATACACTTTATCAAGTGAATAGTGATTCACTTGATAAAGGGTTTTGAACCCAAAACATGTGTTTACCACTGCCTGGAATAAAAAGTTGTTTGCAGTAGTACTGCTGGAGTTCCTCTTCCTTCTCCTATACTTGGATCATTTGCAGCAGTTGCAGCACAGAACAACTATTAAGGAATTGGACGCATACCATTTGGAAAAGCTGTACTGACCACCATCCCCCTCTTCTTTTTGGACTGATATATACACCCAAGACCATCCCATAAAACTGCCACCCTAGACAAGAGCCTTGGGTGTCAGTATAGAATGCACAGCCCTTGTTACAGATAGCTAATGACTTTACGTAACCCTTGTTTCAAGAATAGGGCAGAAAATATTTGTTCAACCATAAATATGATGCTTATTTGTCACCAAAACTGGGCTATCTAATAAATCTAGTATCTAGGAGAAATGGTTACCCCCAAATCTCTCCACACTGGGAACAATAATACCCAATTCCAGTGCTATTAATAATGATGAACCATGACAGATTAGCAGATATTCAACAAAGTAAATCTACAAAGCAGCTCTGTCTTCCAGTTAGATAAGTAAACAACACACAAACTAATTGGTTGTCAATCAGATTCATGAAGCACAGATCTGATGACTATGTAGATAACATCTTTCTAAACCCACTCAAATTCTAACTGGATGAAAGCAGTGGCTTTCAAAAGTCTGCATACTTGATCAATGATAAAAATGACACCATCATGGTATTATGTAATTATACTGGGCTGCATGTAATAAAACAACATATTCATGCATAGAAAACATCCCAAAGGAAAATTATCCACTCTCAGTGTTAGAACTACAAACAAGTATGTAGGGAAACGCATGTTGGCCCAGCCACTATACCTTCAACTTACTAAAAGGTAATTTTTAGGTGAAATTCCCCCTATATTATTTCATTCATGCAATGGGGCCCAACTCTGTATCGTAGCACTACTGTGGAAACCAGTCCATATAGATTCATTGGTACACCAGACCAGGAGACTGGACAGGTGGAAACGTATCTGCTTTAAAAGATTTATTTTTTATTGCAGTAAATGTAGGACCATCAGCTTACTTATCCAGGTGTATCAATGAAGCCATGGTTGAGCTACGCTAATAAAAACATAATTATATAGAAGCATGTGTAACACTAGCTATATTGGAACTAAAATAGATGTATCAGAGAAACACACCCTTTCTTAAAATATATATTGGTATGAATGAACACTGTAACATATACCATGTGGACAGCTTATTGGCCGGTGTGGGAGGCCTCCAATGGGCATCACCACCTATATCTTGCCGAAAAGCAGTCATGTGTCGATCAGGCAGGTTAAAAAAATCACGTCACTGATCTCCTGCATTCCCCTCGTTGTGATCTGATTGTTGGTCCCTAGGGCCCACAATCAGATCATCCCGATATTGCCCACTCAAGGTGAGCTTATCGGGGCAAGATCCGCTCATTTTGGCAACCTCTCCAAACAAGCACATCTGCACATGTATGACCACCTTTAGTCCGATGTAAAAATAACTTACAGAGGTTTGGAGGATGCAGCTGAGGACAGAAGGCTGTTGACACAAAGTAACAGTAGTCAGCCAGCTCAGCAAAGTAGTCAGACAGATCAGCAGGGGGCTAGGCTTAGGGAACTGTTCCAAACCATTAAAAATCATGAAAAGTCTGAATATTTTGTAATTGATGTATATTGCATAGTTGCTTGAAATTATGTTTACTTTTCAAAAAGCTTAAGTTATGTTTGTGTGGAGTTCCCCTTTAAAATGTTATAGAATGGCTTAATCCAAGCAACTTTCAATTGGCCTTCATTATTTCATTTTCATAGTTTTTTAAATATTTGCCTTCTTCTTCTGACTCTTTCCAGAGTCACCAATGCTGAAGCAAACAGATTCTCTAAAAGGCTACACAAATATTGTTATTGCAACTTTTTATTACTCCTCTTTCTATTCAGGCCTCTCTTATTCATATTCCAATCTCTTATTCAAATCAGTGAATGGTTGCTAGGGTAATTTAGCCTATAGCAACCTGATTGCTGCAATTGCAGGCTGGAGAGCTGCTGAAATAAAAACACAAGTAAAAAAAAAATTAAAACCAATTGCAAATTGTCTCAGAATATCACTCTCTACATCATACTAAAAGTTAATTTAAAGGTGAACAACCTCTTTGAAACAGACCAATATCTGTACAAGCAAAATATACATTTTTTAATATGTTTATTTCATATGCTTTTTCACTTGGTCATTGTAAATTATATTGTATGACATTTGAGTAATAACCCATCTTATTTTACCTTTTTTCAGCCTAAAGCTGACCACCGCAATGAAAAAAACAGACCACAAGAGTTCAGTTTTATTGTTATTGTTATTTGTATTTGTTACTGTAAAAATTGTAGTTGAAATGCCATGCCCGCAAGCTGCAAAACAAAACATGTAAACATTTACAAAAAGTCCTAAAAGTGATACTGTATTTATCATTCTAAAAAAGTTTATAAAACATCTTAAAGCTCTTTTTTTCCCCCTCGGGTTATTAAGAGATTTTTAAAGTCTATAAACCGAGTGGAAATGTTTGCTCTGTTACTGGATACAGACAGTTAGTAAAATATTTATGGTGCGCATTCAGGCAGTGAGCTTGGAATGTATATACAACTGTACAAATGATGAATGACTCCCTGCGCTTCCTCCTTAGGGTTTCTCTCATTTAAGAATCCCTGAAAATTGATGGTACAACCCTTTAAACCCTCTCTGCCTTGGTAAACCCTGTAGATTATCATCTTGCAGTTTATATACGTGGCACACCCAACCTATGGGTCAAGGGGAAAACTCGTATACAAAATCCAGTTAGGGTCTGATTTATAAAGCTGAGTAAAATGTCTTATGTCTTAAGGGCTCTTACAGAGGAGAGTTTGAAGCTGTGCTCCCCTGCGTTCCGTTTTTATGCGTTCAGCTGCAGGGGAGCGCAGGAGTAGATGCATTGAGTTTTTTCAAAGGGGCTGTACTCACACAGGCGCCAAACGTACGAAAAATGCAGCATGTTGCGTCTCAACCTGCATTCGCCGCCTACATGCGCCTGTGTGAGTACAGCCCCATTGAAAAAAACTGAATGCGTCTACTCCTGCGCTCCCCTGCGGCTGAACGCATAAAACCGGAACGCAGGGGAGCACAGCTTCAAACGCTCGTCTGTAAGAGCCCTAACATTGAAAAAAATCAGTGCTTTATATAGCACTGTTGTTGTCAACATACATCATTACAAAAATTTAATTGCTGCAATAATAGTATTAATAAAGGTGTTTACATTTATCCGCCAGACTAACTCCTAAAATGATGCCAGTATTTCTCACCACCACAGCCAGGCATAAATTATGTAAATGAAAGCTGTGTATAAGCGGCAGGGCTTAGCACTGTTCTTACATAACATTTTTCAAGATAACGCCCCTTTTCTACTTAAAAAATTTCTGCCTGATTATACATACTTCAGCTGTTATCACATAACTTTATGAGATTTTACTCAGTTTATGTTAAAGTGGCCATGTAGGGTATATTTCAATGCTGTTTTTATACACAGCTTTGTAATATGGTTTTCAGGGGTGTTGGCATCAGTTTCTTATGAACTACTCCAGTGCAGGCCTGTTACACCTATATCACAATTGCTTTTATATCAGTTTATAGTTGATAAGACGTTCACATCCAGTGTTATCCACTCCACGTTGCTGAAGTTTGCAGTCGCCAAGAGTGGACACGATTTTTAATGTATATTTAAAAGTGCATTCATTTATGCTATTTCGCCCCTCCAAGTCTATGGCGCAAATTCACTAAGCGCCGAACGCTAGTGTTAATTCGCTAGCGTTAATTCGCTAGCGTTAATTCGCTAGCATTTGGCATTTTTCGTTACTGCGCAAATTCACTAACGAACGCTGGCGTAGATTCGCTAGTGTTACTTTGCACCCTTACGCCAGGCAAATTTTCGATATCGACGTAACTACGCAAATTCACTAACTTGCGCAGTGTACTGAACGCTACCTTTTACGCTAGACTTCCTTCGCCACCTCAGACCTGGCGAAGCGCAATAGAGTAGATAGGGATTGTTTCAAAAAAAGTCAAATTTTTTTCTAAGTCCCAAAAAACGCTGGCGTGTTTTCTACATGATGGGTGATAGGCTGAAAAAGATCGGAAATATTTTTGGGGCTCCCCTCCTTCCCCCCTACATTTCCTGACTCATGGCAACTTACCTAGACAGTGGGCACATGTGTAGGGCAAAATAAAATTTTTATTTGCTGATTTGAAGGCTTTCTAGGCATTTGTAGTGCTAATACGTGTTCCTCCATTGAAATTTGAATTTCGCGCCGTAGGCAAATTAGCCTTCACTAGCGTAACTTCGCTTTACATAGCGAATCAACGCTAGCGCAACTTCGCAACCTTACGCTACCCCTGTGCGCAACTTCGGATTTTAGTGAATTTGCGGAGCGCTGGCGAAACTACGCCTGGCGAAGTTGCGCCTGGCGCAACTCCGCATCTTAGTGAATTTGCCCCATATGTTTTGCCCAGTTACACATAGACACACCTGATCTGCTGAAATTCCACTTTCTTCTTTGGGAGTCCAGAATATGGGACCATCCTAAATCATAGTCGTTGGGAGACACTGTTTGTTGCTCTGACATTGAACGAGAGCCTTAAGCAAATATCTGCTTTCCCTGGTCGTAATCCATGTCTTAGCAGAAGGAGCTCATACTCATATCAAATTAAAGAGTAAATAAACAGAGTGATGCATAATTGTGTAAAGCTCTGGAGAATATGTTGGTGCTATATATATAAAGAATAATAAACCAAAGAGAGCAACATTGTTTTTTTTCTCCTCAGATCCAGTTTCCATGTGAACCTGACACTCATTGATTCTCCAGAAGTAAGTGAAGGGTCTGTCTGATGTGTCCCTTACTCTTTTGTTAGTCAGTGACTTAGAACCATGTCACAGAGATGCCATGGGGAGCTGGGCAGCTAAAGGGGAGTATTAAAACAATACAAATCCAAATGTTGCAAAATCTGTGCTCCCACTATATTGAAGAATTCACTAAACTGTAGAAGATGTTTATATATATATATATTTATATTTATATGTATTTATATATATATATATATATATATATTTATTTGAAGATTAATGTGTGAGTTTCTGGCTGCAACCATTCATGCTGGCAGTTCTTAAACTCAATAGTCTAGCTCTGGGTCCAAGAAACAATGAGACTTGACAGCCTTTTGGACTAAGTGTATTCATGATTCCTGCACATCACCACATCTGGGCTTAGGCCAGTGCCAGACCAAGCAGACATCGGCCTGTGTTTCTCCACTCTTTCATTGCTACTCTGCAGCTTGATATATCTGCACCCGGATACATTACTTCAGCCCAGGTGCATGCACACATGGTAGATTCCATTGCATTTTGGCACAAAATCTGCCACATTTGCATGCAACTGGCCCATAGTATTATATGATTACAGCAACAGAAAAAGAGATGCATTGCAATGGTGGGGAGTGGCCAGGGGATGCATCACACTATTGGGGGGGGGGGTGTGCACGGACATTGGGAGAGGGGCCAGTGCTTTCACCCTTCTGCACTTTCAACAGCAAACACTGATCTTACAGCCTTGGCTAATCCAGTAGTTATAAGTCATGGAGCACACGTGATTTTCTAAAAATGCATGCTATTTATACTTACAATTAATTTTTACAAGGTGCTACACTCAATGCGACAATTTAAAAGGTAAAAATTATTGAATTAAGCACATACATGGGTGGGAATCATACGATTAAACATTAGACAATTATTACAATTATTTCACAGTGTCTCTAAAACATACCAATTAAACTGTCATCCAAAAATCTGTACCAATATTATAACTTTGTAACTACCGAATTATGACATTCATGTAATCAAACAATATAGACTTGTTAAAACAAATGGGGAGATTTTTTCTAGGAAATACATTTCTTTGTATTCTCTTGCCATTTCCTTCTACTAGCCCCGATAGGTGACCTATAATATGTTAGTATTGCAGGATTGTTATTTGCTCCATTCAAACATTATGTCATTTTTTGACTTCCAGATTTTCAATCTCAAATGGAAAATTATTTAAAAAATGTATTTGACTAATACAAAATTATTCTAAGATGACTTTCCTATTTAAAGGGGTTGTTCACCTTTCAGTTAACTTTTAGTATGATATAGAGAGTGATATTCTGAGACAATTTGCCTTTGGTTTTCATTTTTTATTTGTGGTTTTTGAGTTATTTAGCTTTTTTTTTAAAAGTATTAATAGTTGGGCCAGGGCTGTTAATTGCAGTATTATTATCCTTTATTTAGTGTCTATATATTTTACACTGCTTTACAAAGATTCTATATCTTTCACATCAGCAGCTATAATGGAGTCTGCAAGTCCATATCACATTCTCATACATGCTATGATCAAGCCACTTAACCTTACCTGTATGTTTTTGGAGTGTGGGAAACTGGAGAACCCAGAGGAAACCCAAGCAAGCACTGAGAGAAAGTGCTGATTTATTAATAGGTTTTCTCTAAGCAGACACAAAAGGCATTTTAGTTCAGTGCTGCTTAATGGCTGAGTCTGGCAGGCAGACACATTTGGCATAACAACAGAAATCAAATTCTGTGTCTCACACATTAGTTTGCAAAGGCGCTCACGTTGTTGTATAATATCAGGGTCACAACAAAGATGCAGGAGATGTAAATGAACCCAGTTTCCCTGACAGCCTGACCCTTTGTAATGAGCCCTGTACATTATACATGAAGCAGATTGGTATATTACAACTCCCTGAACAGAGATTCCAACCTGGATATGAAGGGATCTTGGTACATCAAGGCCATGTCTGCTATGGTCCCACCACCCTACTGAGCTCCCTGCTCCATTGCTTCAGATGGATGGAGGGTGACAATTCTCTGCATTTCAGTGGAGGGGGTAAGTTAGGATATAGGTTCAGATAACTAACAGCAGATGACAGACCTGTTACTGCGGGTGACCATGGGAGGTGGGGGGCATAAATTAGTCATCAGAACATTTTGAGAAGATTGTGGTGTCATCATTCAATCACTACATCTGCACTGGGATGTAAAATAGTTAAAATGTTTTTCTTTGGCAGGAGATGATAATGGGATGACCTGTGAGCTCTTAGGTCTAAAAATGGCCATGTATGCCCAGATTTGTTGGACCAGCTTGGATTTTATCTACACTACCTGATTATATAGGCATTTTGGCAGCCCAAAGGGTAGGAGTAGTTTGGATAGTTCAACTCATATTAGCTCACTCACAAAAAGTTGTAAGCTCTCAGGAGCAGGGCCCTCTCACTTTTGTCTCCTAACAATATACAATTGCAAATATGACTTGATTGTGATGAAATGTTTCTGTATAGGTAAACGGTGAAGTCTTGTATTTATATCTCTTTGTGCTCTGTAAAGCACCACAGTGAACAATGGCAATATATAAATATTTATAGCAATAATATAGTGAATAAAGTACCCCCTCTTGTAAAATATAATGATATTATAAGTAACCTCGGAGTTTCATGACCATATAAAAACACGAGGCCGAAGGCTCCTTATATCTGGAATGCCAACCCTGGATTCCTCTGAATAGAATGTTTTCTCAGTCTCTTTACCTCTTGGAGCACTGCCATAACATTTCACAATGCAGTGACAACTGACAACCACTGGAAACCGAAGCACTTATTATTCTCCTATATGTGTCTGTATGTTACTGATCCACCTAGGTTGTATGCTCTACAGGGTATGGACTTGTTCTTCTTGTATTTATTCCTTTTGTATTTATTTATATGTTATTAACCCCTGTCTATCCATTGTTATACTATTATATAATATATTATTCTAATGCACAACACACAAAATGCACAAAAATTGATAAATAAATAAAAATATACAGACATACATCCTTATATTTATTGTTATTTTGCTTACTAGATAGTCCACTCAGACACATAACTTCAGCCTGCTCAGGTGGGGCATATAATAAATGACTGCATAATAAATTGTATGCGTCTTCAGGGTGAAAAGTCACTTACATTACAATTGATCATGCTTTGTATTAGTCCAGTAACAAAGCGTTGGCTTCCAGGTAGGCGATTGGTTATGATAACCCTTATCCAGAGTAATTCAGTCCTATGATGTTTGTTTTGCTCTAAAGAAACAGGCATGTCAGGTTGAAATAAATGAAGTACCGTAAAGTGTTACAAGCTGACTCACAAGTTTGCCTTTAAAGTACCTTTCAACCCATATATATGAATCATTAGTTAATGAATACCTCTGTGTAAGTACTATGGGCAAGTGATCCTGAATTATTTGACCTGTAATCATTACAATGCCTGGGGTGAATGGGGGAGATCTCAGCAATAAGTTTATAATATGGGTGTGTGCATTAGTGTAGGTCACTGATTTCCACCCTATTGTTATATGTTCTCACTAAATAAGACAAGGGTGACATAAACTATTACAGCTCTCTAAAACCTGGCTATGGAATCAACCCCACCCTGGTTATTAAACATCTCATAGGTTAGTACCAGGAATGAGGATGAACACTGATTGTACTATAATATGTGAGACAGCCATCAAATGGACCCCCTGATATTAAATACCCTATACTTGCAAGTGTACTCCAAGGATTCCGTGGATGTGGATTATATTAAAAGTACGAGGGCTCATTTATGATCACTGGGTGCAGTGCTAGGTGCAAAAACTGTGAAAAAAGGGAAGGACATTAAAACAATGTTAAAACCATTAAGTTATCTAAAAACAGGAACCAAGTCATATTCCATGTTCAGTCCATTGGGTGACAGACTATCCAACTTCCGAATCCACCAAGCTTCTCTATAGAGGAGTTTTTTTAGGCGATTACCACCCCTTCTCATCCTTTGTACTGTCTCCACTATTTGGAATTTTAACTGATTAACAGCATGACCCATCTCTGTAAAATGTCTCGCAACGGGTTGTTCGATTTTTTTGTTTTTAATAGCCGATTTATGTTCCCTAATCCTATCCCTGGCCATACGTGATGTCTGTCCGACATATACCAAGCCACAAGGGCATTTAATTACATATACTACAAATGTAGTTGTACACGTATATTGGCCAGAGATAGGAATAGGGACTCCATTTCTCGGATGATAAATCACTTCACCTTTTTGAACATTGTTGCAACAATTACACATACAACAAGGAAAAGTACCTTTTTTAATTGGACGTAACACTGTCTGTTTACTTTTTATTTCTGAACCAATGTCAGCTTTGACTAGCATAGATCCAATAGTGCGAGCTTTCTTGTAAGACATCACTGGTGGATTTTGAAAGCTGGATATCTCCCCTAAATTTGTTTGTAAAATACTCCAATGTTTTTTTAAAATTTTTCCAATCTGACCACTCAATGTATTATATGTCGATACAAACGGAATTCTGGACATCTCTCGTTTAACTGTTTTAGTCAGTAAACTGTTTCTATCTAATTGATCCAATCTCTCTTTTTGACTTTGCACCACCTTTCTAGGGTATTTTCTACTTATAAATTTCTCAGTCATCTCCTCCATTCTTATTTGTGCCAGTCCCTCATCTGACACTATCCTTTTTACCCGAGACAATTGGGATTTGGGAAGTGAATTTTTTGTCTGGAGCGGATGAAAGGAAGAGAAATGTAAAAGAGTGTTTCGATCTGTCTCTTTGGTGAATAAGTCAGTTTGCAATTTGCCATCAGACATATAAACCTTGGTATCCAGGAAAGCTATCTCCTTTGGATCAACATGGACTGTAAACTTGATATATGTACACACTGAATTAATCTCCCAAACAAATTGATCAAGAGACGAACGGGGCCCCCTCCATAGCATGAAAATATCGTCAATAAAGCGCAACCACTTTAGACAATGCTTTTTAAACCACCAATTTGTGTAAATACATTTTTCTTCATATTTTCCCATGTAGATATTTGCATAGGAGGGGGCGACGTTCGACCCCATGGCCGTACCCCTAATCTGTAGAAAGAATTCATCCATAAACATGAAGTAGTTCCATCGTAAGATGATTTCAAGGCAATTTAGTACAAACTTTTTTTGGGCCCCATCTAGGGTCTCCTCTTGTTCCAGATACATGTGGACCGCCTCTACACCCCCATCATGTGGGATGGAGGTGTAGAGGCTCTCCACATCCAATGTAACCAGCCAGACCTCATCACTAGGCAATTCAATTAATGCCAATTTCTTCAAAAAATCACTAGTATCCTGTATGTATGAGGTCTGCGAGGTGACATATGTTCTGATAACTGTGTCCACAAATCTGGCTAAAGGGGAAAAGATAGAATCTATGCCCGCCACTATCGGTCTCCCTGGTGGCCTATTCAGGTTCTTGTGGATTTTAGGCAGGATATAGAACACAGGAGTAACTGGTTTATCCTGTATCAAATATCCCGCCAGTTATCCATCAATCACTTCACATTGCCTAGCATCAGAGACCAACATTTGAATTTTCTATTTCCCTATTCCTATCTCTGGCCAATATACGTGTACAACTACATTTGTAGTATATGTAATTAAATGCCCTTGTGGCTTGGTATATGTCGGACAGACATCACGTATGGCCAGGGATAGGATTAGGGAACATAAATCGGCTATTAAAAACAAAAAAATCGAACAACCCGTTGCGAGACATTTTACAGAGATGGGTCATGCTGTTAATCAGTTAAAATTCCAAATAGTGGAGACAGTACAAAGGATGAGAAGGGGTGGTAATCGCCTAAAAAAACTCCTCTATAGAGAAGCTTGGTGGATTCGGAAGTTGGATAGTCTGTCACCCAATGGACTGAACATGGAATATGACTTGGTTCCTGTTTTTAGATAACTTAATGGTTTTAACATTGTTTTAATGTCCTTCCCTTTTTTCACAGTTTTTTCACAGTTTTTATCTCGATACAATGTGGCTACATAGAGAATGGAACATTATAACAAGATAAGTGAAGTCTTGTATCGTTTTTGTGATATATTGTTTCTTTATCTGTATCAATGTCGATGAAGCACTAGGTGGTGCTGTGTTGTGTTAGGATAAAAGGAGGAAATGTACACATGTTAATTAGCTTGATAAAGAGCCAGGTGGCTCGAAACGTTGCTCTGCTGTTGCCCTGCATGTGAGAAATAAAGGCTTTTTATTTTAATCGGAGTGCTGCCCGTTTGAATTTCTAACAAGAGTTACATCCGTGTGGAAGGACACGTGGGAAAAGTGCACCCGGGAACAAAATTGCAGACAAGTGAGTGCGGCCTAAATTCAATTGCAGTGCTAGGTGCAAACATAGGCACCCTTTCAATTACCATTCAAGAAAATGCATGCAAATATATCCACTACTCTACTATCCACTGTTTATACTATGTGACTTTATGCCAGTTGTGCCTGCTTGGCAGAATAAAGCACATGCCATATGTAAAGACTGCCTTGAGCAGGTGGTTATTTCAGGGTTGTTTCATGCTCGTGTCAGAAATGGGAATCATGGGATGCAGGCAAGGGGCAGTGAGCTACAGATCCCTCTATCAGGAATGCCAGCTTTGCAACTTGTCAACAAATGGCAGAAAGTTTACCCTCTACATTGACAAATCAGGTGTAGAAATGGTATGCACAAAGTTTTGCAGCATATGGAACAACATAAGAATATATGTAAGAATATTATATTGAGCAAGCTGCGCCATTATGTTACGCATACAGCACCAAGCTAGTTAATTGATACATCAATTTCTTTGATGTTATGTGAAATAGAAATCATTTCCAATAAATAAAATAGATACATTCATTTAGGCAATGCAAATTTTCTTCTGTTTTTTTAAAATAATAGAAGTTCATTAAAACTGTCCCAGTCAGTGGCATAATTAGATGTTACTATAGCAAATTCAATTTAGGGATCCAAAATATTGGTAAGTTGACCTATTCTACCAAGATTCATTTAAAATCTACAATCTTGGGCCCCCTGCAATCGCAGGGTCTCCTTCCTCTCTAGTCATGCCCCTGGCCTAAATGCAGAGCATATGATTCAAAGAACTGAGCACCGAGGAAACTGAAGTCCATAAAACATCATTGTTTATTTGTCAATATTAAAATCATGTTAAGCATGCCACAAATATAATTTGGGCTGGCTGCTTTATGCGTTTCGTGGCTTCCCGCCACTTCCTAAGAAGACAGCCAAATCCCCCCTCCTTAAAATGAGTCTAAACTCCTCCCATAAAATTCATTATCCCATCCTTAGAGGTACTACTGACCCTGTTACAATAAAATAAACAATACCATCTGATACAGTATCTACATTTCACTTCCAAGAGATGAAGATTTAACTTTGTTACAGTTACCTACAATTATTTTGCAACAATAGTAACTATATAAAACTAGATTATCCAATCCTCTCTGGGTAATATCTATCGTTTTAGCCTAGTACCTAATGAATGGGAGTTATTGGGAATAACCAGCTAAATTATACCTAATCCATCAAATAAGTAGAAGCACAATATCTCCCACTCTCTATTCATACCTCCACTAATTTCCATGGTTTTCAACTGGTGAATCCAAAATGCTTCTCTCAATAATAATTCTCTTTCCTGATCTCCTCTCCTTATGTTATATCTAGGTTCATCTGTAACTTGGAACTGAATTTTTATAACACCCTCATGTTTCTCCTGTACATGTTTAGTTAATGTAGATTTATAATCCTTCCTCCTAACAGCTGATACATGTTCCAGTATACATGTGCTCACTTTTCTAACTGTTTTACGCACATATTGTGAGCCATAGAAACACGTTTGCCAGATATACAACCCCTTTCGATACACAGTTATAATAATTCCTAATCGTATATGTTTTACCTGTACTGGTAGCAATAAATTCTTTAGAGACTTTTAAGTATTGGCAAGACTTACATCTTGTTCTGCCACATCTATAATTGCCTTTATACCTAAAGCTGGCCATAGATGCAAAGATCCGATCGTACGAATCCTCGATTTGTATGATTTTCAGACCATGTGTGGAAAGTCCCGACATTTTTTGTCCCATGGAGATCGGTCGTTTGGTCGATCGGACAGGTTAAAAGATTTCTGTCCGCTGCCGATAACATCTCTGCGTGTATTGCCGATCAGACTTTCAGATTTTCAGTGGGAGACTGTCATCAGCTTTTGTCGGACATAACTTTCGTACGATTGCTGTAGGGGCAGAACATCGGCTCATCTGTTCTTTTCTACTTTATTTGATCTGAATGGTTAGTGGCAGATCTGGAGATGGGAAAGTCCGATCGTTCGAAGATTTAACGATCGGATCTTTGCATCTATGGCCAGTTTAAGCCGTGAACTGGAAACACCTGATCTCTTGGAATTATACAGGCTTCTAGAAACCCATGAAGCTGGGTATCTGGCCCCAATGCCTTGTCTTAAATAAGTACCAGCAAAAATTCCTTATCCAAAGATAACTGTCCCAAGGCTTTTTTCAGTAAAAAAATTCAATTTATTTAAATTAGCATTAAAACACGGATACAAACTGACCCCACCAGGCCCACCTTATGCGTTTCACACCCTCCGGCGCTTAGTCATAGGTGTATCTGTAAACAGCATGTCCTCTGCGGGATTTATACCCTATTAATCCCTCCCATTTTCTTTAAAACCAATCAAAAACTCTGAGGGATTAACCCTACTTTGTTAATTTAATCCCATAAATCTATTTAATCCCAAATCTATTGCAGGTATCACTGTTTGTAAATTCAAATGGTATTTTAGGTTTAACAATATCTATAAAGTATATACATCATATCACATTGAAACAGTATAATTCCAAATATAATTTACACTCACTTTTTTTGAACTTGTTATTGTTTATATATAAAAACCGTCACTAGCTCTCTCTTTATTATAGATTGCCCCACTTAGAAACCTTAAGCACTATTAGCCCCTTCAGGTATAACAGGTGACGTCAAACTCATGGTTGAGACCTAGGGGCAGACGTGTACCCAAATGGAAAATTCAAAATACCTCTCTCCTTTCTAAGAGGCTCAACTGGTCACCTCCTCTCTCTCCCAATCTGACTCTCTCTATCCCTTGAATGCAGAAAAATTCCAAGTCTCCTCCATTACAGGCAGTAAAGTGACTCTTTTCCGCCATTCGTGGATTTTTTATCTGACTCATATGTTCCCTTGCTCTCTCCTTCAATTTTCTAGTTGTACATCCCACATATTGCATCTGGCATTTAAGGCACGTGATCAGATATATCACATAGATAGTATTACAATTGATATATCCCTTAATATCAAACTCCCTCCCTGTCACAGTTGATTTGAATCTTTTTGATACTTTCATATGTCTACACGTTATACATCTGTGGCTCAGACATCTATAGTTGCCAATTGATGTAAGTGGCCCAAATCCCGTCTTTGGCCTTCTACTTTAAATAAGTACCAGCTTTAAAACATCAGAGGCAGCTACAATTAACATACATTTTTCTGTGCATTCCACATCTATGTCATTATAATTTAGGATCTATTGATTTAGGATATACTGTATGGCAAATAACCCCTTCTTATAAACAGGTCATATTTCTCTGCAAGTTATGCATCAGTTATTAAATTGCTGGACTGGAATGCAGGATAAGGAGCTGGTTAAGCCCTGACTGTTACTGGACACATCCGCTTTCTCTCCATAGCTCCTGCTATTCCAGTCCTCCACACTCACACATACACACAAAGATTGTAGGCAGGCTGAGACAGGCTTTCCCACTGCATGGCATTTCCACTGATGACTCTTGCATTCTCTCTCAATCAAGTTTGGGTTCAGAAGATGAATTAGGGATTTTGGTGGCCTTGATTGCTCTTTTTTTTTTTTGATCCAAAACAAACAGGCAAGTCAGAACGACTTCTCTTCAACTCTTGAAGAACCAACACCTCTTCAAAGTTCAGGACTCAAACAGGAGACCTATTCATAGTTTCTCAGCACTGATTTACCTGCTTCCTAAATTGAGGTTTTTTGGGTTAGGTTTTGACACTTATTAATCCTGTTTAACAGGGGTGTGATCGCATAACACAAAAATGTGGGCCTGAAGGTATGAACACATGGGCATGAGTAAGAAATGCATCTGGCCTTTTGCCTTTTCTTCCCTTTATGCCAGGGATTTCAGTGCTGTGGTTTTTCTACTGAACTACATGTTTCATCATTCCCAGCAAGCAAGAAGATGGTTGGCAGTGCGTCAGAACAATTATGGACATTTAATTATGTTTTCAAATATACAATCTCAAAATTGTTATAAGTTGGTTATTATTGCAGGTGATTGTTTGGAGCATATTGCAAGTTGCACGAGACAACCTGAAGGAAAATAATGTACTCAATAACTGATTTGTAACACTGTCATAAAGTTGTAACATTCATTGACTTCTTCTGCAACATAGAAAGATTTGACATCATGAAAGTGTTCAGATCTGAGCATGACTGACTGCATAATTGGTCGACCATGTAGCTGCTGGAAAATTAAATTATGAATTTGGTTGCATATTCATATTTCCCAATGATTTAAAAAGTTAGCTTTAGCATTTTAAAGACTCAGAAGATGTTGAGCTCTCGTAGGTAGGCAACTAAACCTCATTCAACATTCACTTGATCACAATTGTGCATATAAATCATTTTTTAAACTATATATTACTGTGTAGCATTGCCAAGATGAAAGGATAAAAATACATTTGTATAGCTGCTATGCTATGCTGTTACCATGGATTCTTTTGTTGGGCTATTTTGTCCATAGTAGAACTTTTAGCAGTCATTTAATTTGGGTAATAATTCCCAAACTGTGGGGCTTCAGAGTCTTGACTAGGGGCGGGAGCCCATCTTGTGTGCCAGTTAGGGTAAAATAGTAGGTAGAATGCCTATTTGCTTTCCTACATACTCATGGCTGCCCAGCTTGAAAGTCAAATACAGAGGAATTTGAGATGAACACATATGTGCTGCCCTAGATATTCCTGAAATGATATCTGAATGGCTGATACTACAGTTGTATTCATATATCTGTAAACTTGATATGATATATATGGATTTGGAACAAATGTTGACCTTAAAAAACTGCAGGACGAGGGTACATATACCTATTTTACTTTGTCATCAGTGATACTGGCATGTAGCCTGTAGGCAACAAATGACAGAATTTGTATAAAGTATGCCTGTAGGTGAAATGAAGCTCCTATGCCCAGTTTGTTCCTTGTTATTAGATATGAATAACTACAGTCTTTATAATGAATATGCCAGAATAAGTTAGCCTGAGAAGAAACAATTACTGTCTATTACCATTTATACCTGGCTTTGTTTGGCAACGCTGATAAAAAATGACCTTGGTAATTCTGAAAGGCATGTTGAAAATTAACCGACCAACATATGTAAATACCTTTTCTTTACATATGTTTATCTAACCTTTCAGATTTCTGTGTCAGACATGAGCTCAGTTAAATAGCACTTTTTTTTGCAGGAATAAAGCACCTTTTTATATTCTATTTGCATGGAACAAAAGAAATTTATTTTTGGAGATCTGTGCTACTTCAATTCTATTTAGGCATTTTATTGTTAACAAAAACATTTCTTCTTGATTGTGTGAACATTATTTATAGCTTTTCAGGAAAGGTCCGCAAAGCTATAAATAATATACTGCCACCTGCTGGCCAGTTGTATTTTTACACAATCCAGATGAAAATGATGGTCTATTATTTTAACAAGGTCGTTTTTATACAACAATCCTATTCCTAAACAAAATCAACTAATAATAATTATTATAATAATGTGTTCTGAAAAAGAATAAAATCTATTTTTCATTTGCACAAAAAATCACTGTATACACTTAAGTGTCAAGAACAGTCTATTCTAAATGCCTTTTGCAATACCCATTTATATGAATGTTGCCCATGGGCCCCATTGTTACTTTTACACTATACATATTTAAAAGGCCTTAGGCTATTGTCATACTGGACTGATTCTCAGCCTATGGAAAAACACAGGCCAAGAATCAGCACCTATGCTTGAATCAGTGCTGTTCTGTGTCTACAATCGGAACTACTATGTTGACCTGGACTCGATTTCTGAGCTAAAACGCTAAAATGTACTATCTGCAGGGTATAAAATGTCAAAAAATACCCTGCCATATAAAATAATGAGAATTGCCTGTGCTAAAACAAACATAGGGGCCGATTCACTAAATTCGAGTGAAGGGTTCGAATTAAAAAAACTTCGAATTTCGAAGTTTTTTTTGGGCTACTTCGACCATCGAATGGGCTACTTCGACCTTCAACTACGACTTCGAATCGAAGGATTCGAACTAAAAATCGTTCGACTATTCGACCATTCGATAGTCGAAGTACTGTCCCTTTAAGAAAAACTTCGACCTCCTACTTCGGCAGCTAAAAGCTACCGAAGTCAATGTTAGCCTATGGGGAAGGTCCCCATAGGCTTGCCTGGGATTTTTTGATCGAAGGATTTTCCTTCGATCATTGGATTAAAATCCTTCGAATCGTTCGATTCGAAGGATTTAATCGTTCGATCGAATGAAAAATCCTTCGATCAAAAAATCCCAGGCAAGCCTATGGGGACCTTCCCCATAGGCTAACATTGACTTCGGTAGCTTTTAGCTGCCGAAGTAGGAGGTCGAAGTTTTTCTTCGATCGCAGGATTTGATTGATCGATCGATCGCAGGATTTGCGCAAAATCGTTTGACTTCGATATTCGAAGTCGAACGATTTTAGTTCCTAGTCGAATTAATTAATTAACCCTCGATATTCGACCCTTCGTGAATCGGCCCCATAGTGTCATAGCAAAGCCAATTATCACTATTGTCTATTTTGCAGCCATGGCAAGTAGTTGCTACTCATAACTCTGTGTGTCTTTACCCTTAAAGAACAGATAAATATTACCCTGTTTAGGGTGGTGGCACACGTTCACATTAGTCGTCCAGCGACAAATCTCCTCTTCTTCTGGCAACTAATCTCCCCAAAATGCCAGCAAGAATGTGAATCACCAGCGGCATGGCACTCTGATCACTTTGTTTTCCGAAGTCGCCCAAAGTTGCCCCACAAGGAAACTTCAGATAACCTCGGAAAACCAAAGCGATCCGAGTGCCACCCCGCTGGCGATTCACATTCTTGCTGGCATTTTGGGGAGATAAATCTCCCATTGGGCACCTAAAATACAGAGTGCATTACTTATCACTAGCTAATAGGGAGTTGAAGAATGACTTGTTTTGCCTGGGAAACAGAACTTGTCCTTGTTCTTTTCCAGTATCAAGGTCATGCAGATCTTAAAATGGGTGATCAGAGGGAACCTGAAGATCTGATAAGAGGGATCCTATTACTTCTGTTCCCTGTGAAGTGTGGGAGAGGACTGTGATTGAGAGCTGAGATATACCACAACCTGATCCAGGTTTTGAAGTCAAATCTGAAAGATGCTACTAATTCCTTCACACCTGACTGCATTACCTGTTGTGTCTGATCCCAGTAGGATTCCATGAGAGCATCAAAGGCTTTAATCTCGGAGGCTGGACTCAATTACTATAGGGAATAAGTAACCATTAAAGCTGATCTTTGGTATCACTGACTAAGGTAAATAAAGCCTATGAGTGATATGGCATGGAGCCTGGCATTTATGAAATGGAGGAAGAGAAAGACGCCAAATATTTGACATAGCTGGATAAAGAGAAGCACTGGAGTGTCCAAGTGGGGACAGATTAGTGAAACAGAAATGGATTACTAAATATTTGGATTGAAACAGCAGCAAAAAAACATGACTCCAGAAAATAAATAGAGTTGTATTAAGGGCAAGGTCAAACTGGGCGTTTTGGGGCTATATAGTCATCTTTGCAGCGACCAATCTCCCCAAACGCCTTCCCTCACTCTTCTCAGTCTAAAATGGAAAATCGCCAACGCTAATCACACGCGGCAATTCGTTTTCCGAAGTCGTCTGAAGTTTCCTGATGACCTTACCCTAAAAGTCCAAGTCATCCATCCACCCCAAAACAGTGAAAAGAGGCAGTCATGTGTCAACTTTTGTTGGGAGCCTAATCTAATTTCCATCTCATTTTATTGCTATTTAGAAAGGCATACCAAAGGGTTATTTATTAGTAGATTAAATATTAATCAGATTCCTGATTTTCCTTTTGGCCACCTGCTCAAGGCCATACTTGGGCTGCATTAGTGGTTATCACCATTCCTAATACTAAATCCATTCAGCACAGCAGAATGGATTCCAGCAGGCTAGCTCATTTACTAATTTTATTTTGTCAGTGGAGAATATTTATGGAGGCATAGCTTCCCTAAAAGGAGTTCACCTGCTATTTATTTATATATCATTTTAAGTTCACCAATGAAAACCCTTATAATGGTAGCCTCCTCAAACAAAAGTCTTTGTAACTAAATATTTCAAGACTTTTCTATCTCTAAAGTTGGCTATATACCATCAGATCAAAGTTACCATATCAGTGGATCTGGGCCCAATTTGACCACACACTCTCAGGTCCAAAATTGGGCTGATCCAATCATTCACCCTGGGACCAATGTTTGGATCGTGCCTTGGGACCACATCAATGCGCCAATGCTCTCCTCATCTATTGGGACTTGTAAACCGGTTAGGTTCTATCAGGTCCGGACTGAGAATTAAAATAGGCCCTGGCATTTCAGGTACACAGAGGACCAATCAGCCCACATAGAGGTCCAAACAGTCACCACCAGCCCACTAAATACTGTAGACTTTCTATGGGACCTTATAGCAGCCCCTCTGGCATTTGCTAGAACCCACAGATTGCCAGTCCGGGCCTGGCTTCTATTGATATCTGCCAAATTTTTGATCACATATTGGTCAGACAGGCCCATTGGGGGCCCCATACACTGCAGCCAATATGCTGCAACAGTCTAGAACAGTGGTCCCCAAACAGTGGCTCATGAGCAACATGTTGCTCACCAACCCATATAGCCAAGATTTATCTCAGGCAACTAAATCTCCCTGTATGCCACCATCCTTAGGGCAGAGACACATGCTCAGATTCCAGGAGATTAGTCGCCCAGCGACAAATCTCCTCTTCTTTGGGGCGATTTACATTGTAGCCGGCGGGAGGCAATTTGGGGAGATGACAATCGGTGTGCTTCGTTTTCTGAAGTTGCCCAAAGTTGCCACACGAGTAAACTTCAGGCTACTTTGGGAAAAGAAGCGATCCGAGTGCAATGGTATAAGAGGCGATTTATTGTCGGGCGACTAAATCTTCCCGAATCTGAGCGTGTGTCCCTGCCCTTAATGAATGTTTGTGCAACTGACTGCAGGTCTAAAAATCTGTTGATGTGTGCAGATAGCAGCATTAAGGGGTACAGGTCATTCCGGTGCTTACCGCCAAAAAAAAAAAACAGTTATGCACAAAATGCACTTGGTCCATTGCACTTGTGTTCATAAATTAACCTTATAATGTCTCGCTCAGATAAAGCACATGCAGTTTAATACGTATTCAATTATGCCTAAATGAAATATGCCTCAGATTTAAAAAGACAAACATGTTATATATACAATTTCCATTTCTGTAAAATTTTAATATCTGATAAATGCCTTACACTGGTTCTCTTGGGACTAGGAAATGAAAATAAATTCATTAAATTAGCAGAGCACATAGAGCCATCGATACATAAAGATAGGACAGATGAAGCATCTCTAGTTGTTCAGTACACTGACCTAGTTAATTTAGATGGAAATATATATTTTATATTGTTGCAACATGGACAATAACGTATCTGTTGGAGCTAGAATACAGTAAACAAAAATAAATCAGATTCTGCTACTTGAAACAATTAGGCAATCTTTGTGAGCCAGAACAATCAATATGATTCACGGGAGGGAGAGATTAAATGGATCTAAGGCTTTTCCTTCACTTTAAAATATTAGAAATATGTCATACTGGTAATAGCCTATGGCATGGCAGCTATGCGCAAGCTACAAATCCCATTATACTCAATCAGTGAACCCTAGCAAACCACTCTCCATCAGTCAAACCCTCAACTCCCTTGTTTGTACTTGTGGGACCAATATTTGCTATAATTCATAAAGAGAGGTTTCAAATGTAAAGGAGAAGGAAAGGCTTTAGCAGTTTTCTGCTGATAGGAGCACCGGCAAGGGATTTTTAGGTAAGTCAATATAATCACTTGGGGGTACCTAACATTTGGCACCCCCAAGTGCACCAAGTCTTTCCTTCTCCTATAAATGAGTCCCCCAGTAACTGTGCTCTATAAAGGACTCCTCTCCTATGGGTGATAATGCATCCAAACATACCTCTGCATTTTTTTTGAGTGGCCACATGTAAAAATGTGTATGTTAAGTTACGTTACGTTTTTAGTATTTTTGGGAGTTTTATCTCTCACACAGGAGAGAAGATTTCTTAAGGGGGGGTAAAGCTTTCCATCTGTCATTACCCAAAATCTCAGTTTGGTAGTAAAAATTTCAAAACAAACGCCATTTATAAATGCAATACAAGGGGAATGGACAAAACGTTACTTTTCCTCAAAATAACCCAGACCTGCAAGGCGGCAAAAAGGTGGCCATGCAGTGTATGCAGTGGAAGCTTAGCCTACCCAAAAGGAGACCAACTTCCTTATACAGTATAGAGTACATATAAATAATATGGTCTCAACTGGATATTTATCTATTGGTGGCTTCCCCAACCCATATGTAATAGGTCCACTCGAGGCCTTTGCTGCAGAAGGAGGCACTCCAAATAAATGCGATGAAATCAAACCACTTTATTGGTTCACAGCCTCATGCAGGGTACAGCTTAGGGTCATGCAAGGTACAGCTTAGGGTTCAAACCAGGGCTCTGGTTGCCAACAAGGGTTTTAATCTCACACATTTGGCACACAATCACACACATGCACAGTGTTCTCTCATCTGAAGCCTCCAGAGTCATTGGCAGGAGTGTCATTAGCAGTACAGGGGCCCCTTTTTGCTAAAGAACTCTATGTCCTGATTATGTGCCAAGACCTCACTTATAAGGCCAAAGCTTCTCCGTAGGCTTTCTACTAACCTACACCTGAACGCTTAATTCCATACCCCTGGTGTACCATCACCTCAGTGCTCTAGTCCAACTATTACTCCTTATTACTCCTTATTGTTTGCTTGCCCTCTCTAACTTCCACTCCTAAGTGAACTCTTCTATCTGCTACCTAGCCCTATGGTCCCAACCTTCCGAAGGGTCTGGCCACTGCGGTCTGTTCCTGCTGCTGCTAGATCTTCCAGGCCAAGAAGTGTAAGTGCCCCAGCAAGTTACTGTGTTATATTGGCTCTCAGATGTACTTGGTGCCACCTACTGATTGCTCAACAGCATAGCTTAACTATTTGCATAATAAAAAAATAAATTATTTTACACGTACATTCAAACCCCCATTTTATGTTTTTCAGGGGACCAGAAAAAAATGATGTAAAATCCAGGAAAACATAAAATCAGGGAAATGTGTTATGTATAATATATATGGGACCCCAAAACAACAATGTAAAATGAGGAAAAACTTAAAATCAGGGGATGTAAAATGAAGGTTCTACTGTATATTCAAAGCAGAGCAGGTATGGGTTAAACAGAGTGAGCACCTGTCAGCTGTGGCACTGAGGAGAATCAATTTATTTTGCAATGACCCACCTGTCAATTTATATATCTTAAATTACTTCACAAACAGTAAGTATAAGAATATTTTATATATATATATATATATATATATATATATATATATATATATATATATCATCAGATGGAGAACAGAGCAATAGTGCAGACAGTTATCATGCACAGAACAGAACCTAAAGCAACAGGATGCAAAGGGAAAAATTCATCTGGTAATAGATCCTCCTGGGTAGGCCAATGGAAAGTTCACAATGCAAAAGTAATCTAGCAATGTGGGATGTGAGCAGGTGCCAAGAGAAACTTACTAACTAGCTGGATAAACAACTGGAGCATGGCATGTGTCCAAGCAAGTATAATTACTAATTAAGCAGAGGGGTAGTTTCCAGTGTTTTGCCACCCATGAGTGACAAAATGCAGAGAAGCAGGTTAATACAAGAGCTTATGTGATATTTACCAAAGTAATATGCAAAGCTGCACTTGCCAACATCTCAGGGACTTCTTGCAGGAAAAAGGCACATTGATAAATGCTCATAGGACAGCAGATGTCTTTCATCAGAATTACAGCAGAGGGCAGCATAATGCTGGAAAGCTACAGAGAAATCTCCACCACACCTAAAGTGGCAAAGTTCTCTCTGCAAAGTATGGGAATTGACTGTGAAGAATGCACAGGCATAGCATTTACAGAGGCAAATGGAGGTTTGTGTTTAGACTGGGGACAGATGTTGCGGAGCCTGTGGAGAAATGCAGGTCGAGAATCTGCTGCTCTGCTGATCGAAGTGCCTGCACCTGGAAACATTGCCTCTGCTGGGTGCAGACAGACATGGTGGTGAAGCACAAGTTGAGGTGGCCATACATGGGCCGATAAAAGCTGCAGCTTATTGGCCCGTGTATGAGGCCCCCCGATGGGCTTCCCCGATCGAGATCTGGCCGTATCTGTTCGTTGATGCGGTCCCGTGATCCGACTGCCCCTTCCCATTCGTTAGGATCCGATCGTTGGGCCCTAGGGCCCACGATCGGATCAGCCCGATATTGCCCACCTCAAGGTGGGCATATCGGAGAGAGAGATCCCCTCGTTTGGCGACATTGCCAAATGAGCGGATCTCTCCGTGTATGGCCACCTTTAGGGGTGTACCAATAGACATCCACCACCATTTTTACTCTATTAACCAAAATAATGGGGGTACAAACAATTAAAGGCTGAGGCCAGACATTTGCACCAGTACCGAAATCCAATGTGTCTGCCTGCACTCTAGCAGAGGCAATGTTTCCAAGTAAAGGCTCTTTGATCAGCAGAGCAGCGGATTCTTGACCTGCATTTCTGCATGGACAAGATCCACACTGTCTGGCCCCAGTTTTAAATTGTTCTTGCCCCCATTATTTTGGTTAATGATTACTATTCTTGATGGATGTCCACTAGAACACCCCATAACGTGTGCTTCATTCAGCACAGTCAAGCCTGGAGTAAAATTAAGTACAGGGCTTGCTTGTACCTTGTAATTCAATGCAAGGTGCAGAGTGCAGAGAGGTAAGTGCTTTGAGTTTTGGGTTCTGATGACCAGGATATTGTAGGCCTTTGCGTTTCTGCACTTAATCCTAGCCCTCAATAAATCAGCTCTGTAGGACCCCCAAAATCTGTATAAAATACATTGTGTAGCAAACCATACAAGTTATATAGATATACGAAATATAGCACCCCATGATGTGTATAGTGTATTTCCAAGAAAAAAATTTCTGAAACATTGCTCAGGGCAGGCTATCTCTAGTCTTTCATTTCTGCAGCTGTTTTCTGGAAAATAACACATGGGCTGATAGAAGCCCCCGGGATTCCCTCTTGTCGGTGAGCTTTTCTATGGTTTCCTGTGGGAGCTTTGCAATGTGAAAAATCTGGTTCCTATTGAGGTGCAGTCCAGACACCAGCGTGACAGTGTTTCTCATTCCACATTTATATGTTCTTTCATTAGGAAAGCTCACTAATCTCACTTCCATGTCATTTATCTTTGTAAAAGAGTGTTATACCTTAAGTCTGATTGAAGAGTCTCCTGGTGTCCCAGGAACCCTCTTGTTTTCTTTACAGTAATTCTCCAAATTCCAAACTTTAATAAAAAGCTTTGTAACTAAAATAAGTACCGTACCTAACCTCATCAGTAGCTTTGTTTCTGTCTCTATACATTCGGCTAACCTCTCCTTGTACCTTAACATCTATAGGAAAGGATACAATATCAATATGAGTAATTGCTTGGAGTTCTAAGGTCTGTTAAAGGTTACTAGTCCCGTGCGCTTACATAGCACTTTACTATAAATGTTATATCTAAGTGAGTGAGTTAAGAAGAAGCATCATTATTTTTCTCTATTTAGACAGCGCTAGCCATTTATGCAGTAATTCCCAATAATTTATAACAAAAAGGGTGTTCTAAAGAATAAAAATAGGTGCCTAGCTCACAAGAGCTTCCAATTTACCTGCACTTTCAGTTTTCCCTTTGAGCATCTTTAGAAAGCTCCTTCTGGATAGTCTTTGTAGCAGAAAGCCTTGGGGTCTTAGACACTAAAAACGCACTGTTAAAGCCCAGGAGCTGTGTAACACTTCAGTGTATCCAACTGGGAGCTAAGGTGTTTTTTGGATAGATATCTATTTTTCTATTTCTAGTTGAGCATATTCCTATGTCCATAAACATATTTCCATAAAATATGTCCATAAACATATTTACTTTTGGCACATAGGATTTATGGACATGTATTATGAAACTAAAGACCATGTTACTTAAAGAGAATTTAAACTGGATCTTCCTATGTAGTGGAGCCCTTGGGAGACGCGTGAATTTGGCAGATGAGGGGGCCCAAGCCAGCAAAGTTACGCAAATGCCATTCTTACCAGTTTTTTTATTGGTTTGGTTTTCTTTTCTTAATAGTTATTTTTTAAAAAAATGATTTGCTGTCTTTTCTTCGTCTCTTTCCAGGTTTCCAGTGGGGGTCACTGAGCATGGCAGCCAAAAGCTATTGCTCTGTGACGTTACAAGTGCATTGTTATTGTTGCTTTTATTAACTTACTTGTCTATTGAGATCCTCTCCTGGTCATCTTCCAGTCTCTCATTCAAACCTTTGCCTAGTTTCTAGGGTAAATTGGAAGCTAAACAACCAGGTAGCTGCTGAAATTCCAAACTGGAGAGGTACCAAACAAGAATCTAAATTATTCTAAAACCATAGAAAAGAAAGACTGAGTGCAAATTGTTTAAGAATTTCACTTGTCTACATCATATCAAAAGTTAATTTTAAAGCAAACTACCACTTAAAACAGGGATGGCCAAAAGGTAGATCAGGATCTACTAGTAGACCTTTAGCTGGTGATCAGTAGATCTCAAGACACTGTCAACAAACAGCTTGTCTAAATCACCCTCCTATCTCATGCTTTTCATGCAGATATTTTTATGTTTAGGTTATATAAGAAATATATGTTTAAATATAACAATATACATTTTCTCATAGATCAATATTCAAGTAATATTTTCAATGGAACAGAATGCTTACAATGTTTTTATGGGTGTAGATCATAATGGAGCAATATCATTAAAAGTAGACCCTGCCTTAAAAGGTATGGGTTTGGTTTGGCTAGGCACTGTGGGTTTAGCCAAATCGCAAGCTGATTCGATGCTCTCAGGTGGTTATCGGTGATCCAGTCTGCACAATACTGACATAATAGGACTTAAACCCAAACAGCAAATACTTAATACTGAAAGTGCTAACCCTTATTCAAAGGCTTGCATAGTCCTCTACTTGGCATTAGCCAATGTGACAGGGAAGTCGTTGTATAGATTATAGATGTGGATTCATGTTTAAGTTATATAATCTTTCAGTTTTATTAATATATATTCAATGAGTAATGCAGGCTCAGAATACCTGGATTTCTCCCCTATTACATAAATTCATTTAAAAAAGTATTTAAAAATATATATATATGTGTATATCTATATATATATCTATATCTATATAGATATAGATAGATATACAATATATATATTTTTAAATACTTTTTTAAATGAATTTATGTAATTTATATAGCTATATCTATATATATATATATATATATATATATGACCCTCCAAATTATTTTTGAGCAGGGCCACCACCAGGAGGTACTCTGGTTGGTTGAATTGTGGGCAGGGTTATGTCCACCTTAATATGTCAGCAGACAAGGGCATTCTATTGTTGTCACACTATTTGTTATTATTGTCATGCAACATCATTAAAATCTGAGCACACAATAGGTTTGTGTATTTCAGTGTTATTTAGCATCATGCATTTTTTGTTGTGTAGAGGTTTCCCAGTCAAAAAATACATACAGAATCCCTCAGAATGATCATTCCCCAATGATATATTTTCCTTACTTTGTAAAAATTATAGCTATAAAGATGATGATCAGGCTTTGCCATGATTTAAGGCCGGGGCACTTAGGACAGAACAGTGAAATGGATGATGATGGACGACTGTGCCAAGTCTTCTGCTTCACCGGGTTGTATTTTTCTTGGAAAAGATTCTGCATCAGTGTCTCTTGGCCAGATAGAAACGCTTTCAATTAAATGAAGTGCTCCAGTGAATTTGCCTTTGTCCATTAGACACATCACATTTATTTTACAAGTCCTCCTTCCTGGCTGTCTCGTTAAATTGGCTCATTTGTGCAATTGGTTGCGGATGAATGTTGATTGATTGGATAAATTAAAGTAACAAATTCGCTCAGAGAGGGCCCTAAAATATGGGTGGTGTGGGCTTTTTATTAGAAATCTAAATGCAAAACAGAACTACTGTATGTTCTACATAGAACTATGTAGCTGTCATGAGAAGAAGAATTCAGCACTTAGTTAGAATCCAATTTTATTGAGAATGTTTGGAACCTGGGGGTTTTCCCATTAAGGGATCTTTCTGTACTGTTGGGCAAAAATATTATCCCCAACCAAAAGTGTGAGCTAATAGAGTTTGCACTCTGGTTCGGGGCAACAGTCGTTTTCTTTTCAAAATTGCCCCCCACCAGGGAGCTCCCGATACGAGCGGCCACAGGGGCACACGCATGTGTATTATGAGCAAGTGCTGTGACTCATTGTCACTCATTATGCGCATATGCATGACATCAGAAGTGTATTTGCGCATGCATTCTGAATGACATGGCCACTCGCACCGGAAGTTCCCTAGCGCTGGCGGGGGGCAATTTAAAAAAAAAAAAACTACTGTGACCCCCAACCACAGTGTGGACTCTATTAACCCACACCTTTGGTTGGGGATAATATTTCTGTGCAACAGATGCCCTATAAAATTATCAGAATTCCACGACCTGTATACAATTATAGAACATCATGGAGACTTATAATTGAAGAGGCGTGGCGTGCCCAGGTCCGGACTGAGAATTAAAATAGGCCCTGGCATTTTAGGTACATAGAGGCCCAATCAGCCCACATAGAGGCCCAAACAGCCCACTAAATACTGACTTTCTATGGGACTTTATAGCAGCCCCTCTGGCACGCCCAGTCCGGGCCTGGGCGTGCCGGCATAGCAGGGGGAGCTGGAAGGGGCCATGGGACAGCAATCCCGGTGGGCCGCGGGCCCCCTAGTCCGACCCTGCCTGTGGCTATTTGTGCACACCCAAGCACAGTGTAGAAAGTGCAAAAAATGGCTCCTTGCACAATGAGCTTGGATTATTAATGGGCCCTTATATCTTAAATGATTCACCCTAGTTATACAGAAAAGGCTATATTGTCACTTTAATGCAGAATTCTTCTGGACGCTGCATATCAGTAGCTGATCCATAACCAAATGACAATTATGACAAATCCTCCCATGTTCTTGTGTATATATCCATAAAACATGGACTAGTTGTGAAACAGGGATGATTTGAAAAGCACTTTCACTGATCAATGTAGCAGAGAGTGATTCTATTTGTATAAAGGTTTATTGGTCCCATCAGTATTTTCCTAAAAAACTATAATGAAAATGAATCAAATATTGTTCACAGAATAAACACAGAATGATGCGGCATATTATCCATTTCCTTGGTTCTTTGATTTGTGTGGATTTCTCTGTTAAAAGCTTGCTGATGTCTCTGGAAATGTTTGAATCAGCATGTCTTCCGCATCCATTTACTGACTTACAGCTGCAGATCCATCTGCTTTTTGGCTGTCTGCCTACCACTTGGATATCAAAAATATGGGACAGCAGTTCAGGTTCATTTCTTCTTCAATAGTTTTGTTATATGTTGTATTTAAAGGGGACATACGTTCTACATGTAGCTTAATGTAAAATTACCTTCCTGAATTATTAGATTTATGATATTCCCAGTTTTTCACTACTAATACAATGAATATGTAACATGGTTGCCCCCTTACTGTTCAGCTAAGACAAGGTCAGGCAGAATGTATTCATTCTTAATTCTGCTGTTTCCATGGTGGGTTGTGCACAAATTCCCTGGAATACAGAGCGACTTCAAGTCCCAAAATCTATCACAATGGGAAAGGTAAGGGTGGGGTTGCATTACACTGTAAGTCTAAAGGAGGGTGGGAAACTGGTCCCACTGAGTACAGACATTATTTGTGATTTCCTTTCAATCTTAGAAATCAGGAATATCTGTATCAAAAATACATGTGCCTTTCTACATAAGCCCAATTGAATGAGCTGAATGTATAATTTCCCTTTGAACCGATGGCAGATTTGCTCATTTATATAAAGTGATTATATAAACTTATACCAATTTGCATATTTTGGCAATAGGAACAAAGTGAATTGCACCTTTAAGCAGCACATTTCCCATAAGTGCTGATTAATTGGCTCAGCCCAATTTGAACTTTGGTGACCATATTGAAAGAAAGGGTAAGATGGGGGCATATAAGGGATTTAAGTGGAAGGGCCAAAGACTCAACCAAGGTTTATTACAAATTTACCGGCAACTTAATTGCTAGGTCTGTAAAATACTGGCTGGGTGTCAACACTAATCGTAACTAAGCTGCATATGTAAATCCATATTGGAGGCAAAACAATCCTACTGGGTTTAATTCAGGTTTAAATGATTTTAGCCAGGGATGCACCCAATCCAGGATACGGCCAAGAATCTGCCTTTTTCAGCAGGATTCGGCTGAGTCCAAGTGCCTGGCCGTACCAAATCCAAAAAATGATGCAACACAAACAAAGGAAATCAAATTTTTTTAAAGGACCAGTAACATCAAATTTTTTTAAAAAAAAATTCGTTAGTAAACATCAAAAAATAAACACCAAGACAAAAAAATTTTTAAAATTGCAAAGCCTTTATTAAGAAATAACTTACCAAAACTCCACTTCCTGTCATCTACAGAAAAGGCGACACGGCGACCATCCATTGTGCAGCGCTGGATTTCTCCTCCTTGGCTCTGTCTGTGAAGCGGCTGCTGCATCAGGGAGCGTGGTTTCCATAACCGAGGATTGCTGGCTCATCGGCGCATCTGTAGAGTGGGGAAGCTGTTAAGAGAGGAGCTGGGCCACATCATGGATGTTTGTAATTCCAGGCTGATCGGAGTTCCCACTGTCACTGTCACGTAGCCACTCTCAACATGTGCTGCTTTCAGTATCGAGCGCTTCTTACCGACACTAATTCAATGCGCTGCTTTCTGTGCTTAGCCAGCAGGGGGAACAGGAACCAGCACTGTGATAACACGTGTGCACGGAAAGCAGCGCATCTGAGAGTGGCTGCGTGCTATTGAGCGCTAAACTGCAAGCGGACACACAGTGCTGGCTGGTTCCTGTTCAGTGTCAGGGTCCACGAGAGAGAAGCCCAACATTTCCTTGCATCCCATTATCCCCCTGCTGGCTAAGCACAGAAAGCAGCGCATTGAATCAGGACTTATGCCCCTGACGAAGCCGAGTGCATTGGCGAAACGCGTAGGGCAGGCATAGGTGGACGGTGGAGTGCCTAGCTCCCACGCAGTCCCAACGTAGATAGGCAGGTTTTCTGACACGGGGGTGTCTGCTTGGAAGGGAGGGAGCAGGCGGTTGTGGTCTCCTTGTATATGGGAGTGTGCAAAAAAAAAAAAAATATATATATATACGTTTATAACAACCAGTGAAGTCTCGTGTAGACCCCACCGTTCCACCGTACGCTTCATCTATTTTTAATTATATTTTATGGAGATTGTCCAGCACTGCCAACGGATTGGTTGGTTAGTGGGTGTGTACTTCAGAGAGCGTGTTTTTTAACAATATAACAGTAAAAGTTACGTTTTAAATTATATGTGGTTACTTTTGTGAGTGTTACCACTTCCTGAACTGGCTTGCTTGGTGGCAAATGAAAGGTCACTTAATACTATTGGTGTCCAGCCATTTACCACGATTCTTTGGTTTGATTTTGATTTCACATGTGTGTTACAAGCTTGCAGCGAAGTGGAACACAATTACTAAATTGAGCTCAATTATCTTTCTTTATCTAATATCAGGTATAGCTGGGAAAACTAAGATTCATCATGATGTAAAAAGAGGAAAGAAAAAAACTTTTTTATGTCTGCATAGTAGCAATTTTAAGGAAAGATTTTTAAGAAAAATTTTTTTTATATAAAAAAAGTTTTTTTTGACTGTATTTATTAATGTATAACTCTGTAAGTCAATATATTTATATAATCCTGTAAAAGAAATTTATGTGAAATTTTTGAGAAGATTGTTGAAATTATGATGGTTGCTATGGACTGGGACTCCATGGCAACAGATTGGCCATAAGGAGTTAAAGAACAATAGAGATGAATATATGACAACCCAGCAAATTGAAATTTGAAGCCTTTTGAAAAAGTCGAAGGACGAAACGCGTCAAGGCTAATATGCCACAGCTAAGCGCCTGAGGTTTACACACGGTGGGAAAAGACATCGGCGAATTTTCGCACCGAAATATCAACAACTTGTAGACTCTTGGGGACGCTGAAGCGGTGATTGTGGGAGACAAAAACATTTTATGCGATTTTATTACTGGAACATTGTGAGTGCATTTTTTAACATTTGTTTATTAAAGATGTTTACAATTTTACACTATGTCAGTGAATTTCCATAGTGGGATGAAGCTTTGGAGCCGCATGTAAAATCCACTGCTGATATCTACGCCTCTTTTCTGCACAGTATCTCTTAAACGTTCATGAGTACCCCTCTATACAAATTCGTATGAGATAAAGTCTGGGATAATACGTTGGAGTGGATACAAGGGACACTTTTACTTATTTATTTATTTAGTATATATGCTAATCACATAAAGGTGTGTGTACACATTTGGAAAATACTACACCATATTGGCGGAAATCTCTCTTTTCTCTTTTATCCTTTTTTTCTGTTTTTCGTGGGTCTGCTGCACTAAGGTTCGCGGAGCTGGGGCGGCTTTGAGGGGGCAATTAAGGGTGCAGCACATACTTGATACTGACACGTTCCTATGATTTATATAGGAACGTGTGAGTATTGCTTTAAGCATTCATTTTGGAGCTATAGTTTTCCTTTAACTAATGGAATAATATGAAGGGGACATTGTAGGTGGAGTGCTGATACTGGCATTTTCTCCTGAATGTAAGTACCTTTAGCTGTCCCACTGGATGCCATAAGCATACACACACAAAGCACAAGGACTGCAGAACCAGGTATGGCACTGGTATAGTCAAAGGAGATTATTTATTTATTTATTTAAAATAAAAACTACTTCTGTTAATGAAAGGCCAGTGCCCCTGCTTCTAGTATATGTGACCCAGGCCACAGGTTTCTATGGATCCTAAATTTATTTAGATTTTTGGTCCATGCCAGTTGTATTGTTGGTTGGTGTTGGTGGCCTCTTGTACTGCTGCTCTGCCCTTATAGTACCACCTGAAATGAGGTTCCCCCAAATTGTATTACAGAATAGTGGCCTCAGTGCTGGGCATTTCTTTACTCTACCTACAATATGCATGGTCGGTTCTATCATTTCATCTGTTGGATTCCCAAACTCACAGGTAACAACCAGCTTTCTCAAAGCTGCTAAAAATTGTTCTGTCGATTCGCCATTACGTTGTCCACTTTGTTGTGGAATTTATATCTTTCAGCAACCACATTTACTCTTGGCACGAAAAAGTTCTTCATAGCAATAAGTGCAGTTTCACAAGTATCATCAGGTAATGGTAATGTATCGAATATACGCTGTCCCTCTGCTCCCAGGCAGTGAATAAGTATAATTAAAAATAATAATAATAATGTTATAATGTGATTTTCAAACATACGGATCCAAGCAGTAAAAGGTATGGTAGGCTCACCAGGGTTTGGAAGAAAAGGTGCAGGCTGCTGCAGAGGTAAAAGAGCCATTTGTTATGTTTTGGGTAGCCGAGGATGACGAGAGTATAACAGTGCTTTATTAGCAGACTCTTGCAGCCATTACACAACAGTAAGATTCCTTTCACTTTTAAGCTACCAGAAAGTATGCACAGAATAAGTCTGAGCACAGTGACATCTATAGGCCATTTGTATAAACACCACATTTGCTCCCTGAGATTTAGATTACTAACTCCTTGGTGGAGCATAGGACTGTCCATTTTAAACCTGAATATGGGACTTCATCCTCCTTTTATATCTTTCTGCGTTCACCTTCTCTGTAATTAAGCTGTATTTAATTGGTACTGCTGGTTATCATACTTATATTAGAGAATTTTCAGTTCTCTTTCACCATCTAGTGGTCAGACTAGAATTCAGTATACAAGTCAGTATACAAACAGTAACATAACTATAGAGGAAGCCAATGTCGGACTGGGTCCAGACCTGTCCCACAAAACTTGTGCCACTGCGCTTCAGCACAGGCATGCAGCATGATGTTGTTTGTGCAGGGGCAATGCGCCAGCTCTTGCGCTTGGCCCTGCTGCGCCGGCCTCGCGATGGGGCGTGCCGTACCTGCATTCGCACAGTCACGGGCTGAGGTTAACCGGGAGGGGGCCCCTGGTGACTGCCTAGAGGGCCCTTCATGTGGCAGTCCCTGTGGGCCCCCATTGCTCCAGTCCGACCCTGGAGGAAGCAGGCCCCGCAGTTGCAGGGGGCCCAGACTGTAGGGTCTGCTTCCTGTATAGCTAATAAAAAAAACCTCCTCCCCAGCCTCTTTCGTACCTGCGGCGAGGAAGGGGGACGTAAGCCGTGTGGGTGCGGGAAAAGTTGGGCCGGGGCAGAGGTGGGATGCGAAGTGGGCGGAGGATGGGGATCGGAGTGCGTTAGGCCCCTCTGAAGATTTTTTTGCAGTGGGCCCGGCACAATCCACCATTCTTTGGCACTTTGCACATTGTCTTCCTGCTTTAAAGAATAGCTGTGGGTGTCTGTGCTCAGCTGTCTTGGGTGTAGAGACCTGCTTGACCAGAGCACTCCCTGCTAGTAATGGGCTTAGAGAAGAGAACTATAGAGAAGTGTAAGTGAGTACAGATATAGGATCTATCAGGGCCGCCAGGGGTACGAGTGTACCGGGCCTGAACGGGGGCCCGGCAGTGCTGAACTTTTGAAAGAGTCAGGCCCCCCCTTGACAGCGCCAAAGCCATGCCACCTCCTTCCGAAGTCTTGAATGCGGCAAAAAGACCCAAAGTCACGAAAACAGCCGAAATTGAAGTCCTGAAGCGGCGAAAAGACCCAAAGTCACTAAAGGAGGCAAAGTTGAAGTCCTGAAGCCACGAGTTCAATTCCTCTGAACACCAATGTGTGTTTTTGTTTTTTTAATCCCCTGGCCACCAATGTATTATTTTAATACTCTATAGGCCCCTGCCACCAATGTTTTTTTAAAAAAAATATTCTTTGGGGCCCCAATTTTTTTTTAACTTGTGAGGGGGGCCCTGGCGCCAATGGTTTTTTTGTTATAACTTATAGGGGGGCCCTGGTCACCAATAACTTTTTATAACTTGTGTGTGGGGGGGGTTACCTTTTTTTAGCGCTGATGTGGTCTTTTAACTGTGTTGTAGAGTGGGCGGGATCTTGGGCGGGTCTCGGGGACTGGGAGGGCGGGGTCCAGGGGGCCCCAAAATGTTGTTGTATGGGCCCCATGATTTCTAATGGAGGCCCTGGGATCTATTATCCAGAATGTGTGGCATCTGGTGGTTTTCCGGATAAGGGATCTTTCCATAATTTGGATCTCCACCTTATGACTGCAAAACATGAAATAAGCCTAATATTGTTTTGCCACCAATATGGATTCATGCAGCTTAGTTATCAATTACAATATACTGTTTTATTATTACAGAGAAAAAGAAAATCATTGTTAAAATTTAGAATGAGTTGCTTAAAATTGAGTTTATGGGGGATAACCTTCTAGGAGCATTCTGGGTAATAGGTTTCCCTGTACCTTTAATGACTATGGTGGTAAATATCTTTGTTTTTATATTAACTTTACATAATTGCAAGCATATTGCCTTACGTCCACTGGGGGGCACAACAATACCATCAATAGGTCTTCATGATGACATTTATTTGGCAGCATTTCATGTTCCTTGGGACACATAAACTCATCACATTTTCTCAAACTTTATAGTCACATAACACAGATCTATGCACTTTTTTTTTTACATTATCAGAACTTCTTTTCAGATAATGCATATATTATTTTGCTTTTTACTGACATACACATAAAATATATACTGTAGGTATATATTATATAATTAAAATTATATAATGTTGCTCATGTATACAGCTCAGGTAACAAGGCTGAGCCTGAATTCTGTTAGGGAGAAAATTGGGGAGAATTCAGTCAGGTTAGGATTTGAGGTGTATATGGATTTGGTGTCCTACATATTCTGGGGCCTGGTGCCGGCCACAACAACTAGCCATGGACCCTCCTCCTCTGCTCAGTCCATCTTCTCTGCCTGCTCCCTCTTCTGCACTCGTTTGCTAGTGTATGAGCATTCCTTGCTCACCTCCTGCTCCCTGTCAGGAAAGGACAGATAAAGAGGAAGCAGACCCCATGACCACAATGTATACTTCCTCTATTGTTACATCACTCACTATGACTGTACAGGTATGGGACCTGTTATCCAAAATTCTCAGGACCTGGGGGTTTCTGGATAACGGATATTTCTATAATTTGGATCTTCATACCTTAAGTCTACTAGAAAATTAGTAAACATTAAATAAACAAATAGGTTGCTTTTGCTTCCAATAAGGATTCATTATATCTTAGTTGGGGTCAAGTACAAGGTACTGTTTTATTATTACAAAGTTAAAGGAAATCATTTTTAAAAATTTGGATTATTTGGATAAAATGGAGTTTATGGGGGACAGACTTTCTGTAATTCTGAGCTTTCTGAATAGTGGGTTTCCAGATAACAGATCCCATACCTGTATTACTGATAAACTGATATTTTCCTATATCTGTTCCTTCTGCATGAGCTAAGGAGGGCCTGACCTTCCATGGGGTCCTGGTCAAAGCTTGAACTTTCAATGGGGGCCCAAGTCAAAGATTGGGGCTTCAATTGACAAACCAAGTTTGATAAAACTGCTCTATTGGTTGCACTGTAAGTAAGTGATTTATAGACAAGATATAAAGCATAGGAAAAACAACACAGGGGTATTGCCCTTAACTGCTGAACAACTAGATCCCATACTGTGATAGTATTCTGAGAGGTAGGATTAGACCTCAATTTTAGAGATGTTTGGGGAAAAGATTTTACCAACTGCCAGAACTGAAAGGAAACTTTAGAAAGAAAGAAATATTGGAATTGGGAGAAGACAGTGTGGGTATAATTAGAGGGTATCTCATTATCTTTACAAACTTGTATAAGTTTTCTTTTTTGGAAATGGTAATGTAGGGACCCATAGGTTTTACTGTGTTCCTATGGCTTTAAATCCCTACCCTTCCTTTTCCTTAGTTACTAGGCAAAAGCCTATGTATATAATTTCTAGTTCTATTTGCATAACCAGTAGTTATTGGCCAAATGACCAGTGTCGGACTGGTGTGTGTAATGACCAGTGTCGGACTGGTCGGCCAGACCCCCTCTCCTGAAGTTAATTCTTTTTTTAGAAAAAAAAAAAAGGATTTTTGCGACTTGCTTTGAAACTGTGCGCCAAGGTGGTGCCGCACGGCGCCGCACAGAAGGGGGATGGGGGCCTGTAGGGGGGCCCTATACTGCAGTCCTGGTGGGCCCTGGGCCCCCCAGTCTGACCCTCGTAATGACCACTACCACACTTCAATATAGTGTGTGGAAAGGGATGGATCTTCCTCTTTGGCTCCTGGTGTCCTTCCAGCTAGTTTGTTCTCATTGAGCCTGGGTACACCAAGGCCCAGTAAAGCCACCGCCCTAAAGGGACAACACCTTTAGTGTTCAAGTCGGGGACCAGGAAACCACATGAATGAGGTTAGCAAGCACAGGGTAGTTTATTCATAGACTCTCTAGGAGAGTGAGATAGACAGGGTATATAGAAAGAGCAGTTGTGTGCTCCATCAAGGATAAATAGCAGGGAGTAGCTTCCCACAAGGCTTCCTTGTATGCCTTTAGTGAAGGGACCACAGTGGATAGGGTGTTAGGCTAGAATTCTTCTCCCTAACCACTCCAATGGATGGGATCCGGACCACTTAAAGGTGTATCTGCCTGAGGGAATTGATGTACGCTTGACTATTTGCCTTATGAGAGTCACATCTGTAAATGCTGTGTCATCTTCCGCTATCTACCCTCCTCTGTGATAAGTTACACCATCCTCATACATGAGTAAACCTGTGGTCCATTTGCCTTTGTACAATAAACCATCTTTCTGATTTCATCATAAGAACCTCCTGGTGTCCAATAATTATTCCTATTTTACTATACGGTAGCCTGTGTGTTGTAGTTCCACAGCACCTTATGGGAAACTTCCACTTAGCGAAGGCCCTGATCCTGATGTGTGAGTCCAATGTAACCCTTCCTCATTACCATTAGCTGGACACTAACTATCTGTGGTCTGTTTAGCCCAGATTAGCGTTACAGTAGCATTAAATTCTACTACTGCATCATTGTGTATTAGGTTGCTACATTTCCCTTTACTGAGTATAAAAGCAGGTGTGTAAACTTCTGGTAATCGATTTGAGTTTAGCTGTGTTTTATTATTCCTTTGTCTGATTCTTTTATTTGAGGGCAAGTGTCTCTATTTATTTTCCCCTAAACTCTTCCAGCTGATTATAACTAGAGGTCCGGCCTTTATAAGAAACGCTTCATTCATTTAGCAGAAAAACATAATTTATAGCTTTGCTACTTGAAATAGCACTACTCCCAATCAATAGGAGGCAAATCATTTCCCATGGTGCAACAACCCCAGCACACAACATATACTTGACATGGTGTAAATTTTGAAATTAACACACACACATATATATCCCATAGTAATGGAGGGCACACACAAAAAAATCCACCAGGGTTTTTGTTCAGCAAGCACATCCACAGCAATGACTCAGCAATCACAGGATTTGCTTAAAGATCATTTTATTGAGCAAAATCAATGTTTAATAAGGTCTGTGTGTGTGTCAATGCTACCTGCCCTATGCTTCCTGTGTGTGCCATACTCTGCCTCTGCATGCCATACTCTGTCTGTGAGTGCCATATTCTGCCTATGCATGCCATATGCTGCCTGTGCGTGCCATAGGTTGCCTGTGTGTGCCATACTCTGCCTGTGCATGCCATACGCTGCCTGTGCGTGCCATACTCTGCCTGTATGTGCCATACTTTACCTGTGTGTGCCATACTCTACCTGTTGGAGGTGAACCTGGTGGGGGGTTGTTAGCATTTGGAAATACTTTTTAGGGGGGTCCCCAAGGTGTTTAATTATGTTCTGGGGTTGTTGTGCTATCCACAGGGGAGGAGGAGGAGGAGGCATTTGCATTTAAGGGTACTTCTTAATATGAAACTATAATATGATAAATAAATGTTTTTCACATAGTGATTTCCTTGCAGTGAGCACCCACCATTTGTTTTTTTTGGTGTGCTACAACCATTAATGTGGGTATCAAGTTAACATTTCTTGAGTGTGGTTTAAAAAGGGGGAGTGGGCAACACTGGCTTCCATTATCAGCCCTCCTCCACGTAGGCTAGAAAAATGTTGGCCCTCGGTACCACAAAAGTTGGATACTGCCTTAAAGGAAAACTATACCCCTCAAACAATGTAGGTCTCTATTAACAGATACTGAGTAAAACAGCTCATGTGTAAAACCCTGCTTCATGTAAATGAACCATTATCATAATAATATACTTTTTTAGTAGTATGTGCCATTGGGTAATCATAAATAGAAAATTGCCATTTTAAAAAATAAGGGCCTCCCCCTGAGATCGTACGATTCACTGTGCACACATACAAACCACATGTAAGGTCACATGAGCCAATTAACAGACAGAGTTCTGCCTTTTGCTTCCTCACTTCTTCCTGTTACAGTTAGTGTTGTAGTATTTCTGGTCAGGTGATCTCTGAGGCAGCACAGATAGAGTCACGAAATGGTGGTTCAAGGCAAGAGATGTAAAAGGGTAATATTTATGTAAATATGTATTCCAGTTTGGTAAAATTCTTTAATATGTCATTCAATTTGATATAAACTATCTGTTGCTTAAGTGTTCATTTTGGGGGTATAGTTTTCCTTTAATGGATTGATTTCTGAGTTTCATTAAAGTCAGCTGTTAGAATTGATACAATAGTTGCTAATATTCCACAGGTACTGCTGAGAAATGTATCAACTAAATGTAGAAAATCAGTTTCCACACCTAAATTGCTGAGCTGCCAGGATGAATTATCAGAGACAAGAACTTTTAAACAATTTTAGGAAAAGGATAAAAAGTAAAAAATGGAAAAAAGCAATTGAAAAAAGTTTTTCTGGTTTACAATGTGAAAACAGTGTTTGGAGGGTGAACAACCATTTATATGCACTGTCACAGTGTGGCCTGGTGTTGTGATATTGTGGTTCAAAAGCATAAGACGCTTGTTGATCTTCTTAACAGATGTAGGCTGAAAAGAACAGAAGCACATGTTCTGGTGTAACAAAACTGGGACCATAATGATCTGGGCAAAAGACTTATGAAGTACAGAAATATCTTGGTCGTGTCCATATGTTAGACCGAGTGTCCTATAGAGTGACTCTTATCTCAGCACATGGCTGACATCTGGAGGAAAAGGAAACAGCAAGATGTCAATGTAAGGGAATGAAGCAGAGCTGTGTGGAGTCAGTGAATTAGTGTCAAGCCTTCAGTGGCTTTGAATGGCAGCTCTGATTGATAACCAGCTTGGTACAATGGATGGTGCTCCAAAGTGTGATTACTCAAACAGTGAAAGGGCTGCTTTGTTTCCCTTGATGCCTGCTTGTGATTGACATGACAGTTATTGATGGTGATTAGTTTACTCCCACAATTAATCCAATCATGATGCAGACTAATTATCCTTTGCAGAGATTTAAGGGGTCATTCACGACTGCTAGAGTAGTGTGCAAACTGCAACTTTAGACGCAGGTCACTGTGTTTTTTTACCCACAATGCAACATTCTCTTCAACAATTCCATCATTGGGGCGGAGTACAGACCTGAATTCCAACGTGTCAAAATGGTCTATCTATCATCTATCTATCTATCTATCTATCTATCTATCTATCTATCTATCTATCTATCTATTATCTATCTATCTATCTATCTATCTATCATCTATCTATCTATCTATCTATCTATCTATCTATCTATCATCTATCTATCTATCTATCTATCTATCTATCTATCTATCTATCTATCTATCTATCTATCTATCATCTATCTATCTATCTATCTATCTATCTATCTATCTTCAGTGTTAGTTTCTTTGGAATCAAATGCTTTACAGAGCTCATACACACACACTGTTGGTGCTGCATCAAGCATGAATCTATACTGGTGGTAAAACAATCCTATTGGGTTTATTTAATGCTTAAATTTTTTTATGGAAAACAATCCCTTATCTGGAAAACCACAGGTTCTGAATATAATGGATTATATATCCTATATCTGTACATACTGTATCATTTGTTGCTTAGGGAGACCGGAAACATTGACAAAATAAACATTTATTTTTCTATTTTCAACCTTGATCCCAGTAGTTCTACTAACTACCCTCTGGTTTAATTACTATTATTTCCTTTTCCCTCTTAAATTATGGGTGTATATAGCTATTTGGCCAGCATTTAACATTTGGCTCCATATTTGGCACTTTTAATCAAATTTTTCTGATCATTTAGAGCAGCGCTTTCTGTCTGTCGGCAATATTTGTGTCTGTTCTAGTTTAGTAAGCAAAACACTTATTTTTCGTTTATTATTTCCTAGATAAAGCCAACTTACTCCTCAAAGCCATATAAAGTGTACAAGCTTCATTCTCTTCTAAATACTGCTGCTAGACCCATCCACGTATCTTACCATGACATTTTGACTGCTCTCCTATTAATTTGTAGTTTCCTCTTTAAATTTAGACTCTGAACACTTACCTGTGATACATCTCCCTACAGCTCAGCTCAGATCTTAAAATACATTCAGTGTTGGACTGGCCCACTGGGATACCAGGAAAACTCCCGGTGGGCCCAGGTGTTAGGGGGCCCTTGTGCTGCTAAACATTTGGCTTATTTCATGGCCATTCCCTATTTCTATGAGAATAAAGAGGCTAAATAGATGGAATAATAGGTTATAATATGTAAAGAATAGAGACTAGGAGAATAGCGGTTGAGTGAGGAGAAGAATAATAATAGTACTGAGAGTGGGCCCTTTGGCTATGGTTCTTTGGTGGGCTCCTGGTCTAAGGTTTTTGGGTGGGTCCCTAGTGTCTCAGTCTGACACTGCTTATCTTTGTTCTTGCTGAGCAGAATCCCTGAATTTCATTACAGGCGGCTGTAATAATTGATACAATAGTTGCTCTAGAGATGCTGCTGAAAAATGTTTCAACTAAAAATTGCAAAATTGCAATAGTTTAGAGTCTGCATCTGAATTACTGAGCTGCCAGATTGAAACACCAGAGGCAGGGATTAAACTGTAAACTTAAATTGAACAATTGAACTAAAAAAGTGTTCGGAAGATGAACAACCTTTAATATGGAGAATTCAACCTGTAATAAAAAAAACCCCACCCCCTACCCTGAGTAGACCACCCATTCTCCTCCCCCCAGCCTACCTGCCCACCCCCCGGGCAAATGCCCCTAATTTTTTACTCACTCCTCCATGCAGATTCTGGTCTCAGAGTTCATGGCAGCCATCTTCTTCTTCTCCGGTAATCTTCGTGTCTTGACGGAAGATTCGGCGCATGCGCAGTTGGACATTTCCAAAAATTTTCATGACTTTAATGCACTCCTTTAAGTGGCAATTTGCTCACAACCGCCACAGAGGTAAACAGTTTGTAACTCTTTTCCAAATCTGCATATATATGTGCACTGGTCAGACCTTCAGGCTTGCGAACGCTCAGTATCCCAGTTACAGATCAAAAAACAGGAATACAAAAAAACTAGGAACAATTTTTTTTAAACTCTGTTAGTTTGAAATTTCTGTGTTTGTAATGCCTAAATTATTGAATTCAGTCCAGGAAAAGGCCATCTGTTTTCTGAGAAGCTAAATGTGTGGTCCAGTGTAAATGCCCTCTCCTCTCTGGCAATTCCACTTTAATCAAATTGAGGTGGATATTGTAAGTACTGTCTTTATTTTTGCTTATCATACTAAATTGTGCAAAGCTATAAATTGCATACAGGATGCTGCCACTGTGCAGTTAACAAACTGTCTAACTCAAAGCAGATTAAATAACTTTAGTAAAGATTTGCCATTAAGAGAGTACTCAACAATTTTCCCATTTTACATTTTTTAAAAATGGTGTAAAATCAGGAAATTAATTATATACTGTATATTGGTGAAACCTCTAAAAATAGACAACTTAAAACCAGGGCTTGTAAAATGTAGGTACTATTTTTAAGAAATATGTGAACTATGTATGCATTAGCTTTTCCACAGTCCACTTGCCCTAGTCACACTCAGTTTATCTGTGTAGCTCTAACAATCTATCCAAAGTCATTTTTGAGGTTCTACCACTGCACTCAACTCCCCAGTAAGACTTTATACCATAAAATCCACTTATTAATCCAACCATGTGAGTAATACTAGAAACAGTGATTTTTCTTTAGAAGCCACATGAGATGTGCCCGCAGAAGATGTGTGTCACTGCTTATTACATATGAGAAATATTATCGAGATGATTTTATCTTGCAGTCTAAATGATTTACTTAGCAAATGATCTCACAACAGGCTGCTTGTTAGTTAGGAAGAATCTTATCTTGGCGTGAGGTCCATAACTATATCCCCCCCAATCCTGCTACTGCACTCTCTTCTATCTCAGTCATTCTGCATTAATTAGCAATATCTTATGACAGTGTCTCCTCTGGGAATAGTTTGTGCTCTTTGTTTCCTTGTAATTGATCGTAGGTCAGCACAAAGGCTCAGGAGGTAGCACTCCTTTCTTGAAGTTCTGAGTTCGATTATAACTTAGGCATTAGCTGTATGTTCTCCGCATCGGATTTGCTCCAAATACTTAGAGGCAGGTTAATTGGCTCCTGATTAGATTTACCATGGTATGTGTGAATGTGATAGGGACCTTAAACTGTAAGCTCCATTGGGTCACTTACAGAGATTATACAGTATATATCATTTGCATCAGTCAATCACCACAGAAATGTGTCAATGCCATATAAATATCTGCAAATAAATGTGCAGAATATACAACTCGACTAGCACTGATATTGATGCATCGGATGCAGTTCGGTCAGAAGCAACACTCCCTCATGGCTGCAATTAAACTGTGAGGGATAAAAATGCTGCATTCAGGGGAAAAAAAAAAGGTTGGACGGCATTGAAAATTGCATTTGCACACTGCACTTGCATTCATAAATGACTAGTAAAATGTAACTATTGGCAAAGGGGGAGGAGGCTCAGAAGTGATAAATGAAAATGATGGGCTATATTCATAAAGTCATTGTAAAAAGCACTGAAATTGAAAAATTCCTTTATCACCCCTGTCACTATTTGCACAGTACTTATAAAAGTGTAGTAGCAGTGACTCCGCAAGCAAACTTTGCATAAAAAGCTGTCAGTATGGTAAACTTCCACATAAACCAGCATTGTAGGAAAAAGTGAACGTGGGACATTACAAATCATGCTTCTTGGAGTTCTTGACCCCTTTCCTGTGTTAAATTAAGCTCCTTCTTTATCTGCATATCAGTGATCATTAATGTGACTAGGAACAAAACAAAAAAAGTGCTCTCTACAAGCAAAATGTGCATGAAAATTGGAAATCCTTCCTTGTTTTTACAGTTGCTCTAACCACTAGTGATAAGGAAAAGTGTACAAGACTTTCTAAACTTCATGACTTCTAAAAAGAGAATCAGGCCAGAGGTTCAGTGGAAAATAATTCACAATGTGAAAAGGTTCCCTAGTCTTTTATATTACAAACCAGAGCTAAATTCCAAAGAATAACTAACCCCTAAACATTTTTGGCTAAAAATGTCATATTTTATATATTGAACTTGTACCAGCCTAAAGTTTCAGCTTCTCAGTAACAACAATGGTCCAGGACTTCAACTTGTCACAGGGGGTCACCATCTTGAAAAGTGTCTGCGACACTCACATACTCAATGGGCTCTGAGCAGCAGTTGAGAAGCCAAGTTTAGGGGTTGTCGCAAATGATCAAGCAGAAAATCAGATTAGCATGTAATATAACTGATGCTACAGGACTGATTATTAAATTCTGATGCTAGTTGTACTGGTTTCTATGCTGCCATGTAGTAATTATCTGTACTCATTACTAATCAGCCTTATATTGTGACATTTCTATTCTATGTGTCAGTAACTCAGTAAGTGACAGCGGCTCAGAGCATGTGCAGTGAATCACAGAAAGGAAGATGAGGAGCTACTGGGGCATCATTGGAGGCACAGATCGTCCCTGCTCAAGAGCTGTGGTTGCCTTGGGCTGGTACAGAAGCCCAAAACATAATGTACAAATTTCTACCCTATATCTTTAGCTGAGCTTTTGTTCTCATTTAAAGTAAAATAAGATGAAATCCAAAAAAGTACAAAAATGGGGTTAAGTAAGAAGTTGCATGTACAGAAAGGCAGAACATCTGAAGAGAGATAGGAGACATAAGACAAAGAGAAACATAAGGAAGAGAGTAGGCAGAAAAGAGGCAAAGGGAATAGACAGAGAAAGGAGAAGAAATAGATAAGTGGTAAATTTGTAGAAAACACATGGAAGGAGAACATGAGAGTAGCAGAGAAGATGTTGGAACAACCAGAAAAGAGTGAAGGTGGTAACATGTTTGTGGTTAGTAAATTTGTGCAGGACTGTCCATATGTTTGTGGACCTGTGCCACTGGTTTTATGGGCACATTATGTTATAGGAACAATATGCAATGCTGCTGTCATTTGGTCTTATTACCAACAGTGGCCCAAGCCTGACACACTATTATACCATGAGTTAACAGAATGGAGTGAGTACCTGAATCTGTCCATTGATGTTTGAATGCAGTGAATTTGCACAAGATCATGAGGCTGACCTGCACATTATCAGTCTACAAGAATGGCTTGCTGTATTGCTGCAGCAGCAATGATTATGAAAAAAAAGTGTGTCTGGCTGGGCACCAAGTAACTTTATGCACTGGTGCACGCAACAGGCAGCTGCATTGCCCCAAAATTAACTGTAGATTGATAGTTACAATTGTTGCTACTTTACTTTGTCAAATTACTACCATTTTTCTACATACCATACATTTTCCAGAAGTGCTACAACACCTTCCCTCTCTCCCACTCCACACACAGAAAAAAAGACCAACATGCTTGGGCGTCCACATATAGGGGCATGGGGGGGCACTGCCCCCCCTGGACTTACAGTATATTTCATGCCTATCTTGCCCATGTGCATCTGTAATGGCACAGCCCGGGACCCTGAGGGAGAAGGTACTTACCCCACCACACAATCATCAGTGTCAGGCTGGGACACCAGGGGCCCACCCAAAAACCTTAGACCAGGGGCTCACTCAGTACTATTATTCTTCCTTAATTATTTCTTCTTATATTACATCTATTTAGTCATTTTGTTCTCATAGAAATAAAGAATGACCATGAAATATGCCAAATGTTTAGCAGCATGAGGGCCCACTGACACCTGGGCCCACCTTTGTCTTTGTGTTGAAAATGTTATGTGCTGCTCAGACACCATATGACTTCAAGTATTTATATAACGTAAATAATACACTTTGTCCCAACTCACTGCAATGTTGCTTCATTCAGTAACTGCTTAGACATCCCACTATGCTGCACAATAAAAACCGCCTAGATAGTATCTCAAAAATTTGTATATTTCTTTTTTTAAAGGTGTTGTGTTGAGTTACAAACATGAAGTATAATGTGCAGCACTTTTGAGTAGTTGGGGCCCCTGAAATAGTGCATTTTGGTGAAGAGAAATACCATAAAACTGTCATCTTGGGCATTCCTCTGGGCTTACCAGAACTCTACTGCTGTAATATGTAAGTGTATCAGTTTCATTGTTAGGAACCAAGGAGAAACATAACCAATGTGACCATTTCCTGCTCTATAAGAGCCTTATCCTAACTTCTCTCCTTCCCCCTCTATATGTTATTCCTGCCAAATCCCTAGCCCAATACCCACAATAAAGATACACACAATGACTTTGTGGTTAATCTGTGTAATACACAGCTTTATTAATAATTAGATAATCTGCACTTTTTGATCGCAAGGAAGGCAAAAAACCTCTGAGAAGCAAATTTCCTTCACTAGAGGGAAAAATTCCTTCCTGACCCCTTAAAGGCGATCGGATTTGCTCCCACGATCAATGCGCCAAATAGAATCAAGGGAAGCGGGGGGGGGGAATATGGTAAGGTAAGGGACTGCAGTGAAAGGATGAGAAAGAGAAGGGAATTTGGCAGCATAAACAAGGGCACATTTAAGCCGCACGATGAATGCTGCATTCCTTTCCGTTCCATTGGAAATCGAGCAGCCTGCAGACCCCCGCATTTGCAGTCTGAGGGATGGAATAAAAAGGAATGCAGAGTCTACCAAGTGGCTTAAAGGAGTTCATGTGTATAACACCATATTTTAGATAAAGGGGAGGAATCACTGGTGGAACTACAGTGGCTGAAAGCACCGCTGGTGAAAGTGCAGTGGATGAAAGGGGGGCATCACTGGTGGAATTGAGATGTCCCATAGTTACTGCTGTTTCCTGAGGATGTGGTGCCTAGACTGAGGTACATCTGTATTTGGTACCCAGGAAACTGCTGGTGGTGCTGGTATCATTTGCCGAGTTGTTCCGAGGACCACCTGTAAAACCAAACAAGATAACTCAGACTACGTATTTTTTTACCTTAGCAAGTGATATCCCTGTAAAATCCTTATACGGGTATGGGACCTGTTATCCAGAATGCTTGGGACCTGGGGTTTTCTGGATAATGGATCTTTCTGTAATTTGGATCTTCATACCTCAAGTCTACTAGAAAATCATGTAAACATTAAATAAACCCAATAGGGTGAATTTGCAATAACTATATCTTAGTTTGAATCAAGTACATGAAACTGCTTTATTATTACAGAGAAAAAAGAAATCATTAAAAAAATGGATTAGTTGAATAAAATGAAGTCTATGGGAGATGGACTTTCCGTAATTTGGAGCTTCTTGGATAATGGGTTTCCGGATAACGGATCCCACACCTGTAATATTTAGGAGCACATTAAGCACAAATCAGGTGATTAAGCCAAGTGTGGGAAAGAAAAGGATGGATTATATACTGCACCTGAATATCTCTCATTGTTCTTTATCAGTATGGCCTTGTTGATCTTCTCTAGGTCTTTGTAGAGGTGTTTCAGGTGGGCCTTGATGTATCTGTAGTCCTGCCAGAACTCGTTCTTAAGGTGTAATTTCCACCATTTTGTGATCTTCACGCAGTCCTTGGCCATCCACAGATCGTAGAGTGCAAACCTGATGTCAAAGGTGATCTTGTCCCTGATGCACTCGAGATAAGGGCCCGCGAGTGGATCCTCAAAATCCCTGATCTCAAAGATGCCCAGATCAGGCGAGATCCACGGTGAGGACTAGAAAAATGTAAGAAGCAAGAAAACACTGAGGTCAGGGCACAAACTATGCTAAACACTGTCAAATTTCTGTTTCATTGTATTTACACAGAAGATATGACATGTTTAGCATTGGGTTAGCCCCTCCTTTAACCCCTTGGATACCTTTCGCAGCAGTCAGAAAATGAAATGAGGAAATTAGCTGTGAGCACCTTTACCTTTTCATAGCGCCACTGGTAGTAAAGCCGGCTACTTGCACTCATGCCCATCTCTGAGGTCAGGGCACACACTATGCTAAACCCTGTCAAATTTCTGTTTCATTGTACAGGTATGGGACCTATTATCCAGAATGCTCGGGACCTGGGGCTTTCCGGATAACAGGTCTTTCTGTAATTTTGATTCTCACACCTTAAGACTACTAAAAAATCATGTAAACATTAAAAAACCCAATACGCTGGTTTTGCTTCCAATAAGGATTAATTATAACTTAGTTTAGATCAAGTACAAGCTACTGTTTTATTACTATAGAGAAAAGGAAATTCGTTTTTAAAAATTTTAATTCTTTTATTATAATGGAGTCTATGGGAGACTGCCTTTCCATAATTCGGAACTTTCTGGATAACGGGTTTCCGGATAATGCATCCCATACCTGTATTTACACAGAAGATATGCCATTGTTGGGTTAACCCCTCCTTTAACCCCTTGGATACCTTTCTCAGCAGTCAGAAAATAAAATGAGGAAATTAGCTGTGAGCACCTTTACCTTTTCAAAGCGCCACTGGTAGTAAAGCCGGCTACTTGCACTCATGCCCATCTTTGATGTTCCTGTAATATAAAATAGAGATTTGGGAAGGTTAGAGTTAACGTAAAGATGTAAGACCCCCAAATAAACACAATAAAGAGGTAAACACAGCAGCATATTTACACCTTATTTAATAAGAACCCTTTTCATTCTGAAACTATGGTTTTAATACGGTTCCAATTAGAAACAAATGCTTACTTATGTATATAGAATGCCCCTCCCACCAGCTCCCCATTTTAAGACAATACCATCCCATTTTATTTGGTCCACAAATCAGCCCATTATTTCTGTCAGGGCCCTACTTTCCTCTGGATCAGCAGTTACACAAAAAGGTAGACCTTGATGGACATGTGTCTTTTTTCAGTCTCATCTACTGTGTAATACATATTACAGATGGGAACAGGGCCGCCATTAGAAATCACGGGGCCCCATACAACAAAATGTTTGGGCCCCGCCCATATTTGTGCCCTAGCCCCACCCCAGATCCCACCCACTCCACATCAGAGTTAAAAGACCACACAGACATCAGCGCTAAAAAAGTAACCCCCCCACACACGTTATAAAAAGCTATTCATGGTCAGGGCCCCCATATAAGTTAAAAAAAAAAAAACATTGGCGCCAGGGACCCCCATAAAAGTTTGTTTTAAAAAACATTGGTGGCAGGGGGCCCCCTTACAAGTTAAAAAAAATTGGGCCCCAAAAAATATTTTTTAAAATAATACATTGGTGGCCATGGGATTTAACAAAAGAAACACAAATTGATGTTCAGTAGAACGGAACTCATGGCTTCAAGAATTCAACTTCGCCGCCTTTCGTGTCTTTTCGCCGCTTCAGGATCCTTTGGCTGTTTGGCTTTTTGTCACTTCCGCATTTTGGCTGTTTGGGCCTTGAAAAATGGCCGCACGGCTCGGGCACTCTCAAGGGGGCCCGGCTCTTTCAAAAGTGCAGCACTGCAGGGCCCACCTTCATGCCCGGGCCCGGAACACTTGTCCCCCCCTGAAGGTGGCCCTGGATGGGAAAATGCAGGATCCTTACCTTCCTCCAAATAACCCGCAATGGGTTTGGCAAGTTGTTCTTCTGCTCCTGATGAACGTTGATAGTCTTTAAAAAGACTTTTGTGTTTCTTCTTTATCTCCTTCTGCTCCTGGGAATCGATGAGAATCGCTGAGAATCGCTGAGAATCACTAGGAATCGCTGGGAATCACTAGGAATCGCTCGTATTTCACTTTATGGGGAGAGAAAAAGAGAGAAGAGATTGAGAACTGAACCCTCTCTGCCATATATATCTGTGTATACTGGATTTCCCTTAATAGCTTAATACTGCGCTACTGAATATGGTTGTGCCTTATAAATAACCAGTAGCACCAATCAACAGCAACTTTAATAGAATAAAGGAGCTGATTGGGAGAGACAGAATTTATTGGTGCAATCAAGGGCCCTAGACACCCCTGCTAATCTATGTAGGGTCCTGGTGACACAATGCACAAACTAATAGTTAAATCAACACTTGGAATCACCCTCATTCATTTCTATGCCAATTGCTTTCACCAGGGCTCAATTAAATTGGATTTAGAAATGAACGGGAGTGATCATTTGGGAGTGAGCATTTGATTGGCCATAAACTGAATTGGAAATCACATGGGGACAAAACATCCCAAACCCCCCTCTGTGCCATTACTGTAAAGCTGTACGTTACTGGCAGGGTGTAATAGGGGCAGAATAAACTGGTTCCCATTAGAGGCCCAGGTGAGTAATGGGCCCACAGGGGCTTTTCATAACCAGTCAAGCTCTGATCATTGCCCCTGCACCCATAACACAAGGCACCCTAATTATAGGCTTGTGTTACTTGTCTTTCTTCTCAGGTCCTCCCTTACCCATCATCTACTCTAATTCCCGAGGTTTACTACTCTAATCCACTAGGATGAGTGATGAGAGGGACAGTTGGCCAATGGCAGTTGGAAAATGGCAGTTGACAGTTACAGCTAAAGAGCAGCAGAGTAAATGGTCTAACACTTCAAAAGCTGTAACAAGTAAACAAGAAATACCAAACACACTATATTCTATAACTACAAGTCAGCCATAGGGGGTGCTGGGAATTGTAGTTAAGGCACAGCTAGATAAGCACAGGTTTAGAGTCAGTGGGACAGCAAGTTCTCATGTTGTCTCACTCCCCTTAGCAATGGCACACAGGCAGATTTTGGGTACTTTGGCATCCACAAATATTAATAGTTTGGGAAGGGGCAGGGCTGCCACCAGAAACCATTTTCAAGGCCCCATCATTGATTGTCCCCTTCCTTGTAGTTGTACCTCTTTGTACCCCCCCCCTTTTCCAATGAAATTGGAAGAGATGGAACTGGAAAGACAGACTGACATTTCCAATGGACAATTTCATGACAAGCACCTTCCCAGACAATTTCAATAGCAGGCAATGGTGGGGCAATTTTGGGAGCTTTGGCTCTAGACTAAAGTCCGGACTGGTATTTAAAAATGGCCCTGGCATTTTAGACAGAGGCTCTCACAGCCCCCCCAGCAGCCCAATAGAAAGTGACTGTCTTTGGCATCTTACAGCAGCCCCTTTGGCATTTGCCAGATCCCACAGATTGCCAGTCCAGGCCTGGCTCTAGTCCCCGCACTACTATAAATCATTTAAGCCACACTGCCCAAACTATCCCCTTGTATCATTGACATTATGTCCCCCCCCCATAAAGTCTGTTCCACTTACCTCTGAATCCAGAAATGAAATACTGGTCACTTGTGCCTGAGCTGTTAAGTCACCTTCCCTGGCAGCTTTCAGCCAATCAGTGCTGAGCTGGGAGTGATGTCATCCTCAAGTAAGGCATGATATACCAGTAATTGGCAGCCAATCACATCAGTCACACACATGTGCATTTATGAAAATACAACAAATAGACATTAAACATAAGCAGTCATAGAACCAGGGCCACCATCAGAACTCACTGGTAGCTGACTGGACTCTCCCATGCCCAATGAAGGAAGGTCCTGCTGAGATCTCCTCTCTTAGCACATCAGCTACAACTCTGCTACTGGTTCTGGCTTTGAATGCTGGGAATTGTAGTTTAGCAGTGGCTAGAGAGATACAGTTATGGGATCACTGAGGCAGACTATTATTCTGTTGGGAATATGTTTTTTCACTTTACTCTTTTGCAGCTCTTTATGTTTGAATTGGAATAATTTTCTTGTTTCAAATGTTCTACCTCCCTAGCATCCAGGCAGAGGCTTAAATAGACATAGAAAGGCATAGTATCCCTTGACGCTTGCAGTCTATTGCCACAGCCTATTGTCACTTGTCTATAGAGACTGGGACTAGAGCTGCAGCCAACAAATATGCTTTAGTAGGGTGCAGCAGAGCCAGCAAGGGCCTAAACATTCCTCCTATACCGTGCACCTTAACACCTCACCATCCCCCCCCCCCAGATTTCCAATGGAAATCCGTGGTAGAGGCTGGGGAAAAACACATTGTTTGTTGCATATTTCCACACACACAGACACATCATAATAGAGGATATTTTGTTGCCATATGTAAAATTGGACCAGAAAAATGGTGTAAAGTCAGTGAAATGTATTATGCATTAAATATTGGTGGGACCACAAAAAGTTGTATAACATATGGAAATACTTAAAATGAGGTTATGTAAAATGGAGGCATCACTGTATGTATCTAGTTGTAAATGTGGGTACAAGTAATTTGTGTAAGATGTTTTCTTCATTGTCCCCCCCCTGGAAAATCTTCTGTGGACGCCAATGCCAACATGTACTGTAGCAGGGGCTATTAGTACTGCTGGTTCTGGTTCCAAAAGAAAAGTATTTAAAACAGTGGGTGACTATGGTTGCACAAAAATAGCTGTATAACTAGCCTTTTTTGTGTAAAGTACTGTAAAAAATGTGTGTTTGGGTAAAATTCTCTGTTCTCATACCACCAAGACAGGATTGGTGTTTCCATTACAACTAATATCTCTTGAAATTACCCCCTCTCTGTATTAAAATAAAGAGAGCCTTGTAGATCTGTTTATCTGTGTTCATTCGAATGACTAAAAACAGCAATAATTGTTTATCCAAAATCCAAAAAGAAAGAAAACCGTGCTCTCTACCAGCAAAGTTTTCACGAAAAATTGTGAATCCTTTGCCTTTACAAAAGTATTGCTTTTTTGCAATGGTCTGTGACACAGGAATACCAGTGGTTTAGTTACCAAAATCAGTTACCAATGACTGCCAGATATTGAACTTGTATAGTAGAAAAGGGTAAGACATTCTCAATGATATCATGCAGCCAAGTAGAACAAGAAACAATGACTGACAAAATAAATGAGATAAGTGGAGTGATGTTGAGGAAGAAGAGTTTCTTTACGGTTTATTGAGTCCATGATGTCATTATCACAATAGTGAAGTGGAAAAAAAAAGTCTCAAACATTGTATCCTACAAGGCCACCTTTTCCGATGCACTCCCCAATATAAAACCACATAAGGACCTCTGTAGCTACCAGACCATTTTGCAGGGCCTCCTGTTGAGAAGAGATTGAGGAAAATTAGGGTCAGCATCTACGAAAAGTACCAGACACAAACAAAAATGTGTACACTATTTTGGTTTTATTCCTGTAAACTTTGGACCTTACTTTCCAACCTTCAGTTCACAAAAGTGCTGCTCAAGTGTGGATTTCAACAGAATTGCCCTGTTATACCATCATATAGCAAAGTCTAAGTTGCTGCTGTTCATCCCAATATGTGCAGAGATGCAGCATCAAGAGAACAGGCACATATACGTGGCCCACACACAGGGAGATCTGTTCGTTTGCAGATGTCACCAAAAGAGCGGATCTATAACTGCTATGCCCAGATTTAGGTGAGCGATATCGGGCTGATCTGATCGCGATAGATGGAAGAGTATAGTATGTAGAGAAAAGAGACTAGGATAATAAAAAGGTTGAGTGAGGAGAGGAGGTATAGTAGTTTGGAAAGTGGGCCCTCAGCCTTAGGTTTTCTGGTGGGCCCTGGCTAGGGATGTAGCGAACGTCGGAAAAAAAGTTCGCGAACATATTCGCGAACTTGCGCAAAAATGCGAGCGGTTCGCGAACGGTTCGCGAACCCCATAGACTTCAATGGGAAGGCGAACTTTAACATCTAAAAAAGACATTTCTGGCCAGAAAAATGATTTTAAAGTTGTTTAAAGGGTGCAACGACCTGGACAGTGGCATGCCAGAGGGGGATCAAGGGCAAAAATGTATCTGAAAAATCTGCCTGTGTGTGCTTGGAAGAGATAGTGTAGGGGGAGAGCTGTTAGTGATTTCAGGGACAGATGATAGTAAGTTTGCTGGCTAGTAATCTGCTTGATACTGCTCTGTATTGGAGGGACAGAAGTCTGCAGGGATTTGAGGGACATTTTAGCTTAGGTAGCTTTGCTGGCTAGTAATCTACTGTTCTCTTTAAACAACTGCCATACGTTGCCCTTGTAGGCATTGTTTGCCCAGTTTTTTTGGACGCAGCCACTGAAGCACAGTTGCCAGAAAAAATATGCCATATAAATGCTGAAAATAGTCATTTTTCGCCATACGTTGACCTTGTAGACATTGTTTGCCCAGTTTTTTTTGGACGCAGCCACTGAAGCACAGTTGCCAGAAAAAATATGCCATATAAATGCTTAAAATAGTAATTTTTCGCCATACGTTGACCTTGTAGACATTGTTTGCCCAGTTTTTTTGGACGCAGCCACTGAAGCACAGTTGCCAGAAAAAATATGCCATATAAATGCTGAAAATAGTCATTTTTTGCCATATACGTTGAGTCAACGTATGGCAAAAAATGACTATTTTCAGCATTTATGTGGCATATTTTTTCTGGCCTCTGTGCTTCAGTGGCTGCGGCCCAAAAAACTGGGCAAACAATGCCTACAAGGTCAACGTCGTTGACCTTGTAGGCATTGTTTGCCCAGTTTTTTTGGCCGCAGCCACTGAAGCACAGAGGCCAGAAAAAATATGCCCATATAAATGCTGAAAATAGTCATTTTTTTGGTCGCAGCCACTGAAGCACAGTTGCCAGAAAAATTATGCCATATAAATGCTGAAAATATAAATTTTTTTGGTTGCAGCCACTGAAGCACAGAGGCCAGAAAAATTATGCCATATAAATGCAGAAAATATGCATTTTTTTGGTCGCAGCCACTGAAGCACAGTTGACAGAAAAATTATGCCATATAAATGCTGAAAATATAAATTTTTTTGGTTGCAGCCACTGAAGCACAGAGGCCAGAAAAATTATGCCATATAAATGGAGAAAATATACATTTTTTTGGTTGCAGCCACTGAAGCACAGAGGCTAGAAAAATTATGCCATATAAATGGAGAAAATATGCATTTTTTTGGTTGCAGCCACTGAAGCACAGAGGCTAGAAAAATTATGCCATATAAATGGACAAAATATGCATTTTTTTGGTTGCAGCCACTGAAGCACAGAGGCCAGAAAAATTATGCCATATAAATGCAGAAAATATGCATTTTTTTGGACGCAGCCACTGAAGCACAGTTGCCAGAAAAAATATGCCATATAAATGCTGAAAATAGTAATTTTTCGCCATACGTTGACCTTGTAGACATTGTTTGCCCCGTTTTTTTGGACGCAGCCACTGAAGCACAGAGGCCAGAAAAAATTAAACCAGTAGGGTTTGCACCCTAGTTTGTAACGGTGGCGGAGGGAGGAGGACGCTAAAGGACAGCTGTGTGTGGAGTCATGAGGCTTGAAGAGAAGGACAGCTGCATAGAAGTCAGAACAAGTCTTCCGGCGTGCAGTAACCCTCCGAGATCCACCCCTCATTCATTTTAATAAAGGTCAGGTAATCGACACTTTTGTGACCTAGGCGAGTTCTCTTCTCAGTTACAATCCCTCCTGCTGCACTGAAGGTCCTTTCTGAGAGCACACTTGAGGCTGGGCAAGACAAGAGGTTCATGGCAAATTGTGACAGCTCTGGCCACAGATCAAGCCTGCGCACCCAGTAGTCCAGGGGTTCATCGCTCCTCAGAGTGTCGATATCTGCAGTTAATGCCAGGTAGTCCGCTACCTGCCGGTCGAGGCGTTCTTTGAGGGTGGATCCAGAAGGGTTGTGGCGCTGCCTTGGACAGAAAAACATTTGCATGTCTGATGTTACAGACCGGCCAAAGGGCTTTGTCCTTGCAGGTGTGCTCGTGGCAGGATTACTGGCACCTCTGCCCCTGGAATGTTGATGAGTTCCTGAAGTGACATCACCCTTAAAAGCATTGTACAACATGTTTTGCAGGCTGGTTTGTAAATGCCGCATCTTTTCGGACTTGTGGTATGTTGGTAACATTTCTGCCACTTTATGCTTGTACCGAGGGTCTAGTAGCGTTGCGACCCAGTACAGGTCCTTCTCCTTAAGCCTCTTGATACGGGGGTCCTTCAACAGGCATGCCAGCATGAAAGACCCCATTCTCACAAGGTTGGATGCAGAGCTATCCATCTCCGCTTCCTCATTATCAAGGACTGCATCATCCACGGTCTCCTCCCCCCAGCCACGTACAAGACCAGGGGTCCCCAAAAGGTCACCACTAGCCCCCTGGGAAGCCTGCTCCTGTTGGTCCTCCTCCTCCTCCTCCACAAAGCCACCTTCCTCCTCTGACTCCACTTCTGGCACCTCTCCCTGCGTTGCAGCAGGTGCCTGGGTTCGTTCTGGTGATTGCGACCATAAATCGTGCGCTTCCAGCTCCTCGTCACGCTGGTCTACAGCCTCATCTGTCACTCGTCGCATGGCACGCTCCAGGAAGAAAGCGAAGGGTATTAGGTCGCTGATGGTGCCTTCGGTGCGACTGACCATATTTGTCACCTCTTCAAAAGGTCGCATGAGCCTGCAGGCATCGCGCATAAGCACCCAGTAACGGGGGAAAAAAATCCCCAGCTCTGCAGATCCAGTCCTACCACCCAGTTCAAAAAGGTACTCGTTGACGGCCCTTTGTTGTTGCAGCAGACGTTCCAACATAAGGAGCGTTGAATTCCAGCGAGTCTGGCTGTCAGAAATCAAACGCCTGACTGGCATGTTGTAGCGCTGCTGAATGTCAGCAAGGCGTGCCATGGCTGTGTAGGAACGTCTGAAATGGGCCGACACCTTTCTGGACTGGGTGAGAACGTCCTGGAATCCTGGGTACTTGGAGACAAAACGTTGGACTATTAAATTTAACACATGTGCCATGCAGGGCACATGTGTTAAATTTCCCAGTCTCAACGCTGCCAACAGATTGCTTCCATTGTCACACACCACTTTTCCGATCTGCAGTTGGTGTGGGGTCAGCCACCGATCGGCCTGTGACTGCAGAGATGACAGGAGTACAGATCCGGTATGGTTTTTGCTTTCCAGGCACGTCATCCCCAAGACAGCGTGACAACGGCGTACCTGGCACGTCGAATAGCCTAGGGGGAGCTGGGGGTGCACAGGTGTGGAGGAGGAGAAGGAGGACCCAGCAGCAGAGTAAGAAGAAGAAGAGGAAGAAGACGAGGTAGAGAGCGATGGAGGAGTAGAGGTGGTGGCAGAACCGCGTGCAATCCGTGGCGGTGACACCAACTCCACTGTTGTTGTTGTTGTTGAGCTACCCATTCCCTGCTTCCCATTCCCAGCCATTACCAAGTTCACCCAGTGGGCAGTGTAGTTGACATACCTGCCCTGACCATGCTTGGAGGACCATGCGTCAGTAGTCATATGGACCTTTGGCCCAACACTAAGTGACAGAGATGCGGTAACTTGGCTCTGCACATGTTGGTACAGGTGTGGTATTCCCTTTTTAGAAAAAAAATTGCGGCTGGGTACCTTCCACTGCGGTGTCCCAATTGCTACAAATTTGCGGAAGGCCTCAGAGTCCACCAGCTGGTATGGTAAAAGCTGGCGGGCTAAGAGTGCAGACAAGCCAGCTGTCAGACGCCGGGCAAGGGGGTGACAGTCAGACATTGGCTTCTTACGCTCAAACATGGCCTTCACAGAAACTTGGCTGGTGGCAGATGACTGGGAATGGGAACAGGTGGTCAAGGTGGAAGGCGGAGTGGAGGGTGGTTCAGATGGGTCAAGGAGAGCAGAGGTAGAGCAGTAAGATGCTGGACCAGAAGGAGTGTGGCTTTTAGTTTGCCTGTTGCCTTTGAGGTGTTGCTCCCAAAGTGCTTTGTGCTTGCCGCTCATGTGCCTTCGCATAGAAGTTGTACCTATGTGGCTGTTGGGCTTACCAAGGCTCAGTTTCTGACTGCACTCATTGCAAATTACAATGCTTTTGTCAGAGGCACACACATTAAAAAAATCCCACACTGCTGACTTTTTGGAAGTGTGCGATCTGGCGGTAACAGTAGAAGTTGGCGGCATTGGCGGCAATGGCGGGTGCGTTGGCCGGCTGAACACAGGTGCCGATACATGTTGTTGCCCTACTGATCCCTGCGGGCTGGCCTCCCTGCTTCTTCTAAGTCTTATTCTCCTACTGCCTCTCTGACTCTCCGTCTCTCCATCTGAACTACCCTCCTCTTGCTCTCTTCTACTAGGCACCCACAAAACATCAATCTCCTCATCATCATTCTCCTCAGATGCATCAATTTCTTCTGACACATCACAGAAGGAAGCAGCAGCGGGGACCTCCTCCTCCTCCTCATCACTCATCATTATGTCCATCTCTGTCGTGTTCTCTGCCAGAATTAAATCTGGTGTAACGTCCTCATCTCCTTCATCTTCTTCTGCCAATAATGGTTGCGCATTACTCAGTTCAAGAAACTCATGGGAAAATAACTCCTCTGACTCCAGTGAAGAAGGGGCACCGGTGGTGGAGGAAGTGTTACGTGGGGTGGCCATAGCAGTGGAGGATGAGGAGGATGTTGTGGTAAAGTTAGAAACGGTAGAGGATGGGGTGTGCTGTGTAAGCCAGTCAACTACCTCTTCAGCATTTTGGGAGTTCAGGGTCATTGGCTTTTTAAAACTGGGCAATTTGCTAGGGCCACAGGATTGCATAGCAGCACGGCCCCTAGCACGGCCTCTGCGTGGCGGCCTGCCTTTGCCTGGCATTATTTTTAAAAAAACAACAACAACAAAAACTCAGTTGGTTTTTCTGGAAACGATAATACACACAGCTAGATGGCAGTTTGAAGAAAACAGTGTGCAAATAATGCCTACAAGATCAACGTATACACTACTACAGCGGTGGATACGGATTACGTAAAATATATGAATGCTGCTTGAAAAAAAGTAACTCAAGTGGTTTTTCTAGAGACGATAATATTATCAATATTTAGACAAAATGTGAACAAGCTCACACAGCTAGATGGCGGTTTGAAGAAAACACTGTGCAAATAATGCCTACAAGGTCAACGTATACACAGCGGTGGATACGGATTACGTAAAATATAAGAATGCTGCTTGAAAAAAAGTCACTCCGGTGTTTTTTCTGGAGACGGTAATATTATGGATATTTAGACAGAATGAGAACACGGTCACACAGCTAGATAGCAGTTGGTTGAATAACACACTGGGCAAAAAATGCCTACAGGGCAAATAATGCCTACAAGGTCAACGTATACACAGCGGTGGATACGGATTACGTAAAATATAAGAATGCTGCTTGAAAAAAAGTCACTCCGGTGTTTTTTCTGGAGACGGTAATATTATGGATATTTAGACAGAATGAGAACACGGTCACACAGCTAGATAGCAGTTGGTTGAATAACACACTGGGCAAAAAATGCCTACAGGGCAAATAATGCCTACAAGGTCAACGTATACACAGCGGTGGATACGGATTACGTAAAATATAAGAATGCTGCTTGAAAAAAAGTCACTCCGGTGTTTTTTCTGGAGACGGTAATATTATGGATATTTAGACAGAATGAGAACACGGTCACACAGCTAGATAGCAGTTGGTTGAATAACACACTGGGCAAAAAATGCCTACAGGGCAAATAATGCCTACAAGGTCAACGTATACACAGCGGTGGATACGGATTACGTAAAATATAAGAATGCTGCTTGAAAAAAAGTCACTCCGGTGTTTTTTCTGGAGACGGTAATATTATGGATATTTAGACAGAATGTGAACACGGTCACACAGCTAGATAGCAGTTGGTTGAATAACACACTGGGCAAAAAATGCCTACAGGGCAAATAATGCCTAAAAGGTCAACTTATACACTACTACAGCGATGGATACGGATTACGTAAAATTTATTATGGCTGCTTGAAAAAAGTCACTCCGGTGTTTTTTCTGGAGACGGTAATATTATGGATATTTAGACAGAATGTGAACACGGGCACACAGCTAGATAGCAGTTGGTTGAATAACACACTGGGCAAAAAATGCCTACAGGGCAAATAATGCCTAAAAGGTCAACTTATACACTACTACAGCGATGGATACGGATTACGTAAAATTTATTATGGCTGCTTGAAAAAAGTCACTCCGGTGTTTTTTCTGGAGACGGTAATATTATGGATATTTAGACAGAATGTGAACACGGGCACACAGCTAGATAGCAGTTGGTTGAATAACACACTGGGCAAAAAATGCCTACAGGGCAAATAATGCCTAAAAGGTCAACTTATACACTACTACAGCGATGGATACGGATTACGTAAAATTTATTATGGCTGCTTGAAAAAAGTCACTCCGGTGTTTTTTCTGGAGACGGTAATATTATGGATATTTAGACAGAATGTGAACACGGGCACACAGCTAGATAGCAGTTGGTTGAATAACACACTGGGCAAAAAATGCCTACAGGGCAAATAATGCCTAAAAGGTCAACTTATACACTACTACAGCGATGGATACGGATTACGTAAAATTTATTATGGCTGCTTGAAAAAAGTCACTCCGGTGTTTTTTCTGGAGACGGTAATATTATGGATATTTAGACAGAATGTGAACACGGTCACACAGCTAGATAGCAGTTGGTTGAATAACACACTGGGCAAAAAATGCCTACAGGGCAAATAATGCCTAAAAGGTCAACTTATACACTACTACAGCGGTAGTAAAATAAAAAAAAGTTAAATAAAAAAAAATTAAAGTTGGTGCTGCTGAACTACTAGGAGCAGCAGATTAGCACACCAGTCCCACTCCCCAACACTGCTAGACTAATAGCACTGGGCTCTTATAGTAGTAGTAGTAGTAGTAGTAGTAGTAAAACAACAAAAAAATAAATAAAAGCAGTCCTTACAAGGACTATTGCTATTGCAGCAGTCAGCAGATGAGATCAGAAGCAGGACAGCTGCCCACTGCAGCTACATACAGAGCACTGCAGTAGAAGGTAGATTACTAGCCAGCAAAGCTACCTAAGCTTAAATGTCCCTCAAACCCCTGCAGACTTCTGTCCCTCCAATAACAGAGCAGTATCAAAACGATTACTAGCCAGCAAACTTTCAACTGTCCCTGAAATCACTAACAGGCAGCAGCTCTCTCCCTACACTATCTCTTCAGCACACACAGGCAGAGTGAAAAAAAGCTGCAGGGCTTCGGTTTTTATAGGGAAGGGGAGTGGTCCAGGGGAGAGCTTCCTGATTGGCTGCCATGTACCTGCTGGTCTGGGGTGAGAGGGCAAAAAAAAGCGCCAACAATGGCGAACCCAAAATGGCGAACGTCGCGCGACGTTCGCGAACTTCCGGCGAGCGCGAACACCCGATGTTCGCGCGAACAAGTTCGCCGGCGAACAGTTCGCGACATCTCTAGCCCTGGCATCCCAGTCCGACACTGAATACATTGCTTCATACTTCCTATGCTCTGCTTGTGGCCTTCACCTCTCTTCTCCCATAACCCTATACATGTTTACAAAATTTCTCTTTTGCATAGTTCTGGAATTTTCTTCCATAAATGTAAAACACTGACTAAGGACCCAGCTGTACAGAGAAGCCTATCTGACATTTAATGGATTATTAGAAGTCAAAATACATGTGTATGTATATATATATATATATAAGAATACTTGTGGTTTCCGCACACCACTGAATAAAGCAAAATACCCAGGTGCTACTCAAGTAAAAAATATCAATAGATTTTCCAAGGGAGAATGAGTGCACACTGGGAGCATTTGAATAGGTTATTTTAAAACCATAATTTTATTTAAGTTAATTAAAAACAGGCCGACTTTTCGGTCCGCATCTAGGATCTTTTTCAAGACCATGTATGTTTAAAATCAAACCTTTAAATAGACCAAAGAGAAGGAAGGGAGAAGCACTCACCCAATCACGTACACCAGATCAGAATCAAGTGAAATTAGAGAGGAAGCCAATCACCAGCATGTATTATTACCCATGTGACTAGGATAAAGCACCAATAAAACCTGTGAAACAGACAGGCATAAAAAGAAAAAAAATTAAATGATAAATAAAGAATAAATAAAATACCAGTCAATTATAGAAAAAACAGAAACCTGCACATACAGTTTTGTGCCTGTCTGTTTCACAGGTTTTCTTGGTGCTTTATCCTAGTCACATGGGTAATAATACATGCTGGTGATTAAACATACATGGTCTTGAAAAAGGTCCTAGACGTCGGCCTGTTTCTAATTAACTTAAATACAATTATGGTTTTAAAATAACCTATTTAAATGCTCCCAGTGTGCACTCATTCTCCCTTGGAAAATCTATATATATATATACATACACTAAGTACCCTCATTGTTAAACTATTATTTTGAAACACTTGGCGGAACTATATAAATAAATGAAGCTGATGGTACTACTGTATATATATTTAAATCCATAAAGTAATGACCAACTAGTAAAACGTATGCTTTTACACAGTTAGAAGTTGAGTTTAGTCATACAGTATATAACACATAAGGGATCATTTACAAAGACCTGGTTCTGTGGATGGAAATTATTGAACTGCCTGAGAATACAGAGAGTTTTTCCATGGCCAAAACAACCATAATGCAAGTCTATGGCCATCTTAATGTTAAAATCAAGTTTTCTATTCATTATAATTAGGCTGAAGATGTACAGTACATATCTCATTTATCACTGCTACTTGTCATGCAAAACTGCAATTATTTTATTCTCATAATAATAATAATAATAATAATAATAATAATAATAATAATAAAGGTAGACATGTATATTTTGAGCAACCATTGTGTGAGTATATGGGCCCATCAACCAGTCAATCCACTGCCCACTTCCAACAGCTCCAACACCCAATGTTTTGTGACTTGAGGTACTTCTTTGTCCACTACTGGTGAGTTGTTTTTGTAAAACTGTGTGTACCTGGATAGATATACTTGTATGGCAAGGACTATTCTTTGTCTAAACTGGCACCAAAGTACAAAATGGGATGGGATATTCCAGCCTTCCTGACAATAGCTGACCTGACGTTAATTTAATACTGATCAAGGTAGCTGTTTTGTGGCCCCATACAAGGGCCAATCAGCTGCCAACTTAATCAAGAGTTACTGAGACACAGTAGAATGTACAGCAAGCAATTTATTCACAATAAAGAATATTATTATATAAAATAACTAATTGGAGTTATTTGATAGCAGGCACTAAATTTGCACATTTGCCCAGTTTAAAGGCTATGAAAAAATAATGTTTTACTACATACATTATGTACAATATAGAAAAGTTAAAGCTTTTCCTGAAACAGTATATAGCAACAAAGGTTTGTTTTCATTATTATTTATCCCCTGGACTTGTCAAAATGTTCTTCTGTAGGTCACTACACTCAAACTTTGTTCCCCCTTAGAGTAGGGGAGATTCTGCAAAACATTTAAGCATATAAGGAACTCTGCCTCAACTGTAAATTATGTTCTAATTACTTAGGCATCCCATATCTCCTTACTTTACTTCTTTATTCAATTAAAAGCTTGTGTACTTGTGCCGTGACACACATAATGCTGGGAAATATTGATATAGTTACATAGTTAAATTGGGTTGAAAAAAGACAAAGTCCATCAAGTTCAACCCCTCCAAATGAAAACCCAGCATCCATTCACACACCCCTCCGTACTTTCACAAATTATATATACCCATACATACAGGGCCGCCATCAGAAATCACAGGGCCCCATACGACCAAATCTCCTGGGCCCCCTGGGCTGCGCCCACCAAAAGCCCCACCTACAGGTCTGCCCTCCCCACCCAACAGTAAAAAAAAAAATTGGTGGCTAGGGTTCCCACATGTTAATAAAAAAAATATTGGTGGCCAGGGCCCCCCCCCCCCCAAGTTATAAGAAAATTGGTGGCCAGGGCCCCCCTTAAACATCCATGTAAAAAAGTCCAAAACTGCGCTACATACTCCAGATGAGGCCTCACTAGGGACCTATAAAGAGGCATAATTATGTTTTCATCCCTTGGGAGTCTTAAGGTGGCCATAGATGTAAAGATATTATGGTACAAAAAGAATTTTCGTGTATGGTGGGAGACGAGCCGACCAATATCTGCAGAAGACTTGGATATCGGTCAGCTCCTTGATCGGCCCAGTTGGAAAATTTTGATTGGGCGCCTTTGAAGGCACCCGAACATCGCCAGTGCTGAGTTGTCAAATATAGGTGGAATTCTATTAGTACTTTCTTTTTTTTTAACAATTCTTTTATTGTGCAATTATATCAATACAGAAAGGCAATTATATGATAGCATTGCATCTTTGTTTTTTCCTTTTAACCAAATAAACAATCTTTACAAACATTAACCAGCATGATGTCATCATTCACTTTCAGGTTAATTATACACAGGTTCATTCCGAGTACATATATATTAAAAAAACAGTTTTACATACAAGTATTACCTCCTACTGCAGTTAGCCTAGATCCACATCCTCCTCTGTCCAGGGTACCCAAATTTTATTGAATTTCTCCGGACAGCCCCTTCTCATATATATAAGTTTATGCAAGGGGAGCGCTTTGTTGATTAGTTGCTCCCAGCCCTGTATCGTTGGTCCCCCTCTAGATTTCCATTTCAAAGCTATAGCTTTTTTTGCGTACATGCATAAACTGATTAGAAGCGTCCTCTGTGCTCTGTTGTGGGAGATCTCCTCCATTAGGTTCAATATTAATACCTTGGGATCCATTGGTACAGGGATACCAGTTTTTGTGCTAATTATTTGTATGACCTCCCCCCAAAATGTCTGCATAACCGGGCAGTTCCAAATCATGTGCATAAAGTTCGCTGGCGAGTTTGAACATCTGGGGCATTCACCTCGTATATTTTGGTTCATTTTATTTAGCCTATAGGGAGTAAGGTATATTCTATGCAGGTAATTCAACTGCAGATGACCCCATCCAAACTCTACCTTCCTGGGGGTAGTGTCTGGTGGGCCATTTTTAAATTGAGTTTCTATAGCATGCCTCAATTGCAAGTACCTAAAGAACATTGGATTAGGAAGAGAGAATTTTTGCTTTAATTCCTGAAATGAGCTGAGGTTTCCATCTGGAATAATGTCTGAGAGGTACTTAATTTCATATCGTGCCCACAGCTGCGGGTCTGGGATAGTGCAGAGATGTTGCAGTCTGGGATTACACCACAGTGGGGAGAATTCCGAACAGTGCGGTTGAGGTTTGGGATAAAATTGTGAAACAGTTTGCCACACTGTGATTGTGGTGGACATTAAGGTTGACACATACTTTGTAAGGGAGGTACCCCTATACAGTAGATTCTTTAAACCTTCCCATGAACCCACTAGTTGTGCTTCTAGGAGCGTTGCTGCATTTGTGTGCGATGGAGTAACCCAGCTTCTCGCCACCACCAATTGTGACGCCAAATAATACCTGTAAAGGTTAGGAGCCGCTAGACCACCCTGGGCAATAGGGAGCTGTAGAGTGCTCAAGGCTAACCTAGGTAGAGCACTGTTCCAAAATAGGGACAACATTATACTCTTTAGTTTGGTAAAAATAGCCTTGTGTATGCCAATCGGGGACTGTCTAAATACATATGTGAGTTTTGGTGTTTGTTGCCAGAAAATTTTCTATGCTAGTTTGTATGTATTCCTGAAGCTGTTCATGCTTAGCCCAGTAAGGACTCAATCTCTAAATCCGATCAGTTGGTGTCTGCGAGGCCGACATGGTGAGCAGAATGGGGGAATGGTCAGATATGCCTTGTGTAAGTATTTCTACCTTTTGAACCCATTTGTTAAACTCTGTGCATCCTATTGCCAAGTCAATTCTAGACATATTATTGTGACCAGGTGAGTAACATGTGAACTGCCTTACCCTTGGGTTACGTACCCGCCATAAGTCTACCATTTGAAAAGTGTTCACACACCTATTTAAAATTGCAGAGGATATTCTGAGGGGATGAAGTTTGTCTATATCTGCGTTAGCTATCGCATTAAAGTCACCCATAAGGAGTAGCGGGGTTACTGCAATGGTTAGGAGTTTGTTGGTCAGTTCCTGTAATAAAGCTTCAGTTAACGGGGGAGGTGCATACACATTAATCAGAGTTATTTTCTTTCCTAACAAAGTGCCTTGTACAATTACATACCTACCAAACCTGTCTGAGATAATCGTTTCCGTTACAAAAGGGCACGATCTGCATATCAGGATAGAGACCCCTCTAGAATAGCTAGAATACACCGAGTGATACATTGCAGTTATCCAAGGCTTTTTCATGGTCATTGTTTTCCCGCCCACCAAGTGAGTCTCCTGTAAGAATATCAATTGGGGCCTATGTCTTCGTATAAAATCAAAGACTAATCTCCTATTTATAGCGTCCCCCATACCCCTCACATTCCACGATAATATTTTAACCGTCGCCATGTTTCTTATTATTTCTATCCTTGGGTAATTGTCTGCTAAACTACAGTTGTGTAACCTCATATAACCTTCTGCTACTTGTGACACCAAGCAATAAAACATTCATAACCAATAACCCCTTTCCCCACCCACTTCATAAACATACTGCAAGTGAGTTTACTTCCCTTAACTTAACAAACCTTAACTTTGTCGTGGGGTAAGTGTCCGCACATAGTCCAGTCCAGGGGGTGCCCACCAACAGTCCACACAGGTGCCCTCCAACCTGGGACAAGATAAATACACTGATAGTTTGTCCCGTTAGGCAGTAATTTAAAGACTATTACCTGTCCTGCGAGAAGTCACTGGTGTAACAAAGTAGAAATCTGGATGAGCGTACGAATCCACCAAACCCAGGACAATAAAGTATGGGAGCTACACGATTGTCTGTATACTTTGCGTGGCACATCCTTTTTCCAGACTGCGTGTAAAACATCATCAATCTCTGCGTGGGGAGTTGCGTGGTCTCTCCTCCATCCATTGTATGACCTCCTCCAGCTTGGTGAAGAAATACGCTTTTCCACTGAGATTGACCCGCAGTCTTGCCGGAAACAACATGGCATATGAAAGCTGTTTCTGCCTCAGGAGCCTTTTGGCCTCTGTGAACCTTGCTCTCCGTTTCCTTACCTCTGTAGAGAAGTCTGGGTAGATGGAGATTTTTTGGTTCTCATAAAGAATCTCACCTGCTTGTCTAGCCGCTGCCAGTGCCGCATCCCTATCCCTATAGTTTAGCAGTCGTGCTATTAGGGGTCGCGGGGGGCTCCTGGCGGAGGTGGCTTCCCTGGAACTCTATGAGCTCTCTCCACTGTAAAAGCCGATGAGAATATTGGTTGGACAAAGGTGTTTGTAAGCCACTGTTCAATGAATCTTTCTGTTGCAGCCCCTTCTGCCCTCTCAGGTAGCCCTAGGATCCTGATATTATTCCTCCTGAGCCTATTCTCCAAATCATCCGCCTTAGTCTCCAATAAAGCAATTTGTGTTTCTGCAGCAGTTAGGCGGCCTGGAATGGGGCGAGTATGGTCTTCTAGATCACTTATCCTCCTCTCTGCTTCTCCCATTCTCTCTCTTAGCTTTTGCGTGTCATGTTTCAGAATCGCAAAGTCTGTTTTTAGCTCATCTATTTTTCCCATGAGCACAGTGTGATTTGATGTAATTGCACTTAGAACCTCATTTAGCGTGGGTCCTGCAGGCTCAGGGCTTAGTGAGGCCTGGGCTACTGGGTCAGGCGTTGTGGCCTTCCCTGGTATTTCAACCCGCTGGGAGTCAGTGCCCTGTGGATAACTAGTCTCACCTTTAGCAGTTCGCTGAGACTGGGGGTCTCTCACAAACTGTGCGAGTCTTTGTGCCGCCGCATCCCTGGCGCCCAGTGTGTGGTCAGGCGTCATGCTGCGTTTATTCGGGTCGGCGCCATATTGATTCGGCATGGTGCGCCTCGATGTTTTTGCTGGTGCTGCGCTTTTGCTCTGACCTCTCCGCACCATCTGAATCAGCTGCCACCTTGGTAAGGTACTTGCCTCTTGGCAGGGTTACTAATTTCTCCGGGTATCAGCAGGATAATAGCAGTTTTTTGTGCCCCAGGTCGGAGCTCACACAGCACACGTCCTAGCCTTTCCCCATGCAGGCCACGCCCCCCTATTAGTACTTTCTACCTGTATATCTGACATTGAGCTCTACATGTGTGTATTGAAACGAACAATCTTTCTTGGAAAGATCTTTTTCAAGAAAGATTGTAATTGTTACGTTTATGGCCAGCTTTAGCTAGTAACTGGAATTTAGCGTGACAAGTCTCATTATTTTGCATTTGACAACATACATTAGAGCATCTTTTGCTTTTGGCTGTCTGCAAGTCTTGGCAAGTCTTCTGCAGATATTGGTCGGCTTGTCTCCCGCCATACACGAAAATCTGTTCATTGCATCAAACATTTGTCATTTTTTTTATCCTGCAAACTTTACTTTTGGCGTGTCCTATTCCCATATTTTGTATAAAATGTGCAGATGCCGCTTTTTCTTGAGACTGCTTCCCGGCTGATCACACAAGTATCTCATGGGTTTCTTGGATGCAGTCCTCCTAATTCCACTCAGAAAAGTATACTAATCACGCTCATTGTCACATTGTTTGGCACTTTAGCAGCCTCTTACAATGCCCTTTAAAAAGAATAGCTCACCAGGAGAAGAGAATAAGGGTGAAAATGCCCAAAGGTATTCCTCTCATGTGCTTGAGAATACTCATGGAGAGCGGTCCTAGTCTGCTGCACACATCGAAGAAAAGAGAAAGTTGGTAGCCGGGACATTTTCTTCAGTGAGAATGGTCAATGTGTGTCCCTAATTGGACCCATTTGTTAAAGCGAACCACACAGTGGTAGACCCCTCCCTAAATAATAAGAGTTGTTAGAAAAGCACTTTCTACTGCTGGAATATTCCAAGCCCCTTTTGTTACAGACTGAACTGCAAACTTTTGGTAAATACTCTCTCACCCAACCCCCCCTTGTTTTGGCATAAAATGTTCAAGAGCCCTTTAATGGATTTTTATTAGACCACCGTGAGAGAATATCCCGATGGCTACATTAGTCCAAATACATTATTTACTGCCCCATATTCCCACCCACTCCAGTTATATTCATCACTTCCAATTAGTTTAGCTTCACTGAATACCTTATAGCACAGTTGACAATTTCTTTAGGGGTAACTATGCTGACAGACCGACCACTTGATTGAAATGATCTTTTTTTATATAATGCATGGAAGATCAATAATGCCTATAAAACTTTATATCTAGGTTAGTTTCTATATATGCAGTACTATGGAACACTATGAAAGGTCTTGGTGGATATTGGATAGATTTTTATTTCCCTTTTTTTCATGGCTGACTCTTTTGGATTGATTTTTTTTAATGGGGGTTTCTCCATTTCAGTTATTTCCTATTGTATTAAAATGGTAAGAATACATTATATCCAGTGAATATTTAAAATAAGAATGGCAACACTAGTGTAGGGACCCATAGGATCAATAGCCCTTGTGGCTCCAATGAAAGTACTGCAGTACTGACAAGGCAAACAGGTTATTGTTCTATCCCTGTTCAACCTCTACTGTAGGGACCTGGACCACATAAGGTATTGACAACCTGGAAGGTGTATACTTCAACTCCCCCTGCTATTCCTTCAGTGGTGCCATTCTGTTTGTATCTGCTACACCTGTGATTGTACTTGGCATTTATCTGAACTGCCTTGTATGCTGTGAGTATGATAAACCCTGTTGTGCTTTTATTTCGTTGCAAAGAACCCCTGTCATCCATCCACCAGTATAAAGGTGTAGTACAAAAAATGCTCATTCCGCAGAGTGAAAGCCCATCCTGGTATAGCCAATGCACTCACCTCACTAGTTGGTATTTGCCTTTTCAAGCCAAATTAGGGTTATATTAGAAACATGTATATATACTTTATGTTCTAGTGAACAAACAAGCAAAGATTGCAGTGAGAAAAAGATGAGATTACTTATGACAGCATATGTATTCACTAACAAGGGTCAGTAGATACTGTTGACCTGCAGTAAGTCACTTAATCCTTTTGCCATGGATATCAAATTGGTCAAATCTAATTCGATTCAAATGAGTTAGCTGGCCTGAACCCCTTCCTAATTAATAGGCACTTGAGCCGATTGCTACTTGGATCTACTATTTAGAAATGTATCCTTTCTGTGTGCCTAGTTGTTAACTTCAATACTCATCATGACATTGTCTGGCAAACCTATACTTGCTGTCCACCATGTTGGAGAGGGCAGGACCAATGAGTTTTTAAAAGGGCTGATGAATAGATGGGAGCTGCCACCAAAAGGGCAGGTAACTGCCTCCTCTCTGATTTTAGAAATTAATGTTAATATTCTGTGATTAAATACTATTTTTCTCCATTACAAATGAGTTTTAAAGGAAAGCTATACGGAAAGAATTAATACTTAAAATAACATAATCTTACCAAATCTGCATATACATATCAGTCTATATTGCCCTGTGACATCTTTACCTTGAGCTCCCCTTTTATGATGTTCTGTGTGTTTCCTGCAAATAGGGGCTGTTTTATGTGATATATCTTTTTTATAAAGACCTGCAATGTCCATGGGTATAGTTTTTCTTTAAGAAAATACAATGTAGTTATAGACTGGTACAAATTTAAGGAAGACGTGCCTATGTTCCAATTTTTGAGGTAATTAACATTTTTCTCGAGTTTATCAAGAGTTTTGTTACACAGGACTTTTATAGACATTGCTCCTGCTCGCTCCACCCCTTTTGTGACATCATTGGCGGGGCGGGTCGACGCGGGTCTATAAAAGCAACCCGGAAGTCGGATGCAGGCTAAGTGAGGGCGGGTTAGGGTCCCAACCCACACATCACTAGCTGTAACATCTCTGCCCATGATTGACAACTTTCATTTAGTTCATGTAAGAGCCCTTAGCAATAACAAAATGTCTGAGAAAACAATTACATCAAGCGATAACCAATATTTCTGATTTTGTCTCTAGCATCGCCCATGTCCATAGGTGGGTTCATTGCCACTAATACTGATCATCATGCCTTGCCCTTATAGTGAACCATTAGAATGCCCCACTCTTTTTCCTGCTTAGCATTTCCCTTGCTATGTTGCCAGATGCCTGTCCAGGCTCTGTTCCAGAAGCTTCACGGTGTACAGCAGCAATGAACCCTGTTCACACAAGGATAATTATTATATTGTGTTTAAAGGTTCATAAATGTCTCTCAAATTTCCTTCAGGGCTTCGCTGCCTTTCTGTCGGCAATAGTCTCTGGATTATGCATGACTGTAGTTCAGCCTGACAACTACTCTGTGTGTGCAGTTGGGAGAATGAATATAAGCAGGTGGTCATTATATCTCCTATAATACCTCGAATGAATACACGAGAACCCTTCAGGGTAGCATTGTGGAGGGGCTGCTTCTCCTGCTCCCCTCTTATACTACTCTCCACCCCTTTAATGAGCACCAGAACAACGCCTTGCAGCGGATGTGTTAACAATTTCTGGTTCAATGGAGGGAATAATCCTTACAATGGGAGGTGTACAAATATTTTGAGAAATCTATTGGGCCCTTCAAATCTCATGAAGACCCCAGCCTTTTAGAGAGAGTGAATTCCACAGCACCATTTTCATTCACCCAACTTCAATAGGAAACTTTTAATGGAGAGGCACTTTCTTTGGAGAGGACGACAGGTCATTCAGTGTGAGAACTTTTTCACAGGCAGAGCAGAACAGAGAGGCCATGTGTTTCGTGGCTGGAGAATGAAAAGATACTGTTTCCAGAGCTTTATCGCTTCAATGCAAGAGCAACTTAAATCCATTAGATGGGGAAAGCCAAGCCTTCTTCTCAGAGCAAAATCCAGACCGGGTAATGGAAATGACCATCCTAGATGAGGCAGAGGTTAAAACTGGGTTTATAGAAGCCATAATAATGATATTTATTTATTGTGTAGAACAGAATTTAAAAGTCATACTTCACCCAATTGTTTTTACTTGTCTGTTAGTTGAATTACATCTTCTAAAGCCACATGAAGACCCGTACTTTTAAAATAACCTTCCCCTTTACTCCACTGTGACATCATTTATCATGTTTTGGGAATGGATGTGTTGTATATCTGTTAAACCAATAAAAATATACAGCTTGTGTCATGATGGATGTGAAGTATATTTGCTTAAAACTTAAAGCTCCTATGCGGTAGCAAAGTTACAACTTCCTAAATACTAGGGACATGATTCCACCACTTTTTACAGGTGGTGCCAACATTTTATTGTTCTCAAATGAAGATTCTGATTTAGTTCAGTATTGGAAGATATCTGTAGAAATAAGTCAAACCAACTGGACTTGCTGTGTTTTTTCCTTGAAGACGTTTCACCAGTCATCCAACTGGCTTTCTCAATTCAGAATAACTATTTTTATAGTTATATTGTTTTATATAGTTATATATGTTAAGATATAACATGATCTGGATGAATGAGAATCTTCACAAACAGTATTGGAAGATCTTTTGTGGAGGATTTGGTATTTGGCCCATTTGTTGTATCCCTACTTAATTGGTAGTATTGGTCGGTATGTATGTTCCATGGATTCCATGGATTGACCGTTTTCTTCTGGACAATCTTAATTGGCGGAATGAGCATTTAAAGTAATAAGAGTTCTCACCTTGCAGTTCAGAAGGTTTCACACTATGAATGTTTTCTCTGTATGGTGTATGCCACTAGCACAAATATATGACTATAGCACCTCTCTATTTTTAGATCACAAACTCACTCAAATGAAAGCCTCATGGTATTCTCTGACAATGGATTGTTTAAGTAACTACATAATCATGGTAAGTATGGAGAAAAACACAAATGGGAGAATATAATACAAATAATTGAAAAAACATTCTCAATGCAAAAAGTTAATCCTTTGCTCGAACAAATTTTCCTTTGCACGAATCTAATATAGCTTTTGTTAACCCGGAAACTGTTTAGTGACCACTTCCGCCAGTGGAAGAAGGTTTGCGAAGGTTATAGTTTGCACCAGTGCGCAGTGAATGTAATAAAACGTATTACTGAAAAAGTTGTTATGTTTGCCCCAGAAGATTACAACACCTTCAAGCACTTCTTAAACGTGGGCAATGCACAATTAAATTTCACATTTGCAATAACAGTTCAAGGAAGAACATTACATTGCAAAAATGCAACTTTTTATTATTATTTGCGCAAATTGTTTTGCTCTTTGCGACTTTTATTACATTCCCCCAAAAGTGTGGGATTAAAGCTCATTCCTATAGAATTTTTAAAAGTGTTTTTATCAAATGGTGACCTCTAAACTTCACTCATGTATAAATATGGTGTGGTAACGATGAAATTAGGCACTGGAAATTCAGTGACCCCCAACTTATCACGTCCGGTACCCAGTGCAGCAGCCCTACATCACTCATCTCCTCAGCTCCACCGCTGGATTTTTACATTTTTTATTAAACACATTTATTTAATTATAAAGCACCCAAGGGCTGCACCGCAAAAAACTGCTGCACTAGGCACAGGCCCTAGGGAGCCTATTAATAAATTTGGCCCTGGTGGTGAGCACCGATTTCACACTTTGTAAAATTAATTTTGAGTTTTCTTTCTCCTCTATGTCTATGGTGTAAATACTTCCTCAACTAAAGTATTGAATTGGTGGTCTAATTTATGACCTATGGGGAAAGTTGCAGAGTGCAGAAATAAGATGCTGAGTGTTGAGGAGCATATGGTAGACATTAAAAATAGGACGCTCTTGAAACAGACAGGGCTGAATTCTGCAACCAATTTATTTACATTGAGGGCTCAAATAGTCCCAACTGCTCTTTATACCTGTGGCATTTGTAAATGAGCCCTTTGGATATTTGGAACATAGTTCTGTTCTGCTTACTTCCCCATAAAAAGGTGGTTACGTATACAGTGGTGTGCAAAACTATTTGCCCCCTTCCTGATTTCTTATTCTTTTGCATGTTTGTCACACTTAAATGTTTCTGCTCATCAAAAACCGTTAACTATTAGTCAAAGATAACATAATTGAACACAAAATGCAGTTTTTAAATGAAGGTTTACGTTATTAAGGGAGAAAAAAAACTCCAAATCTACATGGGCCTGTGTGAAAAAGTGATTGCCCCCCTTGTTAAAAAATAACTTAACTGTGGTTTATCACACCTGAGTTCAATTTCAAAGGTTATAAAGCCATTTCTAAAGCTTTGGGAAAAACATGGAACAGTGGTGAACCTTCCCAGGAGTGGCCGGCCGACCAAAATGACCCCAAGAGCGCAGAGACAACTCATCCGAGAGGCCACAAAAGACCCCAGGACAACATCTAAAGAACTGCAGGCCTCACTTGCCTCAATTAAGGTCACTGTTCACGACTCCACCATAAGAAAGAGATGGGGCAAAAACGGCCTGCATGGCAGATTTCCAAGGTGCAAACCACTTTTAAGCAAAAAGAACATTAAGGCTTGTCTCAATTTTGCTAAAAAACATCTCAATGATTGCCAAGACTTTTGGGAAAATACCTTGTGGACCGACGAGACAAAAGTTGAACTTTTTGGAAGGTGCGCGTCCCGTTACATCTGGCGTAAAAGTAACACAGCATTTCAGAAAAAGAACATCATACCAACAGTAAAATATGGTGGTGGTAGTGTGATGGTCTGGGCTTGTTTTGCTGCTTCAGGACCTGGAAGACTTGCTGTGATAGATGGAACCATGAATTCTACTGTCTACCAAAAAATCCTGAAGGAGAATGTCTGGCCATCTGTTCGTCAACTCAAGCTGAAGCGATCTTGGGTGCTGCAGCAGGACAATGACCCAAAACACACCAGCAAATCCACCTCTGAATGGCTGAAGAAAAACAAAATGAAGACTTTGGAGTGGCCTAGTCAAAGTCCTGACCTGAATCCTATTGAGATGTTGTGGCATGACCTTAAAAAGGCGGTTCATGCTAGAAAACCCTCAAATAAAGCTGAATTACAACAATTCTGCAAAGATGAGTGGGCCAAAATTCCTCCAGAGCGCTGTAAAAGACTCGTTGCAAGTTATCGCAAACGCTTGATTGCAGTTATTGCTGCTAAGGGTGGCCCAACCATTAGGTTCAGGGGGCAATTACTTTTTCACACATGAAAATGTAGATTTGGATTTCTTTTCTCCCTAAATAATAAAAACCCTCATTTAAAAACTGCATTTTGTGTTTACTTGTGTTATCTTTGACTAATAGTTAAATGTGTTTGATGATCAGAAACATTTTGTGTGACAAACATGCAAAAGAATAAGAAATCAGGAAGGGGGCAAATAGTTTTGCACACCACTGTAAGTGGATAGCTTTTTGTCTGCACATTTCTTCTGATATCTGCATTAGGGTAAGCGAGGAGGGCTACCATATTGTTAGATTTGATTTAGAAGAGCTATTTCCCATAGTCAGCAAAAGAACAGGTCGATTTATTGATGATCACAAGTTGTAGTTTATTTGTAAGCTTTGAAAATTACTATACTGAGGCAATATACAGTGGTGTGCAAAACTATTTGCCCCCTTCCTGATTTCTTATTCTTTTGCATGTTTGTCACACAAAATGTTTCTGATCATCAAACACATTTAACTATTAGTCAAAGATAACACAAGTAAACACAAAATGCAGTTTTTAAAAGAGGGTTTTTATTATTTAGGGAGAAAAGAAATCCAAATCTACATTTTCATGTGTGAAAAAGTAATTGCCCCCTGAACCTAATGGTTGGGCCACCCTTAGCAGCAATAACTGCAATCAAGCGTTTGCGATAACTTGCAACGAGTCTTTTACAGCACTCTGGAGGAATTTTGGCCCACTCATCTTTGCAGAATTGTTGTAATTCAGCTTTATTTGAGGGTTTTCTAGCATGAACCGCCTTTTTAAGGTCATGCCACAACATCTCAATAGGATTCAGGTCAGGACTTTGACTAGGCCACTCCAAAGTCTTCATTTTGTTTTTCTTCAGCCATTCAGAGGTGGATTTGCTGGTGTGTTTTGGGTCATTGTCCTGCTGCAGCACCCAAGATCGCTTCAGCTTGAGTTGACGAACAGATGGCCGGACATTCTCCTTCAGGATTTTTTGGTAGACAGTAGAATTCATGGTTCCATCTATCACAGCAAGTCTTCCAGGTCCTGAAGCAGCAAAACAACCCCAGACCATCACACTACCACCACCATATTTTACTGTTGGTATGATGTTCTTTTTCTGAAATGCTGTTTTACTTTTACGCCAGATGTAACGGGACGTGCACCTTCCAAAAAGTTCAACTTTTGTCTCGTCGGTCCACAAGGTATTTTCCCAAAAGTCTTGGCAATCATTGAGATGTTTTTTAGCAAAATTGAGACAAGCCTTAATGTTCTTTTTGCTTAAAAGTGGTTTGCACCTTGGAAATCTGCCATGCAGGCCGTTTTTGCCCCATCTCTTTCTTATGGTGGAGTCGTGAACAGTGACCTTAATTGAGGCAAGTGAGGCCTGCAGTTCTTTAGATGTTGTCCTGGGGTCTTTTGTGGCCTCTCGGATGAGTTGTCTCTGCGCTCTTGGGGTCATTTTGGTCGGCCGGCCACTCCTGGGAAGGTTCACCACTGTTCCATGTTTTTCCCAAAGCTTTAGAAATGGCTTTATAACCTTTGAAATTGAACTCAGGTGTGATAAACCACAGTTAAGTTATTTTTTAACAAGGGGGGCAATCACTTTTTCACACAGGCCCATGTAGATTTGGAGTTTTTTTTCTCCCTTAATAACGTAAACCTTCATTTAAAAACTGCATTTTGTGTTCAATTATGTTATCTTTGACTAATAGTTAACGGTTTTTGATGAGCAGAAACATTTAAGTGTGACAAACATGCAAAAGAATAAGAAATCAGGAAGGGGGCAAATAGTTTTGCACACCACTGTACTGTATATGGCAGTATGATGAAAAACCATCCTTTATATGGGAAGTTGAAGGGGTAGGGGTTGTTCACCTTTAAAATAATGTTTAGTATGTTATAGAATGTTATAGAATTCTAAGCAATTTTTCCATTTGCCTTCTTCTTCTGACTCCTTTCCAGCTTTAAAATGGGGGTCACTGACTCCATCTAAAAAAACAAACATTCTGTAAGACTACACATGTATTGCTATTGCTACTTTTTATTACTCATCTTTCTATTCAGTCCCTCTCCTATTTATTTTCCAGTCTCTTTTTGAAATCAATAACTGGTTGCTAGGGCCATTTGGACTCTTACAACCAGATTGCTGAAATTGCAGAATGAAGAGCTGTTGAATAAAAAAGCTGAATAACTCAAAACCCATAAAAAATTAAAAAAAACAAAACAATTGCCAATTGTCTCAAAATATCCCTCTCTACATCATACTAAAGGTAAACAGTCCCTTTAGCAGTGGGCATCCATATTGGCAGTTAATAGGGGATATGCTGCATGTACTGCACCTTGTGTGCAAGTTACCTATATAGGTGCAAATTAGCATCTACACTAGTACATGGGGTGCAAGATGCATTGTTTTTATGGTGTCAATGTGTATGTAAATTTCTTCATTTCTGGTGTGGAGATGCCATGACACCATATGTGGCATTAGAATATAGTTAACAAGGTGCTTGTACAGGTGCAACTCACAAATGAAGGCCCTTGAATTAAAGCCTTGACAAAGCAGGAATTAATTCCAAACCTAACTTGCACCCATTTAATGCCATGTATTTTGCACCTTTAAATTATTGACCAGTGGACAATCAAACAATGCTTTGACACAAAGTGTAAGTATGGAGGAATGTGTACCTTTGTTATAGTATTTAAATACATTTGTAAATGAGCCAAGTCTGTTCTGATGATCTGATCAGCTTTCCACAAACCAATGCAATGATCCATGGTTTCTTAAAATGGTTGTTCACCTTTGAGATAACTTTTAGTATGATGTAGAGAGTGATATTATGAGACAATTTGCAATTTATTTAGATTTTTTATTATTGAAGGTTTTTGAGTTATTTAGCTTTTTATTCAGCAGCTCTTCAATTTGCATCTTAATCAATCTGGTAACTAGGGTCCAGATTACCCTAGAAACCATGCATTGATTTGAATAAGAGACAGGAATATGAATAGGAGAGGGCCTGAATAGAAGGATCAGTAATAAAAAGTAACAATAAGGGGCCGATTCATGAAGGGTCGAATATCGAGGGTTAATTAACCCTCGATATTCGACTAGGAACTAAAATCGTTCGACTTCGAATATCGAAGTCGAACGATTTTGCGCAAATCCTGCGATCGATCGATCGAAGGATTTTTCATTAGATCGAACGATTAAATCCTTCGAATCGAACGATTCGAAGGATTTTAATCCAACGATCGAATGAAAATCCTTCGATCAAAAAATCACAGACAAGCCTATGGGGACCTTCCCCATAGGCTAACATTGACTTCGGTAGCTTTTAGCTGCCGAAGTAGGGGGTCGAAGTTTTTCTTAAAGGGACAGTACTTCGACTATCGAATGGTCGAATAGTCGAACGATTTTTAGTTCGAATCGTTCGATTTTCGTAGTCGAAGGTCGAAGTAGCCTGTTTGATGGTCGAAGTAGCCCAAAAAAACTTCGAAATTCGAATTTTTTTTCATTCGAACCCTTCACTCGAATTTCGTGAATCTGCCCCTTACTATACATTTGTAGCTTTACAGAGAATTTGTTTTTTAAAAGGGAATCAGAGACGCCCATTTGAAAGCTGCAAATAGTCCAAAGAAAAAGGCAAATAACTTTAAGACTATAAAAAATAAATAATGAAAACCAATTGAAAAGTTGCTTAAAATTAGCTGTTCTATAACATAATAAAAGTTACCTTAAAGGGGAACCACCCCTTTAAGTACCTGTCTTCATAACAAATGTGTAATCCACATGGATAGGCTTGGAAAGAGTCTAGAAGACTATATATGTCTAGGCTGGGTCTTGTGTCCATGCCCATAAGGAAGAATCGCTCCCCTGTGGATGAATGCATTAATACGGAACACATGGGACTGCAGGGCAAAATCACCCATGTGTAAGAGCCCTTATTGAGCTTCCAAAGTTCCCAGTCCAGTAACTGATAGCAACCAATCAGCAGTTAGGCATTTTCTGGTCTAGTGTACTGACAATAATCGAACCAGTCAGCTCATTGTTCCTTGATGTTATAGGGCAAAAACAACGTTTGGCCAATCAAGGTGTATTTAGCCTAACATTTGTAATCAATTGCATGTGTCTGTGTGTAATTCAATATGATACTTCCATCTCTAATAGCAGCATTGGATTATGGATATATTAATGCCCCTAACCTGGGCTCCTTACAATATATCAGCACTAGAAACGTACTATTCATCATCCAAAATCATAAGTTCAAATTGTTTGTATGCATATCTATCTATCTATCTATCTATCTATCTATCTATCTATCTATCTATCTATCTATCATCTATCTATCTATCTATCTATCTATCTATCTATCTGTCCATCCATTCATCTATCTATCATCTATGGGGTAAATTTATCAAAGAGTGAAGTTCCGCCACTAGAGTCAAATTCCGCAGCTCTCAATTCATTTCTATGGGATTTTGAAAGGCGTATTTATCAATGGGTGAAAGTTCACCCTTTGATAAATACGCCTATAAAAATCCCATAGAAATGAATGGAGAGTGGCGGAATTTCACTCTAGTGGCGGAACTTCACTATTAACTTCACTCTTTGATAAATATACCCCTATGTTTCTATCTGTATTCTTATTGCATTCTGTCTTTCTTATAAATTCTTGATAAAAGGCATGCCTAAATTATGACTGTTATATCCAAATTCAAGAAATGTGTTACTGGAAAGCTCCAAAAGCAGTCAAATAGGAAAAAAACAAGAATTATAATATAGTGTAGTGTTATGGCGCATGTTCCTAAAGCACAACACAGACTAGAAAATGCCAAGAAAGTTTGGGACTGTTGCTGTGAACCATGACTTTTGCTCAACTTTTAAAGATTATTTGTGAGTGCAATATATTTTATTCATTAAAAGTTTTGAGGATGTACATGTCACTTTTTATTGCCTCTAAGGATAAGGAGAATCACTACAATACTGCTATTTCACATGGAGTGTTGTGATAAGCTTTTCCTATCTGTACAGTCTGTGAGTATATTGGGATATGAGCACTGGAGTGGAGATCACTATTGGGTTCTATTCATGCCTTACCTAAACCCATACTGCCTCTTTTAAATATTTTATATTACATGTTTTAGAGTGACCTTCATGGTGGTTATTTTGGACACGTTGGGTCTATTTATAAACTATTTATTATCTGACATGAGTGTAAGTATGTGACACAAGGGTGTGTATATTATTAAATATGCTACGCTATATTAGGCTAGGGCCAGATGATCGCTGCTCTTCCACTCCTGCAAATTTTGCATTTTGTGCCAAAGTCCATCCACAGTTGAAAAGGCAAGGGGAGCAGCAGGGCAGCAGATTATCTACCTGCAGAGAATCCGCAGTGTTATACATCATCTGGCCCTAGCCTTATAATTCTTGCATTTTCCTACATGTCTCCTTTTGGAGCTTTCCAGTAACATATTTCATGAATTAGGAGTTCATTTGACTTGTTGATTGGAAGTGGGACTAACACTGATTTTGGACTTTTTGTTTTTATGACATGTAAAGTGTGATGAAGTTTAACCTGGTTGTGCATCCTGCTATATTATCCCAGTTTATTTATTCTCTTGACATTTGGCTCCACTTGCTTTTGTAATGTGTCCTGTGGCCTCATTGTAGTAAAGGGAGACAATAGTATACAGCATGGATGCAGGTTTGGGGAGGTGTGTACCATTCTACTGAAGGTCAGGGCAACCATTAGTTCTACAGTAATCTGACAGAAGGGGTAGCCTCATACAGTCTTTAGAGCCTTTTCTGTGGTTTTCTTGTTAACTATATAAGAGCATCACAAAGGCTGTGGTCCTCACCCTTCTGTTGAAGCTTCTTTTCCCCATTCTCCCTTTTTAAGACCAAGACAGAGTGGATGTAAAATGTGGACAAAAAAAAGGGATCAGTGATCCTTGGCCTTGGCATGCAGTTCCCTTTTGTAAGTGAGAGCATGATTACCTTATTGATCTATGTGTGTGTGTGACAATGATAAGGTGTAGAAACAGGACACTTGGTTTAATCTATCCTTTTGTGCATCGTTCCTTGGCTCTTGTGTGTTATAGCGCTGCAGATGTGGCTGTGTCCACCATAGAGGTGAAGAAGAAAGTGAAGCATCTGTGATCCATATAATAAGCCTCAAAAAAGGTTCAGCAGCACAAATTAAAAGGAGAAAATCTTATAGAATTAAGACTAAGTGGATTGTTCAACCAGAACCAGGATCAGCGCTGCACTCGTCTCTCTTTTGTCTAATCTGGTTAACTAATCCACAAGTACCTCAGTAAAATGAATAAATTATCATTGGACAGGCTTGAACCTTCTGCATATTAATGACAAAATATATTGTGGAGTTATAGAAAAGATGTGTGTTGAGGGTTCAAAAGGAAATAATTTTAAAATACCCTTTTAACAAGATGTAGTTATTGATATACTGAGACAATTTCCAACTGGTTGTCTTTTTGTTATTTAATGTTTTTATTACTATTGTGTTCTGCTTTTCTGTAGCCCGTTCTTTTTTCTTCTTTTTTATCTTTTTTCCATATTAATAACATTGGGATCAACCATAAGCTCTTTGTTTTCCAAAGTCGACAAAGTTGTCTCACAAGGAAACTTCGGGCGACGTTGGAAAACAAAGAGCTCCGAGTGCCATTCCTCCGGCGATTCAGATTCTAACCGGCTGGAAGGCATTTCTGGGAGATTAGCCGCCCTGAAGAAGAGGTGATTTATCGCTAGGCGACTAAATCTCCCCGAATCACCACGTGTGTCTCTGCCCTTACAGGTAGGATACTGAAAGCAGACAGCTGACTAGTTGCTCTTACTAGTTGTTGAGTTCCTCTGCTGTGAATCGATAGGCGTAACTAACTTTACTTGTGATCTAAGGGAGCTTCAACAAATAGTGAACCAAAAAGCAGAGGACTTAGACCCCAAAGTTTAAAGGATCACCTCAGAGCCTCTGTTCCCGGTAGAAGTACACTGGGTATCAGACATTATGATGCACACAAAATCCCATTGTAAGAGTAAAACTGATACAGCATGTAGAGAGGATTCCCAGACAGCTGTGAATGATTACTTAGTACTTGCTCATAGACAGGCTCTTATACCCTATGTTTCTTCTGTTCATCAGACCCCATAAAGGGACTCAAACAAAACCAACAAGACTTGAATGTAATGATGCAACTCACAAGGAGAAAGGCTTGGAGCCTTTAAAGTTTAATAATTAACAAGGGTTTGTTTATGAAGCATGGGAAAGTATGATACACTAATATACAGTACCATTTGGTATCAAGCCACACACAACAAATGAATAGTTTTTCATAAACCAATTTAGTTTTTAATTTTTGCTCAGTTACAAGCGAGGGGACTAAGGCATATTTTATGTTACAACTTGCCAGCTGCGCATTTAGAATTTTATTTTTTTTATGAAAAAAGGATAATTTTGAAGTACAGCTGTTTATGTTGAAAACTGTTTCAATATTCTTTTTGAAGAAAAAAATACAATTGCTGTGCTATTTCCTCTTCTTCCACCATTTAGCAGAAGAACTAAATATTTGTATCACAATTATCAAGCCACACACAAAAAATAAATCATTTTTCATAAGCCAATTTCGTTTTTCTTTTTTGCTCAGTTACAAGCGAGGTGACTAAGGCATATTCCATGTTACAACTTGCCAGCTGCTCACTTACATTTTGTATTTTCTTTAGAAAAAAGGATAATTTTGAAGTACAGCTGTTTATGTTGAAAACTGTTTCAATATTCTTTTTGAAGAAAAAATTACAATTACTGAGCCATTTCCTCTTCTTCCACCATTTAGCAGAATAACTAAATATTTGTATCACAATTGTATTGTTACACTTAATTTTTATACTGATGTATCCCATGGTGGCGGTGCCATGGTGCTGCTTACTGATGGTCAGAATGCCATTCATAGGAAACAGTCTCACTTACTTTTGCAGTACAACAGCCCAAATCAATAAGAATCATTGGATGTCAGGTTGTGGCCCCTTTTCCACAATGGAAGTGAGCAGCAAAGCAAATTCCTGAGTACTCCTAGAGTTTTGTAAAAGAAAACGTTTTCATAAAACTTGGTCCTTGGGACGACACACAATAACATGCCAGTAACATGTCATAAAATCACACAGACACCTAGGGGCACATACTCCATCACTACAAGGTGGCAATGCTAACAACTTTGTCCTGTGCTGCCCACAACCCTTCATTTACATTTTTAAATATAATTTTGTAATGTGCTGGATCTCCCCTAAGCAAGCTAATTCTCACTATAGACTAAAAAGTCATATAGATTCAATAACTTAACATTTCTTTTCTCCAAATAGCTGATTTCTAAAGCTGTGCACTTCGTCTATATATGTTTTAAAATGTTTCAATAATTGCAGTCAGAAAGCTTATTGCTTTAAGAGTGCAGATATATACAAAATAAAGGAAACACATTTACTAAAAAACTCATTCTTCCATGGAAATAAAAGAACTGCACTTTCATGGCTGTCGCAGATACATTTTTTTAATGGGTATAAAATAGGCAGAGTAATTGTTCTCTATAAATAAGAGGCCCTGATGCTGTTCTCATCTCATTTACAGATTTATCACTGGCCCATTTCATGCTAATGAAGGGATTTCTTTTGCCTGGCTTTATATATTAAAATGTTAATAAAAAATCACCATAATTCATTTTAACTTCACTGATCTCTATCTATTTTATTAGCACTTTCTTTGGAGAATGGGGAACTCTCCACACCAGCCTTATCATGAAGCTAGTATACCAGCTGGGCACACTGCCCATTTTACTATGGCTAAGCACCATAAATGTACAAAAGGCTCAATGGACTACGACTTTGGAGTGCTGTAAAATAAATAAGGGGAGGGGGAAAAGAGACTAGCCACTTCAGGGAAAAGAGAATAGCCACTTCAGCAAAAGCAAGAAGCCACCTCGACTATTCTTTCTTCAGCTCTGTAGTTTCCAAGGTGATTAGGCTGACTTTGGATTCTCCTCCCTGCTGTGCTACTTAAGAATTTACAGTACCAACTGCTGCTGTTTTTCCCCGTCCACATATGTCTTGCTTGTTCCCACTTTAGCTTCTCAGGCCCAAGTAAGCCTGCAACCATATGGAGTAAAAAAGAGTTTAGTGAGCAAGTGGTGGCCTGCTGAGCTTCAGAGATGGCGTCCAAGAGTTTGAGAAAAGAAGAATGATACTAGTGTGGAACACTTCACAAAAAAGAACACATGTGCACCAGGAAACATCAGCTATAGGCAATGAAAAGTAAGTTTGTAGGGATGTGTAAAATAGTCACTCCTAGTAAAAATTGGCAGGCAATTCCCCAGTATTCTAGACGCCTAAATGGGTCCTAATGGGGACTTGTGTTATTGCTCTGCCTTAAGCTATGCCCTGGTGTTCACAATAGTGACCAGTAGATGGCACTGTGCTAAAGCATAAAACCCTTTGAAGCCATGCTCTCAAGGTCCATCCTGTGCTGCCTCTAGCCTGAGCAGGCAGACAGGCAGAGCTTGAGTGGAACCTAGACAGGTCAGGTCTAGAAGGGATAAGCTACTCACCTTAAGAGGTCACTCTAGGAGTGATAGATAGACAGGTTATTTAGCTGAGCAGCTCAAGGTTCCGACGAGGAGAGTCAGAGGGATTAAGATCCCGGGTACTAATTGCCCAGAAGTAGGGACTAAGTGTGTAGACTTAGGGATGTACAATTCCCCTGGGTTCCACTTAGGGAAAAGGCTGAAAGCTGGATGTACCTTCATTTGCTGCTGTGTATGTTCTCTTCCTTTTGGGGACTATTACTGACCAAAGGTGCTGTGAGTATATGCCTATCCACTGTTCTGTATGATCCTGCTTTGCTCTTATATACACTCCACTGAGGATTGTAATTGTTCAATAAATATGTTCATTGTTTAAGTTATAAGAACCACTGGCGCCTGATTCTTGCACCCTGTATCTAGTTACAGTTAAACTACACCCTGCCTCCACACCGTTTACGAGGGCTTACTCCCTAAGATTTAAGGTCTCATCTGGAGCACAGTATTGGGAGTGGAGCCTATAGAAAGAGAACGGTGCACTCATTTTACTATAGCGCTACAAGTTATTTACAATAACTTTGAAACAAGATATAAGCCCAAACAATCAACAGCCTGTAGGCAAACAGGGCATTCAGATGAACAGCTCCCACCAGGAAACAAGAAGAAGGCATTGCTGAGCACAACAATGTGGAAGTGCAAGGAGCAGCTTTGGATACAACTTCTTTTAATGAATGGCAAAGATTCTTGCAACACCTGTAACAAAATTTGCACAATTGTAAGTACATTCTCCATTGTAAATTGCCCCTATCTGATCTGATATCCAATCAAGTGTAGATGTAATCAGTCCAATAAATCCTAGCATAATACAGATTTTAAACTTTTGTGAGTAGGTCCCTCTGTTTATATTCTTCACTCTGTAATAGAGATGTCGCGAACTGTTCGCCGGCGAACTTGTTCGCGCGAACATCGGGTGTTCGCGCTCGCCGGAAGTTCGCGAACGTCGCGCGACGTTCGCCATTTTGGGTTCGCCATTGTTGGCGCTTTTTTTTGCCCTCTCACCCCAGACCAGCAGGTACATGGCAGCCAATCAGGAAGCTCTCCCCTGGACCACTCCCCTTCCCTATAAAAACCGAAGCCCTGCAGCTTTTTTTCACTCTGCCTGTGTGTGCTGAAGAGATAGTGTAGGGAGAGAGCTGCTGCCTGTTAGTGATTTCAGGGACAGTTGAAAGTTTGCTGGCTAGTAAACGTTTTGATACTGCTCTGTTATTGGAGGGACAGAAGTCTGCAGGGGTTTGAGGGACATTTAAGCTTAGGTAGCTTTGCTGGCTAGTAATCTACCTTCTACTGCAGTGCTCTGTATGTAGCTGCAGTGGGCAGCTGTCCTGCTTCTGATCTCATCTGCTGACTGCTGCAATAGCAATAGTCCTTGTAAGGACTGCTTTTATTTATTTTTTTGTTGTTTTACTACTACTACTACTACTACTACTACTATAAGAGCCCAGTGCTATTAGTCTAGCAGTGTTGGGGAGTGGGACTGGTGTGCTAATCTGCTGCTCCTAGTAGTTCAGCAGCACCAACTTTAATTTTTTTTTATTTAACTTTTTTTTATTTTACTACCGCTGTAGTAGTGTATAAGTTGACCTTTTAGGCATTATTTGCCCTGTAGGCATTTTTTGCCCAGTGTGTTATTCAACCAACTGCTATCTAGCTGTGTGCCCGTGTTCACATTCTGTCTAAATATCCATAATATTACCGTCTCCAGAAAAAACACCGGAGTGACTTTTTTCAAGCAGCCATAATAAATTTTACGTAATCCGTATCCATCGCTGTAGTAGTGTATAAGTTGACCTTTTAGGCATTATTTGCCCTGTAGGCATTTTTTGCCCAGTGTGTTATTCAACCAACTGCTATCTAGCTGTGTGCCCGTGTTCACATTCTGTCTAAATATCCATAATATTACCGTCTCCAGAAAAAACACCGGAGTGACTTTTTTCAAGCAGCCATAATAAATTTTACGTAATCCGTATCCATCGCTGTAGTAGTGTATAAGTTGACCTTTTAGGCATTATTTGCCCTGTAGGCATTTTTTGCCCAGTGTGTTATTCAACCAACTGCTATCTAGCTGTGTGACCGTGTTCACATTCTGTCTAAATATCCATAATATTACCGTCTCCAGAAAAAACACCGGAGTGACTTTTTTTCAAGCAGCATTCTTATATTTTACGTAATCCGTATCCACCGCTGTGTATACGTTGACCTTGTAGGCATTATTTGCCCTGTAGGCATTTTTTGCCCAGTGTGTTATTCAACCAACTGCTATCTAGCTGTGTGACCGTGTTCTCATTCTGTCTAAATATCCATAATATTACCGTCTCCAGAAAAAACACCGGAGTGACTTTTTTTCAAGCAGCATTCTTATATTTTACGTAATCCGTATCCACCGCTGTGTATACGTTGACCTTGTAGGCATTATTTGCCCTGTAGGCATTTTTTGCCCAGTGTGTTATTCAACCAACTGCTATCTAGCTGTGTGACCGTGTTCTCATTCTGTCTAAATATCCATAATATTACCGTCTCCAGAAAAAACACCGGAGTGACTTTTTTTCAAGCAGCATTCTTATATTTTACGTAATCCGTATCCACCGCTGTGTATACGTTGACCTTGTAGGCATTATTTGCCCTGTAGGCATTTTTTGCCCAGTGTGTTATTCAACCAACTGCTATCTAGCTGTGTGACCGTGTTCTCATTCTGTCTAAATATCCATAATATTACCGTCTCCAGAAAAAACACCGGAGTGACTTTTTTTCAAGCAGCATTCTTATATTTTACGTAATCCGTATCCACCGCTGTGTATACGTTGACCTTGTAGGCATTATTTGCCCTGTAGGCATTTTTTGCCCAGTGTGTTATTCAACCAACTGCTATCTAGCTGTGTGACCGTGTTCTCATTCTGTCTAAATATCCATAATATTACCGTCTCCAGAAAAAACACCGGAGTGACTTTTTTTCAAGCAGCATTCTTATATTTTACGTAATCCGTATCCACCGCTGTGTATACGTTGACCTTGTAGGCATTATTTGCCCTGTAGGCATTTTTTGCCCAGTGTGTTATTCAACCAACTGCTATCTAGCTGTGTGACCGTGTTCTCATTCTGTCTAAATATCCATAATATTACCGTCTCCAGAAAAAACACCGGAGTGACTTTTTTTCAAGCAGCATTCTTATATTTTACGTAATCCGTATCCACCGCTGTGTATACGTTGACCTTGTAGGCATTATTTGCCCTGTAGGCATTTTTTGCCCAGTGTGTTATTCAACCAACTGCTATCTAGCTGTGTGACCGTGTTCTCATTCTGTCTAAATATCCATAATATTACCGTCTCCAGAAAAAACACCGGAGTGACTTTTTTTCAAGCAGCATTCTTATATTTTACGTAATCCGTATCCACCGCTGTGTATACGTTGACCTTGTAGGCATTATTTGCACAGTGTTTTCTTCAAACCGCCATCTAGCTGTGTGAGCTTGTTCACATTTTGTCTAAATATTGATAATATTATCGTCTCTAGAAAAACCACTTGAGTTACTTTTTTTCAAGCAGCATTCATATATTTTACGTAATCCGTATCCACCGCTGTAGTAGTGTATACGTTGATCTTGTAGGCATTATTTGCACACTGTTTTCTTCAAACTGCCATCTAGCTGTGTGTATTATCGTTTCCAGAAAAACCAACTGAGTTTTTGTTGTTGTTGTTTTTTTAAAAATAATGCCAGGCAAAGGCAGGCCGCCACGCAGAGGCCGTGCTAGGGGCCGTGCTGCTATGCAATCCTGTGGCCCTAGCAAATTGCCCAGTTTTAAAAAGCCAATGACCCTGAACTCCCAAAATGCTGAAGAGGTAGTTGACTGGCTTACACAGCACACCCCATCCTCTACCGTTTCTAACTTTACCACAACATCCTCCTCATCCTCCACTGCTATGGCCACCCCACGTAACACTTCCTCCACCACCGGTGCCCCTTCTTCACTGGAGTCAGAGGAGTTATTTTCCCATGAGTTTCTTGAACTGAGTAATGCGCAACCATTATTGGCAGAAGAAGATGAAGGAGATGAGGACGTTACACCAGATTTAATTCTGGCAGAGAACACGACAGAGATGGACATAATGATGAGTGATGAGGAGGAGGAGGAGGTCCCCGCTGCTGCTTCCTTCTGTGATGTGTCAGAAGAAATTGATGCATCTGAGGAGAATGATGATGAGGAGATTGATGTTTTGTGGGTGCCTAGTAGAAGAGAGCAAGAGGAGGGTAGTTCAGATGGAGAGACGGAGAGTCAGAGAGGCAGTAGGAGAATAAGACTTAGAAGAAGCAGGGAGGCCAGCCCGCAGGGATCAGTAGGGCAACAACATGTATCGGCACCTGTGTTCAGCCGGCCAACGCACCCGCCATTGCCGCCAATGCCGCCAACTTCTACTGTTACCGCCAGATCGCACACTTCCAAAAAGTCAGCAGTGTGGGATTTTTTTAATGTGTGTGCCTCTGACAAAAGCATTGTAATTTGCAATGAGTGCAGTCAGAAACTGAGCCTTGGTAAGCCCAACAGCCACATAGGTACAACTTCTATGCGAAGGCACATGAGCGGCAAGCACAAAGCACTTTGGGAGCAACACCTCAAAGGCAACAGGCAAACTAAAAGCCACACTCCTTCTGGTCCAGCATCTTACTGCTCTACCTCTGCTCTCCTTGACCCATCTGAACCACCCTCCACTCCGCCTTCCACCTTGACCACCTGTTCCCATTCCCAGTCATCTGCCACCAGCCAAGTTTCTGTGAAGGCCATGTTTGAGCGTAAGAAGCCAATGTCTGACTGTCACCCCCTTGCCCGGCGTCTGACAGCTGGCTTGTCTGCACTCTTAGCCCGCCAGCTTTTACCATACCAGCTGGTGGACTCTGAGGCCTTCCGCAAATTTGTAGCAATTGGGACACCGCAGTGGAAGGTACCCAGCCGCAATTTTTTTTCTAAAAAGGGAATACCACACCTGTACCAACATGTGCAGAGCCAAGTTACCGCATCTCTGTCACTTAGTGTTGGGCCAAAGGTCCATATGACTACTGACGCATGGTCCTCCAAGCATGGTCAGGGCAGGTATGTCACCTACACTGCCCACTGGGTGAACTTGGTAATGGCTGGGAATGGGAAGCAGGGAATGGGTAGCTCAACAACAACAACAACAGTGGAGTTGGTGTCACCGCCACGGATTGCACGCGGTTCTGCCACCACCTCTACTCCTCCATCGCTCTCTACCTCGTCTTCTTCCTCTTCTTCTTCTTACTCTGCTGCTGGGTCCTCCTTCTCCTCCTCCACACCTGTGCACCCCCAGCTCCCCCTAGGCTATTCGACGTGCCAGGTACGCCGTTGTCACGCTGTCTTGGGGATGACGTGCCTGGAAAGCAAAAACCATACCGGATCTGTACTCCTGTCATCTCTGCAGTCACAGGCCGATCGGTGGCTGACCCCACACCAACTGCAGATCGGAAAAGTGGTGTGTGACAATGGAAGCAATCTGTTGGCAGCGTTGAGACTGGGAAATTTAACACATGTGCCCTGCATGGCACATGTGTTAAATTTAATAGTCCAACGTTTTGTCTCCAAGTACCCAGGATTCCAGGACGTTCTCACCCAGTCCAGAAAGGTGTCGGCCCATTTCAGACGTTCCTACACAGCCATGGCACGCCTTGCTGACATTCAGCAGCGCTACAACATGCCAGTCAGGCGTTTGATTTCTGACAGCCAGACTCGCTGGAATTCAACGCTCCTTATGTTGGAACGTCTGCTGCAACAACAAAGGGCCGTCAACGAGTACCTTTTTGAACTGGGTGGTAGGACTGGATCTGCAGAGCTGGGGATTTTTTTCCCCCGTTACTGGGTGCTTATGCGCGATGCCTGCAGGCTCATGCGACCTTTTGAAGAGGTGACAAATATGGTCAGTCGCACCGAAGGCACCATCAGCGACCTAATACCCTTCGCTTTCTTCCTGGAGCGTGCCGTGCGACGAGTGACAGATGAGGCTGTAGACCAGCGTGACGAGGAGCTGGAAGCGCACGATTTATGGTCGCAATCACCAGAACGAACCCAGGCACCTGCTGCAACGCAGGGAGAGGTGCCAGAAGTGGAGTCAGAGGAGGAAGGTGGCTTTGTGGAGGAGGAGGAGGAGGACCAACAGGAGCAGGCTTCCCAGGGGGCTAGTGGTGACCTTTTGGGGACCCCTGGTCTTGTACGTGGCTGGGGGGAGGAGACCGTGGATGATGCAGTCCTTGATAATGAGGAAGCGGAGATGGATAGCTCTGCATCCAACCTTGTGAGAATGGGGTCTTTCATGCTGGCATGCCTGTTGAAGGACCCCCGTATCAAGAGGCTTAAGGAGAAGGACCTGTACTGGGTCGCAACGCTACTAGACCCTCGGTACAAGCATAAAGTGGCAGAAATGTTACCAACATACCACAAGTCCGAAAAGATGCGGCATTTACAAACCAGCCTGCAAAACATGTTGTACAATGCTTTTAAGGGTGATGTCACTTCAGGAACTCATCAACATTCCAGGGGCAGAGGTGCCAGTAATCCTGCCACGAGCACACCTGCAAGGACAAAGCCCTTTGGCCGGTCTGTAACATCAGACATGCAAATGTTTTTCTGTCCAAGGCAGCGCCACAACCCTTCTGGATCCACCCTCAAAGAACGCCTCGACCGGCAGGTAGCGGACTACCTGGCATTAACTGCAGATATCGACACTCTGAGGAGCGATGAACCCCTGGACTACTGGGTGCGCAGGCTTGATCTGTGGCCAGAGCTGTCACAATTTGCCATGAACCTCTTGTCTTGCCCAGCCTCAAGTGTGCTCTCAGAAAGGACCTTCAGTGCAGCAGGAGGGATTGTAACTGAGAAGAGAACTCGCCTAGGTCACAAAAGTGTCGATTACCTGACCTTTATTAAAATGAATGAGGGGTGGATCTCGGAGGGTTACTGCACGCCGGAAGACTTGTTCTGACTTCTATGCAGCTGTCCTTCTCTTCAAGCCTCATGACTCCACACACAGCTGTCCTTTAGCGTCCTCCTCCCTCCGCCACCGTTACAAACTAGGGTGCAAACCCTACTGGTTTAATTTTTTCTGGCCTCTGTGCTTCAGTGGCTGCGTCCAAAAAAACGGGGCAAACAATGTCTACAAGGTCAACGTATGGCGAAAAATTACTATTTTCAGCATTTATATGGCATATTTTTTCTGGCAACTGTGCTTCAGTGGCTGCGTCCAAAAAAATGCATATTTTCTGCATTTATATGGCATAATTTTTCTGGCCTCTGTGCTTCAGTGGCTGCAACCAAAAAAATGCATATTTTGTCCATTTATATGGCATAATTTTTCTAGCCTCTGTGCTTCAGTGGCTGCAACCAAAAAAATGCATATTTTCTCCATTTATATGGCATAATTTTTCTAGCCTCTGTGCTTCAGTGGCTGCAACCAAAAAAATGCATATTTTCTCCATTTATATGGCATAATTTTTCTGGCCTCTGTGCTTCAGTGGCTGCAACCAAAAAAATTTATATTTTCAGCATTTATATGGCATAATTTTTCTGTCAACTGTGCTTCAGTGGCTGCGACCAAAAAAATGCATATTTTCTGCATTTATATGGCATAATTTTTCTGGCCTCTGTGCTTCAGTGGCTGCAACCAAAAAAATTTATATTTTCAGCATTTATATGGCATAATTTTTCTGGCAACTGTGCTTCAGTGGCTGCGACCAAAAAAATGACTATTTTCAGCATTTATATGGCATATTTTTTCTGGCAACTGTGCTTCAGTGGCTGCGTCCAAAAAAACTGGGCAAACAATGCCTACAAGGGCAACGTATGGCAGTTGTTTAAAGAGAACAGTAGATTACTAGCCAGCAAAGCTACCTAAGCTAAAATGTCCCTCAAATCCCTGCAGACTTCTGTCCCTCCAATACAGAGCAGTATCAAGCAGATTACTAGCCAGCAAACTTACTATCATCTGTCCCTGAAATCACTAACAGCTCTCCCCCTACACTATCTCTTCCAAGCACACACAGGCAGATTTTTCAGATACATTTTTGCCCTTTATCCCCCTCTGGCATGCCACTGTCCAGGTCGTTGCACCCTTTAAACAACTTTAAAATCATTTTTCTGGCCAGAAATGTCTTTTTTAGATGTTAAAGTTCGCCTTCCCATTGAAGTCTATGGGGTTCGCGAACCGTTCGCGAACCGCTCGCATTTTTGCGCAAGTTCGCGAATATGTTCGCGAACTTTTTTTCCGACGTTCGCTACATCCCTACTCTGTAACCCTTGTTTGTTTAATTGTCATTAGACCCCTGTTTATTATAAGTTACTGTAAAGCACTGCATACATTTCTGGTACAATATAAATAAATGGTTATATGATTGATATATAAATAATGATTGATATTTAAATTATTAAAATAATGATTCTGACAATGACTAGGCACACACCATATTGAAATATACGGTATATATATTTGTTTATGTTCCAATTAACCCTAAAAACTTAACATGGGGATTCTTCTGTATTTTAAATAAAGTGTTCTGTTGCTGTGATCTTTTGGGAATCTATGGGAAGTCTATGTGAATCATATAACTTCAGCAACTGTGCTGCCAAAATAAAAAAAACGCATGTTCTTGGGTTTTAATCACTGGTTTTCAAATAAAGTCTGCTCTGAGAAAATAGCAGTGATAAATTAGTGATGATTTTTTTGTGATGATGACATTTGTTTGTGATTCAATCTCAAGCCCATTGGTAAATTATTATGCAGCTCTATATTATAGGATATTATATAAGGATAAGGTAGGTCACTTGCTTGTGTGAAATGCCCTGTTTTGCTGAGTTTGTGCAGCTAAATAGGAAAAGAAACTGCCTGCTTGGCTTAAACTCTTCAACCCCAGATTTGCCGCCAGTACATGGAAAAGCTTTGGAAAGGGGTTATACTGACAGGAAGATGTAGAGAGAGGAATAAAAAGTAGCAACAGGGATGAGCGTGATTGCTGTAAGACCCCCTCCTGACACTCACATTTAAAAGGACAATTCTTCTACCATACAAAGCAGCTGTTAAACAGCTTTGTGTAGCTATTGGTGCTGCTCAACACTTTTTCTTTCTTTTAGCCCCCCTTCTAAGTAAACACCTTTTCTTCTGCTTATCCACAGATGTTACATTCACTTTTCTTCTCTGCGCTGTACATTTATCATGTATCATTAACTTGGCAACACGTGTGGCTTTAATACAAAGGTCAGACAGACACCCCCACTGGACAACTATCTACCCACACACTAAGTGACCAGGACAGCTGAGATTAAAAGGCCCCTGGGGCCATTAATGAAGTGAAGATTTATGAACGTTAACCCTGAGACTTTGCAAGGAAGCATTATTTGCAATGATATGTGTGACAAACATCTACTTCTTGACCAGGTTCTGAGACTGGGAGCCTAGTGCTCCGGTGTTTGCAGATTTAAGTCTTTAAATATTTTATTCCATATCCTGAATATTTCCCAAGTTGAGGTATATTTCATTAACTTATTATAAACAGTCATGGATGTTCCATGGTATACGAACCATCTTGTACACAGAGTTAATATTTTAGGACCGCCCATTACATTTAGATCCAAGAGCTTACTTATTTGCAGCCAGTAATGGCTGAAACGTATGTACCATATTTATAGAGAAATAGGGTTGAATTTGGTTCCTGCATTGGGAATAACCACATTCTGTCAGTCAAACAGCTAAATGTAACCTTAGCGTAATTAAGGCAACATGTTTCCTCAATTAAATATCAAAAACCAAACTCCAGATGGGACAAAAACACAAAAGTAAGAAATGTTAGAATCCAAGCCACACTAAAGCCCTATGAGGCATACACAGAATATCCGAGAAGCAAACCGTTTTATGTAGACTAAAGAAGCAATTGCCATTTGAAGCCAGCAGTTGTTTTAACTTTAAGGGCAAAGACACACGCTCAGATTCGGGGAGATTTAGTTGCCCGGGATAAATCTCCTCTTCTTCGGGTTGACTAATCTCCGCGAACTGCCTCCCACCTGCTAGAATCTAAATCACCGGCGGGTGGCACTCAAGCTGGCTCATTTTCCGAAGTCGCCCGAAGTTTCTTCGTATGGCAGGAGGAAGCGGAAGGCAGTTCGGCCCCGAAGAAGAGGAGATTGGGTCGCTGAGCGACCAATCTCCCCGAATCTGAGCGTGTGTCTCTGCCCTTTGCTGTTAGAGTGAATCATTATTTGGGTAAATGGGACATTTGCTAAAATCTGAACCATAGACCCCATGATATGTCTCCCCTTTCTTTTTAGATCAGCAAAGGTTGCAGGTGCACACCTGATCTCTCAATTTTCCATACGGTGCTTGGGGTATAGGAGTATGGCACCTCCACCAATCGATTCAAACAAAATCCAGCACACGTTATCTGCTTAAGGGTTAAACCCTGTGTAATGTCAAGCCAAAAAAGGTTTCTTTATAGTAATTTTTTGTCATTTTATGGGTGTAAATTAATATACTTAAGGGGATAAAAAAAGAAAGTAAACAAATGTCACTGACAGGTCTCTTTTAATGACAAGCTACAAGAAGAAGGATGAGCCTCAGATGATAATCAAAGGGGACTAGATGAGCACTTGGCTTGTCTTATTTCTTATCAGGCGACAAGATCCCCTAATGGATCACACTCATTTAGTTGATAACGGCTTTAATTCACATTTTTCACAGACAGTGATCTTGTTGAGTTGCCCAGACTTGTTGCAAGTGCTGAATCATACCATAGAATAGATGACACTGTATGCATATGAATAGATGCCTGTAATGGGCACACACATGACACCTGACTATTCCTAAACCTTTAAAACATAAAATAACAGCCTACAATTCAGCTGAATCCAAGGAGGATTCATTACTGTATATTGTGTATATTACTGTGTATTGTAGATGCGATCAAGTACTGTTTTATCAATACAGAAAAAAAGAAAACCATGTTTAAAAATTTTAACCAATTGTTGAAGGTGGAATCTATGAGATGACCTTTCTGTAATTCTTAGCTTTGAATTAACTGGTACATGGACCCACATGTCACTATTTGACCTATGCACTTATACTACATACCTGTCTATAGCGTTAGATGCTCCCTCGCTCTCTCCCACTATATATATATATATATATATATATACACATAAGTGTGTGTGCATAAATATATATACAAATACATACACAAGCTTTCTCTCTCCCATTGCCATATGCTTCATTATATATAAAATGAATGAATAAACTGCAGAAATGTATATTCTATGTCCTGGGCTTCGCACATCCACACGTTATTTGAAGCAAAGATAAGAAGCAAAAATCTCACTGTTCTCGATAATATGTATATGTTCACTCAGAGCAATTCATTAAATCTCATTACCTAATTAACCAGACAAAGACCACCAGTCTTTTTGCTCCTCTGTGGGGACTCACGCATGCAGAAATAATCTATTGTTCTTGCAAAACAGCTATCTGCATTCACATGCAATTCAGAGGCAAGAGGCTGAGAGAGGCTTAATTCTCCCTGACATTGTGTGAACATGTTTATTTAAATGGAAACCCAAATTACAATCCATCTGCAGCATTGGCTTGCACTAGACCTAGCTCCTGTATTTACTCTGCGGCTGCCCCAGGAATGAATTGTCTGCTCAGACACATTATTTTGATCCATTCTGTAGATTGCACATTTCCTGAAGTTTGTTTACTGCACAAACACAAGATCAGCCCTGAATTGTATCAGTCTATGAGACCTTGGCATATACAAACAGATGACTTGTAATACAAGATTACACATCCAGCAAATGAAAACCTTGTGTCGTGTTACTGGGCAATCAGATATATTTGAGGTATATGCATGTATATTGGGTTGCACAGTCCTAAATTTACCCACACCATGAATAATGAAAGTACAATGGAGTGTTTATGTTCAGCATCTTAAATTTAATAATAGCTCTGGATTAAGTTAATGGGTGGGGTTGATTTGAGGGGATAAGAAAAAAAGATGGGGAGCTACTTAATTCATCTTTGGAGACACAGATCTTTACTGCTAAAGGGCTGTGGTCGCCTTGGACTGGTACAGAAACCCAAAACATAATGTACAACATTTCTACCCCACTTCTCTAGTTAGGCTTTAGTTCTCCTTTTAGGATGTTATTTAGTTTTCCAGGAATCACCTCCTTAGGAGTCTAAAGGTGGCCACACACGGGCCGATAAAAGCTGCCGACAGACCGAGTCGGCAGCTTATTGGCCCGTGTATGGGTGTATGGGGCCCCCCGACGGGCTTCCCCGATCAAGATCTGGCAGATCTCGATCGGATGGGACTAAAAATCCCGTCGGATCGCGGCTGCATCTGTTCGTTGATGCCCATTACCATTCATTAGGATCCGATTGTTGGGACCAAGGGCCCACGATTGGAACCGCCCGATATTGCCCACCTCAAGGTAGGCATATCGGGGAGAGATCCGCTCATTTGGCGACATCGCCAAACGAGCGGATCTCTCCGTGTATGGCCACTTTTAGACTACTGCAGACTTTGCAACTTTGGGTCTACAGCAACTAAGACAGCTTTGAGGAAGAAGAGGACTGAAACTCCTCTCCCTCCCCATCTTCCCTTCATTGTGTGTTTGCCTAAAAATAAGGCACAATTAGGCAAAAAAACTCTCATACCCTTAGTCCACTTTCCTCTCCCCATTCACTTCCCCTTCCCTCTCTAGCTTTATTTACACAACAAAGCAAAAATATCATAAAGCATAAATTCACATTTTCACACAGAAATCCCTGTATCTGTGCACAGGTCAATGCAGTACCTGTCAGTGCAGATACTGATGAGCTGATGAGATTGGATCTGTGGGAGCTGATGAGATTGGATCTGCTTTTTAATGACCGTGAATAAGATACACGTGACGAATGTTGGATCCCTAACCATTAGCCTAATGGCTCATGTATGGGGCCCACCTGACAGTAATCAGTTATTAGGGAATTTTTCTATATAACCAATATGTATTAAAAATAGCTGCTTATCAGACAATTGCATTGCTATTGTTATAATGATAATCATTAAAGCATGGTTACGAGATCATGTGAAGAATTTGGGACACTTCCAAAAAATCCAGCTCTAAGATCTATATTGGGTGCATCTAATTAAATACAAGCAGTTGTAATCAATGCTACCAAGAAACTTGGATTTATTAGAAGTATCCCTCATTGATGAAACATACTGTAAATGGTAGGAACAGTACAACATAAGTACTTTCCTTTTTAACACAATTCTTGTATGGTGCATATGTCAATTAATTGGAAATGATTAGATACTATGCACATCATATAATTATGTTATAGGAATAGGGTGATGTGTGTGACACACTTTCTATTGTATAGTCTCGTTTATGTGCCGCCCCTCTATTTAGCCAGTTAATCCATGCTATGTAACTATGTAACTATGTAACTATGCTATTGATACTATCTCAGGACGGCCAAATTGCATTTAGTGCTAAGCACTGTTTTAGTGTTTGGGATAAACTCATTTATCTGTAATTATCTAATTGTAGTAAACAAAGCAGAACTATTTATTTACTTGATGCTGCCTGGAGGCACATTGTATTGATAAGGAGCAAGTCTACTAATTGTTTTGTGAGGCTCATTAATTTGCAGTTTCTTTAAATGAAAATTTATATTTTGTTTCAAATTTTAAACCATTTGCCCAGGGAAAGGCAGTTACACACTTTGGCCTAGAAACATGCAGATGCCATCTAATAAGCCACCTTCATAGAAGTACTTCCTATGTGATCCTGCCTGTGTTAGTGGTGAGAAACATTTAAATGGTCCCTGTTTTGCACACTATAGCACTTATCAATTTAATTCAATATGCAGGGTCTTCTCCTTGAAAAATACAAAGCCTAAATGCTGGACTTTATTGTGCATTTATTTTCCATAAACTATACACTGAAATTGCCACCGATGAGGTATCCTTTGTAATGTTTAAAAGAACAGAACGCTCTAATGGACGAAACATGCTGTTTTTTTATGTCTACGGGCAAAAAGTTTGCATCACAATTTGTCCTGCAAATATACTAAATAGTCTGCTAAAACTATTACTGCTACAATTTAATATAGTTATTTGGATTTTGCAAGAACTATAGATTCCAGACAGGGCCTAAAATGAAAAACACAATTAGCATAATTACAGAGTACTAATCCAAGTATAAACATCAATAATTAGTGCAAGTTGTCTCTCACTGCTGTGGATTTAGGGTAGGACTACACAAACGATTATGTCGCGATCCGACGCAATGTGACAAAATGCAGCATGCAGCGTCTGTATCCGACAGTCGGATCAATGCTGCGACACCATGCGAAATTCTATCTCTTACTGTATTTTTGTCGCATGTGGCAAGTCGCATGCATTTTGTCGCAGCACGTCGGATCGCGACGGTATCGTTCATGTAGTCCTACCCTAAGGGATCAGAATCCTTAATTTTTGGTGATTATCTCTAGTTGGATAGTTAATAATTTCAGTTTGTTGGTAAACATGATGCAAGTGTATAAGAGAAACAATGCTGTATTATATGCAAGAGGATATAGTACAGCTAAAATACAGATACAGTTTCATACTTTATTAACAAAACAACACACAAACAATAAAATCATGTATAGTTGCTGTGTTTTAGGTGACAATTCAGTACCTGAAGAATACAGGACATGCAAGAAAGGAAGGTATTATGTATGCCAAGTAAACTGGCTACTCCCTGCTTGCATAGTTTACATGGCTGTCCCATTCAAGGTGCTAGAGTTCCAGTCTGTAGGAAGCAGGCTACTCAACTCCTACTGTAAGTCACCAAGGGGCAGATTTACTAAATGGTGAAGTGGCAAACGCTGACAACAATTCGCCAGTGTTACCACCGGCAGGGACATCGGCAATCAGGTCCGGACTGAGAATTAAAATAGGCCCTGGCATTTCAGGTACACAGAGGCCCAATCAGCCCACATAGAGGCCCAAACAGCCCCCACCAGCCCACTAAATGCTGACTTTCTATGGGACCTTATAGCAGCCCCTCTGGCATTTGCCAGAACCCACAGATTGCCAGTCCAGGCCTGTCAGCAATTTACAAACAGGCGCAGGTGGAAATTCGCTACCGAAAGAGATAGGTGATTGCGCTCATTCACACTCTATGGGCAGGCAAGAATTCACTCTGTTACTGGTCCTTTAAGGTTCCCTAGACGTGTAATTAACAGTGGAAATTCAATGTATTTGCTGCAACTTATAACATAAAGACATCCATTCAACTTTAAATTTCCCGTCGTATGCAAATTAAGCTGAGAGCAAGACCTCTAACGAATTTGCACTAGGCAGAAATGAATGCTAGCGCATCTTTGCTTTGAATTGCTCGCATTGCCGAAGTAACGGTAGCAAAAAGTCACCAGTCACCGTTCGGCACACACAACAAAACTCTGTTTTTTTGTGAACTAGCGCTGTCTGAGCGAATTTTCCCCTACCAAAGTGTAGCGATGGGTGCAAAGCGGTCGCTGGCGACTTTTCGCCGGTTAGTAAATCTGCCCCCAAGTAGTTCTGAGACAAACAAGGCAAAAGACCACAGGCAGGTTTTTTACAGACAAAAAAAGGAAAAAGAAAAGAAAATGTGCATAAATATTTAAGTAGTCCTCTACTGATGCTTCCAAATAGGCCGTTCAAATTAATGTAGACTTTTTAACTGCTGAGACTGTGAGGCAAAAAAACAAATATAGTGTAGTACTTTTCTATTTTTAAATACACCAAAAAACAGGTGTGGAACACTCCCATAAGTGTTAAGATGGCCATAGATGCAAAGATCCGATTGTAACGAATAAAGGATTTGTACAATTTTTGGACTGTATGTGGAGAGTCCCGTCATTTTTCGTCCCACGGAGTAAGGTCGTTCAGCAGATTGGACAGGTTAAAAGATTTCTGTCGGCTGCCGATAATATCTCTGCGTGTATTGCTGATCGTACGATTTTCAGAGGGAGACTGTCACTAGCTTTGGTTGGACATAACTTTCGTACGATTGCTGTCAGGGGCAGAACATCGGCTTATCTGTTCTTTTCTACTTTATTTGATCTGAATGGTTAGTGGCAGGTCAGGAGATGGGGAAGTCCGATCGTTTGAGGATTCGAATGATCGGATCTTTGCATCTATGGCCAGCTTAAGTATTAAAAAAATAATAAATAACAATCAACTAGAAAGTGGAATCGTTATAGGTAAAGAAATTTGAGCAAAGAAATGTTAAGGTAAGGTTTTTGTTGCTCTATAACTCCCAAATTCAGATCCAGCACCTACCTAGGTGGAAGCTTACAAAACCACTTATAGGGTTTATCTCATGCCACCAATTCATCTAACTCAATTTAAATCTCCTTTCTTTTTCCACTACAATACAGGAATGAGGAAAAGTGCTCAATTGTGTAAAAAACTCACTTTAATAAAATTAAACAATCTATTGCATGTATAACATTAAAAATGAGAGACGGCACATAGAATCCCAAGTCTGTAACAGAGAAGAGAGGGAATTGCCGTCAAAGTCTTTGTCCTCCTTATTCTAAAAAAACAGTTTAGATGGTGCCGCCATCAATTATTTGTAACACGCTACTTTTCCATGTTACTTACACCCTAAGCTGTATAAATTTGCATAACAGTCCAACACTGGACTTTTGTAAAAATCTTGCTTGTTTATATAAAACACAATAAAATTAGTGAAACATGAAGGACATTAAAGCATTTTGGACCAGAAAAAAAATCTTTGCCCTCCATTTCCACATCTCTCCTGTTCTGAAGTGCTAGGAAATAAGTCATAACTTATGTGTTTCACCTTGATCATATTGATCATATTTGTTTCACATTCATGTTTTTTAGTTGGTTATTATTAGAGCTATGGGACCTGTTATCCAGAATGCTTGCAACCTCGTATTTTCCAGATAATGGATCTTTCTGTAATTTGGATCACTATGCCATATAAATCTACTAAAAAATCCTTTAAACATTAAATAAAACGAATAGGATTGTTTTGCCTTCAGTAAGGATTAATTATATCCTAGTTGGAAACAAGTACAAGTTACTTTTTAATTATAGCAAAGAAAAAGGAAAACGTTTTTTTAAAAACGTGAATTATTTGTAATTCAAAGCTTTCTGAATAATGGGTTTAAAGATAACGGATTCCATACCTATATACTATTATATGTAAAACCTATGGGAGTGTGACAAACCTGTCACTCACACTATATTAGTTTTTTTGCTTATACCTCCTGCCAAAATTGCTTATGTTTCTAAAGTCTACAGGGTTTTTACAGGCAACAGAACTCCTTAGGTGACTTGACGTTTCATTATTATAAGAGCAGAAGAGGCAAAGATGTTTCCATTTTTAGTTGCAATGGCATATGAGGCAATTTGATGAGCTTTGGCACCTACAATTTGTGGTTATTTGGTTGATGGTGCTAAATTAATCAAATTCATGTGCTACTGCTTGTAATGGCAATGGCTTGACAGCTCTTGCATGAGTGTTTATAAGTGAATTATTTTGCAAATATTTCAGTACAGGTATGTGTTTCTAAATGACAATTTTTGGAAAAGTGCTTGCAACAGAACGGAATGGAGGGGTAACTTCAGGATATTTGGTGCCACCTCTTGAGCTAACACATGGTGCTAAAGCCCCAGAAATAAACCCTTTGGGCAATTGCATTTGGAATGGCTAAATAATCAAATAAGAGCCATACGTCTAGCTAAAGTATCTCTGCATTTAAATAAAATAAAACTGAAATCTCAAACTCGTGGCTTCAAATCTCTCATAATGCACAATAGCTTCACAAATGAGGAGTTGAAATCCACAAAGTTTTGGCCAGGAGAATATGCACATTTTGCAATCCCTTGTGTAGAGGATGAGGCACCAAACTGTGAGTGCAAATAGAGTATGATAAAGGGTGTGACTGTACCTGACTATATACAATATCTACCAGAAAATCTGTGCCCACAGCCAGAATATTTTAAGTTGGCCAGCTATTGATTGCATGTTATTTCTATGTAAGGAATTTGGCATAATTTGTTTACAGATGATAGTAGCATTTTTGATTGTTGCTAATAATTGCAAAGTTAGATTGCGAAGGCCTAATTAGGGGCATAACCTGCTTCCATGGGTGGCCGTAGGATGTAATGAATAGCAGAAAAAAAACAAAAAACTGTCCAATAGCATATAGCACTCAGTATCCAGAAATATAGGGGTAGCTGTTACCATGCTAATTGACAGAAGTCTGAGTTTGCAGACGAGAGTGAGACAATGCATTAAACAAAGAAAAGAGCACTATGTCATTATGACAATAAAAAAAATAATTTTCCTTTACGCCTCATATATTGTAATCGAAGATTTTATTAGGTATGCAAGTATAGCAGGTAAGAGTATATTTATGGTGACTGGGAGAAGACATAGAGGATAGGGGAATCGTTTGCATATATGTGCTCAGATAGGGAAAACATTACATTAAAAGCTCATCCCACCCACCAAGAAAATATATTAACGAAGTAATGATTAGAGGCACTTTCACTAGTTAATGTAAATTGTGAATTGACAATACAACTGATAACTGATGGTACGATATACAGTATATGAGTTATGCCAATATAATTGTGTACTGTGTGGGGTTGATGTTTGCGCGAACACTTAAATTATACTAAAGCTGCACCGCTGATTTTTGTGGATCCACCTGTCCACTGTGTTCAGATTTGGATATTGTGGGGTAGAGTGCGCTAATAATTGCAGAGACAATATATAGAGTAGTACGCTCAAAAGAAAATCCTTACAGACTTTTCATGGAACTACTCACAAATTTGAAGTACAAATGTGTGTATATTGTCTCCGATGTAATCCTGCAATACAGAGGCTTCAAATGGTGTTATATCGTCGGAACCGCCGGTTTCACCCTGCGCTATGTTTTACACTTACCAGATCGTAGTGCAATGAAAGCATGTAGTCTTGTGTGTATTCCTCAAGGTGCGCTCCCTTGTCGGCAGACAGGGAACGGTGTCGTCCACTTGGAGCAGCTGCTAGGCCTGGTAATTACAGCTCACCTCATGTGTTCAAGATCGGCACGAACGCCAGCACATGAGGTGAGCTGTAATTACCAGGCCTAGCAGCTGCTCCAAGTGGACGACACCGTTCCCTGTCTGCCGACAAGGGAGCGCACCTTGAGGAATACACGCAAGACTACATGCTTTCATTGCACTACGATCTGGTAAGTGTAAAACATAGCGCAGGGTGAAACCGGCGGTTCCGACGATATAACACCATTTGAAGCCTCTGTATTGCAGGATTACATCGGAGACAATATACACGCATTTGTACTTCAAATTTGTGAGTAGTTCCATGAAAAGTCTGTAAGGATTTTCTTTTGAGCGTACTACTCTATATATTGTCTCTCCACACAGGTCCCTGGAAATATTTTTTCTGCAATTATTAGCGCACTCTACCCCACAATATCCAAATATGCCAATATAATATCTTTTGAGACCAAACAAAGGGAAACTACTACAAAAACGTTTTGTTCTAGTTTTGTCCTTTGCCTTTTTAGCATCCGCTCATCACTTGTAAGATGGAATTTACAAGAGACCCCAGATATTCAGAGCTCGTTCTCAGCCCCTTGTCACAGGTCCCGTTGTGTCACAAAGAACATAAATAAGAGAAAAGGGAATAGACACAATGGGTGCCTATAAATAAACACCTGGTCTTGCCGCACTGAATCGGCCTTGGTTTTTTGTAACATGTCCCTTTTCCATCTGTAAAGGGGCTTGTGAAAAGAAGGGGGACACGAAGGAGGGAATTGAGGAAAGGAAGGGGTAGACTAATCAACTCAACCTGGGCAACTAAAAGGAAGAGACTGTCATTATTCTTTCAATACCTAATTTGGGGCAAGCTGGGCTTTTCTCATGGGGCTGCTGATAGCTTAGCTATCCATTAAGACCTCAGTAGTCCAATTAAAATTAGGGATAACTGAGATTTTGGATTGTGTTAATTGAACTCCGATTCAGTGTAATAGGGATTAGGTGCAAGGAAAGACCCAGGGGGCAATGAGTTGCTCATTCCTCTTCCTCACACCTCCAGGAAAGGGGAAACTGGGAAGCCCACACTTATTAAGGAGCATGATATTTAAAGGATTTAGTGAACATCTGGTAAGGTTAGTTCCCTGACTTCTTACCTCACAAACTGTAGCTGGAAGGAAATTTTCTGTAGCTGGAAAGATTTCAATAAAAACGATCATGTACAACATGTATCAAGCTGAGATTAGCAGGAGTCATATCTAGCCAGTGCATTATGTGTAGATATTGCCTGAAGTTAGGAAGAGAAGAATCATTATTGTTCCCCCAGTACAAAAGCAGGGTAGGGGCATCATTGTATGAAGAGAAGGCACACCACTGGCATTGCTTTTCTGCAAATCATTCAGTTTGGGAACGGAAAGATTTTAGAATGAGTGAAATTTCTATAGAAACATCAGCTTTGCTGTTGTTTGCAGTTGCAGTAGGTTATACAGGTATGGGACCTATTATCCAGAATGCTAGGGACCTGGAGTTTTCCAGATAAGGGATCTTTCTGTCTTTTGTATCACCATACTTTCAGTCTATTAAAAAAATAATTGAATAATTTAAATAAACCCAATAGGATTTTTTTTGCCTCCAAAAAGGAGAATTTATCTCACTTGTGATTAACTACAAGGCACTGTTTTATTATTACAGAGTAAAAGAAAATCATTTTTGAAAACGTGAACTGTTTAGATTAGTATAGATTAAAATGGCATCTATGGGAGATGATTTTCCCCGGTAATGGGTTTCTGGATAACAGGTCCCATACCTGTATTGATGCTTTGTAAGTTACTTGGCTTTTTCTCTGGCAGCAAGTACCTTTATAATCATTGTTGTACCCAGAATAAAAAGAAGAATAGCGATAATTAGCAAAAGACAGAGATGCAAGTGCTCAAGCACTAATGAGTAGTGATGAGAATTTGGCACAGTGTTAATTCGCTAGCGTTTGGCATTTTTCGCTACTGCGCAAATTCACTAACGAACGCTGGCGTAATTTCGCTAGTGTTACTTCGCACCCTTACGCCAGGCGAATTTTCGCTAGCGACGTAACTACACAAATTCACTAACTTGCGCAGTGTACTGAACGCTACCTTTTACGCTAGACTTCCTTCACCACCTCAGACCTGGCGAGGCGCAATAGAGTAGATAGGGATTGTTTCAAAAAAAGTCAACATTTTTTCTAAGTCCCAAAAAACGCTGGCGTGTTTTCTACATGATGGGTGATAGGCTGAAAAAGATCGAAAAATTTTTTGGGGCTCCCCTCCTTCCCCCCTACATTTCCTGACTCATAGCAACTTACCTAGACAGTGGGCACATGTGTAGGGCAAAATAAAATTCTTATTTGCTGATTTGAAGGTTTTCTAGGCATTTGAAGTGGTGATACGTGTTCCTCCATTGAAATTTGAATTTCGCGCCGTATGCAAATTCGCTTGGCGAATTAACGCTAGCGCAACTTCGAAAACTTACGCTACCCCTGTGTGCGCAACTTTAGTGAATTTAGGGAGCGCTGGCGAAAATACGCCTGGCGAAGTGTGGCGAAGTGCGGTGAAGTGCGGCGAAGTTGCGCCTGGCGCAACTTCGCATCTTAGTGAATTTGCCCCTTAGTGGGAAGGGATTTGGAATAGGCCTGCTGTAAGAACAAAGCTCCCCAGCACCTTGTGTCTGCTGACACTCTCCTTCTTGAGCATCTTAATGACATACAAGCTAGGAGCATTCAAGGGAACACTTGCTACACCCTTTGTATGAAGTTCTGTCAAGCATGGGGCATGAAATCAAGTGCAAAAACGAGGGTGCTTTGTACCTGTTTTTCGCACCTGCATCACTCCATACTTTGTAAATGAAACCTGTAATGTTAAACTCCAAATAAGCATTATTTAGTTTATGTTGCCTTACAGTGTAAGATGATAATAACAATTGTCGAGTTATTTACAATTTAAGTCGCAATTGCCATATTTAAACAGATAATGGCAGAAAATTGTACCATGATTGACTGATGGCATGTGAAACAGAGTTCTGGTCTTTTCTGTGTCTTAAAGAATCCAAAGCAAATGCAGAACTGAAAAAGTATATCCTATATTTCCATGTCTGATTACAGTGGTTACAGATCTTTGCCTTTATGCCGCCTGAGGCGGACTTCCATTGCCGCCCCCACAACTCCTCACGACGCTCGCCTTTTCAGCACCTGAGGGGGTCGGGGGCACTGCACGTCGCTCTTAGTTACCAGGAATGGCATTTTTGCCGCCCCTGGCAACCAGGGGGGCACTGCCACCTGAGGTGAGTGGCTCAACTCGCCTCATTGGTGGAGTGCCCATGAGTGTAATATAATAAAGTATAAATTACATCATATTCTCTGTATGAAGGATAACAACCAGATTACTCATTGGTGAATCCAGATTAGAGTAGAATAGAGTATAGTATGTAAAGGAAACAGACTAGTAGAATAAAGAGAATGAGTGAGAAGAGGAGGAAAAATAGTTTGCAGAGTGGGTCTATGGTCTGAGGTTTTCTGGTAGGCCCCTGGCAACTGTATAGTTATATCCCTACTATTATCATCATAACATTGTCATTGAAAACCCCTGACTTTAAAAATACATGGATACCTGCCCCCCTTTACCCTATACTAAATTACTAATTAAACAGGAGACAAAGAATGTGCATTAATCAATCCCCTCTCTTTTAAACACCTTTTATTGTCACATCCCATTCAGATGAAAAATTCTCTGCTGAACGCAGACACTGTCAGACGCTTGGGAATGTTCGCCTTAGCATTTGCTAGCAATCCCTGCCTGACAGCAGCACTTCCAAATCATTTAAGTAGGAAGCAGCTTCAGGCGGAAAAAAAGGGCATATTCACCCCAGTGACTCCCTAATACCAAATGCTGGAGAATAACACTGCATATACCATACATATTACTAACAGGGATTGACTGACTGGCCCCAGAAGAGCCAAAGCCTCAGGCAAAATGCAGGTTTTAATCGCTGGTACTTGACTCTGGGTCAACTCCTTAGCAAGCAGTGTTATTCTTCAAGCAACTGGGGTTAAAAAGGGTTAAGAAATTGAGGTTAATGAAAAGGAAGTGGGAAGGAAAACAACTTGAAAAATTACAATGATATGATAATGATGAAATCATTTTTCTGGCTAGTTTCCTTTTGAGGACTAACAGATTATATTTATTTGGCACCATGCTGCAATGATCAGTCTTACACCAGATTTAAGATATATACAGAAATAAATTATGTGCGTGCCCTAGAAGTGACAGACAAGGCGAAGGAGGTTCTAGCCCCACAAAATAATTTATGAGGATGATTGGTCCTAAGCCAGTGACAATTCAAGTCCAGTCTGACACTGGATACAATGGAAGCAGCAGCTTGCAGAAACTGCCATATATTAAATCTTACCCCGTGCCAGTGATCCAAGTTATGAAGGCAGTAGTATTGCTTTGAAGAGAAAAAAGTGATCTTTTGATTTTTTTTCTGCAGAATAATGGAAAAAAGAGCTTGTCAAAAGTTGTCAAAGCTGTGCTTGCTCTATCCACTAGGTGGCATCCATGTATAACACTTTACAAAAGGAAGCCATAGGTGTACCAGAAGCCACATGAGAAAAAGGCAGAATTGAAATTTAGGTTTAGCCATGGTGCTGACAATTTTAAAAATTGACAAAATGACAAAATTAAAAAAATCACAAAAAATGCAGTAGTTCAGTTTAAGGAGAATTGGCTTTAATTATGCACAAAGACTCTCCTTTCACGCCCCTTGTTGCAACAAATTCTGCATTTAAGTCAAAAAAAGGAAGGCAGAGTAAGGGTAAAATGTTGTCTATGCTAGGTCTAGCAACCCACAACAGCCAACCACTAGACTTAATAGTTAATAGACTTAATATATAACAATAGGCTTATTAGACCTGGTGTAAACTCTGTTGTATTACTAAAAGCTGCCTCTGCATCCAACAGTCGTGTCGCGTCAGATCAACGCTACGACTTCATCTGACATTTCATATCTCGTACCTTATTTCCGTCGCATTCGATTTGTCACCGGCGATTTGTCGCAGCACATCGAATCGGGCTGAAAACGTCTGTGTAGTCCTACCCTTACTGTGAAATTGAACATATCCTAGGAGTAGGCGTTACAAATCAACATCAGATGGATTAATAGAGGAAGATGTAGTGAGGAGCTGTAGGGCAGCAATTAAAGACCTTTATGAGGAACTGGAGCCTTACTTACCGCCACTAACACATTTTCATGATACCTTGGGCAGGTCCAGGATGCATGCGTTCTGTGTCATGGAATTATATTAAGTTTCCCAGGGAAACGAATGACTAGAATACCGTAAAAAGAGACTTCTACGCTACCAGTGACATCCCAAATGTCTTAGATGCTATAGATTGCACTAATAATGTTGTGTGACTCAAAATTTATTAGCAGGCTGATTTCAACCACCATGCATAACTGCCTTAAGGCAACACCTTTACACAGGGCCGGATCTACATAGTGGGCGCCCCTAGGCCCAATACCGTTCGTCACCCCTATCCCCTCCAGGGGGACAGGAGCAATGGGGATTGGCGCATGGGAAATTAAAAAAATTATTGTATCTCTAGCGCATCCCCAGTGTTTTTGAACCAATGTGGGTGTGATTAATGTTAATATCATTATAAATACTGCAAACTTAAAAATGTGTATAGGTGGCAAATCAGACACGTGGAGATGGGTCAGTATAGCTACCACTAAACAAACATACATTTCTAAAAGTCGAAAGCCACCCAGCGACCACAAGTCTCCCATTAACCCATAAATATAAATGTCCCCACATCGCATCCTTTGTGAGATCTCCCTGGCTATGACAAAAGCACATAATGATATAGTTTATCCAGAGGTGTGGAAAGAAGGACGCAGCTACAGGATTCCTGCTAATGTGCTATTTATTAGCCACACAACATGTTTCGGACAGCATGTGTCCATTCTCAAGTGTGAACACAAGTGAAAACATACAACATATAAAGCCACACAGTGGAGTAAAAACACACCCACTTCCACCTGGCACCTAACTAAGTATCAATTAGGCACAGAAATAAGATGCACTGTGATAGTGTCAATATAAATATATAACGTTGCAAAATGTCATAAAAATGCCGGTTGACTCTGAAAAAAGATCCTGAAAGTTAAAAAACATAACATTTAGACTGTGATTAAAATATATAAAGTGCATATCCATATATAAACAGTAAAAATCGTTTTGAAATAATTAAAACCAATAGAAACTTGATATAAGGAGTAAGAACTGCCCACACAGGGCCTACTTACCCTCAGACGCATGTAGCCTTACATAATAACAATATATATGCTGTCCCTGCCCAACTTTAAATACAAGGCAATAGCTCTTACCCTTGTGTGGAAAACGTAAGTTTTCAAAATCTGAAAAGAGAAAATTGTATTAAAATGGATTATAGGAACGGTGTTAAGCTCCAGTGGTCATTTAGACCCATAGGTAGCAAAGTATTCATTTTTTTAATCCATTTAGCCTCTTGTTGAAGCAATAATTTCTGTAAGTTGCCCTCTCTTTTTGGCAATGTAATATTTTTCAAAACTAGCCATTTTAATTGCATATGGTTATGTCCCAGCGAGGCAAAATGCCTTGATACAGGTGTATCAGATTGAGTACCTGCTTTAAAATTTCTAATATTGCCCCTGTGTTCCTTAATGCGTTCTTTAACCGCTCGGCAAGTTTGTCCAATGTATGCCATTCCACAGGGGCATTTCAGCATATAAACTACATTTTTTGTTTCACAAGTAGAGAAATTATGAAGACGAATAGGCGTCCCTTTAGTAGGGTGGTTGACTGTATCCCCTCTAATAATAGAGGAGCAACAAATGCAATTCAAACAAGCAAATGTTCCTCTTTTCGGAGGACCCCAAAATAATTTGTCCTTTTTTTGTGGGGCAATATCAGAGGGACAGAGAATATCTCTGAAGTTACGACCTCTTGTATAGCTGAATATGGGACTGGACTTAAAAAGGGCACCATACTTAGGGTCCTGTTGTAGAATGGGCCAATATTTTTGGACAAGATTTTCAATTTGTTTACTCTGTCTGCCATATTTGGACACGAAAGGGATTCGATCAGACTTTTGTCGTTTATTATTAGACTGTTTCAACAATGCCTGTCGATCCATTTTGTCAATGTCATTCTGTATTGAACGCAATTTAGAAACCTGATAACCACGTTTAGCAAATTTATGTGTAAGAGAATCAGCCGCCTTCTTATACTCAATGTTAGTAGTTGCTATGCGGCGTGCACGTAGATACTGACTCTTTGGTATAGCATTCAATATACGTGGATTATGGTAGCTCGTGTGGAGCAAAAGGGTATTGCGATCTGTAGGTTTTGAATACATCTCAGAGGTAATGACATTGTCACTAATCCTAAGTTTAACGTCCAAGAAATTTAATGAAGTGCTGGACCATTCTCCCGTAAACTTTATGGTGGGGTGGCATAGGTTAACTGAAGATAGCATGTTATTAAAATCCTCTTCAGAGCCCTGCCATAAAATAAGAATGTCGTCCACATAACGCCAATACTTAAAGATGTATTTATTATAGGGGCCCTTTAAAAAAATTTTTTGTTCCAAATGGTGTACAAAAATATTGGCAAGGGAAGGAGCTACGGACGCACCCATCGACGTGCCTTGGCGTTGCCAATAGTATTTATCCTCAAATCTAAAATAGTTTTTTTGTAACACCAATGCAAGGCAGTCCAGCAGAAAAAACATTAAATGATGTTCTATGTTAGTTTCTAACAGGGAAGCCTCTACACACTGTAATCCTTCATTCTGGGGAATAGAGGTGTATAGGCTCTGTATGTCTATGCTACAGAGATGTAAGTCTTGATTGGGCAAGATTAAATTATTCAATTGTCTAAGTAGGTCAGTGGTATCACGTAAACAAGTTGGTATACAACATACTATGGGTTGCAAATATTCATCAACCAACTTTGTTTTTACACTGTTTTTACTCCACTGTGTGGCTTTATATGTTGTATGTTTTCACTTGTGTTCACACTTGAGAAAGGACACATGCTGTCCGAAACATGTTGTGTGGCTAATAAATAGCACATTAGCAGGAATCCTGTAGCTGCGTCCTTCTTTCCACACCTCTGGATAAACTATATCGTTGTTTGCGGTGCTAAGACGGAGCACCTGTGGAATATTGTAAGGACTTTGATTTACTTCACATTGTGTATATATCTTCACTTTGTTAAAAGCACATAATGGTTGACGAGTCACAAAAATGATCCCAAACAACTGCAGGTGAGATGCAATGTGAAGCCTCTTGCCTGCATTCAGCAAGGTCTGGTGAATACAACTAACATAGAACTCATATTAAATTGTCCATGTGCATAAGCCCAATGTTTTCCTAACAGTAGCCAATATTTTAGCATGTCATAACTGACAGATATTTATTCAAGGCAAACTCACTTGTCAAAAAATAGCTTTTTTAAATGATCTTGTTTTCTAAATGGGCTTACGCATAGGGTTAAATAAAGCATAGGTTTGATAAACTGCATTGGCTTCAAATTTAAAGAGTCAATCCCTAGGTGATCTCCCAGGATTATGGATAAATTAACTAGTGATTAATTTTCTCTCTGACAATCTGAGGATTTTGACAAAAGCTATAGAGAGTGGTAATGGGTTCAGGAAACTGGCACTGTAGGGATCAGGAAAGAATTATTGGTGTGAACATAGGAATGCCTGGATAATTGGTAAGTCTCTTGTTCATGCATATTTCAGTCCCCTGCTTTCTGGTAGCCGTATCAGGTAGTAAACTCACGTAGAAACCTACATGCTGTGGGTAATCTCTTGTTCATATTTAACGCACAGCATGTAACATAAATCTCTTTCCAATTAATCTTGTTTTCCAGCTCCAGCTCGAATTAGACTTCCTGCTCTGCCCAGGTGAGGGTTTTTTTTTTATATCTTTGGCTGCCTTCCTTCTACAAACAAATCTTTCTAAACTAAAAAAAATCACTAACATTCATTTTGCAAGTGATGTAATAAAGGTGAATCTTGCTGATACCGCATGCAGCACTCTTTGGGGCAAGTTCACTAAACGCCAAAGCGCCTAACGCTAGCGTGAATTTGACAGCGTTGGGCATTTTCGTTAATTCGCAGATTCACTAACGAACGCTGGCGTAAATTCGCTAGTGTTACTTCGCACCCTTACGCCTGGCGAATTTGCGCAATGGACGTAACTACGCAAATTCACTAACGCGCGAATGATTCTGAACGCTACCTTTAAGCCAGACTTCCTTCGCCACCTCAGACCAGGCGAAGTGCAATAGAGTAGATAGAGATTGCTTAAAAAAAAGTTAAAACTTTTTCTAAGTCCCACAAAACGCTGGCGTTTTTTTATTTTTTATGGGTGATAGCCTGATAAAGATCGAAAAATTTTTTGGGGCTACCCTCCTTCCCCCCTACATTTCATGGAAACTTAACCATACAGTGGGCACATGTGTAGGGCAAAATAAAAATTTTATTTGATGTTTTGAAGGTTTCCCAGGCTTTTGTAGTGCTGCTACGAATACTTCCATTGAAAATTGAATTTGGCGACGTATGCAAATTAACTATAGCTAGCGTAGTAGGCGAATTAACAGTAGCGAAACTTCGCAACCTTACGCTACCCCTGAGCGCAACTTTTTTTTTTAGTGAATTTGCGGAGCTCTGGCGAAAATACGCCTGGCGAAGTGCGGCGAAGCGCAGCAAAGTGGACGCAAGCGCAACTACGATTCTTAGTGAATGTCCCACTTTGTTCGGTGTTGGATCATACTTGTCATTGCAATGCAGCCTGATACTGTGCAACAGGAAATCTTCCTGAAATTACCCATAAGTGAACTCATTTCTATGACCAATACTGCATTTCTAGAAATACCTAATATGCCATTTATTAAAAATTAAAAATATTTACAATATTCTCACATTGCTGTAAAGTTTGTGACCTGCCTTTCATTCCCATAAAGGTGCTTGATATATAATACTGAAGGGGAAATTACATCCTTTTATGTAAAACACAGAGTATTACAAGTGTTCATTATCCTTTCTAACACAAACCATTACTATATCAGTAATAAATGTCCTTGCTTTGACATCTTCAATCAGTTTAAAAAGTAAGGATGCACTAAATGAAATACAAATGAATAGTATAAATTGTTCAGTTTGCAAATGTCACGTCATTAAAATCATTAAAAAATTAAAATTGTACATAACCCAGAACCACAGAGCATAGTTCAGGCTTGTGTAAAAAGCTAAACAGGATTTTAATAACAAGCCATTTACATGATGACAGTATTTATCTATGTATGTATGTGAATGTATAAACTTTATTCTAACGGGTGATGGCGTAAATTCGCTAGTGAACGAGATAGACTCTAGCGCTACTTCGCACTCTAATGCCAGGCGAATTTTTGCTCTGGCGAATGGACGTAACTATGCTAATTCACTAAGATATGGATTTTACTGAACGTTATCTCTTGCACCAGACTTGCCTTCACCACCTCAGACCAGGCGAAGTGCAATAGAGTAGACAGGAGTTCCTCAAAAAAAGAGTTGAAAATTTCTCTAAGCCCCAAAAAATGCTGGCGTCTTTTCCCCTTTTTTTTTCTATGTAAATAGTTTTTATTGAATATTTTAAGCATGTCATACATTTTTTGGACGATAAAAGTCCAATTAGTAATAAATGCTAGTTATCGTCGTTAAAGGGTTGCTGTCATGGGAAAAACATTTTTTTTCAAAATGAATCAGTTAATAGTGCTGCTCCAGCAGAATTCTGCACTGAAATCCATTTCTCAAAAGAGCAAACAGATTTTTTTGTATTCAATTTTGAAATCTGACATGGGGCTAGACGTATTGTCAATTTCCCAGCTGTCCCAAGTCATGTGACTTGTGCTCTGATAAACTTCAATCACTCTTTACTGCTGTACTGCAAGTTGGAGTGATATCACCCCCCTCCCTCCCCCCCCCCCCAGCAGCCAAACAAAAGAACAAAGGGAAGGTAACCAGATAGCAGCTCCTTAACACAAGATAACAACTGCCTGGTAGATCTAAGAACAACACTCAAAAGTAAAATCCCATGTCCCACTGAGACACATTCAGTTACATTGAGAAGGAAAAACAGCAGCCTGCCAGAAAGCATTTCTCTCCTAAAGTGCAGGCACAAGTCACATGACTTGGGGCAGCTGGGAAATTGACAATATGTCTAGCCCCATGTCAGATTTCAAAATTGAATACAAAAAAATCTGTTTGCTCTTTTGAGAAATGGATTTCAGTGTAGAAGTCTGCTGGAGTAGCACTATTAACTGATGCGTTTTGAAAAAAACATGTTTTCTGATGACAGGATCCCTTTAAGGAAACATGCATTCCATATACGATGTGCGAGATTAGAAAAAGGAGAAAAATAAACTTAAACAAAGCTAGCATAACATTACATTTCCATTGTTTTGCATTATTATATATCAACTTTTCGAGATTAGGATCAAATCCAGAAATTTGAATAAACAGGTTAGGTTTATTTACCTTAAGTAAGATGTCAAAAGCCTATTAGTGCGGTGACTCCTGGAGGGTGAGCTTGTGGGTGATCCAGTTCCTTGAAGCGTATTTTGGATGTAATTGTTCGTTTCTTGTAGCAAAGAATTACCTTTTAAGATTTCTATGTCATACAATGTTGTATTTATAAAGATGTGAGTGGTTAAGTATCTAAGTATATAAGTAGTGGTTAAGTGGTGAGGGAAAACTATTGATGTATGTGGTCCAAGTGGAAAAAAATTTTTCCTCTTGTAAATTTTTTCTTGTCGTGGCCTCCAACCAGTCTATTTGAAAGATATGGTGTAGTTTCTGTTTCATGAGTGTAATCGATGGGATTTCCATGGAGAGCCATTGGTGTAAAATCGTTTTCCGAGACGCTGCTGCCAACCTAGCTGCCAAATGTGTCTCCCCTTTATTTAGATTTGGGTATTGTTGAGTAATGCTAAATAGAGCCCATTCTATTGTTGGTTGAATTGGTTTGTTTGTTATTTGCGTCCAATAGGAGATTACTTCCAGCCAAAAGAATTGTATTTGAGGGCAGGACCAGAGCATGTGGAGAAGATCCGCTTTGGCTTTTTTTACTTTTTACAGGGTGATAAGCTGCAAAAGATCTTAAATGTTTTTTTGGGTTCCCTCCTTCCCCCCTACATTTGATAACATGGCACCTAAACTATACAGTGAGCACATGTGTAGGGCAATATAAGACCTCTATTTCATTTTATTAAGGTTCCCTGGCCTTGTGTAGTGTAATGTATTTGCTGCACCATATATACGTCCATTGTACTTTAACTTCACGCCGTATGCTAATTATGCATCGCTAGTGTAACTTCGAACTGCTTATCATATTATCGACTTCGCAAGCGTTTGGAACCCTGGATGCAACTTTGGTTTCTCGTGAATTAGCGTTCTCCTGACAAATCTACACCTGGCGAAGTGTTGCGACGTCAGCGAAGCCATCGCTGGCGCAATTTTGGAGGTAAGTAAATTTGCCCCATAGGAGAACGCTAATTCACGAAAATCCGAAGTTAAAGTGACCTATTAGGGTAAAGCACAAACACAGATGCACCACTGGCTGTGGGCAGGTCCCAGTGCTGTAGGCTTCCCTCGGATCTAGAGAATCCTTGGAGCAGTCTGTACTATACAGAGATTGGTATGTCACCTCCAAAATATTACACATTCCTTTGGACAAATATTTAGGAGAAACTACGGCAGAATGAATTGTTTTTAAAGCCACACAACTGGGTGCCATTGGTTAACTGCAACTAGTTAAGATAAATGTACATTAAGGCGCAGATTTATCAAGGGTCGAACTTCGAATAAAAAAAAAAACTTCAAAATTCGAAATAAAAAAAGACCAACTTAAATTTATTTAAAAAATGGAAGGGTTTTATACCTTTCAAATTCAAATTGTAAGAATCGAAGTAACATCGTATTCGATCGAATTCTATTCAACGTTTTTTCTAAAAAAAACTATGATTTTTCGAGGTCCACCAATTGACTCCAAATAGGTTTTAGGAGGTCCCCCATAGGCTAAAACATCAATTCGACAGGTTTTAGATGGCGAATGGTCAAATTTTTAAAGAGACAGTACATGATAAATTTTGATATTCTAATTTTGGATTTTTTGCTCAAATTCAAATCGAATTTGGACTATTCCCTAGTCGAAGTACACAAAAAATAGGGCAAAATTCAAAAGTTTTTAATTTGAATCTTCACTTCGACCCTTGATAAATCTGCCCCTTAGTTGTTGGTGTCATTTGTTCATCACAAAGTGAATACCAAAAACTCTGGTGACAGTAAACACAACCATGTTGGTGTAACACTAATCTGGGACATCCACACACACTTTACAGCTAGTGAGCAGAGCATGGTTACATTTGGACACTTCAGGATCAGGACCTTCGCTAAGTGGAAGCATTCCCTAAGATGTAATGAAACTACAACACTCAGGCTACTGGGCATACAAAAATATACAAAATGATTGGGCGCCAGGAGGTTCTTATGATGCAAACAAGAAACTGTTTATTAGTCTGGATGACAATATCCCCAGGTTAACTCATGATTACAAATGAAGTGTTAGCACATGACACACAGTCACATCAGGTAATAGGCATTCAGCTGAGGAAGGCCATCCATTAGACATTTGCAGTGATTCAGTACCCCATCCCCATCCAGTGCACTGTTCAGGAAGCTGACAACTAACCTAACACCCTCTTCACTGAGGTCCTTGCACTGGAGACATTCACACAGAGCCTCTGGGAAGATAGTCCCTGCTGCAAATCCCTGTTGGAGCTTCAACTGCTCTTTCTCTTTACACTATCTACCTTTCTCTCCTAGAGAGACTATTACAAGTCTTGCTAACCCTCATTCACGGGGTTTCCTGGCCCCCGACTTCTCTCAAGAACACTTGGCTTATCTGGGCCTTGCTGCACCCAGACTCGCCTGGGCACACCCAGCTGGATCAGCATCCAGCAGCCAAAGAGGGAGAGGCCACTCCTTACACAAACTATATTGCAGTGTGGCAAGAAGTTGTCATTATACCTCGTGGCCAATAACACTGAGCTCAAATGGAAACATAGGCTTTTGCCTATTAACTAAGGAAAAGGGTAGGGCCTTCAAGCCATAGGGACATGCAATACCTATGGGTCCCTACAATGGCATACATGACTTTCAGTCATGAGTGATTCCATTAGGACAACCATAGTATCTGACTACCTATAAGGGCAACACTCCTGATCAAGGTGCTCCATTGCACCACTATAGCTGTAGTAGGAGTTATTTACAAAACAAGGGTAAAGTTCAAAATGTACACCCAATTCAATTCATTTTTTCACAATTCATCGTGTGTGTATTACACCTTTGTGTCTATGTGCTGTTTACTTTGCATCCTGTATCCTATGCAACAATACACATGCAATTTGCATTATAGAACATGGGTTAATGAATTAATCTATTTAGAGTCCAAACTCTTCTAGATCTCCAGAATTCCAATATGACTAAACCTTTTGTTATTCAAGTTGTTGCTCCTGAGCCCCAGTTGTAGCACTACAATGCAAAAGCTGCAATCTTTTCAGACAGCATCCATTTTGAAAGATTATAATTGAATTTATTTAGAGCATGGTGTAAATGTTTTGGCATAATATAAATAACAGATATTAATACTAATGAATGGAGTATTTTTTAGTATACAGGTATGGGACCTATTATCCAGAATCCTCTGGACCTGGGGCTTTCCTTAATTTGTATCTTTATATTTTAATCTACTAGAAAATCATGTAAACATTAAATAAACCAAATAGGCTGGTTTTGCTTCCAAGAAAGATTAATTACGGTATATCTTAGTTTGGATCAAGTACAATATGCTGTTTTATTGTTACAGAGAAAATGGAAATCATTTTTAAACATTTCGATTATTTGGAGAACATGGAGCCTATGGGCGATTACTATTCCGTAATTTGGAGCTTACCTGTATATATAAGACCCCAGATAGTGTGTGTGTGTTTGGGTGAAGGTTAGTGATGGGCGAATAAATTCGCCTGGCACGAATTCGAGAATTTCCACGTTTCACCTGCAAATAAATTCGCGAATCTCCCGTGAAAATTTGCCAGCGTCAAAAAATTCTTAACCCACGTCCTGAAAAGTTGCTTGTGTCCAAATCGCCGTGCTTCAACACTATTCGGAAGCCCATTGACTTTAACGTCAGCGTCAAAATTGACGCAAGCAACTTTTTCGGCAATTTTCAATTTTCACGATTTTTTTTATGGGGTTTTTACTATAACAAAAATACTTTACAGCTTTATGGGTTTTTGACACATCAATGCTTTGAAATAACTTAACTCAGACACATATTCAGAGTATTTTCATATTACTCATAGGGGCAGATTTATCAAAGGTCGAGGTGAATTTTCAAAGTTAAAAACTTCAAATTTCGAGCTATTATTTGTGAACTTCGACTAGGGAATAGTCCAACTTAGAATCGAATTTAAAAAGAACTTCGAAATTCGAATATCGAAATTTATCCTGTACTATCTCTTTAAAACTTTGACTTCGACCATTCGCCATCTAAAACCTGCCGAAGTGCTGTTTTAGCCTATGGGGGACCTCCTAGAACCTATTTGGAGTCAATTGGTGGACTTTGAGAAATTGAAGTTTTTTTGGGGGGAAACTTTGAATCGAATTTGATCAAATGTGCTATTCCTTCGATCGTACGATTAGAATTCGACCGAATATGGACCTCTTCAACCCAAAAAAAACTTCAACTTCACTTCGGTTGGTCTTTTTGAAATAGAATTTCAAAGTTTTTTCAATTCGAAACTCGACCCTTTATAAATATGCCCCTTAAACTATAGTTTCATTTCCCATGACTATTGGCTCAAAGACATTTTCCACAGCAGTCAAAGTCCCTCTTTTAACTTGGCAGTGCTATGGACCTGTTAGCTAATGCAGATCTACTCTGTAGGCATTCAAGTCTGTACTGTCTGTAAAATTTAAATGATTGAGAACAGAGAGCAGTTTATGTGTAGCTGAACACAGCACAGTGACCAACCAACACTGCATTCATACAAACTCATAGATACTCATAGATTCATCTGTGATTTTATTTGTAGTCTGTATGGTGCTGCAAGAATATTCAGAATATGTGCACTTTTTGTACATTAGAGGCACAAGATGGAGCTTGAATGGGCCATGATTCTACTATTAAGACAATGGTCATGTGCCTGCAAGTCTCATTTGGTTTTGACAACATATATTTTCTCAGCTTTAAATCAACAGCATATTCATAATTTAAAGTAAGTCAGTGGTGAGATGTAGTAAATCAATGATTTATTGATTTCTATATGAACATGAGACCCTCAACACTTACAAGGATCACATTTTGAAAGCTAACACAAGTGCTTATAAATGGTTAGAAAAAGGGGGACTAAAGTCTAAAATAAAATAATGCTAGAAATGCTGTATTTTGTATACTAAATATGAACTGACCAGAAGCCTTATTAAACAAATGATTTATGTTTTCAAAGTTGCCCACGGGGGGCTGTCATCTTGTAACTTTGTTAAACATATTTTCAAGACCAAGACTACGTACATGCTCAGTGTGGTCTTCAATTTGGAGATTAAGCTTAGGGATCATCATGAATTATTAAAACAGCACAAGAATGAGAATTGCTTATACCATCATTTTGAAGGTCTACTGAATGCTCTATTTTTACCACCCTAGATATACTGTATATCAGCATATAAAAATTACTTATATATTTCCTTTTCCTGCTGTGAGAAGGCTTCTCAAAAGTTTAGTTTTATGCAAAAAGACCATTATGTAAAAGCAGATAAAAGCTACAGTATGAAAAGGAACAGTCTATGAAGGTATTATAGCACAATGATTGAAAGAAGTTCAAAATCACAAAAAAAAACCCTCTAAGCAGCATCGTTTTATGACTATATATATGCAGGAAAATACATTCTTGAGAGAGAGAGAGAGAGAGAGAGAGAGAGAGAGAGAGAGAGAAACACTATAAGTCACATGTATTTATAAAGTACCAAAATATTCTGCAGCGCTGTACAATAAATGAATGTATACAGCAACATATAGGTTTACATACAAAAATACAACTGATAACCAAGAGCGGTAAAGAAGGTCCTACCCAATAAAGCTTATAATTAAAGAAAAAGTAGTTATTTTTCTGGAAGATACATTAGAAAAAACACACAGCTGCTTGTGCTTGGATATATCTGTAAACTGATATAATGGATTTTGAAAAGATAAAAATAAATAAAGTCTGAACCATGAATGCAACCAACAGCAGCAAAATAATTAAAGCTTGCTAAAAAAAAATGTCATGGTATTATATAATAAAAAGAGAAATTATATGATGTAAAGTGCAATAACCATACACTTTAGTTGAATGGGAGATGTAAGCTAAAGCAGAGCGAGGGCAATTCCTTGTAAAATGTTATTCTAATAGGCATCTTATGTAGCTGGAAAAAAAGTTATGGAATGTATGCACTTCCTGTAATAAATGTTTCACCAAATATTAAGTCTCTTAAGTCTCTCTCTTGTCCGAACACCTTTAATGCCTCTTAGGTCGTGTAGAGTTTGAAAGTGTGCCCCTTAGTTAGTAAAACGGTTAGCAATCTCTCCCTCCAAACACACACCGCCTCGCCACTCAACCTCAGAGACACAAAACAAAACAGCAGTTGTACACCACATGACACAGGATTAAATCACTTCATCAGAGGCTCCAATCTATCTTGCTCAATTACTCCACTTATACCCATCGCCATTACATTGCCATTACCATTACAGGTTGAGCGATGAGGCGGTGTGTGTCTGGAGGGAGAGATCAATAACCGGTGTACTAACTAAGAGGCATTAAAGGTTTTCAGACAAGAGAGAGACTTAATATTTGGTGAAACGTTTATTACAGGAAGTGCATACATTCCATAACTTTTTTCTTTCTTTTGGGGTTGGAACCCTCTGTTGTATTGCACATCCGACTTTCATATTTGCGCATAAGTGTATCTTATGTAGCTGAAATGCTTTTGTGTCACTGTATTTTTTAACAATCACGTCTTCTCTTTAAGAATCCAGATGATCAATTGCAGTTTCTCATTACTACAATTCTTCAGTACAATGAATGTAAGAAATCCATTGTTGTGTTTTTGTCCTAACGTAGCCCTCTGCTTTGCATAGACTTTTGTAGATTCCCTAAGCACCCCTGGGGTAAATGATCTCTTTTGAGGAAAATCATACATGCAATGTGTTGTGTGAGCTAATAAAAGGGTTCTTCAAAAGAAAGTCAGTCTTTTATTTAAAAAAAAAAAGAGAAAATATTTACTATATAAGAAGACCCTGGAGGTTTAGGGTCATTGTCTGAAAAAGGCTGCTTTATGCAATCATTTTGGCTGCTGGTACCTGACTTTGAAATCCTCAGACAATAAGTACTAGTCAGACACAGTGATTTTGTGAATATTCTACTGTAATGCCACTTTGGATGGAATTAATCCTTTGACATGGTCAGGGTCAGGCAGTAATCCATCTTGTGAAATTATATGACTCAGAAATGACAGCTGAGTTTGTCTGAGGTGGCATTTAGAAAGGTTCAGTTTCAGTCCTGCAGAATCAGTGCATTTCAGAACATTTTTTAGGTACTTGTCATGAAGATCCATAGTTGGAGCGTGGATAATTATATCATCCAAGTAGCATTGTACACCAGGTATGTTAGGGAGTATAGAAGACATCAGTCTTTGACAACAACTTGGTGCTAAAGCCAGTCCATAAGATACACGCTTGAACCGAAAAAACCATCATGGGTGATAAATGCAGTGAGGTCTCTGCTTTCCTCATGCAGTAATACTTGATGATAAGCACTCTAAAGATCCAGGGCAGAAAAGAATTTTGCTCCTTGGAGTTCTGAAAATATTTTCTCTATGTGTGGCAAAGGATGATTATCCATAACAACTGCTTTATTAGGTTCATGAAGATCAACACACAATCGAATACCTCCAGTTTTCTTCATTGTTACAACAATTGGTGAAACCCATTCAGAGGATTCAGATTTTTCAATCACATCTTGCTCTACCAGTTTCTTTAGTTCCTGTGAGACAGTCTCCCTTATAGTAGGGCAGTCGACTAAATTTCTGGCGTACTGGTTTTACATCTGGTCTCAACCAGTTCTTTGCACAACCCAGTGAAGTGTTGCTTTGTGGTCAAATTTTAGACACTGGCTGTGTGGCAGGCACTGGTGCTGTAGTAATGAGACCATCAACTAATTGTAGGTTTAATGCAGCAAAGAGATCCCTTACAAGTATAGCAGTACCCCAGTATTTGATTCAAATTGTACAGTCACTGGCAAGCAAACAAGCACAGTGATTGGATCTGTTAAAGGACCAGTAACATCAAAAAAATTTTTTAAAAAAATCGTTAGTATACAACGAAAAAAAACACCAAGACAAATTAAACTTTAAATAGCAAAGCCTTTATTAAGAAATAACTTACAGAAACTCCACTTCCGCTCCTCTTCAGAAACAGCGACACGGCGACCATCCATTCTGCGACGCTTGATTTCTCCTCCCTGGCTATTCACTGACAGCTGTTCTCTGTCCCGATCTCCTTCTCTTTTTCATCCTCCTCCCAGGTGTCCAACAGCAGCAGTAGGAAGGCGATGTGGGCAGGCTCCCCAATGGCTCTACAAGAGGTGCAGTAAGGTAGAGGAGTGCAGACACAAGTGTGCAGCCTGCGGGGGAGCCGAGCTGAACCGGTACCTATACCTCCTCCTAATCCTCCTGCGCTGCCAGTGCAACTGGTCATGGACAGATACAGAAACTCTTTCCTTCCCATGGAATTACCGTGTATCTAGAGCCCAGCAGCGGGTATGGGGGTCGCCTTCCTCATTCCGTGTTAGAAAACCTGGGATCTCCACGGACGTGCAGCCTGCAGGGAAGCCGAGGCAGAACCCCTGCCTATACCTCCTGCACTGCCAGCGGTACTGGTCATGGACACACATGTACAGAATAAATAAGTCGGCTGGTTTGCGGTTTGCTTATTGGGTAAAATATGAAGCAAAATAACACTGTGTGCAATAAAAACACATTCTCTGCAAAGTTACAATAACAAATATTAGGACTACATTGTTGCATTCTTTAGCTGCTACAGACTTCAGCAGGACCCCTAGAAAATATGTATGAGTTGGTCTAGTGATGCCTAGTGTAACCCTGCTGAGACAAGTATTATAGCAACTCCCTTTCATTCACATGGAGGTTAATATACAGAGAATAAATGCATTATGCACAGAAAACTCACGTCCTGTGTCTTTGCTATGTTTCATGGGAAAGTAAATGTAAGATGAACTTTCCCAAAATGCAAATTCAAAAGTAAAAGAAGGAATGTATTTTATCTAAAATCTGACTAAATCGATCTTAGAGAGAGAATCGATAATTTCATTTTGAATTTAATCGCTGTTATTGAAGGAATAAATTACAATATGTTAGCATAAAAATATGGGCAAGGTACATAAAAAGTATGAAAAGGAAATCAAATGTGTGTCTTTTTTTACATGTTTTTACGACCAGCATGAAGCAGAGGCGAATATGACAGTGGGGACTCACTTGTGGGTTTATCTGGTCTTAAATAAAATGTTAAATTTTCTTAAATCGATTGCACTAAAACAACCCAGACACAGCAAATTGGTTCTAAACAAGATAATGCATTTTATTTGGAGCAGCCCTCAATAAATACACCAACTAAACTGTTGGGACAAAAAGAAAGCATTCATTATCTGGGAACTACAGGCTTTCTGAAGAGAAGACATGTAAGAGGAAAAACTTATTTCATTAAGGTTGTAAACAACATAGACTTTTTTCAAAATATTTATTTTGGAAACTAAATTAGATGTTCCAGCTATTTGGAAACTCAATTCCTTCTTTTCTCTCAGTCTTAGTAAAGGCTCCAGATGCATCAGTGAACATCATTAAAGCTAATTCTTTTAGGAGTATTTTGGCTTAGTGACCCATTCTAAGTACCCTTCATCAAGTGGAAGCGTGAATCACTCAAAGACCTCATTTCTTGTGGCCTACAAAAGATTCTAGCTACGTTGAAAAAAACTTACAAAAAGTTTTCAGCACTGACAGAATTCTCCTTTATAAGAGAGAATAAAATGCCATTGCGGTGTCTGGGCTGAGTTAATCTGATTAGGACAACCTCATCAATAGCCTAATAAAAAGGAAGGGGGAAGAAAGCCATGCCAAAGAAGAATCCTTCCACTAATGGAGTCAGTCGAGTCTGACACAAAGCATATTGTTGTGAGGCATGCTAGACTACAAATGGAAAAAAAATGACAAATGTTTTGAGAGACGAAGCACTTATAATTAATGCATTTTCTAAATTGTTCTTCAGGTATTAAGTAGGCAGCCAAAAAAAGAATCCATGACATAGCATAATTCCATGCAGTCTTTAGCAGAAACAAGTCTGTAACGGTTGTGTTCTGTGAATAAACCAAGGAAAAATAAAAAAAATCTGTAATGAAATTAGCAGTAGTCAATGTCTTAGAAAACATGTATATTGATGAATGACCCCCAAATTCTATTCACAGGTTAACAATGCAGATCAGCAAATGTGATAAACAAACAGAGTGATCAAAGCAAAGAGTATATATTACAGGCCTGTGATTTAATGGAGCATAATGAAGTATAAGAAAACAATTACATTTTAGCAACTGAATATTCAGAACTAATTGAGAACAATGTATTGTTGGTGTATATATATATATATATATATATATATATATATATATATATATATATATATATATATATATATATATATATCAATGTTTCATGAACCAGCACTCCCTTTATTGTGAAACAAAAAAAATCATTTATTGCATCTTTTCTCCAACGTTTCGGTCCCTCTTGGGACCTTTTTCAAGGATGATACAAAAAATTGTGACAATACCAAACATTAAATAACCATGTGTTTTACACCTGACCAATCCGTGTGCTAGTGCTCACTCCACCCTTAATTAGTTGATTGACTCCATGTCTAATTTTCAGTTAATTTCTGTGCAAAAAATTTTTTTAAAAACCACTTATATAAAAATATCTTTTGTGCAAATGTTGCAATCCATAACTCCATCTGTGTTACATATTAACAATTATTCAATAAATACTTTGTTCTTAAAAAAGCTGTCTGTGCTTATGTGCAAATAAATAATCATATAGATAAATTGTAAAACTACATTACATCCACAAGGTGTCTCCAGTGCGCTTTAAAAGTTCATGTTACAGTGTCCTTATTATCCCATTGTTACAAATCCTAAAAAGGAAAAAATAAGAAACACAATTGTGTCAATAAAAAAGCTAAAAACAAATACTGTAACCACCACATAAACATTATTCGAATCATCTCTCTGTCTCCTGTATTATATGTTTGACCCCTTACTTTCAGGTTGGTTAAATGAAAGCGTTACACAACGTCAAAAAAAATTATATAATCATGTTAAAAAGCAGTTCAAGTTAACTTGCCCATTCATGCCATTCGGACTCATACAGTTTAGCTCGTGTATCCAAAAGGCCTCTCTCTGTAGTAGCTTTCTCCCAATATCACCGCCCCTGGGATGTGCTCTAATGTGTTCAATCGGCATGCATCTGAAGGAAGAAACATCATGTCTGGCTTCAGCCCAATGTTTAGCAACCGGTTGCTGGGCTATATCCTGTTTCCCTTCTGTCTTAGTTCTATCGGGATTTAACGCCGCCCTAATACTTGACCGATGCATACCAATTCTCTCCTTCAGTTGCCTTGTCGTTTTTCCACAGTAGAGCAGTCCACAGGGGCACTTAATGATGTATACTACCATGGTGGTTTCACAACTCATCTTCTGTCTGACCGTATATTTTTTACCTGTGTGTGGATGACAGAAGTGGGTGCCCAGAATTAAAGTGCCACACATTACACATCCCCTGCATTTGAATACGCCCGGTTGTGTGAAACCTCCCAAGCTCCCACTTTTTTTCTCGTATTTGTCACGGGGATCTGAGGGACTCAATCGCTCTTTTAGATTCTGAGCACGAGAATAACTAAATTTGGGTCTTCTACTGAGTTTACCTTTTAGTTGTTCATCGGTGTATACCACATCCCAGTGCTTTAACACTATATTCTTCACTCCACTACTTTTGGGGTTGTACTGACTGACATAATAGATATCCCCTTTCTGTTGGCTCACTTTTTGCTGAACTGTATTGTCCATTTCCCTCAGCAGTTGTCCTCTATCTAAACTCTCCGCCCATTCACGTGTTGTATCCACCAACTGTCTCGGGTAGCCTCGTGAGATAAATTTCTCACTCATCAACTTCAAATCATGTCTCCTTTTGGAGATATCGCTATCAATTCGGGCTACCCGCAACATTTGTGATTTGGGCATCGAGTCTAGTAGATGCCTGGGGTGATGGCTCCTGTAGTGCAGAATAGTATTCCTATCCGTAGGCTTCGTATATATGCAAGTTTGCAATCCTTCGCCACCTTTATAGATAGTAACGTCCAAGAAGTTCTCCCTTTCTTCACTATAATTCATCTTGAGCCTAATCGGGCTATCCAATTCATTCAAATGGTCAATAAATTCCAACAACATCTTAATGGGACCTAACCAAATAAAGAAAATATCGTCAATATAGCGCCTATAAAAGGCGCCATATTGACGAAAAACATCATTTTTAAAAATATACTGGGTCTCATATTCCCACATGTAAGCATTGGCATATGCGGGTGCTACTCGTGAGCCCATGGCGGTCCCTGTGCGTTGGATATAATATTGATTTTCAAATTTAAAATAATTCTTATACAAGATGAATTCAAGCAATGAAAGGACGAACTCTACTGGAGGACCAACATATTCCGGATTTCCAGATATCAGATGTTTTACTGCATTTAAACCCTCCTGATGTGGAATGCACGTATACAGGCTTTGTACGTCCAATGTTACTAGGACTATATCATTCACAGGCAAGTCTATACTCTCTATCACTTTTAGGAATTCATTAGTGTCACGTAGATAACTTCCAATCCTTGTGACACATGGCTGTAACAAATGATCCACAAATTGTGCAATATTTTCGTTTAACGAACCGCGTGAAGCAATTATCGGTCTGCCAGGTGGATTGGCACTATCTTTGTGCACCTTAGGCAATGTATAGATAACAGGTATGATAGGGTGCTGTGGCACAAAATATTCATACATGTTATCTGTAATCCATCCCTGGACCCTAGCCAAATTTAATAAACCACACAGTTCTTTCATAAATTTCTCTGTGGGATTAAATATTAACTTGCCATAATTGGTAGTATCCGATAATTGCGACAGCAACTCATTGCGATAATACACATAGTCCATGACCACAATCCCACCCCCTTTGTCCGCATTACGTACAATGATGTCTTTATTACTCTGTAAAGACTTAATGGCTTGTTTTTCCAGTGGGGTTAAATTTCCCCGCCTCTTGCTCCTGTCTGAGTACATTTTAAACATATCATTGTTAAGTAAGCGATGGAAGGTTTTGATCGAGGCATTACTACTCACAGGGTCAAATTCACTCCTTTTCTTGAACTGCTTATCCAAGGCCACTTTATTGGAATCCGCCATATTGCTATTCCCATGTGCACCTTCCCCTGCTACTTCACTGTGTTCCTCCCCCGCAGTAATGTCCCCAACTCTTCTCCCAAACCGCTCCCGCAGCCGTATTTGTCTGGATAATTTGAAGTTGTCCACAACATGTGTAAATTTAGAGCTACTCACCGGCGATGGTACGAATCCCAGTCCCTTAGTGAGTAGTCGCGGCCACAGAGGCAGCAGCAGAAGCGCTTCCGCAAGATGTGATCTTCAACCTGTCCTCTCACCAACTGACGGATGCAGAGGAGCGACTACTCACTAAGGGACTGGGATTCGTACCATCGCCGGTGAGTAGCTCTAAATTTACACATGTTGTGGACAACTTCAAATTATCCAGACAAATACGGCTGCGGGAGCGGTTTGGGAGAAGAGTTGGGGACATTACTGCGGGGGAGGAACACAGTGAAGTAGCAGGGGAAGGTGCACATGGGAATAGCAATATGGCGGATTCCAATAAAGTGGCCTTGGATAAGCAGTTCAAGAAAAGGAGTGAATTTGACCCTGTGAGTAGTAATGCCTCGATCAAAACCTTCCATCGCTTACTTAACAATGATATGTTTAAAATGTACTCAGACAGGAGCAAGAGGCGGGGAAATTTAACCCCACTGGAAAAACAAGCCATTAAGTCTTTACAGAGTAATAAAGACATCATTGTACGTAATGCGGACAAAGGGGGTGGGATTGTGGTCATGGACTATGTGTATTATCGCAATGAGTTGCTGTCGCAATTATCGGATACTACCAATTATGGCAAGTTAATATTTAATCCCACAGAGAAATTTATGAAAGAACTGTGTGGTTTATTAAATTTGGCTAGGGTCCAGGGATGGATTACAGATAACATGTATGAATATTTTGTGCCACAGCACCCTATCATACCTGTTATCTATACATTGCCTAAGGTGCACAAAGATAGTGCCAATCCACCTGGCAGACCGATAATTGCTTCACGCGGTTCGTTAAACGAAAATATTGCACAATTTGTGGATCATTTGTTACAGCCATGTGTCACAAGGATTGGAAGTTATCTACGTGACACTAATGAATTCCTAAAAGTGATAGAGAGTATAGACTTGCCTGTGAATGATATAGTCCTAGTAACATTGGACGTACAAAGCCTGTATACGTGCATTCCACATCAGGAGGGTTTAAATGCAGTAAAACATCTGATATCTGGAAATCCGGAATATGTTGGTCCTCCAGTAGAGTTCGTCCTTTCATTGCTTGAATTCATCTTGTATAAGAATTATTTTAAATTTGAAAATCAATATTATATCCAACGCACAGGGACCGCCATGGGCTCACGAGTAGCACCCGCATATGCCAATGCTTACATGTGGGAATATGAGACCCAGTATATTTTTAAAAATGATGTTTTTCGTCAATATGGCGCCTTTTATAGGCGCTATATTGACGATATTTTCTTTATTTGGTTAGGTCCCATTAAGATGTTGTTGGAATTTATTGACCATTTGAATGAATTGGATAGCCCGATTAGGCTCAAGATGAATTATAGTGAAGAAAGGGAGAACTTCTTGGACGTTACTATCTATAAAGGTGGCGAAGGATTGCAAACTTGCATATATACGAAGCCTACGGATAGGAATACTATTCTGCACTACAGGAGCCATCACCCCAGGCATCTACTAGACTCGATGCCCAAATCACAAATGTTGCGGGTAGCCCGAATTGATAGCGATATCTCCAAAAGGAGACATGATTTGAAGTTGATGAGTGAGAAATTTATCTCACGAGGCTACCCGAGACAGTTGGTGGATACAACACGTGAATGGGCGGAGAGTTTAGATAGAGGACAACTGCTGAGGGAAATGGACAATACAGTTCAGCAAAAAGTGAGCCAACAGAAAGGGGATATCTATTATGTCAGTCAGTACAACCCCAAAAGTAGTGGAGTGAAGAATATAGTGTTAAAGCACTGGGATGTGGTATACACCGATGAACAACTAAAAGGTAAACTCAGTAGAAGACCCAAATTTAGTTATTCTCGTGCTCAGAATCTAAAAGAGCGATTGAGTCCCTCAGATCCCCGTGACAAATACGAGAAAAAAAGTGGGAGCTTGGGAGGTTTCACACAACCGGGCGTATTCAAATGCAGGGGATGTGTAATGTGTGGCACTTTAATTCTGGGCACCCACTTCTGTCATCCACACACAGGTAAAAAATATACGGTCAGACAGAAGATGAGTTGTGAAACCACCATGGTAGTATACATCATTAAGTGCCCCTGTGGACTGCTCTACTGTGGAAAAACGACAAGGCAACTGAAGGAGAGAATTGGTATGCATCGGTCAAGTATTAGGGCGGCGTTAAATCCCGATAGAACTAAGACAGAAGGGAAACAGGATATAGCCCAGCAACCGGTTGCTAAACATTGGGCTGAAGCCAGACATGATGTTTCTTCCTTCAGATGCATGCCGATTGAACACATTAGAGCACATCCCAGGGGCGGTGATATTGGGAGAAAGCTACTACAGAGAGAGGCCTTTTGGATACACGAGCTAAACTGTATGAGTCCGAATGGCATGAATGGGCAAGTTAACTTGAACTGCTTTTTAACATGATTATATAATTTTTTTTGACGTTGTGTAACGCTTTCATTTAACCAACCTGAAAGTAAGGGGTCAAACATATAATACAGGAGACAGAGAGATGATTCGAATAATGTTTATGTGGTGGTTACAGTATTTGTTTTTAGCTTTTTTATTGACACAATTGTGTTTCTTATTTTTTCCTTTTTAGGATTTGTAACAATGGGATAATAAGGACACTGTAACATGAACTTTTAAAGCGCACTGGAGACACCTTGTGGATGTAATGTAGTTTTACAATTTATCTATATGATTATTTATTTGCACATAAGCACAGACAGCTTTTTTAAGAACAAAGTATTTATTGAATAATTGTTAATATGTAACACAGATGGAGTTATGGATTGCAACATTTGCACAAAAGATATTTTTATATAAGTGGTTTTTAAAAAAAATTTTTGCACAGAAATTAACTGAAAATTAGACATGGAGTCAATCAACTAATTAAGGGTGGAGTGAGCACTAGCACACGGATTGGTCAGGTGTAAAACACATGGTTATTTAATGTTTGGTATTGTCACAATTTTTTGTATCATCCTTGAAAAAGGTCCCAAGAGGGACCGAAACGTTGGAGAAAAGATGCAATAAATGATTTTTTTTGTTTCACAATAAAGGGAGTGCTGGTTCATGAAACATTGATGTATACAAGACTTACCGTGCACCCCAGCTTGTTTCAAGATTGATTTTGGAGTGCGGATACTCATTTGGAAGATTTATATATATATATATATATATATAGCAGTCCACGAAAGCACTCACAGCAGTCGCCATCCAGCATGTATCAAAAAATCATTTATTGGTGCATGGTGTATCAACGTGTTTCGGCTCACCTGGAGCCGTTTCACCTTTTTCACCTTTGAGCAAAATTCAGATTTAAAAATCGTAGGGGAGCAACACAAGCATGGAAAATGTTCCTGGGTGGTGCCAAATAAGGGCTGTGATTGGCTATTGGTAGTCCCTATGTGGACTGACAGACTACAGGAGACTGTTTGGCAGTTAAGCAACCAAAATTTGCCTCCAAGCCTGGAATTCAAAAATAAGCACCTGCTTTGACGTCACTGAGAGCAACATCCAAGGGGTTGGAGAGCAACATGTTGTTTGTGAGCCACTGGTTGGGGATCACTGGTCTAGTCTATTATACAACGTAAAAAGTGATTTTTGGACAATGTAATAAGAATAATTAAAGCAGACTTCAGTTTGAAGGAGAACTACAGAAAATGTTGGCACTATGCAGGCTGGGCAACCTGTATTCTCCCTATAAATTTTGTCATAAGAGCATTATTTCTTATTAGAGATGGCGCGAACTGTTCGTCGGCGAACTTGTTCGCGCGAACATCGGGTGTTCGCGCTCGCCGGAAGTTCGCGAACGTCGCGCGACGTTCGCCATTTTGGGTTCGCCATTGTTGGCGCTTTTTTTTGCCCTCTCACCCCAGACCAGCAGGTACATGGCAGCCAATCAGGAAACTCTCCCCTGGACCACTCCCCTTCCCTATAAAAACCGAAGCCCTGCAGCGTTTTTTCACTCTGCCTGTGTGTGCTGAAGAGATAGTGTAGGGAGAGAGCTGCTGCCTGTTAGTGATTTCAGGGACAGTTGAAAGTTTGCTGGCTAGTAATCGTTTTGATACTGCTCTGTTATTGGAGGGACAGAAGTCTGCAGGGGTTTGAGGGACATTTAAGCTTAGGTAGCTTTGCTGGCTAGTAATCTACCTTCTACTGCAGTGCTCTGTATGTAGCTGCAGTGGGCAGCTGTCCTGCTTCTGATCTCATCTGCTGACTGCTGCAATAACAGTAGTCCTTGTAAGGACTGCTTTTATTTATTTTTTTGTTCCAATACAGAGCAGTATCAAGCAGATTACTAGCCAGCAAACTTACTATCATCTGTCCCTGAAATCACTAACAGCTCTCCCCCTACACTATCTCTTCCAAGCACACACAGGCAGATTTTTCAGATACATTTTTGCCCTTGATCCCCCTCTGGCATGCCACTGTCCAGGTCGTTGCACCCTTTAAACAACTTTAAAATCATTTTTCTGGACAGAAATGTCTTTTTTAGATGTTAAAGTTCACCTTCCCATTGAAGTCTATGGGGTTCGCGAACCGTTCGCGAACCGCTCGCATTTTTGCGCAAGTTCGCGAATATGTTCGCGAACTTTTTTTCCGACGTTCGCTACATCCCTATTTCTTATGAATTATATTATTTTACTACAAATGTCGGTAGATGCTTGTACTTGTAAGTCTATGAAAGCTGAAGGACTGTATGGACATGCCGGTAATATGCCACTGTGGGATTTTAATTTATAATACTGTAAATTCACAAGGGTAAAATCATAATAAAATTAAACAAAAATGCATTAAAGTGACTTCAGACATGAACATTGCATTGTGGGTCATCCTGGAGGCTAATTAGAAGTGTTTAGTAGCTGTGCTAGATAATCCTGGAAGCCCAGCCTGAAGGCCAATTAGGATGAGATTTGGTATGGACACTTATATGCCATTCTAGATATTCCTGGAATGTTGTGAAAGGGCGGGCACAATAATTCCACATGTGAAGATCTGATTATACCTAAAGCATAGGGATTAGTCCTTAAGTTTAGCTCTATTTAATGTTAGGGATTCTTTTTTTTTAACAAGACCCTTTCCACTCACTATAATGTTCTACATTGCACAAAATATGCTCCCACTTCCAAGTATGTTTATTTGCCCATGTATTTTAATTGAACAGATGAGATGAGAAGTTTACAAAAATTTACTACATCTTAGTAGGTATGTCTATTGCTGCATCTTCCAAATTGCTCGGCAGAAGGACTTTATGCAGTCCGACAACTACAGAACAGCACAGTCTGTTAATGACCAACATTGTTCTGTAAATGTCTATGCAGAATACAGTAACAAAGAATATGGCAGCACCCATTAATGCAAAGCTTGAAATTTCTACCAGTAACAGAATACTAGACCATCACAAAAAAATGAGCTTCCTGTAAACTCTAATTCCATTTCTAGTGAACCAGAGTTCAATTTAAATAAATGGTAAAGCTCATATTCCAAAGAGATTCCCAGCAGTCTGAAATTATTAGTGATTAACAGTCTCTTGTCAGAAAATGTTTTAACGAACTGACACATTGATCAAATTTATGGCTTTGATCAATGTGCCAGTCCATCAGAATGAGTTTGGACAGCCAAACTACATTCTGAATTGAGGGGGTGTCAGCACAGAGTGATTAACCAAAATGATCTAAAATTATAAGAAGCTTTCACTTTGGAAAAGCATTTTTTATATTTAATTAGAAATCATTTATAAAATAGCAATCCATGGGGCCATGCATAACTTGTGATTTTTATCTTTATTCATGGTTGTGTGTGATATTGGCAGTTATAATGGCTGCATAGTGACATATGGCTAATTAAAACGTGTATTTTAAAAAATAAACATCTACTCTAAAATATTAGAATATGAGAAGTGAACTTGAAATTCCTTAATCTGTATAAAAGCACCACTTGGTTGACTGCAATATGACTTATCAGAGTATTTGTTCAAGAGGATAAATAGTAAAGTTCCTGATGACAGCACAGAAAAGACCACAGTTTGCAAGAGACATGAGAGACTCTTGTGTATTATAGGGACCTGGCTTGAACCATTGAAACACATAATATTGCCACTCCCTTGTGGTCTAACTAGGAGTGTGCACATGGTTCTCTAGACTGAATTGGATTTCTGTTGCTTTGTCAGTGTCTGTGTTAAAAACAGCATCAAGTCATCTATTAGCCTGGGTAAAGTTAGCAATGCAAATACAGATCTTTAGAACAAACAAGGGAAAGTTGTGCTCACCACTAATTTTTAAAACCATTAGGTGGGGGTGCAATGAGGCTGTGACCACAAAATACATATAGACAAATACAAGAGTCCTCTGCACTCAACCCATTATCAATATATTTAAGACATGAGACATTTTGTGCATACTGCTACTGAAAAATGCCTTATCCTTTAAACAAAACAGGGATTGTTTGTCCATATATTGCAATATATTCAAGCTGGCCAACTACGTCAGTCAAACTGCCCTTAGAATCCACAAAATTATTTTACTAGTGATTTGCTTGAGTATCAAACCACTGTGACCCTCAGGTAGCGAAGATCATAACCACGGCACAGGGTAAGCACAGAGATGGAGACTGACATCAAATTTCATGGTTTAAATGCAGCTAGGCTACCTTTTATTAGGAACAAAAATCCTCCCTCTCTGCGAGGGGTTTCTCTCTTCCTCTCTCCAGTCCTTTGAAGTTCACTTTAGGTCAGAGGGGAATCACTCTCCTTCCTCGCTACACACACAATTACACTTCCTTTCTGCACTTGGAGGTGTCCATGGCCCCTCACCCTCCTCCAGCTCAGAGAAGTCTCCAGGGGGAAGCAGCACTGAGGTGTAGTCCCTCACCTCTTTTTACCTGCAGCTCATCTGCAGCCTAATTATATTGGTACCACTAGCTTGGCAGCTGAAAAACCCACTTATTGTTCTAGAAATCACAGATCTTCTCCCCAAAAGAACATCTGGTGACACCTGTAAAAAGACTTACATAAATATGACTGATAACTCATGAACAAAATGTGAGTGAAATATTTTAAAACAATTTTTAACTTTTTAATAAAAAGGTATTACAAAATGGATTTTCTATACCCTTATGTTGAAGCCTAACAGGGACTTGAGTAGAAGGGGAGAATACTAGCTACCATATATTTAGGGATGCACCGAATCCAATATTTTGCATTCGGCCTAACCCCAGAATCCTTCGCGAAAGATTTGACCAAATACCGAACCAAATCCAAACTCTTAATTTGCATATGCAAATTAAATGTAGGAAGGGGAACACATCTTTAAACTCATTGTTTTGTGACAAAAGGTCACGTGATTTCCCTCCCCATCCCTAATTTGCATATGCAAATTAGGATTCGAATTCGGTTCAGCTGGGCAGAAGGATTCAGCCGAATCCGAATCCTGCTGAAAAAGGCCGAATCCTGGCCGAATCCTGAACCGAATCCTGGATTCGGTGCATCCCTATATATATTACATGCAACAACCCTATTGTAATCTTGTAAGTAGGCATTTTGGCCATAAATCAGTGAAGGCTTTTTGGAACAACAGACCTAACTATACAGTATACAGCATGCGATAATCCTATTGTATTCTTGTAAGTAGGCATATTGGACATAAATTGGTTGTTGCCTAGGGCGCCTGGCCGGGTTGGCCCGGCTCTGACTCCAGGAACCCATTCATCCAGCTTTTCCTGAGCTGGCAAAATTACTTGCTGCAGAAATACACATTTTCCCTGGAGTTTTATATTCACAATAACACTGGTAAAATATACACAAAATCACTATCTTTTCATAAACACCTCTCACACCACCTACATTAAAATCAAACACAAGTCAAATGAAAAAGTGGGCATTTTAGAATTGCTATACATCCAGCCTGCAAGGAAACTATTGCCTGGAAGCAAGTTTATCTGTTTACTTGAAGTATGACAAACAAATGAAATATACTAGACTAGATGGTCAACTTCTGGAACAATGTGACTGGTCTTATATTGTGTTTTTCTCTTAAACGGAAAAAGCTTTTTGTAGAATATAAGCAATGACCCAGACTAAAAACAGCCAACTTTACACATCAATAACTAACTTTAATGGGACTAACCTGGACACAGACCTTCATGTTTCTTTTGCTAATAGTTCCAATTAAATTCTGATCCTCTTAACATCAACTGTGGCAGCATCTGTGCCACCCGGTATAAATGATTGTTGACACCAGAGCAGAAGTTTATTTGAACAGAACCACGTGACTTGTTTTCTCTAAAGAGCTAGGCTTTGGGTGTTAAGATCCTTAACCTGGGGAATATAATTGTAAAGTGAACTATTTAACATGCTGGCCTAGTTTTCTTCTTGCTGCCTTTGATGATAGAAACTATTCCTGTCCAAGCCAGATGTCCATCTCCTTAAGTATCAGTAATATGGGTGCAGCACATACTTGCAGACTGAACACAAATGCTAAACATCTTGAAAAGGCGGCAGAGATAAAAAGAAAGCAATTGAGGCAGTGCAGTGTCCAGATTTAACATAGTTGAATGGTTCATTCTCTGTGACTTATAGTGGCAGATAGTCTCTTTGAATGTATTCTGTTAATTTGTTGCTGGATAATAGGCCGGGCTTTGTGCAATCCTTGTGCATATAGCAGAAAATAGAGTCAATTACATCTGAATTAGCAAGCATTGGACAGAAAAGCTCCTTATGTTCTTTCTACAGCAATAAATATATAGGTTGCGTAGTAAAGTCAGTTTTTAAGGCTAGAGATATCATTAATGGGACCAAATGTGCTTGTAAAAGACGAAATATTTCAAACAAGCAACACACGGCATTTTTAAAATGATCAAAGGTTTTGTTTTTGTAGCATATGAAAAGAATACAATAGCAAAAGGAATAGTGCAGGTGGAAGACGTTTTACAGGATTGCTGTTTTCTGTCTGAAAAGGTTGGTTTGAAAAAAGTGATGTGAAAAATATGATTTAAATTTAAAAACAGATGAAATCATTGTGCCAGTAGCACAGTGCATACCATAAAAATATCTCGAGCAAGGGAAATACCAAGAAAATACCAGCCACAAAAGCGTGAACTTGCTTATCTCATATGGTATAAATGTTACTTTAAAGGAATAAAGTTTCTGCTATTCTGCCAACACATTTAACAATGTGCAAAGCTGTAAGAGTCAGGGCACATATTAATAATATGCATACTCCCATGAAAATCTATTTCACCCAAGCCCACACAGGTTAGCAATTTATATGCAGTGCATATTAGAATTTGCAAAAGACCATCATCAAATGTGGTCCATTAGTCATCTGGGACATCATATCCACTCTGACAATATTGCCATTGTAAATGGTCCCTAGACTTGTCCCCACTTTTGAAAACAGTTTGGTGTTTGAAAAGCATAGAAAGTCAAAGCTGCAGCAAAGCATAGTTTAAAAAGAATGAAATAAAAAACCCATCATATTTCTGGATGTTCTATATACTATAGATATAGAATATAAATAGAGGCATACATTGTAACAGGGTGCACATATTCTCCAGTGCAGTAAACCATAGTAATAGGTGAGAAATTTTCTTTCATTAATCCCTCTGCACTCGCTGGATCAAAGCTAAATATTGGTTGCTATGGGTCACAAAATGGAAAATATCAAACATGTTGTTAATTAAGCGTGACAGCATGCTAAAAATAAACAAGGTTTGTGCAAAAACAGAATACAAGAGAACAGAAACAAAATGTCTAGCACATGAATGCACGATTGATGAGAATAAAAATGTTGCAAGCAGGAAGCATTTAGAGTAAGCCTAAGTAAATGTGCTTAGATTTACACTGAAACAATCAGGACTTGTCCTGGGCCATCTATACCTTGGTGATTTTACATGTTTCAACCCTGAATAATAATAATAATAATAATAGATACTTAAATAATGAATTTTAATAATTTCAATTCTCATGACACATAATCAGCACTACTTTTAGTACAGTTCAATGGAAGCTGAAACTATAAAATAAAGCTCATTAGAGCTTATTACATATTTTTCCTATCTTTTTTTTTTGCAATAACTGGACCAGCCAACCTTACATATAAGCTGCCTTCCTACATGGTAAAACTATACATATTGTTTTATCAGTGAGTTGTCATCTTTCATAATGTCTGTCTCAGATCTGGAAATATAGGAGAACAATTTGAATGGCTCATAGTAAAATTACTTGATCTTCCTAAAAAATGCAGGTACGTCTTTATTAATTAAACTTACAACACAGGGAATGCTTGTCTATGTTGGGTAAGTAAACCACAGTTGTTAGTACTGTGTATAGATACTGGGTTGCGTACTCTGATATTTGTAGAACAAATCTTCTTTCTACCCTACCCAGATTTTGTTCAACTAAAATGCTAGTAAGTTCCCACTAAGAGCAAAGCAAAACATATTGGAGCTTGATGAAAAGTTAGAATTATGGTGCTTGAGAGAGTTTCAGTAACAGATCCTCTATTCCTGACATGTTACTTCACAAAAATACAGACATGTTACCATGCATTTTTAGGCTGCAATGAAAATGGATTGCTTGGGGTATTGTGCACTTTCCTTGTTTAGTGTGCTCCATCATACTTTGTAACTGTTAAATAGCTCAGGATTCTATTAAACCACCAGAACAAACAACACGCATCATTATCTCCTGTCCACCATTTGATTTATAGTCCAGCTGAAAGTATTCAAGGCAAAGTCTACTGAGATGTAATTGTGTGGTCAGGAAAACAGACCCTTATTTGTGGGGTTCTGTGCTACTACCCTAATCATTTACAACTTCCTCACCATTCTTTTTGTGATTGTAATTTTTAGGCTTAGTTGTTTACCCAGTTGCTTATTTGAGGTGCCTCTAGTTTGTCTTCATCAATGTTTGAATGGCAACTAATTAGCAATATATTTTTCTGGAAGCATATCCATGCCCTGGACAATATTTCATCAAAACTGTGCAATTCAGTAGAGATGCACCGAATCCACTATTTTGGATTCGGCCGAATCACCGAATCCTTTGCGAATCCTAATTTGCGTATGCAATTTAGGGTTGGGAAGGTGAAAACATTTTTTACTTCCTTGTTTTGTGACAAAAAGTCATGTGATTTCTCTCCCTGCCCCTAATTTGCATGTGCAATTTGGATTCGGTTTTGCCGGGCAGAAGGATTCAGCCGAATCCTAATCCTTCTGAAAAAGGCTGAATCCTGGATTCGGTGCATCCCTACAATTCAGTAAGGTAAAAACCAAATATGTGGGTACTAAAGGGAAGGGTATGTTTTGTATAGTTTTCCTTGTTCCTTTGCTGGCAAATTCTAAGGATTGTGATGCTACAACAAATATTTCCTCCATTAATAGTTCAGCTTTTTAACAATATTCTGCATCAGTACACCCATTTATGTCACTGCTTGAAAAACAGCAAGTTATCTAAAATGTGTGTGTCACAAATTCTAAGGATTGTTACCCCTATGTTATTAGACTAGACTAGACCAGTTGTGAGGAAGGATTTGGGGTTACAACTCAGTAACCTCAACCCTGTATGAACCAAAGGGTGGGAAGGAGGGACTTAAAATCCAGTCAATAAGATCCAACATAAGTCAATAAAATCCAACAAGATGGTTCTTCCTAAGCAGTAAGGTCAATGGGAGATGGTCACCTGTGGTTAAATGAACAGTAACATCAAAAAATAAAAGTCTATTAGGGCTGTGGCACATGTAGCGATTCAGTTTTCCAAAGTGGCCCGAAGTTTCCTCATGAGGCAACTTTGGGTGAAGACAGAAAACAAATCGAAGCTTCCGGCGGGAAGGCTTTTTCGGGGGAAATTAGTCGCCCGAAGAAGAGGAGATTTGTCTTTGGGCAACTAATCCTTCCCGAATCTGCACGTCTGCCACCACCCTTATAATGGTAATACAAATATAATGCAGTGTTGCCTTGCACTGTTAAAACAGGTGTATTTTAGGTGTGCTTTAGAAACACTACTATTGTTTATATAAATAAACTGCTGTGTAGCAATAGGGCAGCCATTCAAAGGAGAAAAGGCTCAGGTTACACAACAAACAGTGTTTCTTCTTGAGTGGTGCTGTGTTGTCTACCAGAACAGGTAATTCTTACCAAATCTCACCATAACTGGCTTTTTAGGTCCCCTTATGTCAGAACAAATAGTACTGATACAAAAATAGTTCTACCTTGTGTAGCTCATCCTCAATGGCTTTGAATGTATATTATTATTAATCTAATTAAATGTATTTCAAAGCATGGAAAACCAAAAAGAGATTAACTTTCCCTAACTAATGAAAAGTTTGGGTTGAAATGGAATGAATGAAAACAGTTAACAGTTAAAAGTTAATGTAGGCCCTTATGTACCTCCAGTTGCCAATTTTTTGACTTAAAGGGGACCCGTCACCCAAACAAATTATATAAAATCCTATTTTATCACATTAGTCAAGCAAAATGAACTTTAATTACACTGTATAAATTATTTGAATCTTGTTTCCTTCCATTTGGGAATTCAAATTCATGATAGCAAGCAGGCAGGAGCCATTTTGTGGACACTGTTATTAAGACAAGCCTTGTATCATCTCAGAATCTTGTTTGTGCACCAGAATGGGGGACCTGATGTCCATCCCCATGCCCTGGCTACACAATTAAATGGTAAAGAGAACGGGGGAATGTGTGGAGAGCAGTGACATCTAGGAAGTGCTGAATGGAAAGTGAAAGTAATTGTCTGCCCCTGGCATAGAGGAGGGGCAGACAATATTTGATTGACAGCTGAGATGTTTAAATGAGCTTACAACAGCTATGAATGCTTTAATAAAAATTATAAATTGGATTTCATGTTTAATTTGAAAATAACTTTTATTATACAGATTTTTGTGTCTGGGTGACAGGTCCACTTTAAAGAGACATTCATATTTCACGCCACTACAAACCTTAACCCTGAGTTGGCTTATTAATTACTTTTCTGTATAGTATTATCTCTGGCAAATCATTCCTGTTATTAAACTAGGCAGCTCAGCTAGTAAATTGGAAATATTTTCATCCGAGTTCTGAGTATTTTCATCATTCCAGTTAAATCTCAGGAATTAGCCAACATTGTTGTGTAACAGCAGCTGGCTGAAGATCTAACCATCAGTATTTTGTATTTCAGCATTTTGTTTGCCGGTGTAATGAATAGTGGTACTTGGTTTTGTTCCATTTTAATAACTTTTCCCAGTTACATTTAAAGTTAATCCTCAAGTATGCTCTATCTTTACTTGCTACTCATTGTTAAAGGGAAAGTGTCTCTTTTCAAAGCATTTTATCCCTTTGTTTATTTTCAACTGGGGTTCTTTATTTTGTCATGGACCTAGCATGGTTGTTGATGTAGCCCAGAAAAAGCTATACAGAAGGGATTAGCCCAGGTTCTAAAACCATTTGGCAAATACAATGTTCAGAAGTGGCATACACAGCTGCCTGCCTTTTATACCCTGAGCAAATAACCCCTCATTAAGGCAAGATATAAGGTCATCAGGAGGCAGGAAGATATGTGCCTCACTTCTGGCATTTCTCTTAGTGACCAGTGCACCTAAGTAAGCCTGCATACAAATTTAAATGCACATTAATTTGGAGTGCTACTTATTTGACGTCATTTAGAATACTTGTGGCGACAGAATATTTAAGCATACACTGATACTGACACTTGAAATTAAACTCGGGGCTGTTCACCTTCCAAACATTTTTTCAGTTTAGCTGTTTTCAGATTCTTCACCATAAACAAAGACTTTTTTCAATTATTTTACATCTTTTATTTTTCACCATTTTCCTAACACTGAAGTTTAAAGTTAAGGGTAAGGCCAGACGAGGAGATTCGGGGAGATTTTGTCGCCTGGCGACTTATCGACACGTGTTTTGCGCGACTATCTCCCTGAACTGCCTCAGTGTTTTTTCCCCATAGGCTACTGCGGAAAATCGCCTGCGCTAATGCACACGCGGCAATGTGTTTTCAATAGTCACCCAAAGTTGCCTCCTTTGGGCGACTACTGAAAACGCATCGCCGCATCTGCATTAGCGCAGGCGATTTCGCGCTGTAGCCTATGGGGAAAAAATGCTGAGGCAATTCGGGGAGATAGTCGCGCAAAAGACGTGGCGATAAGTCGCCAGGCGACAAAATCTCCCCGAATCTCCTCGTCTGGCCTTACCCTTGGGGGCCGATGCACCAAGGGTTAATTAACCCTCGATATTCGACTGGGAATTAAAATCCTTCGACTTTGAATATCGAAGTCGAAGGATTTAGCGCAGATAGTACGATCGAAGGATTATTCGATCGAAAAAACTTAGGAAAGCCTATGGGGACCTTCCCCATAGGCTAACATTGAGTTCGGTAGGTTTTAGATGGTGAACTAGGGGGTCGAAGTTTTTTTTAAAGAGACAGTACTATCGAATGGTCGAATAGTCGAATGATTTTTAGTTCGAATCCTTCGATTCGAAGTAGCCCATTCGATGGTCGAAGTAGCCCAAAAAACACTTCGAAATTCGAAGTTTTTTTACTTCGAATCCTTCACTCGAAGTTAGTGAATCGGCCCCTTAATGTCTGTGTTTCTAGTGTCTCAGTCTGGCAGCTCAGTGATCCAGGAGCAGATCCTGAACTGTTATAATATTCTACATTTAGTTGATTGACATTTCTGAGCAGCGTCTGTGGCGCATTAGCAACTATTGTATCAATACTAACAGCTGCCTTTAATGAAACTCAACAAATGTATCAATTAAATGTATCTATTTAGAACAGTTAAAGAGTTGTCAACCCCCCTCCCTCCCAGAGCTGCTTTAGAAGGTGAAAAATTCAATATCAATCAATCAATATTTGAAAAATGGTCACAAATACAAGATATAAAGTAAATGGAAAAAGTCTATATTTATGGTGAACAATCTTCAACCAACTGAACTGAAAAAGGTGTTTGATGGTGAACCACCCCTTTAAATACAGTATATCATAACATTGTCTTTGCATGAGCTTTATAATCTCACCAGAAACACTTTGTGAGTAATATCAAATCTCATTTATGATGGGCTGCTATATTTGTGCTACAGTAGTCTGTTAATCTTAGAAATCCTGACAGGTTTTAAAGGGACAATCAGGTTGGCAAAACAGTCAGATTTAGGAAAAGCAAACCTACTTGTGAAAAATGACCAATGTATCCTATAGGTAACTCTTTATGGACATGAATATTTTGAAAATTAGTATTTTCTTGTCAGTATCACCTTGCTTAAAAGTGCTGTACAGTGTTTGAAGTGCTGCAGCAATCCTATGCATTAAAGCAAATCAGATAGGAATATGTGATAATTTAGGATAATGTGTGCAATTCTAAGCAGCAAGATAAAGTCTTCTTCTTCTTAGAACTCCCAAAAAGTTAGTACTTTCTTTTGGGAGCATAAAAATATTGGGCAATAGCTTCTTTTAATAAATATGTGGATAAGGAGGGCATATTTGGGTGAAAAATATTTAGCACCCTAAAGTCACACAGGTGGATAAAAGTTGACTTGACTAAGACAGGGACTATATTGGCTCCCAGGTTTTTTGGGGGAAGTTTGTCCATTACAAAGCACAAGTAGGTAACCCTGAAAACAGGGATGTAATTGAAAATCATGCAGCTCTGTAATACTTATTATGCTGATGCTGGCCACAAACATAATCCTTCAACTAAATACTAAACCCTATTTAATCCCTGTTTTTCCTACATAAAATCTGATGCCACTGTCCTGTGCTTTCAAGTACTTTGTTCTGAATTCGGAGGATTCTGCTAAATGCAAACTGCTGGAATTCACTCAATGCCAGAACTGAATCATGGAACGAATCCCGGTGTGAAGTGAATTCAACCTGAAGACTACTGGAATTTCCAGCACCCTGGACAGCAGACTTTACTCTCTGAAATGACTGACTGGATATGATGAAGCTATAGATATATTTTCCTTTTTGCATAGCAATTTTGTTCTCCCCTATAAATAAACATATGCTCTATCAGTCTCCCGTCTTGCTTGAGCGGCCACAAGTTATCTGGAGGAGAAAGCAGGTCCGAGATTGGGTGTTGGGGGAGATTTTGCACATGAGTGGATGGCAGTGTTCACAACTGGGGTGTGGGTGGTGGGCTCCTAAGGTGGCAGCTGCAGTGGGCCCTGGAAACCCCAGTCCAAGATTGTTCTTAGATTCATTCTCTCTGGAGAAAGACCTAATATTTTTCAAAATTATTTCAAGCTGTCTGTTAATAGCTATAAACCCAGCAAAGCGAAACTCTGAAACCCTTCAAAAATGTGTTTAATGCCTACACGTGTGTATTATTATAAGTATGTCAGATTTTTTGGGTTCACATTTGCCTTCATGAGTCCTCATTTGGTTAGGATTCTCCTACCTTAAAAAAGGTCCAGTATGTTTGAAAACATTATTTTGTTGGTTATCCGACACCTTTCAAGGATATCTAGGGGAGACAATAAGAATGTGACTCTAACTGGCCTTCATGGTGGGCTTCATCAAATATTTGGAAGAGAGAACAAACATTCATCCTACATCTAGTGCCTTTCAGACAATACATCCCTACACTGCTTTGGACCCCAAGTTTCTGAACCTCAGCTGTATAACTGCAAAAAACTGTGATGAAAAAAATTCTGCAAGAGCTGGTGAGATTCAAAGCGACTTTTTCAATTCAAGTTTTTCGGAAAGTTGGTCCCATTGAAATGATGAGTAGATGCAATTGCACATTGTTAAGCAATTAAGTTTAGTGAGATTTAAGTTTTTAATAAATAAGAGCACATTCAAGTTCAGTGAGTTTTTTTAAAATTAAAAACAACAAAAAAATGTACAAATTCCAATCTTGATAAATGAACCACAAATGCATTGAAAAGATATTGGGCATTTTTGCCAACAATTTAATCAAATTCTAAAGTGTGGTAAGAGAAAAAGGGTCATCAGTTGATCTGAAACTGCATAGGCCTGCTATTTTTTCCACATGTGAAGCCAAACTGCTTGGCCCACGAATGACAGAAGAAATGCTCAACTATATCAATCACTTTTTCTAGTGTCAGGTGCAAGCTGCTTCTCTCACTGCCATGAAAACATGCAAATCAAACATAATCACTCTGTAGCATTCAAATTGCTTGGGCCATGGACTGATAATTAGAAACACTACATCAACCCTCAACCGCGTCAGCCCATAGGCAGACAGATTTAGGATGCTTTAGGCATTTTGCGTTGCTTGATCTACTTTTCAGTCTACAAGGCTGCCTGGCAGATAGCAAACAGAGGGGTATTTTGCACACAGTCAAAGTAAACACAATAGCTAGGGGGTTAGGGTGATAAGAAAAGAGATGCAATTACTATGTAGCTGAATGAGCAGAAGAAAAATGTGACTTCTGAATATCTGTGAGTTGCTATGTACTCTGCAGAACAGGAAATAAGCATGCAAATGGAGGCAATCAACTCTGAATAGAAAGAATGCAAATAACTGGTACCTATCTGGCACATAATTTGCTCACTTGATTACAGCATGAAGTTTAAAGTACCAATGTTATTATAGATTGGTAAAGTCGATTAGATCTATGACTTTGACTGTCTTAGTTAGCATATTTACCACAAATTATTATAGGAAGCAAAGATGCAGTATTTTTACCCAATGTTATTTATATTGCCTGCTTGAGCACAGAAACGGCTACACATAATTTCTGGTTTACATTTACAACACTTTCAGGGTCATGCTGCTTGCATCTGGTAATCCATGCAATACACCTTTCTTAAATAATATCAGGCTCTGTATGTGCTTAAACAAAAAAACGGTGTATGTATAGTGCTATATAGAAAAAAATAATAGTCTAGGGTCTATACATATTAGTTTAATATACATTAGATTACCTTTATAGCAATTTGTTAACTACTGTGAAAATGACCTACAGAGCCTTGGATCTATCATTTTACCGGAGGAAAGTCTAATTTTCTCAAGAACATGGAAAACCCAAATTCACTGTGTGGTTCCAATACGTTATCCACCCAACAGCAAATTAATTTGCTACGTTTTCCCCAGGCCAGTGCATCTTTTTTGGAATAAATGCTGGGCCACAGAACTTTCTATAGCAGCACTGCACTGCCATCTTACCCAACATTTGGACAAGTATGAATATGCAAAACTATTAAAAGTAATTTGGTTATAAAAGAAATATGAGAATAAAAGCAGCACTTTATGTGACCATGTAAGAATAGACAAGAAGTTTGCATATATATTACTAACGACAATTCTAATGTTGTGTGAGGACTTGCTGAAGAAGGATTGAGAACTACTACTTTAAATGTTCAGGGTGTTTAGTTTAGTTTAGTTTAGTTTATTGCTACTATATGATTAAATACTAATTTTGCCTATCACAACCAACTGAGAAAAAAAGCGGGGAATTATCACACTTACCCATCAGTAAATGCTTACCTCCCACTAAATAAGCACAAGCAAGACAATTAAAGAAATTTGTACATCATTAGTAAATTCACACCTTCAGAAACAGCGTAAGACCAATTGACATTTGATGATGAAAAAACAAGGGACGTGTTAAAGCTGAATGCAAGTTTAATAAAAACAAAAACAACTACTCAGTACTTAAACAAGGGCTAACCATGGCTTTAAACTAAGACTACCAATACTATTGTGTATATGTACAGTACAATCAATGTTAAAGAACAGCAAATTATATAAGATGGTGACATTCATACACCAATTTTTTACTTATGTCCAACTTGAGAATTGGCACTTTCTTCAGATGCAATCTCTGCTGCCAGCAGAGTGTAACCTGTATATGAAGCTAATGTCAAATTGCATACTGCTCTAGAGATCGGCTTTTGTTTTCCTAAATAAAAATACATATGTGTCACCCTTTTAAAAGAGGGGAAAACCACAAATTAATGTACATTCTGTCAACAGCAAGGAAAAAACTGAATTGGTTATCCCTTTGTTCCTGGCATTGCTGCCAATGCACACAATTAAATGGTCAAACAAGCCACCAAGTCATATCGCTCTCTCTGATTCCCAGAGAACAAACTTGATCTAATCACACATTAGTTCATGTCTTACAAAGCACACGGCAGGAAGAAAATACAGCCAGATATGGGCAATAAATCAGGACGGCTATGTGCAGAAAACACACTCATAGGATGTGATGCATCAGAAAAAAGTATTGTAGGTCTTTGGTTTCCTGGTTACGTCCATGTTTGTTCTCCCCTTGGAGGCCTTTTCAGATTATGATAAAGAACTTGCAGCTCTTCCAGGAAGTGGTCAGTTTAGAACTACAATCCTTTTAACTGATAAGTAGTTTCCAGGGACAGTCAGACTCTATTGTGATTGTCTGTGACTGAATTTTCATGCAATGCCCAAGTCTTTTACGAATATTTGTTCTTATGAACAAATATTCAATAAACCATTTATATACAATATTGAACGGACTGTTGTTCTTATATATCTTTTTTTTTTTGTTCTTATATATCTTTTAAATCATTTCCCCATTTATGCGTAATATTATATGTTTCAGGGTTAATTTTCCAACAGTCTGCTATAGGTTGAGAGAATGAAAACAAAAACTAGCAACTGTACACAAACACATAATCTGCTCCTCAGCCTTTAGTCTATATAGTTTTTTATTCAATGGAGGTATTTATTAATGCTATGTGCAAGGGTTATGTACTGAAACCATTAGCATGTAAGTGAATGTAATTGTGTCTGGGCTCTCGGCAGATAGTTATTGTACTCTGCCCCTTGTGCCTGTAAGCACATTAAAGGGTAACTAAAGTCTAAAATAGAATAATGCTAGAAATGCTGTATTTTGTATACTAAACATAAACATGAACTTACTGCACCAGCATAATTAAACAAATGATTTATGTTTTCAAAGTTGGCCGCAGGGTGCTGTAATCTTGTAACTTTGTTAAACATCTTTACAAGACCAAGACTACGCACATGCTCAGTGTGGTCTGGGCTTTTGTTGAGCGGTTAAGGTTAGGGATCATCATAAATTATCAAAACAGCACAAGTCAAATAATATCTGCCATAGAAACTGATACGGCAAGACTGATTAATAATCAGAATATGTAGACACACTGGGTTTATGGATACAAATCTCTACACAGTCACCGGCTGCTTTATGGGGAAACAAACAAAGCTGCTTGAGGTCAGAGAAGTAAGGTGAGGGGGGGGCTCCCCCCTGCCTCGAAAGTATGACTGTTTCCTTGCAGAGCAGTCAGAGCAAGTAAAACAAAGGGAGAATTTCACTGTATACAGTCAGGATTATTATAAAAACAGTACACATTTTTTAGTTAAAGTATATTAGAGATAGATTTCTTTTTCATTAAAGAAAGTAAAAATGGTATTTTATTTTTTTGCCTTTACATCCCCTTTAAGCATAAGGTGAGGAACACAAAAGGTGTCCTCTACTTATCAATTGCCCTTGGGTAGTGGTCCTCTACTTATCAATTGCCCTTGGGTAGTGATATATAGATGCTTTACCTTGCATCCACATGTCATTTTAATGCCCATGTAATAGCACTCTAATAACAGTCAAGCAAGTAGACCCTATGGGTTGTACATGTACTGAGACTTATATGGAAAAGTCATGCCCTAGTTATTCTTGGAACCATGGTAAAAAAACTGACATATATTTGCATTCTTTACAGAAACAAGAGGGCCCTGATGCCAAAAACACTAATCTATGTGATATATATATATTTTTTGTATATAAAAAATACAATGTATATCTATTCCGTACAGATATTCATCAACTCATTTGTTGCTACAGGGTGATCTAGCACAGCAAATGTAATATACTGATGCTACTCGCCAAATAAATATTTTTAACAGATTTTTTTGTTTTGAGGAGCGCCTCATCATCGGGAACTACCTGTGCCCTGTTGCCCAAAGAGTCGACAATAATGTTGTGCTGCACCTGCGAAGCCGCAAACCTACAGCTAAGGTGAATGGAACACAGTGAAAAGAAGGCAGGATTTGCCCTCTCAAAAATGGGCCTTCATTGTTTATAGTTTTGAATTGTTTGCCCCCACTTTCTGACTCTTTCCAGCTTTCAAATGGGATCACTGCTCCATTTATATTGAGTCCTTCCTATTGATGTTTCAGTCTTTCATTCAGGTCATTGCATGGTTGCTAGAGTAATTTGGACCCTAGCAATTGGATTGCTGAAATTACATTCTATAGAGCTGCTGAATAAAGAGCTAAATAACTAAAATAAAAATCACAAATAATAAAAAAATGAAAACCAGTTGCAAATTGTCTCATATAATCACTCTTCACATTACACATAACTCTTAGCAGCCTCATCAGAGCTTCAACGTCAGTTGTTGCTGAAATCTAAATTCTAGAGAATAAAACTGTGAGGTTTCTTTTCATCAGCAGGGACTGGGCACCATGTTATAATAGATGGAAGGACGGGGCCAAGTACAATTTGATTCAAAGGGGAACTTTCCCTTCAAAGCTGTTATTGCTGAAATGTTATTGTTGTCAAGGTGTGAATACTGATATAAGGCAGTGTATGCTGATATATACAGCAGAGAGGGCCAGTGCAAGTGAACTCAAACTCTCTTCTTTCTTTTCCTCTACAGTAAAGTGAAAGTTCTGAGCGACAAAGCGATTTCGGGGCGATTTTCAAATCGACTATCAGTCTTCAGAGATTTTCAAAGCAATATTCAGTGGATTTTGAACCTTGTTTTTTTGACATCTGTTATAAATAACATCTTTCATCAACGTCTGCTGATATCTCTTTTTTTTCCCAAACTGCTCTTTTAAGAGCACAAAGACCGGGGGCACAATGCCATTCTGGACCCCCCAGTGGAGGGTAAGGCAGCTGATACCAATTTATTTAAATTAAGGGTTTAAAGTATACAATGTTATGTAAAGTATAAAATGTTAACCCATTCAGTAACACAGAGCAGGCCATATGCAGCTCTATAAAGGGTATATATTGGGGGCAGCTTATTACAGAATCAGACTGTAAACTTGAAATCTGTACCCAGCTGTATTATAAGGGAATTACATGTCACTAGAAATTAATAATAGTTTGGTTTAACTATAGAGAAAGGAGGCCCTGTGACTAATGGGGGCCTAGAGGTTTAGGGGGGCAGTGGTTTCGTGGGGCCAGAGGTTTAGGGGTCATGGTGGGGTATTAATCAATAAATGGGTTCATGAAAATGCCTTAGTGTTCCCTAAAATGATTGTGCTATGGGGCTCAGTAACTTCTAATTCCATCACTGTCCTGTATACTTTATTAATAATTTCTTACCTCCAGCAACTCCGATGAGCACTCATTAAGCGGAGCACTGTAATAGGCTCCATGGAAAGCGGCGACGTTCTTGTGGCCGCCGAACTTCCGGAGAAAATTAACTTCCGGCAAACAGACTCTTCATCCTGTAGTGGGATAACGGGAAACTTTTTAGCTCACATAGTCGACCACACAAATAGGAATGACATGAAGAATGGAACTATAAAAATACACTACCCTGCTGATGTTGGCTATCTTCACAGCCACCACTCCTTTGCGATGGTGGCGACCCTGTAACACAGATAGAAAAGGTTTAACTGACATTCAATATTAGCTGCAAATATCAAGATTCATTATGGGAACAAATGGAGTTTACTGTCTATTCTATTCGGGGACCACAACATGCCACTAGCACTTTGAAGTTGCTTCCAGTTCCCCCTGCCATTTAATGATTGGTTTTTCCCAAACCAGTAACACCAATTTTTTTTATTTAAAAAATCAATACCCTGCATTGCTAAAACCCAAAGTCATTGCATTTTGATGTTTCATTAGATAAAGCTAAAGCTGTTCTCATTTTATTTATTTTTTTACACAAAATTTTGTATCCTTTTTGAAATCTTGCCTAGAAAAGGAACCATCAAAGAGGTGGAGTGCTGAAGAACTTCTGCAGCACCCATTCATTACTGAACTGCCCCCAAAGAAGACCATTAGGGCTGAAATAAAGAAACACCTTCAGGTGCCGCAGAACCATCTGACCAAAAAAGGTGAGTGAATCCATTATGTTAAGTTTAAACCCCCCTCTTTTGCATATCTTAAATCAGCACTAAATTGAGAAGCTGAAAAGGGTGGTCGTATTATATTGGTGCTAGGAATAATGAACATTTTAAGGGGGACTTAAAGGAGAAGGAAAGGCTTTATTTACTTCGGGGTGCCAAAAATTATCCACCCCAAGTGATTGTATATACACTGCCAGAACAAAGCGTGGCTGAGCAAATGGCACTGGAGGGCTTTCCCTCTTACTGATCTTGTGGCGAATAACATCAATGCTCAAGATGAATCTCCTGAATAACATCTAACGAGAAACATCCACAGGGAAAGGTACCATCTTCATTAAATATTCCTACATATTGGTTCTAGAGAGCTTTAGGACAATATTTTCTCTGCCGGCGGACAAATACCAATTTGGTCCCCTTCTACCCAGTGTGTGTATGCATTTACAGTAACTAAATCCACCTGTCACTGTGCACAAGAGGTGGATTTCTGCTACAAAAAGTCGTATTAATTTTTTAATCAAAATCCTCTCCATGAGCTAAGTTATAATTGGGTGCATACACACACCAGGCAGTGGTGGATACATGAACCAGCCCTGGAAAAATAACTGATTTGCCATCTTTCCTTCCCTAGTCATCCCTGCAGACTTGGGGGCAAAATTATAAGTAAAATTAACAGAATTTATCAAGCTGTATATTTTTACGCCATGTGAATGCCAGATTTAAAGCCATTATTTTACATTGCTGCCAGCTTTAAGAAAAAACGTGTAAAAAAAAAAGTACCCCTTTTTTTTTACACGGCGAAGCCTGGCAATGTGTGATGTATTATGGTCTATTATCAGTCTGCTTATTACATAGCATAATAAATATGCTCCTTATACTTGCACATGTGCGGTAGACTAATCCCTAACATGTTAGCACCCCACAGTGAATAAAGCTTTCCTTCTCCTTTAATGCCATGCTACTTAACGAATATTCATAATGATAAACAGTATTACTTATTGATGTTTATTTTGTTTCAGCATCAGTGCCAAGGACAGCTCCACCAGAACCATCTCCTTTTAAGCCACCACAGCTGAACCAGTCGTGTCTTGAACATCCACTGACAGTGTCTTCACCTTTATCCAGAGCTCCATACTTACTGCATCCTTTTCAGACCACCATATTTTCACCAGTGGTGACTTGAGATCCTGCAACTCCACCAGCAGTCTCACTTTGAAGGACAACATCACCATCAGTGGTACCTTACTTTCCATCTAATTGCTCCACCACCAGCCTTTTCTCTCCCTTCTAGTGCACCTTTACCACCAGACTGTCAATCTTTTCACAGGCCCACTTGCCACACAAGCCGCTTATTCAAGAACCACAGCTCCACTTGTGATGCCTAAGTTTCCATCTACTATAGTTCCAACAACAGCCTCTTCTCCTTATTCTTCTGCACCTCTAACAGCACATTCTACCATCTGCTGCACCTTCAACATCTGCAGCTCATCATTATGCTCATCATTATGCAGCATCAGCATTATTTTGGTGTGTTCTCTTCATATTAATGAAGACTATCACATTTTCACCAGAGGTATCTGTAAGGCTCCGCTGTGTCCTCCAGCATCATGTCTGCCTGTGCGCAGATGTAGGGGTGCACATTCTTTTGCACATCCTTGGCACTTGCTGCCGTCTATGTGCACGTCTGACCCATCGCGTGTGCATGTTTAAGCCTTTCCTTAAATAGACACCAAAGGAAGTATATTGACCTTGGTTATATTTCCTTGCTCTTGATCTTGTGTTTGCTGCTTCTGACTTCTGGATTATGACTCGGCCTGATTCCTGGACTTTCTATTGCTTGAACTCCGCCTGTCTCTTGATCTCTGCCTGTCCCCGACCATGAATGAACTCAGCCTGCCTATTTTTTTTGGCCTGTCCCTGATTATGCTTGAACTCTGCCTGCCTCTTGACCTCTGCCTATCCCCGACCATGAATGAACGCAGCCTGCCTCTGTCTTTCGGCCTGTCCCTGATTATGCTTGAACTCAGCCTGCCCAGACCTCGGCTTGACTTCCGGAAATGTCTTCCTTCCTCGTCACAGCTCCAACAGTGCTGTCCAAATTTGATTGTCACAGCTCCACCAGTTAGATTTTGCCTTTATAGTACACAGCTCCAGCAGTTGTGCCTTATTTTGTAACAACCAATCTTCTTTTCATGCATCTTTGGATCCACAACCAGACTCTCTTTCTTATTCTGCTGCAACTCCACCATGCCAATATACTTTGAGCATTTGCATCTCCGTTAGCATTACATATTACACCTTCCACAGTTAAAACACATTCACATACCCCTCCACTTCCTCCTATTGAAATCATCCTTCTTCCAGTCCTCAACTACTATATATAATATCTACAGCAGTGCATCCTCAGCAAATGGTCTTCCTCTATACAAACCAATCCATCTGCACCACCAGCCATCTTTCTTCTTCTTATTTTCCACTCCAACAATATTTTCTTGTAACTTTACATTGTCTTCAAACTACCTCACAGCAACCACTAAAACTAAGGCCCCATAACATAATAGTTTCTTCAATTCCCCATTGCTTCACCAGTGGTGCTTTTTTTTACTTCATTTATTTAACTCCAACTCACATTTTCAAATCCATTTATTGTTTTCTATTTTTCATATCATACATCATCTCATACACACACACCCCTCCACATACTGCACCCTCCCTAGTTCATCTTTTAATTCATAGCCCCCATTTGCACCTCAAGTGGTGTGGCTTCATTATATTGTCTTCTACTTCAACAATACCTTCAAACTGACATTTTGTTTTCAAGCAGCCTCACATCACCATAGCAGAAGATCCTCTTCAGATCCCCCTCCACAATCCCTTAGGGCAGAGACACACGTTGAGATTCGGGTTGTTGCGTCCGGCAACTAATTGCTTCTTCTTCAGACGACTAAACTCCCTGAACTGCCTTCCCACCAGCTAGAATCTAAATCGCCGGCGGGATGGTAGTCGGAGCTCTTCATTTTCCGAAGTCGCCGGAAGATTCCTTGTGAGACAAATTCGCGCAACTTTGGAAATGAAGCATTCCGAGTGCCATCCCACCAGCGATTTAGATTCTAGCCAGCAGGAAGGCAGTTTGGGGAGATTAGTCACCCGAAGAAGAGCCGATTTGTCGCTGGGTGACTAAATCTCCCAGAACCTCCATGTGTGTCTCTGCCCTTAAAATGCTGCACATACAATAATTCAGAGAGGGTTACATGCCAATTTAGCAAGGGAAAAACACAGGGATTCTGACATGAGCTTTTAGTTGAAGTTGATCCAGGGACTTGTCCGACTGCCCATTTGGGAGTCAGGAAGGAATTTTTTCCCCTCTGAGGCAAATTGGGTCTGGCTTCAGATGGGGTTTTTCGCCTTCCTCTGGATCAACTATTAAATAGGCAGGTTCCTTTTAAACTAAAACATGAACTCAATGGATGTGATCCTTTCCAACCTCAATGAATATGAATACATCTACAATTAAAAAAATAGCATCTATTATATAAATAAAGCTTTTAATACATATTTTATTTGTGTTTTTGCTTTTTTATAGTACCATAGTCCTGTCAGGGGACATTTGAGATGATGGACACCTGTAGTGCAAGGGAAAGCAGTAACTGAAAAGAGAAGGAATTAAGTGGCAGGGGTGGGAGAAAAATTAAGAGATAAAAGGAAGGAAGGAGCCATGTCTGGGCCCGATCCTGTTGATTTTTACAGAGGCCAGAGTTTTAGTCAGTGTCCAAAGCATTGAAGGACACATTTTCATAATTAAACATCACATAAACACTACATATTGTGTATGTAAACATTTAACTGGGATTAGTACATTGTAAGACTGGGTTTTGGTGTTACATATGTATTAACGTGTCATTATTCATAGTACATTTTGGGCCTAGTAGGGACTATCCCATAAAGATACCTGTAGGATGTTTTGGGACTAAGTGGGATTGACCCATAAACATATTGTTTTTTGTACAATTTGGGTTTAGAAAGAACTGACCCATAAATATGTCACTGTCATTAGAATGCTTCTGTCCTGGATGGACCAGCTTATTAACATGTTATTATTTTTATTTAGGGTCTCTATGTATATAAAGGTATTTGCCTAGTGAAAAAGTTCCATGAGCCCTGGACCAAAGGGAGGTGTGCATAATTTTAATTTACATGAGTTGATACCCCTTTGCTTTTCATTTATATTTTACCCTAGTACCCTGCTCCCGACGGGTGCACAGCACATCTGCCTTTCTCTGGAACAATAGATATAGGAGGATCCCACCAGGCCTGGACTGGGAGTCAAAATAGGCCCTGCCATTCCAAGTACACAGAGGCCCAAACAGCCCCCTTCCAGCCCAAACAGCCCCTACCAGCCCACTATATGGTAACTTTCTATGGAACAATACAGCAGCCCCTCTGGCATTTGCCAGAACCCACAGATTGCCAGTACGGGCCTGGATCCCACCCCACCAGGGTATCCAGGAAGGATCCTTCTGCTAAATGAGGGATGTAAACTTACCAATGATACCGCTATTGGACATGTGAAGCTATTCAGCAGCCCTGGGTCCAAATATTAATCCATAATATTCCAGGTTTTGCTTGCCCTTTAAGGGCCAAAAAGTGAGAGAGGCAGAGCATGGGTTAAGCTTATTTATATGCAAGGTACAGCTGCATTAGCTTCTTGGTTCTGTTTGGCCCAGGCCTTTTAAAGACACTTTGATATTAGTCTCCTCGCCCCCTGCTGGACATTGCTTTCCCACACTATTGAATACAGTAGAATGAAGCTGGTCAGGCCACCATACTGCACAAATCTTATTGATCATAGTGTCCATGCCAGTTGATATCCATGAGTATTGAAAACAGGATACTGCTCCTGGGAGATGGTGCCATGACAACATGTTTTTATTGGAGCCTGGTGTCCCTTGCATTGGTTTTAATTTAGTGAAGCTACAGTACAGTAAGCTCCCAAGAACTATTCTGCTGAGCTAGGGTAGCACAAGAGATATCTGGGACCAATGAACACATCACGTCACTGTGCTCTGGTGAAAAGCACCCGGTTCTGTGAAAATAACTGGAATGTTGAAGTAAAGAGGCGGCCACCCAAGACTTCTGAATCCAGCAGACCAACAACATGCTCTTTTCACCATGATCCAGATTTCTGACACAGGATGCTAATGAAATTGATTTGGTCCCCTTTAAATTCAATGTATGATACCAAATACATGAATGGCTGACCCAAAAATCTATAGCATTTATATCTCATAGCTCATAGTATCAATGGGACTGCTCCAGACAAGCAAAATATTCTCAAAGAGGAATCAAACTGAAAGTTTATGTTTTTTATTCCTCCTGGCACTGAGAGTACTCTGTAGAATTAAATAGATGTTTAATATTGGGTCCTGACATTTTAAATACTCAGAGGCCCACACAGCCCCACCCACGATTGGCCCAATATTAAGTCATGGTCTATGGCAGGGTCCCCAACCTTTTTTTACCCCTGAGCCACATTCAAATTTAAAACTAAGTTGGGGAGCAACACAAGCTTGCAAAAAGTTCCTGGGGGTGCCAAATATGGGCTGTGATCGGCTATTGGTAGCCCTTATGAGGACTTGCAGCTTACAGGAGGCTCTATTTGGCAATACACAAGGTTTTTATGTTACTAAAACTTGCCTTCAAGCCAGGGATTCAAAAAACAAGCACGTGTTTTGAGGCCATTGGGAGTAACATCCAAGGGGTTGGAGAGCAACTTGTTGCTCACAAGCCACTGGTTGGGGATCACTTGTCCACTTGTCCATGGCATCCCATCTGGGTTAGGGCAGTACTGTCATTCTGGGGTTGTGGCCCCCAAATGGTAGCTATTCTCTACTGCCTCCAGAAAGCTTTAGCTTGTTTCCTCCCATAGAATCTTTATTTTGCATTCTTTGCTGCAGTCACAGTGATTCTACCAATAAGCTATGAGACATAAACCCTAATCCAAGCCCAAGTGCAATATGCAAAGTGCAATTTTGGACACAAGTTGCCATGTACCCAACCCCATACCCACAATGCAGTGTTTTATTCCCATAATTCCAGCATAATTGTGGTCATGAGAGGCATTTGCACCTGACGCAATCGCATCAAATGTGTCACAACACACACAATTCCACCAAAAAGTTGTGGAGTCGGGAGTTTTCTGGCGCTTGGAGAATGACGTCTGATCCTTTAGGAGGACACAAATACCTTTACCGAATGGTGTCAACTTGATTGACCTGTGGTGCTTAGTGCCCTTCTGGAGGGGCCAACGAGTGATGAGAGGTCCTCCCCTTCATGGGCATAGATAGCTGCACCCTCCAAACTTGTGGCCACTGCATGTGCAGCTGAAAAATTCCCCCATCTTGACACTTGCAATATGCATTTTGTGAATCCAGCAGGCCCAGGTGCAAACTCACCCCCCCCCCACTCCCACTCTCAGTAGTTACATCACTGCTCCTCTTAATATAGTGAATTCCCCTGTGAGCCAGAGTCATAAACTTGTGAATGTAACACTGTTTCTAAAAGCAATTATTAGTTTGAAAGCATTCAATTAAATGTTGCATGCATAATATACCACATACATCAAATTGCCCGGGCACATTTATAACATGCCACAGAAAGAGCTTAAAATTAAAGGCGATAATCAATCAATGAAAGCATCTTGCAAATGACTTTAATGTTATATCTGCTGCACAATGTACAGTTTAGATAGGTAATTGATTCAACACATGATCATTAGCTCAATTACAGAATCATACCTCCTAACTATCCCATTTTCTGCAGGACAGTCACGATTTGGACAGCTCAACGTGCAGTTACTGTTATGTCCCGAGTTTCTCTTTGATCTCCTGCACTGATGCCAGAAAAAGGATACAAAGTTCAAATAAGAGGCTTTTTGGCAGAGAGCCCAGAACACTGAGCAGCTGCACTTTGATACATTTGTAAAAATTAAAATTCAGAAAAGAAAGGATTGTAACAATTTAAGATAAGCAGGTCTCTTGGGGAAAATGAGATTCACAGCTTAAAGGGCAATTTCAGCTTCATTAGCAAAACTGTTATTACACATAAAACATGGCCCTAAAACTCTCAGAAATGTGTTCAAATTTTCATAACCTGCCACATATTGTAAAATGGACATGGTAACAAGGGGGCCTATGCCATAAAATGATTCTGGCCAAAAAAAAAATTGAGCCTAATATTTTTGTCCCTATTTATATTTTTCAAATTTTGGGAAGCATGTGTTTGAGAGAGAGAGAGAGAGAGAGAGAGAGAGAGAGAGAGAGAGAGAGAGATGTAAGATGAAAGGGCAGAGATAGTCGGGGAGAGAGGGGACCGCGGGATTTACATAGCGGGCGTCCCTAGGCCCACTGTCGTCCGTCGCCTGTGCCCCACCTTCATTTGGGACCGGAGCAATGTGGCTTGGGCACAGGCAATTTACAAAACTATTGTATCTTCTGCGCTTCCCCAGTGTTTTTGAACCAATGTGGGTGTGGTTGGGCAGCATGCCACCCCCTAAAATCCTGCCGTTCCACAAATCCGGGCCTGAGCACCTCATCCGCCGGCTTGCCTAGGGCGCTCATGCAGTGCGGCCCGGCCCTGGATAGATAGGTAAATCAATATCTCGTTCTATGCAGAAGCAGCCTGATCCACTTTCTTGCTATACATTAAAAAACCCACAGGATGGCACCAGAGTCACGGAAATGTTCACCAGTGAACACGAGCGTCATGAACACAATTGCAATATTCTTATTCTCACCAGAGTGTAAAATGTATTTACAAAACCCATGGGGGGATCCTGGTCCCTCCGCCGCCCGAGGCAGCAGGAGTTGCTGCCGCCTCCCCCTCCCCCATGCGCTTACCTTGTTGCGCCTGTGGGGGTCCAGGGGGTGTCCACGAGGGCGGCAGAGAGGGCCAGTGAACTAGCGCAGAGAGCCTATCTGCGCTCTCTGCGCTAGAAGAGCCGAATTTCCAGTTTGAAAACCTGAAATTCGGCTCTTAAAGTACCAGGAGCGGCATTTTTGCCGCCCCTGGTACCTAGTGGGGCGTTGCCATCTGACCATCTCAAGTCGCCTCATTGGCGAAGTGCCCCTGCAAAACCCTCATTCTTATAAAGGGAGGGTATAGCCCCAAAACAGATTTTGACAATAATCATAATAACCACATAAACACATTCACACAGCATGTCTTCAAATATGCCAGACCACATATTCTTTTTCACCTGAATCCTTAGTGTACAGCAAAAGTAAATCCAAACCCTAAAAGTGACATGATTTTAAAGCACAGAGCAGATGAAAGTGACAATGTTTCCATGTGATTCATTTTTTTAAGAAATTGTGGCTCACATTTGAATTGGCAAATAAAGCTTCTGGTTGCACTCAAATCACCTGTGAGATTGGTCTTTGTCCAAGTAAAAAATTCTGATAATAGATTCATCACATCCATAAAAACTGTAACTTGTGCCAGGGCCACTTTAAGGTACCAATGGGCCCAGGGCAAAGATCTCATTGGTGAGCTCTGCAGCCATGACAATACATTTGTGATAGTACTTCCCTTAGGTATGCACAATAAATAAATCTCCACTAAAGATATTTTTATTTTATTAAAAATATTCCTTTAAAAATAAAATAGATCAACTGATATCAAAGGTCTGCCATTTCAGTCAAAGTTATAATAGATGAGAGATCTAATGTTGGGCCTCATGTTCCAGCTGCCCCTGGGGAAATGCCCCTCTTGTTAAAATGGACTGACTGGCATTTTAATATGTTCAATGTATTTCTGTTGGGGTTGTGCACTATTCTGTTTAAAATGGCTGATACTTCAGACACAAAGTGCCAGATTCAATTCAGTGAGAAAAAGTTGTCTCATGTTATATTACCTTAAAACTCATGGACGAAATTCAATTCAAGAAGTTTTATTTTTTGCCATAGACTTCAAAACAGTTTTAACGTAATAAATCATGAGATAAGTCTTTCTGAATTGAATTGAATCTCAAATTGGATCTGATCCATGAGTTTTCACATGATAAACCTTTTTCTCACTCAATTGAATCTGACCTAAAGTATGAAACATAACTTAACAGGCTGGCATTTCATGAAATAAAAAGGACAATAATAACCCTTGTAATGTAATAATTTCCCCACTCTGAATGTTATATAATATCCAGCATTATAGCTAAGATGGTTGATAACTACAATTCAACAAAAGGGCAATTATGAGTGGTGTAGCTATATTTACTGTGTCCCATAGCAAAATCATTCTACGGCTCTCTTGGGAATAAGACATTTATCATAAATATATGCTGAAACTACTAATCTGTGCTCCCACTGGGACCCTTTTACTCTAGGGCCCCCCAACAGCTGCAGGGTTGGCTTTTTCTATCAGTTAACCTGTGAAAGAAATCATATTTATAATAATAATAATAAAAATTATAAAGACACACGCTAAATGTTATCCATACATAATAAACACCTATATTTAATATTTACATCTGCATGGAGGTTTTTCTTAATGTACTTTAAGTTTTATTGCATTCAAATGGGTTAACAAGGCAACACATGGGTCAGCTGATTTCACACATCCCCAGTAGGTCTGTTCAAATGGGGCCTGACATCAGGGTTGAATGCAATAAAAGGGGACATGTGCTAAGAATCGTAGTTGCGCTGGCGTCTGCTTCGCCGCGCTTCGCCAGGCATATTTTCGCCAGCGCTCCTCAAATTCACTAAAATCCAAAGTTGCGTTCAGGGGTAGCGTAAGGTTGCGAAGTTGCGCTAGCGTTGATTCGCTAAGCAAAGCGAAGTTACGCTAGCCATGGTTAATTTGCATACGGCGCCAAATTCAAATTTCAATGGAAGTATTCATAGCAGCACTACACAAGCCTGGGAAACCTTCAAAACATAAAACAACATTTTTATTTTGCCCTACACATGTGCCCACAGTATAGTTAAGTTGCTATGAGTTAGGAAATGTAGGGGGGAAGGAGGGGAGCCCCAAAAATGTTTTCGATCTTTTTCAGCCTATCACCCATAATAAAGAAAACACGCCAGCGTTTTGTGGGACTTAGAAAAAATTGTAACTTTTTTTGAAGAAATCCCTATCTACTCTATTGCACTTCGTCTGGTCTGAGGTGGTGAAGGAAGTCTAGCGTAAAAGGTAGCGTTCAGAACAATGCGCGTGTTAGTGAATTTGCGGAGTTACGTCCCTTGCGCAAATTTGCCAGGCTTAAGGGTGCGAAGTAACACTAGCGAAGTTACACCAGCGTTAGGCACTTCGGCGCTTAGTGAATTTGTCCCAAAGACTTTTCCTCTAGTTCTGAAATGGCCTTATCTAGAAACCAGAGACCATATTTATATTCTCTGGTTGGCCTCAAGAGGGCAGCATCATGCTACTTGACATTCTCTGAACTTACTCTGCAAGAAAAAGTAGCATTAAAAGATAACTTGTTACTGTAGCAGCTATATCCCTGTACAATATGTACCAGGTCTGTACATCATAAACACACATTTCTGAACAAAGCCCTGACAGGACATACAAATCACTTTGCTATCAAAATTCCATTCCCTCTAACACTAGAGCAGTAAGCTCATTCATTTAGAGCAGTAATCCCCAATGAGTGGCTCACGCGCAACCTGTTGCTCCCCAACCCCTTGGATGTTGCTTTCAGTGGATTCAAAGCAGGTGCTTAATTTTAAATGCCTGGCTTGGAGGCAAGTTTTGGTTGCATAACCAGGATGTACTGCCAAACAGCGTCTCCTGTAAGCGGTTAGGCTTTAAAACCTAATAACCTATCACAACTCTTATTTGGCATCTTCAGGGACTTTATTCATGCTTGTGTTGCTCCGCAAATCTTTTTATATCTGAATGGGACTCACTGGTTAAAAAGTTTGGGGACCCCTGATTTAGAGCATCGCTGTTGTACTATTGGCCAGAGGGCTGGATGTACCCACCAATATGTTTTTATTGTCCCAATTGCCTTGACAGACCTGTAGGACTGTAGAGATTATTGGATTTACCTGGTTATAAAAAGGATGTGGTGGGCCAATATAATGATCAGGCAAACAGTAAGATGACATTTTTCATTACTCAAGTTAAAGTGGGTGTAGAAGGGAGTAGAGCAGAGGCAGACACACAGTCCTCCTGCTGGGAGTAGGGCTCACATAAAAGGCTGTGCACAGCTCACTGCCCTGATTAGTCTGCATAGATATCTGATAATCTTGTTGCCAACATTCCTTCAGGCTAATGTCATAGGAGATGTTGTAGAATGGTTTTGGTACCATTATAGTGGCCTCAGAATCTTGACATATTAACCAGTTTAGCAAACCAGTGTTTCTTTAATTTGATACATAGCGAATCCTATCAGTTGTATTGGGAAATGTGCACACACAAATACCATACATTGTGTAACGCTTAAATGTATAGTTATGTCAGGGCTACTTAACCTGCAGGTGGCATAACCTGAAATTACTGAAACAAAATCATTTTACCCCCCCCCCCAAACTCTACGGTCCCCAGCTGTTGTAAGGTCTGTAGTGACATCAACCACATGTCATACGGGAGATTATAATCCATTCCTGGCATTTATGAGACTTTATTTCAAGTTATCATTTAGCATAAAGATTAATTTAGGCTTAATAAAATTCAGGACTGGATCATTATCTCCTTCATGATATGAGGTTGTTTGACATGTCTGGGTCTGTTGCTGCTTCTTGTACTGCCCTACTTCAGCCCATCTCAGCTGGTCTGCAGCTCCCAGCATTCTGCCAACAGAGCTGTCAGGGATACCGTAGCTTAGCAACAGCCTGAGCACATCTCCAAATTCCTTCATACTCCCCCCAAAGGGTTTTTTCTGTTTTACGCCTTTCTCTGCCTCCCCTGTGACCCCATTACACACAAGGCACCAATAGGCTGGCACATGCCCCAGGGCACTGTAACCCTACAGCAGACAGACACAAGCCTTATGGCACTGTATCCTCACTAGAAAGAAGGCATCAACCAGGCTGGCACATCAGGGTCAGACTGGGGGGCCCAGGGCCCACCGGAACTAATGTCCAGGGCCCCCGCAGACCCCCCGCCCCCCCTATGATGCGCCGAGCACGCATGGATGCGGCGCTCCTAAATCAATAGGTGCCACACACATACGCAGATGGCGCTGCATGCCGCCTGAAAAAACTTCTTTTTTTTCCTGAATCTGATTGGGAGAGGGGACCTGCCCGACAGGGGCCCATTAAAGGTTGGGGCCCACCGGGTTTTTCCCAATATCCCTCCGGGCCAGTCCGACACTGTGGCACATGCCCCAGGGCACTTTAACCCCAATAGAAAGAAGGCAGGGACCAGGCTGGTACATGCCTGATGGCACAATCCATTACACACAAGGCAGCAGCCAAACTGGCACATCCCCTAGGACCAGGCCCGGACTGGCAATCTGTGGGTTCTGGCAAATGCCAGAGGGGCTGCTATAAGGTGCCATAGAAAGTCAGTATTTAGTGGGCTGTTTGGGCCTCTGAGTGGGGTGATTGGGCCTCTGTGTACCTGAAATGCCAGGGCCTATTTCAATTCTCATTTCGATCCGGACCTGCCTAGGACACAGTAACGCCATTAGTACAGAGGGGAGCAGCCAGACTGGCACATGCCCCACAGAGACGTGCTCCTCGCGTGGGCTGAACTCGGGACTTTTTGTGAAACTGCGCTATTTCCTACTCACAAAAATTGCACAAGGAAAACACCCTCGGGCAGAGGAGGAAAAAAACCAGCAGAAATATGTGAAGTAGCCGTCTCTATTTACATTCATGGGACAGAGGACGCAGTGTTTACCATGTGAGATATAGCAGCAGAAGCAGCAGAGGAGGAGTTTTCCCATGCTTTTTTATTATGATTTTTCTCATTCCCCCTCCTCCCTTCCTTTGTGGCTTTTAGCTTTTCCAGGCTGGGCTGGGAGCCGGCTGCCTGAGCTCTGTGCAGAAAGCCAGCAGCACTTTGGCACGTGCTCCCGGGTGATACAAAGTACAGACAGGAGCAGGGGAGGGGGAGCAAGGCGGGAAGTGAGAAGAAGGAGGAGGAGGAGGTGAGCGCGCGTCTGCCCGCCCAGCAGCCGCAGCTTCCCAGCCTAGGCACGCGCACAGCGGAAGAGCTTTAACCCGACCGCCTTTGATTGACAGCTAGCCCTCACTCAGCCAATGAGAAGGCGGCACGGTCCTTCGCTGTAGCTTATTGGTTGCCTGAATCATGCCAGACTCTTCGCGTGCCGGCCGGCTGCCTATGCGCTAAGATTGCTGGGTCTCTCCCGTCAGCGCACAGCTGAGAAACGAGCTTCGCACACGTTCTGCCTTTTATACTAGCGCTTATCGGGCCTCGGACCTTAATCGGTCCAAAGTTTTTACTGATGAATTGCCCAGTTTGCCCTTTTCTGTTTTGCACTAATTAGAATATAAATAATGCTAATATCAAGGTTTAGGGCTTGTAAAACGCTCACAACCTAATTGCATCAATGGATTATGTTCTTGGCCAATGCGTGTGTTCAGCGGCTTTCAGCGGGCGCAAAACTTTAGTGAATCACGCTTAGCGCTAGCGCAAAATTTGTATTAACGAGGCAGATCTTATACAGCCTTTACAGGCTAAACTAATACTGATATCACCCCTAATAATATTAATTTATCATCGAAGTGCAAAACGCAAACTTAACAGTCTTGGGGTTATGGTAGAAGGGGCATTTTTGGGCTACAGTAACAGGCTGAAGGTTACAAGGCTGCTGCTTTTCATTGATGTGTATTGTCCTGCTTTGCACACACAAATGACTCCAGCTAATTATTCTTAGGTTGCTATGGGTTACAACAATTTTGTACTTCTGTTCTGAACACTTAAACGGGTTGTTCACCTTTAAATGAACTTTTAGTATGATGTCGAGAGTGATATTCTGAGACGATTTCCAGTTGGATTTCATTTTTTATTATTTGTGGTTTTTGAGTTATTTAGCTTTTCATTCAGCAGCTCTTCAATTTGCATCTTAACCAATCTGGTAACTAGGGTCCAAATTGCCCTAGCAACCATACATTGATTTGAATAAGAGACTGGAATATGAATAGGAGAGGTCCGAATAGAAGGATCAGTAATAAAAAGTAACAATACATTTGTAGCCTTACAGAGTATTTGTATTTTAGAAGGGGTCAGCGACACCCATTTTAAGGCTGCAAAGAGTCAGAAGAAAAAGGCAAATAACTATAAAACTATAAAAAATAAACAATGAAAAAAATTGAAAAGTTGCTTAGAATTGGCCATTCTTTAACATAATAAAAGTTACCTTAAAGGTGAACCACCCCTTTAATTCCACCGATCCCTGGAAAAAAACGATGAACTTTTAATTATTAAATTAAAATAACTTTTTTCATAACTTTGCTTACCACATTGGCAGTAACGTGTTAAAGGGGTTGTTCACCTTTGAGTTAACTTTTAGTATGATATAGAGAGTGATATTCTGAGACAATTTGCAATTGGTTTTCATTTTTTATTATTTGGGGTATTTGAGTTGTTTAGCTTTTTATTCAGCAGCTCTCCAGTTTGCAATGTCAGCAAACTGATTGCTAGGGTCCAAATTACCCTAGCAACCATGCACTGATTTGAATGAGAATATGGGATATTAATAAGGAAGGGTCTGAATAGAAAGATGAGTAATAAAAAGAAGCAAAAACAATAAATTTGTAGCCTTACAGAGCATTTGTTTTTAGATCGGGTCAGTGAGACCCGTTTGAAAGCAAATAATTCAAAAACTATACAAAATAAATAATTAAGACCAATTGAAAAGTTGCTTAGAATTGGCCATCCTATAACATACTAAAAGTTAACTTAAAGGTGAACACCCATTTAAGTTTAGCGCTACCAATATACAGATAGCACCACTGGCTGCCCCCATTTACCATTTATTTGTATTCCACAGTGGGGGAAATCATTACATTTATTAACAAGAGCAGACTCGCAGGTCAACAGGTTTCTGCAGAAAACAGGAGGAAAGAGGAAATTTGGCTAAGCAGAAGGTGATTTTTTAAAAATTCAAAACCCGTTAATAGGTAGATTATATTCATATTTTAGTTTATTTTTTTTCTCAGAGTTTGGGAAGTATGAAATACTATATAGTACATACATAGAACATAGTGTTCCTCCTGGGACTGTGTTTAGTACCAGCTAATAGGACAGTGTGACTATCAAATCTGCATTTGCACAGAACAAATCAATAAACGCAAACAGTTCCCAAGACAGAAGATTGATGGGACTATTTTGTTTTTTGTTTTTTTGTTCAAGAAGAAAATATTTACTTTTTTTTTTGTTTTTTGTTTCAAATTGAATTGTAGGGCAGCATAAAGAAACGGTTGTCTGTTTACAGTCAACACCAATGTGAAGTCTTGGTTTGAACATCAATACTAGGATCCAGTTAGTGCTCAGCCTCAATTTCTTCTCCATTTCAAAACAGAATTCTCAGCCAAGAGTAACATTGCTATAGCAGAGTTGGACAAGCTCGTGGTTTTACATAATGAACATTGCAAAATAGGCCCATGGCATTGTCCTGGGAACTTTTTTCTACATTAAAGATAATGGTGTACTATAGAGCATTAATTTGTTGCACCACTGTAATAATGTTTGTAGAGTTTAAACACTTCTCATGTAATTCTTATTTAAAGGGGTGGTTCACCTTTAAGTTGACTTTTAGTATGTAATAGAATGGTCAATTGGCAACTTTTCCATTGGTTTTTATTATACATTTTTAATAGTTTTATTATCATGTGCCTTTTTCTTCTTCTGACTCTTTCTAGCTTTCAGATAGGTGTCTCTGACCCCATCTAAAAAGCACATGCTCTGTAAGGCTACACACTTAGGGGCAAATTTACTTATGGTCCAATATCGAGGGTTAATTAACCCTCGATATTCGACTGCTGAATGGAAATCCTTCGACTTTGAATATCGAAGTCGAAGGATTTACTGCAATTCGTTCGATCGAAGGATTTTAATCCATCGATCAAACAATTTTTCTTCGACCCAAAAAAGCTTAGAAAGCCTATGGGGAACTTCCCCATAGGCTAACATTGACTTCGGTAGGTTTTAAGTGGCGAACTAGGGGGTTGAAGTTTTTTTTTAAAGAGAAAGTACTTCGACTATCGATGTCGAACTCTTTTTAGTTTGAATCGTTCGATTCTAAGTCATAGTCGAAGTAGCCCATTCAATGGTCGAAGTAGCCAAAAAAAACATTCGAAATTCGAAGTTTTTTTTCTTCTATTCCTTCACTCGAGCTAAGTAAATTGGCCCCTTAGTATTATTGTTACTTTTTATTACTCATCTTTCTAGTAATGTCCTCTCCTATCCATATACATAGAAAGTAGTGCTACACAATCATTCTCACCGCTCTTTGCAGCATTGGGTGCTTACTGAAATATATTCCAGCACTCCAGTTCAGTGAAAAAATAATTTATTTGTGCGGCAAGTGAAGCACAAATAAATTATTTTTTCACTGAACCAGAGTCCTCTCCTATTCATATTCCAGTCTCTTATTCAAATCAATGCAAGGTTGCTAGGGTAATTTGGACCCTAGCTACCAGATTGTTTATAATGGAGAGTGAAGAGCTGAATAAAAAGCTAAATAACTCAAAAACGTCAAATAACAATAAATGAAAACTAATTGCAAATTGTATCAGAATATTGCTCCCTACATCATACTAAAAGTTAACTCAAAGGTGAAAAAAAAACAGAACAAGAAACAGGAACTAAATGGAGCAGTTGAAAGTAAATAGACCAATCCAGTGAGTGGGCGAGTGAGCGGGCGAGTTGGAATTGATGTACACCAAAATTTGGAGGACAGGTTCAATATTCCACTTTTTAAATTAGCAAAATAAACATAGATTTCCTAAGAAATCTGCATACCGTAGGGACACCTAAATGTGATCAAAAGAGCTTACAATCTAGGTTGCTTCACAAACTGGTCTAATTATTTGAGTTCTAATACTTGCTATGAAATAAATATGCTGATCTGCTGTGGGATATTTGTATGTGTAACAAGATAAGGGAGTGAAATGTGCCAGGCAGTTCCCCTGCTATGTGCGCGTCCGTCTGGTGCAAAGCGCTAATATGTTCCAGAATGGTGCGCATTGCTCAGCACTAGGCTTCACTCCCTGTCCGATCCCCGGCGCCTGCTATGAGCCAAGCGCGTGACTGGCAGTCTGCTCGTGGGGGTGGGAGTGAGAGGAGGGGGGTGAGTGGAGGTTGCAATATTAGGGAGGGTGCCATTTATCCAATAGGAAGGCGCAGTGGGCGAGCCTGTGCTTGTGATTGGCTGATGAGAACGTGGGAAAGAATGCAGTGAAGGTTTCACACGAATGGGGAGCAGCAGCGCGGAGTATAAATAGAGGCAGAGCCCCACAGGCTGGGAGATCAGAGTGAGATATAATCCAGGCTGAGGGTGTAGGATTCAGCCTGACGCACAACACACGCCTCTGCACTGATAGCAGCACTAGCCTTATCCGGATACAACGTCCGTTTGTGACTGTACCAGCAACTGAACATGCCCGCAGATACCATGGAGAAACCCACCGCCTCCCCGATCGCAGGGGCGCCCGCTAACTCAGCGCAGACCCCGGATAAACCCAAGAGTGCCAGCGAGCACAGAAAGGTAAATGTCGCTGCTGATACTGAAGCTTTTCCCCCGGAATATCCCCGACTGGTGCCGAGTTAGTAAGACGCTCACCTGTCTCCCCTTCTCTGTTTTACAGTCGTCCAAACCCATCATGGAAAAGCGCAGGAGAGCGCGAATCAACGAGAGCCTGGGGCAGCTCAAGACCCTCATCCTGGATGCGCTGAAAAAAGATGTAAGTTCCTCTTTGGATCATATACCCCTATATATATATATATATATATATATATATATATATATATATATATATATATATATATATATATATATATATATATATATATATATATATATATATATATATATATGTATATATATATATATATATATATATATATGTGTGTGTGTGACAGTGTGGGCACTCTCTGCTGTACTGGGCACATACACATTTATCCCAAATGCCAGCACAACCAGAAGCAATAACTAGGCCACAAGTGACAGAAAGTGATCCCTCTGGTATAGCCCAGCGCTATATACGGTGCCTGCTTGCCCAATGATAACCCCCCTGTGCCAATGATGTTTTACCCCTCCATGCACAGATATTCATGATCACTTGTATTTCTCCGCAGAGCTCCAGACACTCCAAACTGGAAAAGGCCGATATCCTGGAAATGACAGTCAAGCACCTCCGGAATCTGCAGCGAGTGCAAATGACAGGTAAATGCACAGGCCGAATGTTAGCGCAGAATATTTGGGCTACTGTCTTCCCGCTGCTCTTATACTTCTTGGGCGTTAGCAAAGGCGCAGATTGACAGTTCGGGTGGTCCATTTGCCTTCTCCCCCTGCCAGTCAGCTGGAATTAGTGCTAGTGATGTACCTCTGGGGTCAGCGCATTAACACCACTTTTATTCTCCTCGCAGCCGCTCTAACATCCGACCCCTCAGTGCTGGGAAAGTACAGAGCCGGATTTAACGAGTGCACGAACGAAGTCACACGATTCCTCTCCACCTGCGAGGGCGTCAACACCGAAGTGAGGACCAGGCTTCTCGGCCACCTCTCCAACTGCCTGGGACAGATCGTAGCCATGAATTACCAGCAACCCCCCTCCAGCCAGCAACCACTGCATGTGCAACTGCCATCCAGCACCCCTGCCCCCATGCCCATTTCTTGCAAGGTGAACCCAGCAGAGGCCATCTCCCCAAAGGTATTCCAGGGAGGATTCCAGCTAGTGCCAGCTACCGACGGCCAGTTTGCTTTCCTCATTCCCAACCCAGCTTATACCTCCAGCCCCGGACCTGTTATCCCTCTGTATGCCAATGCCAACGTGACATCCCCCGGCGGTCGCCAGAGTCAGTCGCCAGTGCAGGGACTCACCACCTTCGGCCACAAGATGCCTCACATGGCGCAAGCCGTTAGCCCTCTAGGGGGCAGCACCGGAGCGGACAGCGCTGAGTCAGTGTGGAGACCATGGTGATAACGCTAAGCAGCAGCCATCAGACTATATATACACATATATATATATTGGTTCCGTTCTATGGGACCCTGCCTTAAAAGACAATCCGCACAAAAATCTATTTATTTCCAAATCTGGGGGATTTCACTTTTTTTATTGTTTACATAAAAAACACAACTTGTATAGAGATGACCCATTTTTGTAACAAAGCTCTTTTACTGAGACTGTTTTTTGTTTTATTTTGTACAATTGCGTACAGAAATAATGTGTAATGCCAAAGTTATTGTGTTGGTTTTTGTGTCAAAAACTTTACGAACATGCAGGAGTTTTATTGAATAAACTCTTTTTTTCATTCGAATCCAGTTGTTTGGTGTTTGGATTAGATTAGGTGGGATTGTTTGCGATTAGTACCATGGGGGTGTTGTAATAGCGAGTGCCATAAGGTACAAGGACCATTTTTATAAAACAAATAAGTGCCAGATAATGCATATCACTACCAGTAATCCATTGTTATCCAAGAGGTTCTGTACCACCTGCAGTGTTACAGTATGGAGTTTGCAGTTTACTTTTTCCAAGCGGGGTAGTTGTTTATAGCAGGGGTCCCCACCATTTTTACTCATTAGCCTTTATAAGCATTTAAAAGTAGGAGTTGTAGAGCAACACAAGCATGAAAAAGTCCATGGGCATGTCAAATAAGGGATGTGATTGGCTGTTTGGTAGCCTCTATATGCACTGGTAGCCTACAGAAGACTCTGGCAGTACACCTGTGTATTTGCAACTAAAACTTGCTTCCAAGCCAGGAATTCAAATATAACCACCTGCTTTGAGGCCACTAGGAGCAACATCCACTGGGCTGGTGAGCAACATGTTGCTCGCAAGCTACTGATTGGGGACTACTGTTTAATAGAGTCCTAGTATCTACCACCAAGTCCAGACTGGGAATCAAAATAGGCCCTGGCATTTCAGATAAACAGAGGCCCAAACAGCCCCCCCTCGAATAGTTCTGTCTGTCTGTCGCATCTCAAGTTGGCCATTTGACAGAACCCACATGCTGCCAGCGGTATACAGTACATACCACAGTTCTGATGCATACCTAGCCCATGCCAACCACACATGACACACAAGCAGGGTTTCCAGATTGGCAGTTTTACAGCCAAACTGGGCTACTCATTTAAAGTCCAGGCGGGTTTTGAAAGTACAAATTAGCCAAAGTACGGATTTTTTAAATATTTATGATGAATAAAAAGTGATTTTTTAACTGAGGATTGACTGGAAATATATCTTTGAATTTTTAAAGTACGGATTTGGGCTACTTTTTAGTCCTTTTTTCTTGCCCTAATGTGCCAAGCCTGTGTCTCCCAATGCATGTTGGGTAATGTAGTTTTTGTTTGCCCACTACAATACCCAGCATGCAATGGGGCTGGCTTGTGTATAAGTCAGGAGTTCCCAGATTTTGGGGCTCTGTACCTGGCATTCTTAAAGGGCACCTGTTGGGTAAAAATGTTATCCTCAACAAAGGTGCGGGTAGCGTAGCGTTGGCAGGGAGCATTTTTTACACAAAAACTACTGTTATCCAAAACCTGAATGCCTACACCAAGGGTTGAGGATAAAATTTTTACTCATTTTTAAAGAAGGAAACCCTTTTGACGCAAAACCCCTCCCCCTCGTAGCTCCCCTCCCTCCTTCCCCCCCGGCCTGCCCCTAACTTGTTAGTCACGCCTCCGTGCAGGTCCTCTCTTGCCAAGTTGACGGGCGCCATCTTCGTCCGAGTGCTCTTCTTCCTGTACTGATCGGCGTTTGGCGGCGCATGCACAGTAGGAGGCATTTGCTGGTTGGATCTACTGCGCATGCGCCTGAATTTCACGAAGTTTCCAATTTCTTTTTTCGGAAACTTCGTGATTTTCGGCACATGCGCAGTAGATCCAGCCGGCAAACGCCTCCTACTGCGCATGCGCCGTCAAATACAGGAAGAAGAGCGATCGGACGAAGATGGCGCCCGTGAACTTGGCAGGAGAGGACCTGCATGGAGGGGTGACTAACAAGTTATGAGCATTTGCGTGGGGTAGGCTGGGGAGAGGGGTTTTGCGCCGAAAAGGGTTTCCTTCCCCTTTAAGCGTTCTTGCATTTTCCGGAGACTTTGCTCAAAATTAGACAATTTTGGGCCAAAAATCTGCTGGCCACCAAAATGTCAAGAGGTTGGCCTGTTTTACCAATATTTATTGAAATTGTATATGTATTAGGGCCTTATGGGACCCCTATACCACCTGGGCCCTCCTTTGTAGCTACCCCCCTGGTGACAAATGAAACTGTTCTATTTTGCTTCATGGAAAAGTTTGAAAAGAGATATTTTCATATATATTCATTTATTTTTTAGACTTTTTTTTCACTGCACATATTGTGCTATTTTTGGGCTACTTTTGAAGTGCCTCTTGGTTAGTTTTGGACTGGTTTTGTAGCTGATTTTGAAAATTAGACCTGGCACCCCTGCACACAAGTGACTATAATAATGGCACAATAGGAGAGCTGACAGCGTAGGGCAGCGGAATGCCACAGCTATTGTATGAGGCAACCAGTCTGCCCATGGGAACCATTAGGAATGCCAGTATCATGTCTAAATTCCTTTAGGGCATATTGGAGAAGAAATGTGGGCTGGCCTCTAACATTCCATTGAAAATAATAGAATTATTGCGTTTTCTATTAGGAATCCATATCCAGTTATCAATGGCAATAACAGCAGCCTCGGAATTCCCTCCAAAAATATGTCTCAAAAAGTCACTGTCCTCCCAAGAAAGAGGGGGCGGGTTGGCGGGAGAAAGAAGCCCCTTTGTGACAGAAGATAATGAGAAGGTATAAAAGGTCTCATCTATTATGCAGCGGGCTCCCGGGGAAGGTTGGGATTGAGTTGCCTGGGAACTGAGCCGGGAGGGGGTTAAGGTGGCTTCCCCGCCGCACACATACACTTGTTACCGGCACAAGTGTAGAAGAACCCCGTTTTATTTGCCCGTGCGGGGAAGTGTGGAGAAATGGGCATTTCTTTGGCGCAGCACATTATTATGACTCACTGGCTGCACTTGAAGCTGAGCCAACTGCGAGGATTGCACCGTGTGGGAAGATAAGGGGAGGAGGCGAGACGCCCACTACACTGATTATCTGCTTATCTCTAGCACATGATCCACACCATTTATTTAAACTACATCCACTCAGTCAACCTGCTGCTTTCCAGCTGTCCCTTCCCCTATAACCGTTCCACTGTAGGTGCACGTCAGTTTAATAACTGGGCGAACCCATTCTGAACGATGGGGGTGCCCACATACAGTTTTAGATTGGCTGTCGTCTTCGATGGTACAGAAAGGACATCTGCCATACAATCAGCCCTCACTTGAAGTCCTAATTAAATCTTCTGCTCTACTTAGTGATTAGCATAGTGGCAATTATTGAGTGTAGGTGTGCAACTCCAGCTTCTGCCCCTAGAGGGCGTATTTTGGGCTACACCATAAGTGAATAAAATAATTGACAGCCCAGGATCCTTCCATGCACCTTAAATTATACTGGGTGACATGCACCACCCCATGCACAAGTCATAAAACCCTGTGTCTGCTCTTCTCTCGACCTCTGCATAACCATTCAAATGCCACACTCCCTTCAGTAATGGGATCCCCACCTGAATATGCAGCTTTCATTCCCCAAAGGTCAATGGGTTGCATATTTCGGATCTTCTAGTAACCTTACCCCTCCTTCACTCTGTATGAAGCTTTTCCCATATTTGTACTGTGAGATCCGTCTCAAGGAAAGCACAGTCAGCCTTTGAAACGCTATACATCCCGTGCTTGTAACCGAATTCCTCCCCAGACATGAGGCACTCTCCTCTGGGACTAGCAGCTGGTGTCTGCCTAATAAAACACACACTCTCACATAATTCACAGCTGACCTTCTCTCCACCACAATCTCCGCACACCTCCTACCACTTAGGTATTTCCAGGGTCTAAATGGAGCTTAAACTGCAGCTTTCCAGAGAGACCTACTGATATGCACAGATTCTCCCAGATTAGACTTTATTTACTTAAATGTGACATATTGAGACACTTCAGGATTAAAATGACCCCGTTTTATTGAGAACGTCTTCTTGCAGTCAGAATAATAAGCGTCTATGCATAGAATGATAAAAGATAGAAACTAGATTATTGGGGCACATCTGCATACTCCTGGATAGATCCGTGCCAGATGTCGGGTGTAGATTTGTGTAGGCTAGATCCCAGCAACAGTCTGTTTACCATGCTACTATTGTCTATGTGTACGTGGAGTAAGACTAGATCCCTGGGGGGTCGTCTTGGAAAGGTCCAGTAACACCAAAGACTGGAAATATTTGATACACATTTTTAGATTATATCTGTCTCTCTTGTCATCAGCAGTCTTTTTTAATGAAAGAATGGTTTTCATACAATAAGTCTGCAAAGAAAATGTGAATTTTTGGTCAAGAACTTCCAGAACTGACCGCTAAAGTCAATGGGAGGCAGTCAGTAGGGATGGTTTCTGGTGCTTCTCTGCCAGCTAAAGCTGACTAAATACAATCTGCTTGTTTGGTAAGGTCACTAAATGAGTGGATCTTTACTTGATTTGGCCAACTACATTTTTGGCCTTATCTAACTAATCCCCAGCCAAAAATCGGATCATTTTTAGCACCTATGCAGACCCATTGGGAGAGGACTACATGGTGGGATTCTTAAACTTGTCTGAAGGGCCATACACAGGCTACTAACTGGCTCAGAAGGGCATCTTAAATCTGCCTGTGTATGGTTATCTTAAGAAAGCACCCTGCTTGCCATCAGCCTAAAACATAGCTTTTCTGATATCTACTATGCGAATGAAGGCGCTACAGTCCTACTGAAACTTGATATGAAGCCAAGCCACCATTGCTAAATAGCAGCTTTTTTTTAATATAAGATAAAGCTGGCCATACAAAAGGCAATTTAGGCTGCCAATTTGGCCCCTGGAGACCAAGTCGGCAGCTTACCTGCCCATATATGGACCCTCACTGACACCAGCACAATAAATATCTGTCCAAAAACTGGTCAGATATACAGTATATTGGACAGTTTTAAAAATCCAGATGGATGGGGGCTACATTTAACATGTTCATGTGGTCTCCTGCCAACCAGCCTGCATAGGCATCAATTATGATCCAATCATTGGGCCAGTACAATGATCAGATTAGCCGATTTGACCCAGCATGTAAGTGACAAATCTCACTAAAAAAGGAGATGTTACTGTATATGGCTAGCTTTACTTTACTTACTTCTGACTGTGCCTGCCACAATTTAGACATACTGTATCCATGAGCAATACCTACGTTTTCTGTGTAACGCTTGCATCTGCTGTATGTATGTCAATCTGGGTACAGTCCCACAAAGATAAATGGGACCAATGAATACAGGCCATGTGGTATAAAGGGATTGTGCACAGTGCCAGACATAGGAATGTGTCTCATTTGAAAGTTAGAGTAATACAACATTTTGTCAATGTAAAATTTGTGACGATACAACTGGAAAAAAAAAACTGACTGTAATTTGCCAAACTTTCTGCAATATTGTTCAGAAGTCCAGTGATTTATTACAACGCTCTCACTTTCTAACTGACTCTGCAACTGTTGCTATTGTATGTTAGTTAGTGATTCAATGCATCACAATGCTTCAGGGATAGGGTGAAACTCAGGTTCTCGCTGAGGATGGAAGCAAGTTACACAGACAAGTTTTGACAGGGATTTACTGATGCAAGCATTTTGTAGGCTATGCCATTAACAAAGTCTGCTCATGCAGCCGTAGAAAAATAATGTACTTAAGTATTTTTCCAGTACAAAATCCAGAAAGAAATTTGAAATTTGGGAGAGGCGGTGACTTTACATTCATCAGAGCTGTTCCATCTGTTTTTCTATATTTCTCAGCACAAAGCACAGACCAACAGCAGCTGGAGGGCTGCAGGCTGGACATCCGTGATGTTTACAGTAGAAATATCTAAAACTTTTACACGTTATAATGTCCTTTGTGCTATTATCTATGTTCTCCCCAAGCCCCTCTGGTTGTGTGGGACCAGGAGAAATGCCCTAATGTACTACCACAAAGAGTATCTCCCCCAACAGAGCCTGTTTCTAAACAGGGAATAGAAAACTGTACAAAATTATTTGGGTGTACATAGCATGGAGTCACGCAGATATGGGGGAAGAGGGAACAGGGGAAGGTGCCAGACAGTTTGAGATAAGGCTTACAAGACTTTAAAGAACCCAGCCCATTATGAAAGGCAGGTCCGGATTGAGAATTAAAATAGGCCCTGGCATTTCAGGTACACAGAGGCCCAATCAGCCCACATAGAGGCCCAAACAGCCACCAACAGCCCACTAAATACTGACTTTCTATGTCATCGTATAGCAGCCCCTCTGGCATTTGCCAGATCCCATAGATTGCCAGTCCGGGCCTGATGAAAGGTGACATTCAGGCATAACCAGTTGCCCTGCCTTTCAAGTACAAAACCAGGCGGAGATGCCCCATTGGGCCCATTACAATGCAGAATCTTGTGGTGTGCATTTTGGGCGCAATCAGTTCTCTGGTGGTATAGCTAAGATCCTTAACAGTCAAATGACAGATCTGGACGTCTCTGGAACACTTGCTTCAGCATTTCTGAGCCATATCATTCATAATGTATGCCACATCTTTTCTGGAGTACAAAATAGTCCCTGGCATATCAAGTACACAGAGGCTCAAACAGTCCATCATAATCTTAATAAATAATGACTGTCTACAGCATTTTACAGCAGCTGCTCTGGCATTTATCAGAATCCATAGATAGCCAGTCCAGGCCTTTTGCTTGCTACAGACAGAGCTTTTCCAATGCCTTTTGCTTTTGGAAGCAGTGATATTTTGTCTTCGTCTACTCTCTGCTAAGGCACACCAGTGTTCAAAAGACTCCATATCCCATAGGCCTTACAGACAGCACAGCTACAAACAAAATTCATTGCAATATGCATTTACTCTGATAATTACATGCACCTAGTGCAACCAAAAATACTGGGTAAGTAACTAATTATCTGGGTGTTGATGGCTTTCTCACATCTCTAGTCTAGTGTCAATAAGGCTCTTTTTATCATTTTGCACCTGGGGTGGGAAATTTGCTTTGGATTTGCTGATAGTGTGAAGCGGCACAAGAGTGACTGGGGTCTAGAGTGAAACTGGCTGACAATGTAGCCTTTTCAATTGTGTTTTGCGCAGTGAAACCAAGGAACAATTAATCGGTGGGGGTCAAAGTTTCACACTAAGGAGTATGACAATAGCCACTTGCATATGAAGTGCCATGCCATTTAATCCAAGGGAACACTAGCTACAGAAGATGCTGGCTGCTGGTATTAGGGTATTGCTTTAGTTTAGGCAATGCCCAATTTTTAGAATCACCTAGAGACATGAGCAGACATCTATATATCTATACAGATCTATCTATCTATCTATCTATCTATCTATCTATCTATCTATCTATCTATCTATCTATCTATCTATCTATCTATCTATCTATCTATCATCTATCTATCTATCATCTATCTATCTATCTATCTATCTATCTATCTATCTATCTATCTATCTATCTATCTATCTATCTATCTATCTATCATCTATCTATCTATCTATCTATCTATCTATCTATCTATCTATCTATCTATCTATCTATCTATCTATCATCTTTGTTTGTAAAGCACTTTAAGGACCCCCTAGTGCTGTACAATATATACACAGGGAGGACAAGTAATATAAAGAATACAAACATGATATGTCTATCATCTATCAATCTGAGGGAGCTTCTTCCCAGCAGGCCTGGACTGGGAGTCAAAATAGGCCCTGCCATTCCAAGTACACAGAGGCCCAAACAGCCCCCTACCAGCCCACTATATGGTATCTTCCTTTGGAACCATATAGCAGCCCCTCTGGCATTTGCCAGAACCCACAGATTACCAGTCCGGGCCTGCTTCCCATACACTGCTGAAAAACCCACATCAAAGATGCCAAGTCAAGTCAATTAATTTCATTATCCTGATGTCTATGGGCATTCAAAGAATTTTCTTTCTTCAATGCAGTGGCTTGGGGGAGTTGAAAGGGATCAGTCCCCTGGGATGATCTCCAGAGAAGTCGGTAACCTCATCCTTCCAGACTGAGCAGATGTATTAACATATATGGCAGGATATAAGCAATGCCTTTCCTGGGTATCCAAGCCGGGGAACACTGCTATTATTAACTCTTTTCCTTCCAGCCCCAGAGCTGCAAGCTCCCGTGTCAGACTGCAGGGCCTCTGTTGGTGTCCTTTTAAGTCTCATTACTGCTTTACATGTATAATTTAACCCATCCACCCTGTGGGAATCCCATTCGTGCCGGAGATCTGTTATTACAAGCCTGAGAATTAAGCTCCAGAGATGCCACATATGGCTGAGCTGCCAGTGAGAGGCCCCACAGGAAACATTATCATACAGATCAGCACTATAATAAACTCAGGTCAATTATAATCTTAGCTGCGTTTGACCCCACCCTCTGGGGAAGGAAAAATGAATGGGTTATATGTATCAATTTGGTGCTGTACATGTCACGCAACCACTTGCAGCTTTCCTGTGGGTCACATCATTTAGCAGCTTTAAACTGAATTGATTCAATGTGAATAAGTGAATTGGTTCAGTGTGGAGCTGAAATAAAAGGCAGCCCCTCAGTCTCATACCAGCTCTCTGTTCAACAAAAATTCAGCATTTTGCCTTTTTATTCAATGTAAAATAAGGAACAGTGCTTGAGCCCACTATGCATAATATAATCTACCTAATTACACAGGAACACTTAAAGGGATCCTGTCATCAGAAAAACATCTGTTTGCTCTTTTGAGAAATGTATTTCAGTGCAGAAGTCTGTTGGAGTAGCACTATTAACTGATTCATTTTGAATTTTTTTTTTCCCATGACAGTATCCCTTTAAAAGTTTATATATACGTTATAATATATATATATATATATATATATATATATATATATATATATATATATAACAGCGTGGGGTCGGATGGATGCCAAGGTGCTGGAACTTCAAAAACAATAGTATCAAAAAGAGTCTGCACACACAGGACTTAGGTGAGAAAGAAAAATGTTGTTTATTCAACGTTTTGGGCCAGTCACATGAGCCGTCCTCAGGAAGTGAAGGTGCACCAATAAACATACAGATATTTATACACATTAGAGAAACAAAAAGGCTCCAAATAACAAAAATAAAAAGGTAGTGAGGGACGTGTGTGTGGGGCACTCGTGAAGATGACGTCATCTACCAGTCAAGCCCGCTAGGTAAGTGAAGAGCGTCCGCACATTGAGGGATGAGAAGAACACACCCATCTCTATACCGTGTATATAGATTATTCGTGAGTAGTACATAACTTCAAGTGAAAATAAAAATAAGAACAGGGTAAAAACACGGAGGTTACCCCCGCCAATACATGGACCTACTTGCAGTGTATGAGGCACATGAGCAGCAGAAACGGATGTCGCCACCATTAACAGGTACGGGTATGGACGTATGGAATGTGGCAGCTCCTGCATTATTACCCCTACTTGTAGCCGTTGCCCGTAGGGCCCAGCGAGTGCAGCACGATCTCTGGGTTACACCAGGGGAAAGGTTGGTTCTGCCGGTTCACGTGCTCACCCTGCCGTCAAGCACTGGCCTCACAATTAGAAATCTACCGTCGGGAAATCTCATAAGCCGTAAAAAACGGTATTGGTGGCGGTGCATGTGTGTTTGGACAGCGGACTGATTTAACGGCTCACTTATACAAACAACAAGTCCAAAGCACACGCTTAGCACCGAGAGAAAAACATCTCAGACATACGGTATAATCGTGTCAGGCTTAGGGTGTTGCGAAGCGCTTAAGAAACCGGGTCAATCGCGCTGCTGGGGCGGCTTGTAATGTAATGTCCTTTAATCTATTGCAGGAGCTGTCAGACGTCTCCCGAAACCCTGTGTGGGGCTGTCCTAAGGCCCTCAGCTCAACTTTGTCTCACTGCAGGCAGATATCCTGAGAGAAAATGGAAAGAAAGATGCATCAATGATTGTTGATATATTGTTAACAATGCTAAATGTTTGTATCCAGTAAATAAAGCACGTCAACTGTTATAGACATATTTGTGTCAAAACTGTAACCAACAGGTATCAATATAGTCGACTTGTAACAAGCATATAGGAGATGGGTGGAGATCACAGGATCTATTCTGGAATGTTTTATCTATACTCTGAATACTAGGGTTGATGGAAACAATGTAATGCTAGAAAAAAATGTGAACACTAGTCACAGGGTAAAAGTCGGACCCTTACGTTAGTCTATATCTACCCACTTCATGTATAGAGAATAATAGTATAGAGAATAATAGTTCAACATTTCCGACAACACAAAGTGTGGATGAATATGTCAAAATGCAAAAGGATAAATAAAGGTTATTCAACAGTATAGAAAAACGTTGTTCGTTTGTTAGACATAAGAAGTTCAATGCAGTCAAGATTGGATGAAAAAAGGGAGACATAGGTAAAGTCTCATTAAGCCCTTTGGGGGCCAACATGTCCAATTTATAAATCCACATCGATTCCCTCTGTAAAAGTACCAAACCCCTGTCACCTCCCCTCCGGGGCGCTGGAACGTGATCAATCAATATGTGGCGAAACTGTGGTAGGGTATGTCCACACTTGACCCAGTGTTTGGGTACCGGTTGGTCCGCTCTACCACTGGAAAGGGCCAGTCTAATCGCAATTCTGTGATTATTCATCCTTTCCCTATATGTTGTTGTTGTTTTGCCCACATACTGTAAGCCACAAGGACACCAAGCCATGTATACCACATGGTCCGACATACAGGATAACCTAAAATTGATGAAGTATTTACAACCCGACCTCGGATGTGTAAAGTGTGACCCTTGCAACATACCGCTGCATGTTAGACAGTTTGTACATTTAAAGCAACCCTTTCGTAGTGGTGTGTCCAACCACGTAGTCCCCACCTTGGGCACAGGCTGTATATCCTTAACCACCAATAAGTCACTAAGCTTCTGTCCCCTTCTATAGGCCAAAAGGGGCATTTTCTTTTCAAATAAAGGTAAGTGAATGTCAGAAATATCTTGAACTGCATTGTGCCTGGCTACCCTCCAAAGTAAAGCACTGATACAGTGCCGATACTACCCTGCAAAATGTATTTTCACTGCTGACCTATATAAAAAAACAATAACAAGGGGGACAGTGCTACACACACACACAGTACTGCTTTTTGAAGTTTTAGGTGCAAGCTGTAAACCTCTCTGCTCGAAAGAAGAACATTCCAGCAGCACTCTAAACTGGTGAAAGAAAGTGATTTATTCATGCCACAAATCAGGAGTAGGGTTGCCACCTTTTCTGGGAAAAAAATACCGGCCTTCCTATATATTTATCTTTTCTCCCTATTTATAACATTGGGATCAACTATAATTTTTACAGGCCAGGCATGTAAAATACAGGCCAGGTGGCAGCCCTAATCAGGAGTCATTCGGGTTTTGCCCATCCACATTGTATAACATTCAGCCTTAAATAGGTCTACAGGGGGAGGTGTACAAACACAATGTGAAACACAACTCCTAGCAGCCCCTGTGGAATAAAATACCAAATTCCATTTTGTTACATTTTAAATTGAATATTGCAAAATCTCTTATACAGTATATAAGCAGATCCATTAATGCTGATGCCAATATACCCCGTATTCATATCACAATGAATGATTAACCATGTGAAGAATGCCACTATGAAAAATAAATATCCATTTAAATGTTCACATGAAACAAGTCCATAAAAGAGAATGTCCATGTAGAATGTCCCTGTGAAACAAAATTGGTGCAGATTATTTCCTATGTATTAAAACAACAATCATTTACTTACAATATTTATACTCTACACCTGAATGTCTATGTATTTTAGAACACCAGCCATTAAAGACAGTGTTAAAGCTAAAAGTTACTTGTTCAAACATTAAAACTGTGTTCCATTTAATACCCCCACTGGGCTGTCTACACTTGCACCACCACCACCCCTCCCCAATAGCCACTGGGTCTGCTGCCTCTATAGTCATCCCAAAATCGATAACTGTTGTTATAGTGAAACATTATATTTCCAATGCACCATCATTTTTAGTTACCATTCACAGCATCCTCTGTTACCATCATATTTTGGAATCCCATCTAAAGTGCAAAGGGAATTGTAGGTTTTAGACTCCTGACAGTCACAGTACACAGACAGCTATCAAGCTGACTCCATAGTTGTAAATTACACGTTGCCTTTAGCTGGCAATCTCCCTCACATTCCTCACGCCTTGATGTCATTATAAAACAGCAATCAAACCAGAAAGTAAGTGGTGTAGTATTATATTATTCCCCTTAGCAAGCTTTCCAAAATTTAACTCAATTCATATATCAGTGTGTAATTTGTAGAGGTAAATACAAATAAAGTAAAAAAAAATATTCTTTGCCACAGCTAGATTGAAATAGTAGAAAAACATTGGTTTTTAACATTCGTGATATATCATCTCTAGGACCCTGATTTTCTTAATTATGGCACTTTTTTCACATTACTACAGCTTGAAGAACTTCTAAGCACTGTTCTCTGTGGAGCACATATAATTGGGTTGCTGACCCTCTTTTATTGAAGAGTGCAGTAAACAGACTTGCTATATCACTCACTATTTTTTGGCTTCACTTTAAGGATTATTTGGGCTGGTTTATTTAAAATTAAATAAAAAGTACCATTCCCAAGTCTCAGGGATAACTGTATGTCTTTAAACCTAACAAGACTGACATCAGGTCTTCGCAGTCCTCGGCCCAATTGAATTTTTAAACTTGTTCGATAGATACCTGGGAAATTTGGCAACATAATGGCAGAACACTGTCTGTACCCAGGTCCGCCATCAGGTTGGTACAGGGGGTAAAGTTGTACTGGGCCCCGGACCTAAAGGGGATCCTGGCTGTGGTGCACTTTCTGAATTAGCCAGGCCCTTGACTGCATGCGAGCTGAACCCGAAGTCCCAAAGCACCAAAGTACTGTATCGTAAGTACCGTAAGTAAGTTCTGAGGTGTCAAAGTCCAGAAGTGACAAAGACCTGAAGCTCCGTAGCTGCGAACGGAGCTGAAGACACAAACAAAAATGAAGCGACCAGAAGCCAGGAAAGGAGCTGGAGGAATTCAAAAAAGCTGTCATCGCTGAGGACAAGGAGAAGAACCTAAGGTAAGTTTTTTTTACCTTGTGGGGGGGACCACCAATTGTTTTTTTTCAACTTGTAGGGGGGACCATGGCCTCCAATAGGATTTTAGCGCCCATGTTTGTGTGGATTTTTTACTGTGGTGGTGGTGTGTGTGGTTTAGGACGGAGCCTGTGGATGGGAAGCAGATTTTTTTTGTGGTACGGGGCCCTGTGATTTCTGAAGGCAGCCAAGTCTGTAAGCCATACTGCTGGATGGATTTGCAGAAAGTATTTCAGCTGAACATACTGTACTTGTTAGCAGTTCCTGACAGTGGACTAAAACCAACTGTGCCACTGCTGTTTATGCTATTCCCAAAAAAACACTGTATGGTATTTGCTGATACATATATATTGTAGCCAGCCAGCACACATGTGAATGGAAGTATGTGCGCAGGGCACGTGTATTGCAGCAGCAGCCAAGGCCTCCCAGTCTCTTCCCCCTCAGTGAGGCAGGGCCGCGGTCTGTACGCTGTAGGCAGAGGTCGTGAGAACAGAACGAACCTCACAGTTTGCAGTTGGGCACAGCTCCAGCCAGATAATCCCATTTTGGCAGCCAGGCAGGGTCCTCCCTTATTGTGTGGGAGGTGAGAGCTCTGTGGACTGAGGAAAGGGGTTGTCTGATAAGGACAGTTGCACATCCTGCTGCAGTCAAAGCTCTAAATTGTGACTTATAACTGCATAGATTTCCGACAGGGTTGTCCGTCGTAAAGGTTTCAAAAGTAATGTTCTATCTTCCTAAAGGCAGAGTTACACACTGCATGTCCTAGCAGTGTCCACAAGCCAAAGGTTGACATCCAGTGCTGGGGAGTTGTATTTAAAAATGATGGAGAACCAGGGGTTGGGTATTCCTTGATCACTAGCAGGGACATAACTACAGAGGAAGCAGACCCTGCAGCTGCAGGGTTGGCCCAGGAGGTATAAGGGCCCCACAAGGCCCTAATTCTTGTATAATTTTAATACATATTGGTAAAACTAGTCAACCTCTAGATATTTTGGGGGCCTTAAAAATAACTTGCTGTGGGGCCTAGTAATATCTAGTTACATCACTGATCACTAGAGTGCAGTATCCATTTTCTATACTGGACTGGGATACATGGGGCTCACCAGAGCTCCTCATCCCAGGGCCCCAAACACACAAGCACACCTGCTGCCACCAGCCTTCACTGCTCTCAATATCCAGCCACCCTCTGCTTTGTACACAGAGGAGCAGGACGTTCTCAACAAAATATGGGGCCTAAAGGGGAAAGTGCTTGGTGCCCCAGAAAATGTACCAACATTTTTCGGTGCTTTACCTTTCCCTTTAGCCTTCATTAACCTGCAGAAAATGGACTGAAACATTCACTGTATTCCAGGGGGCAAGTCCAATCCTGACCATTTTCCAAAGTACTGTATTATTAGTGCTAGTTACTTTATCAAACTTTTTAGCTGGTAAGGGAATTAAAAGATTGCTGGGTTTAGTAACCTTAGCAACCAATAAATATAAGCATTAAACATTTCATTCCATCAGTGTGCTTTGAACATAACACCTCTATAGGCCCTTCTCTTACTAAAAATTAACATTTTTATTATAGGTTTACTAGGGTTATTTTTATGACGTTGGAATGAGTCACCTGTATGTTAGTATGTTATAGAATGGCTAATTCTTAGCAACTTTTCAATTGGTCTTTATGTTTCTTTTTATAGTTTTGAATTATTTGACTTCTGATTCATTCCAGCTTTTAAATGGGGGTTACTGACCCCATCTTAATACAGATGTTCTGTAAGGCTACATATTAAATGTTAAGGCTACATTTTATTACTCTTTCTAGTCAGACCCTCTCCTATTCATATTGCAGTCTCTTATTAAATTAATGCATGGCTGCTAGGGTAATTTGGGCATAAACATACCTATTCCATATTGTCACTACAAAATAATGTTACTTGTTTATTTAAAGAGCTGTGCATAATGAGTGAGATTCAAAATAGGTCTTGGTTTATTCAGGTACATAGAAGCCCAAACAGACCCCCAGGCCCACTAAATAGTAAACATCTGTGGTATCTTTGGCATCTTACAGCATTCTTTGAATAAACATGTGCCAGTCGCAGCCCTTGTTTTTATGGACCAAAGCATGATGTCATGTAACGCTGACAGAATGTTTGTGGGCTTTAGAGATGTAAAAGAAACTGTACTGAACTGGGGGCAAAATGGGAGTAATTTGGAGGCCTCGATTAGCAAACATTGGTTTTGCAGTTCAAGGGGAACTGAACCCAAAACCTTTTTAATGTCGGATATAATGTATTATAAGCAACTTTCCGACATGCATTATTTCAGCATTTCCAATGGTTTCTGGGTGGGTTTCACCTTAAGTGGAATTATCCTGAGATTTTGTTGTCCATATGGAAAAGTGGGCACAGCAAACTGTATTCAACGTTAGGCAATATCTTCTAACGAGTCTTTTACAACCCTGGAAAGAAGTGCAAGAGCACTAAGAAGAGAAAAGGCAACCAATTTCTGTCCATAGACTTTGGGTTAGATTATATTTTAGATATCCTATTGGCAATCCCATTGATTCAATATTAAATATGTACAAGTTTGTTGACCAGTTTCTGGATTTCTAATTCTATAAAGGTTATACCACTTTTTGCTGATTTCAGAACAAAACTTTTTAAAAAGGCAGTGTTTCAACTCTGAGGAGTCTCATCATTCTACTGAGACATTTTTTTCTTTAGAGGAACATTTTCCATCCTTGATAGAGTAGTGTTCATTTTAAGAGATTGCCTGTACTCACCCATATCAGCATATTAAGGACATTAAAAGTGGAACATACCCTTTTGCTTGAAATTCAATGAATAGGAAAAAAAAAATCCCTATGGTGTTAAAAGTCTGAATAAAAAAGTACTTTAACTCAGACTTGCCAAGTTCATGTACAAGTCAGTGGCAGATGCCACGTTAACATTTTGAAGATATCTAGATATGTGCTGGGTTTTGTTTAAAAATCCAAAGTTTTCTTGGTTTCGTGTGTCAAATCCGAAAAAGGCGCAGGTTTCGGGCATCAAATGACTTCTCGAAAGGCAAAAATGAAAGAATAAAATTGCCTATATTAACCAATAACAGATCGTTAGAGGTTTTGTCCCAAAAATATATAAAAAATATCTAAATATTACTTGCCTGCCAGACTAAGTTACCATAAACCAATACTTATTCTGTAAACTTAAACTTAAACTTAGAATTATTAAACAAAAACTATATTTTGGATTCATGATAGTGATGAGGTAATCTGTCCTGTTTCCCATTACTAAAAAATTCACAAAACTACAGGAACATTTGCTAAATGGCAAAAAGTTTGTAAAACACATTAGAGTCTATGGGTGTTTTTTTTTGTCAAGACAACATTTTTGTTGCACACCACTGTGCGTTTTTTTCTGGCACATTTTTTTCCATTTGGGCTACCAGTAAAACATCTTTCCCTTACTGTCAAGTGTTTTTGACTGGGTTGAGCAAATCTGCCATGTTTGCTTTGTGCATTGGAGTAATGGGAAGGACTCTGCAAGCATTATTAGTTAGACATAATAAAGAAATGTCAAGAAAGAGGTATTTATAGACAATTAAACTGAATGTAGTTACCCTTCACTGGTAGAAACTGTGTGCTGAATATAGTTTACAGAATGAATTCATTATTGTGCTAATAAGACCCTTGGGTTAGGTGGACACACACCCATCAACTTCAACCTTTTAAGTCTATATAAAACCTGCTAGTTTATCCAGAGGAAGACAAACAACCCCATTTGAAGCCTCTCCAACTTGCCTCAGAGGGATTTTGACATGAAGATATAAACATAGGCCTTCAAATACATACACTTTTTGAACATAATTACATATGAATTACTCTAGGTTATCTCATGTATTGTCTTTTATTGTGCCACCTGGCAAATTAAATGGGTTGTGTGAAACTTCCCTCATTGACCAATGGGTCAAATAATGTAATGTAATAAAAAGTCTTACGTTTGTCACATATAGTCATAGCAATCAGATTTTTTTCAAAGAGTTGACCACCCAATGCTACCTGCTGATTGGTTTCTTTGGGTTACTAGACAAATAGGAGATGTAAGAGCATTTATTACATTAACTCTGAAGTCTAATTATTCTGCTATTGAATGGCCTTACCATTATCTGTTCTTTAGTTTTTTTTATAATTTATCATCAAAGATAATGTAAATTTAAAATATATAATACAAAAACATAATTGGGTTTTAGTAGAAAATGGTGAAACATCCAAACTAATTGTCTACATAGAGTATGCTTGGCATACGAAGTGAGCCTCTTTAAAGCCATCTGTATGCTATTGTGGGTTTGCAGTAAAGAATTCTTTCTTCAAACAGTTAGTCATTATAGCAAAGGAAGAACAGCAACATGGTAGTCATTAGTGATAAGAGATAAAGCAATTATGTGTGGTCAAGCTTCAACTTTGCCACATATTGTGGTTATTAAACAAAATAATACAACTCATTCAATATGGCTCATTTGTTGGCTTTAATATTTTACCCATACTTAAGATTTTAGATGATAACAGTACATTTTTCTTTTGAATTAAGCCCAGTTTAATTTTGCCTTGTTCTCCAATGTGCAATCACATCTGTGCTTGCTCAAACTAGTTCGCTAGCAGGGGGTCACTGAGGAACATCATACAGTTTGGCTGGAAAACAAATCAGATTGTAGGAAATATCTGGTGCATGTGTGACCATCTTTGGGCCTACAGTTAGTCATACAATAGTAGCTTTTCTATGAAATTTGTATGTAATTTATTGAATGGATATGTATTGTATGTAATGGATGTGAAGCATCAAGTAAACTAAACAACAAACCTAAAAAAGGCCAGGTAATTTGTAAGCATTGTAGATTTTATAGAAAAGTAAAAATGGGAAAATACGTGTAACTTGGTAAGAGACACTGTAGGGAAGACCCCACCCTATAGTGCTTACAATATAAGTGAGTACATAACACATGGACAAATAGGATGGCAGATAGGATGACAACTTGCCCACACTTGCAAGATTTGTACAGATCGGGCTGGAGCAAACTGTGCAGGCAACAGATGCTACTCATACACAGTGAGGATGTCTGACAGTCTGGGTGGAAAGGTGACCATGTTTTTGTCACTTTCTTTTGACAGGGTATTAAGGAACAGCACTTCCAGATATAAATGCAACTAAGGAGAACACAATCACCTTTTCATGCAACATTCACTTTATCTAATTTGGCTGCTGATGGAGTGTCGCAATCCAAGCAACCCTCTCTTGCAGATGCTGCCCCTGCTCACCACTATGGACAATCCACCATAATAATCTCTATATCTATATAACACATTGAATCAAATAATTATGTTTGCCTTATGAGATCTCTTTATAAGATCAACATTATCTGAAGATAAGATTTCAATAATCAGACAGTAACACTGACCTGCTGGTAATTTCATGGTTCCTTGAAGATTGTGCCTTCAGACCTTCTTGCGTCCAGTAAAACACCATAGCAATTTGTTGAGAGTTTGGTTAACATAGCAATTTGTGCCTGAATATTTCACACAGCACTTCATTCATAAATAAGCCCTACTGTTTATATTTGTATAGAAAACTGGCTAAAGATAATGTAGATTACTAAGAGTGGGAATAAATAGAACATTTTCTAGATGAACCAGATGTTGGTAGGGGAGTACCACAGGGGCTAAGAGAAGAGGTGCTTAAAGAGGACATGATAACTTTGTACAAGTACATAAGAAGACATTATTGACAGATGCAGTAACGGAACTAAGGAGGGACAGGCATGGATGCAGGCTGGCCCTCCACCCCCCTCCCAGTGCGATCACACCCCCCCTAAACCCCCGGTAGTTACGCCTCTGGACAGATGGTGGGAAGGGGGGTTCTTTTACATGGAAAAGTACACAGAACCAGAGGCCAACCCTTTAGATCAGAGAATCAGAACTTTCAGTTGAAGCAGCATAGGTGGTTCTTCACAGTGAGGGCACTTAGGTTTTAGAACCCTACAAGATTATGGCAGAATCAATTAATGCCTTTACGAGGGGCTTGGATGATTTCTTGAACAAGCATAATATAATAATAATAGTATATATGCTGTAGTTTATACATGTGAGTGTATAGATAGGTCTGTATAGGCATGTGTATATGCAGTATGTGCACTAGGGTTTGTTTTAGAGGGGATGAACTTGATGGACTTAACTATATAACTATGTCTGCCCATGGGTTTATTGCTACTTAATTTATTTTAAAAAAAAAGTTAGCATTGTAGTTACTGTCACTGTTTTTGCTGATATTAAATTGGGCAAAACAGTATAGACTACATGCAGGGTCTATTCACTTTGCAGAGTTATTTGGGCCAGGATGCTGGGAGATCCACTAATGGGTTGAATCTAATGGACAGTCACCTTAAATGGATTCTGTCACAGGAAAACATGTTTTTTCAAAACACATCAGTTAATAGTGCTGCTCCAGCAAAATGTCGCATTGAAATCAGTTTTTAAAAACTATGGGGTTAGACATATTTTCCATTTCCCAGGTGTCCACAGTAATGTGACTTGTGCTCTTACTGCTGCACATCAAGTTGGAGTGATCTAACCTCCCTCTCCAGCAGCAATACAATAAAAATAAAAAATAAAAACAGTAGAAAAACGGGAAGATAACCAGATAACGCAGGATAACAGCTCTTGGTACATAGGAGAATAGCACTGAATAGTAAAAATCCATGTCCCAATGCGACCTCTCCAGTAACATTGAGTTAGAGAACCAATAGCCTGTCTGAAAGCAGTTCCATTCTGAAGTGCTGGCTTTTTCTGAAAGCACATGACCAGGCAAAATGGCCAGAAATGGCTGCTTACACACCAATATTACAAATGAAAAAAATACAGATGTTGGTTCAGGAATAAAATTTTATATTGTAGAGTGCATTATTTGCAGTGTAAACAGTGTAGTTTAGAAATAAAAACAACACCATAAAAATCATGACAGTATCCCTTTAATTCAATCTATATTTCTATGGAACTATGTTATTCTATTGTGTTTCAAATCAGATGTGCTGGGCTCTTACTTACAGATTTATATGAGAAATTGTGTTTGTTGTGTTTGTTTTCTGCGTATTCCTTATTGTATGAAGATCTTGTATTGCAGTTCCATTTTCCCATGGATATCATACACTACTAGATATGCTTAAGTGCAATTGATTCCCTGTATAAAAAAACTATATGCAATTGCAAATTAATGGACTGAGACCTATATCATTTCCAGTTTTTTCACAAGCTTCACAGGTCAATTTTACAAGCCAGCCAGCTGTAAGCTTGCTTCATGTGCTTAATATAGTAGACGTAGTTATGCAATAATAACGTCTGGAAAATTAATTAATACTGGTTAAATTATGCATTTCACTGTTCTTCCCTGTGAGCCATACAACATCAAAATGTCCCTTCCTACTTCACTCTACTATTGATATGAATATATTGCAAACTCCTGGGAACTCCCAAGGTAGAAGTAGCCATCTGGACTTGGAAGGTGTCATAAAGGTTCTGACTTTTGTACTTACATCGGAGACATTAATTAATAAAGCACAGGTGACTACAGGCTGTACAAGAACTTAGTTCAAACTGCAGGTTATTTGGTCTTGCTGTCAGCAGTGTAAATTCAAAGTAGAAAATGTGTAGTTGATCTAATGATAATAGAGAAGTAATAAACAAGGTGGTCAGTTGTTATATTTCAGTAAGAAATATATCTTGTTCAGACAAGCAGCAGTAACATGTCAGGATACAAAGTAGAGACAGGTAGGTAGGAAGCAGATACTGGATTTGCAGCTAAAGAGGAAATGAAACAATTAAAGGCTAAAAACACACAAACAGGAATGCAGATTTGACAGGGGAGGCTATACAGCAATGGGAAGAACATAAAAATTCCACACAGATATTTCTCTAACTGGACAGAACACAATACACCTGCTGTTTGTGGCAGTGAGCCTTTTGGCACCATACAGAAAACGATAGGCCTTGTTTTCAACACCATCTACTAGTATATGGATAGTCTGGGTACAGCTGGCCACAAAAACAGATCCACTTTCATGTGCTAATGGGTAGTGATAGGCGAATAAATTCACCAGGCATGGATTTGCGTTACACTGTGTCGAAAATTCACCGGCAAAAAATCCATCACGATAAAAAAGAATTGTCGGGCACATAAAAATTGTTGCTCATAAAAATTATTTGGACGCCCATTGACTTAAATGCATTTGGACAAAATGACCAAGCATATCAAAATTGTCGCATACACGCTCAGATTCAGGCAAATTTAGTCGCCCGGTGATTAATCACCTCTTCTTTGGGCAACTAATCTCCCCAAACTGCCTTCCGCTGCGCTCCCACTGGCTAGATTGTGAAGTTTCCAATAAGATCTTTTCTTATCTGTTCTGGTTTGTGTATATCAGTTCTTAGTGTACTGAGCATGCACCCACCCAAAAGCAGTGCAAGAATTATCCCACTTTCAAGTGCTAGTGTATAGTGATGGGCGAATAAATTCGCCAGGCATGGATTCGAGGCAAATGTTCAGGTTTCACTGCCCGCGAATGTTTTTGCAAAACTGTGTCGAAAATTCGCCCGCGAAAAATCCACCACGACAAAATGCATATTAAAATTGTCACTTGCATCAATAATTGTTGCACTTCAAAATTATCTTGACGCCCATTGACTTCCATGCATTTTGCGAATGCCCATCACTACTAGTGGGTTTTTACAGAACTAGTGCACTGCCCATGAGTAAAAAGTTTTAAACTTTTGTTATCTTATCATTTCAACTTATGTAAACATTTATGCTACAAAATTATTAGGTGATGGTATCACGTTTGACCATATGGCCAGAAAGTTAAGGCCCATCATTATATATGATCCTATGAGTTGGGCACAGACCCTTCCAATTGAACCATGATAAAAGAAATTTGTCTGGATAATGATGGATGCCAGACAAATCAGACAAAACAATTCCTCTTTTTGTGACACACATTTTGTGAGATCTGCCACTTTAGGAAGTTATCAGTGGCAAACAAGTCGAGCTGACTCCTGGACCCTTCTTTTTTATGTATTCATATTTCAGTAAATACAGGTTAACTGATGTGTATTATTTGCACTAATAAAACCACTCATATCTCCTGACCAGGAAGGTCAGCTGTGATTGTCAACTGTTTATATATACAAGTTTGCCAATGAAAGCAGAAGTAATAAAATAGGGTGACATCTGTAAGGGAATGCCAGTTAATATATGGCTGGAGAAAACGGCGACCAAGTGAGAGCTTGGCAGAGAGGATGAATTCCAGACAGGCCTTTGCAAGCGAGTGACCAAAAGAGCAGTGAGGAAGGAGATCAGCTGGTGGCTGCCTCACAAGCAAAGACCCACTCAGTTCTGGGAAAGTCTCCTCTGCAGCACAGGCCCTGGGGGTTTCATCACGTCACTCCCCAGCTCTGTTATTTCAGTAACAGGAAGGTATCCTGTTAGGGCTGTCAGACAGGGTGTGCCACTTTGTCTCAGTAACACAACACACAAGTTAACCCAGGGAAGTGACACAGCTGTGGCTTCTGGTGTGAATTGTGGAACATGACAGCTGCAGGCACAGGCCTCCTCCCTGCAGAAATCAGACACTCACTGTTTGCCACTGCTTAAATTACAGATGGGGAAAGGAAGGTGACAAAGGGGCGCATAACCTGTGACAGCTTACAGCAAGATGGCTGTGGAAATATCAACTGAGAAGCCGGCACCTATCAACCTCTCATGTCTCCCCACCACAATGACTGACTGATAGCCTTTAAACGACAGACTATTGATCTGGAGAAAACAGAGAAGTGTCCCTGCCAGAGAATGTTATTTTGTTTAAAAGAAAGTTGCAATACTTTTTCCAGTATCTTTTCATTTTACATGTGTGTGAGATGTGAATGTCCAAAGCTCTGGCTAAAAGAATAATATATTTTTTACATTAAAATGACAAAGTTGAAATGTCATGCTTTATCCTCATTTCTTCTGTAAATATACAGTGTCAGTATTTGTGTGTCACTAACCCCAATTTGTATGTTCCTCATTTCCTTTGGTAAAAAGGTAGTTGCATTGTTTATCTGTGATTATTACATTCTTTCATTTGCATAGTTTGGCAATACTCTGCTTCCAAGCATAAAAAGAAGCTAGTCCTATTCAGGAAGTGAATAAAGAGAGATTCAATGCCCAGGGCTTGTCAATAAAATACATCTAAGCATTGTCTACATAGCACCCAGAGGTCTCTTTAGGACAGAGTGTGTCCCAAACTCGCATTTTCAGGATATCCTTAAAGGAGCACAGGTGGGTCAGTGGTTTATTAGTGACTCATCCATGTACAGACATTCCTTTATACTGCTGTCTGGATATCCTGAAGTCATGCGTAACTGGGGGACCCTGAGGTGCACTGTTGGCGCCACATATACAGGCTTGTTTCAGGGGCTGCTGCCGATGATTGCACTCGCTGCACTAGAAGAGCCAAATTTCCATTTTAAGAAACAGAAATTTGGCTCTTACAATTACCAGAGGCAGCCGCTCCTGGTAACTAGCCGATCCGTGTCGCCTGAGGCATGATTCTTGCCTTACCTCATGGCTGGAGCGGCCCTGCACATATATAAGAGCCACCAAATGAGAGGGTAAATGGTATAGGTACTGCAGGTGTATCAACAAATATTTAAAAACTTTGAGATAAAAAAGTCACAAGTAAATTAAATTGCAAAATTCGTCAAAATAAATTGTTGCTTGCGTCAAAATTATTTTGACGCCAATCGACTTCAATGTGTTTTGCACATTTTTCGCCGTTTCGTGGCACAGATTCGCTTATCACTAAAAGAAATCTGAAATATTCAGAACCCCAGGGATTTTGGTGTTATGCTGGCTAAAAAATTTGGATATTCAAAACTTGTGCGTGCAGTAGGCACATATACCTGACTAGTACACATCAGAAATACTTAATCACAAAACAAATCACAAATCCTGCCTTCAAGTCACAAGTACTGCAGATACAGAGAGAAAGGTTGAAAAGCCAATGTCACCATAATGTATATAAATAACATCATCTCCTTTCCACAGGGGCTGTAAAAGTACAGCTTCTCTGAACCAAAGTGTGGAGCTAGGTACACAATTTTTCAGTGGCATTTGGCAGTTGGCAAATTACGGAGAAATCTGTTATCTGGAAATCCCCAGGTCCCGAGCATTCTGGATAATAGGTCCCATAACTGTATATATATTTGTATATGTTGATCATGTCTCTTACAAGTTATTTCTTCTCTAAGAAAAACAACTTTAGGTTCCTTGCTTGAAGTTATATTGACAGGTTCCTATTGGAACATGTCAGTATAACAAATCGTGCTGCGCTGCAAGATTTGTAATAATGTTTGTATCAATGGCTTCCGTTATAGTATTAAAACGCCTCCTCCCTGCTGCTCTTATCCTTTAAAGGAACAGTTCAGTGTAAAAATAAAAACTGGGCAAATAAATAGGCTGTGCAAAATAACAAATGTTTTTAATATAATTGGTTAGCCAAAAATGTAACGTATAAAGGCTGGAGTCAGAACACTACTTCCTGCTTTTTAGCTCTCTAACTCTGAGTTAGTCAGCGACTTGAAGGGGCCACATGGGACATAACTGTTCAATGAGTTTTCAATTGAACCTCAGCATTCAGCTCAGATTCAAAAGCAAACAGTTATGACCCATATTCCCCCCCTCAAGTCACTAACCAATCAGTGGAAACCAAGAGAGTTGAAAAGCAGGAAGTAGTGTTCTGTTATGTTAGACATCCAGTTACTCCAGCCTTTATACATTACATTTTTGCCTAACTAACTACTGTACATTGAAAATATTTTTCATTTTGCGCAGTCTATCTATTTAGCCAGTTTTTATATTGAACAATTCCATTAATGTGATGCATCCAAGCCTTCACAAACACGTGGCGGTGAGGGGGCGCAACCAGCAGAACATCGCAAGGTAATGCGCACCAGGCCCCTCCAAATATTTTTTTTTTTCGATTTCATGCATCCCATGTATTAAACCCTGACCCTGGGGGCAGACAATTATTTTAAATTTCCGTAAAGCAATCCCTACAAGTCACTGCACTCCCCACATCCCCCATTCCCTCCTCAGGCTCTATAATTGTGTAGGGCATTGTGCATGGGCATAAGGTCCCCCATTCTGGAGCATACACAAGATTTTGGGGTAATACACAACTTGTCTTAATAACAGTGTTCACAAAATGGCTCCTGCCTGTGTGCTCTGAAATTGTGTAATTCCAAGACTGAAGGACGCAAAATGTAAATAATAAATATAGTGTATGGTAAAGTTTATTTTGCTCAACTAACATGATAGAAAATAATTTGGAATTTGGAAGGTGACATGTCCCCTTCTACAAAAAGGTATTTTCACTGATGCAATTTTGCACCATTCTGAGCAATTCTACTTTTATCAGCCATTGATAAATTGGTTAAGCATAGGTATTGCCTTTTACTAATTTAGTAGGATACTTGTCAGCATATAATTAACACACACAAACCCCTTTGCTAAAATACAGACATATATATACACTAGTGACTTCTGTTGAACCATTTTCTTGCTTCTTGCAAATAACCATGAGCCAGCGATTTGTGACCTATTCCTACAGTAATCACCTCCTTTTTCATACCCATGACAGACAGAACTCACATTCATGTATACAAAACCAACAAGTTTCTCAATTGTCACTGACCTAATGCATAGAAATTGCCAGTGCCTTTATCTAAGTATAATTTTATTTATATGGCTTTAGTTGTATATGCAGCTCTGTATATTTTTACAATATATTAATAGTGCAGACAAAAAAAAAAGAAACATGTAATTAAATAAACAATACAAATATGTATTTATATGTATAACGATTAAGCATCACATGTTAGGAGACACAGAAAAAAGGAGGGAAAACAACTTACAGGCACAACTATGTCAGTAATAAGTGCTCCTTGTGCTAATAGTTTTATATGCAAGTGGTCAGACAGTTAATGATAATAATAATTTAGAGTGTCATGTGGTAGTTGTTGATTTTATGCTTTGACAAAGAAGCTTAAGAGAGGCCTTCAAATACACAAACAGCACAATAAGGCTTATATGTACTTGAGTGTACTGATATTTACCAGCTCATTACTTTATACTAGTCCTGTCAAAAGTTTGTCATGTAATGGGCTGATTATCTGCTATTTCCATGTAAACAACATTGATGCTGTCCCATATGCTCAGTGGCTAGACTAAAATAAAGTATGATAAAGTCAAAGGTGCCTTTGGTCAACCTGGAGACCAAGCTGGAGGAGCAAATCTGTTCAGTGGTCCTCCAATTAGACAGCCCTGCGCTAGGTATGTCTTTGAAGCTGTAAAGGAAAGCTGCAACCTTTAACATTTTTAAACTTCTTTCTACTTTTCCTGAAAATTTTCCTGGTATTGTGCCACGCTGGGCTATTACAATTAGGTTACAACCGGAAATTAATTATAAATAGTATTTAATTAGAGAGAGAAATAACTTGGCTTCATTATACACAGAGGAATGTGTCAGTTTTAGATGACGATTAAGGATTTATTTAAGGCAGAAAGGTCATATCTGTAACCGGTCAGCTGACAAAGGCTATAAAGGGTTCATGGGCAATGTAGTTCAAGAAGCACGGCTCTATATTGGATTAGAAATAGGATACCAAAATTGTGCTTTGTGTTGAAATTGTGTAGTTTACTGCAACAATTATTCCTAAAATTGTCAGCTAAAATCTCACCCCTCAGGGTGTGTGAGTAAAGCAAACCATGCATGGAGAGGTCAGCTTATTTTGTGCAATCGCCAGATAAGTAGATTATTCCCCAAGTTGTGACATCCATTTGTTGACCCGGGGGGCCTGTGCAGAGCCACTGAGAGACGACTGCTGATTTGTAACCAAACCCAGATTACAATTTGTTCATGACTAAAGGTGGCCATACACGGGCCGATAAAAGCTGCTGACAGTCGGCAGCTTATTGGCCCGTGTATGGGCATCCCCGATCGAGATCATCTCGATCGGATGGGACTAAAAATCCCATCGGATCGCGGCCGCATCTGTTCGTTGATGTGCCCCACGATCCGACCGCCCGTTCCCATTCGTTAGGATCCCATCGTTGGGCCCTAGGGCCCGCGATCGGATCAGCCTGATATTGCCCACCTCAAGTTGGGCATATCGGAGAGAGATCCGGTCGTTTGGCGACATCGCCGTGTATGGCCACCTTAAAAGCCCTGTGGTCAAAAGGTTAATTTGCACAGGATCCACTGTTAACTATGTCATCTGCAACATTTGACCTTATCAGCTCCCAGAAGTGGCAAAACCTTATTTTAATTAGCTGGTATAGAACTTTACCATATAAACCAATCATCAATTAATTTTACATTAACCTTAAAATAACTAATACAACTAACCAAAAAAATGAAAGTATAGGTATCAGATCTGTTATCTGGAAACCCGTTATCCAGAAAGCTCTGGTTATACAGAATGGCTGTCTCCCATAGATTCCATTTTATCCAATAAAGCCAGATTTTTTTCTGTAATAGTAAAACAGTACCTTGTACTTTGTAGATATGATATATAAGATATAATTAATCCTTATTGCAAGCAAAACCAGCCTGTTGGGTTTATTTAATGTTTGCATTACTTAAGATATAAAGATCCAAATTACAGAAAGATCCATTATCTGAAAAAACCCAGGTCTCAAGTATTTTGGATAAAAGAACTGAGTATTTAAAATAAAACAGTGAAAATCAGATGTATGTGAGAGGGTGCAAGCCCAAAATGACGGGAGAAGGGTTCTGTTTCCACACTTGTCCATGCCCTTGAGATGTCTCTAAGACATGGCACATTAAAATCTGTCTCTTATCCTCTGGACTCTTGCTCATGCCTTCCAACAACATCAAACAGCATCCCAGAGGCATGTTCAAAGATGCTAAAAGTAATTTGACGGGGGCACAGTTTGTTTTTTAAGGTTATGAAAGGACATATTACATGATGAAAAACATTCCATGTAAGATATTTAACAAAAACAATCGTATTCTATTACTGCATGAAAATTATCTGGAAATTTTAGCAGCTTTATAAAGAGGAAGTATTTAAAATGTTACCAAAACAAATCTGATTGTAGCAAAATTTCTGCCACTTTTGGGGACTTTTCTTTGTTGAGCTAAAATGTAATAACACAAATACACAAGGCTCTTGTAGCAAAGAATTACAAGTAAGAACTCACATGCACAGACAAAGAGATAAAATGTCAGTTTGTGCCTCTCTAGATGATGTTTCACCTGATTCCAACCTAAAAAATAGAACAAAATAATACACACTTCCCAGATTTTCAGTGTACTTCCACTCTATTTATCTCTTACTGACTCCTTTAATATCGGTACCACCGATATTACTGTATACGTTTTACTGAATTTGCTAAGACATACCCACTAATTCCTAAGATATACCAAGTCAGACCCCATGACACTTCTTTTGTGCACCCCCATGCATTACCATTGCCTGACAAAAACAGCACCCCCCTGAGATGTGACTGGATTCCATATAGTGCCCTGTTTGGTTTTGTGTCTGCCCACATAGTTCTTATTTTTCCTAGTAATGTGTTTGTCTCTGTATAGTTGGAGTAGATAACTGCACACTAATAAAAGGAAACTATACTACAGCCCACAAAGACTAAACAGGTGATCAGAAGGGATTGAGAGAACATATGAATATGGCTGTGATCATTCTTCGGAAAACATGCCAGGCTTCTCCATAGACGTCTGGTTCTTTCCTGGTGATAGATAAAAATAATGAAATATATTTTTGTATGGCCTTAAATTCTAATGCCTATACCTTGCTAGATATACACTTAGGGGCAAATTTACTTATGGTCGAATATCGAGGGTTAATTAACCCTCGATATTCGCCTGCCAAATTGAAATCCTTTGACTTCGAATATCGAAGTCGAAGGTTTTACCGCAATTCGTTAGATCGAACGATCAAACAAAAATCGTTCGATCTAACGGTTAAATCCTTCGAATCAAAGGATTTTAATCCATCGATCGAACGATTTTTGTTCGACCAAAAAATACTTAGAAAGCCTATGGGGAACTAGGGGATCGAAGTTTTTTTTTAAAGAGACAGTATTTCGACTATCGAATGGTCGAATAGTCGAACGATTTTTATTCGATTCGAAGTAGAAGGTCGAAGTAGCCAATTCGATGGTCGAAGTAGCCAAAAAAATACTTCGAAATTTTAAGTATTTTTTATTCTATTTCTTCACTCAGACTAAGTAAATGGGCCCCTTAATTATAGTTATCAACTATAGTAGTTGTGTGCTGTTATCTAAGAAGAGCACTCCCAGGTCCCATTGAGACACATTTAGTTACATTGAGAAGGAGAAATAAAGGCTGGCTCTTTATGAAAGCACATGCCCAGGCAAAATGACCTGAGATGGCTTCCTACACACCAATGTTACAAATAAAAAGAAATACACTTTTATGCACTTTTATATTGTAGAGTTATTTGCAGTGTAAACAGGTTTAATTTAGAAATAAAAACGACATCATAAAAATCATGACAGAATCCCTTTAATAAACTGTATATTTAAATTTGATGTTGCTTTGATGTATTGATATATATATATATATATATATATACTGTATAGTGCTCTATGGGTTGTCAATCTGGCTTCAAAACATTTACCTTATTTTGGTGTTTTATGTACTAAAGGAATAGCATGGAATAGCAGCTTCATCTGATTATATGTAAATCTTTTTACGAAGTATAGTAAAGTTTAAAATAGTGTTTATAGCTTACAAATATTTTATTATTTTATGTATTCTGCAATGTATGACCTCCAAAATGTTGGCCTCCTGAACTCCAGTATACATGAAGATTACTCTTTGCTTGAGGAGGAGTAAGAATACATGATTAGGGCTATGTGTCTATAGAAGCTTTATGGAGAAGAAGTGGACCTTAAATTGTGCAGTGTGAGGAACACATGAAGCTGATTTTGTTACAGTCTGCTGATATTGTGGTAGGTTATATTGGATTTGTTTATAACAAGAAAGTGATGCTAGTAGAAGAGGAATATTGGGTGATAAGAGGAGAACCGAATAATGCCTTTGTGATTAGCAGAGATGTAGTGTGGTTAGGGCACTATCTGAAATAAATTAGTTAGGCTCTGTGTAGGAGGACAAATCACCACACATGAGAGGTAGTGTAAGCAGATGAAAAGACATTGGGAAATGGAGGTCAAGAGTCTCCAAACTGCCATTGTAAGGAGGTAAGACGCAAATGTAGCTGATAGGTGAAGAATAAACATGTTGACAGGCAAAGGTGTTAAATGACAAAGTGATGAGAAGGTGAAGCAGTGTAGAGCATTAGGAAAGTACGAACAATGAACCTGATTAATCATGGGCAGATAATTGAGAGTAAGAGTCATACTGTACCTTGGTGGGAACATGAGAGCTAATAATTTACCAGTCTAGTGTACTGTCAACAGCAACTAACTCAATATGCTTAAATGTCAACTTACAAGCAAAGCGGTCTGACCTGCTTCAGCTAAAGGACTGTACATTGCTGCTGGCTTAACACTTTATATGAAAGCTAAGGTGGACACACAGACACCACAGTAAGTAGAATTCAAAAGCAAAATTCTACTTACTCCAAAAAAGCATTCTGTCAAACATTATATTATTTTCAGGAAATTATGGAGATTTTTATAAAAAAGGACAGAATGCACATCACAAAATAAGAAACAAATACTTTATTGCCTTTTTGGCCACAATTTGCAAAAAACACAGGAAGGAACTATACTATTGCTTTTTACATGTACGATATTTCATTTGTTATGCCACTCATATTTGTTGATCTTCTCTTGTGGAGTCTTTCCCTAGTTGCCATTTAAAATACTGCCTCTTTGGCTTGTTATGTGGTTTCTTGTAGATATAGACATCTTTACTGATAAAGTGAGAAACCTTAAGCAGCCCTGAAGAGGTCCAAAAGGACACTAGATTAAGCCTGCACATACTGTATTATTGGTATTAAAGAAGTGCTTTAGGCCCTTTAATTATTTAGCTAAAGGGCTATGGAGCTGTTATCTCACCCTGACAAGAACTTTTTCAAATTATGGTAAAAGGACAAAACAGAAAACAAACAGTTGTCCTTTCCACTCATGTGTCCAAGGTCTGGAAGAAACTGGGAGCATTTTATTTAGCATGTATAAATCTGACAGGAGCTTTTGGCTTTGGGAATTATACAATAAATTAGTGCTGATGTTTCAGATTTAACCTTTAACCAGCACCGTCAAGTAAGCCTAAAACCAAAAGTTCCTCCAGCCTTTTCAATTTCTTTCTTTTTCAACTGTCTAACCCAATTCAGCTGAAAATACCCATAAGGTTCATCACTATTTTCTTAATATAAAAAAGTCTGTGATTGTTCATTGCATATCAATGCTACATATTGATAATCAAGAACAAGTGGGTTCATTTTATTATAACCTTTATATGTGTATAAAAGCAAAGCTCTCTTTACCTCTTCTGTTGGTCATTGGTTGCATATTCTTTATATAATCTATATGTTCAATATACATACCCATTACATTGGCACTTTATTAATATGTGTATTATTATTAGTAATAATAATCATCATCATGTCTGGGAACAATTGTTTCTGTTTATATATGCACATCATCAGCATTCGTTTTTGCCATAAAAGAAGCTCAGGTCAGGTTTTAGGTGGAGAGATTTTTATATTTTGAGAAATGACTGCAGGAAAAAAAGCACTACTTCAACTAAAAAATCCCAGTAGACATTTTGCTGAAATTTGTGAGAAATATGGAAAAATCACAAAAATTAAATAAGGTGCCTCTAATAGTCTTCAGCAATGTTTACTTTCTTATAATATATTTAAATAAAAGGAAATAATATATATGTCCAGCAGGAGTAACGTTGTTTTATTTCCTTCAGTTATCATAACCAGGTATAATATCAATGCATAATATCAATAACAATGGTTTGGCACCTTTATTTCTAACACACACACACAGGTATGGAAATAATTTTTAAAACATGCATTATTTGATTACAATGGAGTCTACGGGAGATAGCCTTCCCATAATTCAGAGCTTTCTGAATAATGGGATTCCAGATCACATAAGGGTCCTGTTATCTTCTCTAGTCGTTAATCCACCCCTACCCCTCCTTCAGAAGATGCGAAGATGTTTGAACGGAATGAATAGATGAGTGTAACTACTATGCCCGGAAAGTAACCAGCCACAAAGAGTTCTATGAGCCGTCAGGACCAGACGGCTTGGAAGAGACGCAGGTAGAGTGAGGCTGAGACAGCCCATGGAAGGAAAGAGGGAATGTCTTGTTTAAGTGCCCTTTTCACTTATCTGAAGCTTTTATCCCTGGCTAAAGCAGATGTCTGACAACTCCCTAATGGTTCTTGGATCCACTTGAGAGTGTTAATTTCCATTTTCCATTTTCATTAGGCTAATGGTTTCCTCTCAATTGGCATCCAAGTTTTCTTACTAGCAATCCATATCTGCTGAACACAAATAATGACAGTGTCATCAAGCATGCTAGAATATACTGTATAATCTTTAGGTATTCTTTGCTCTTTCCCATACGGTGCAAAGCATATTCTTTGCCATTTTCAGAATTGTAAATAAATTGCAGGGACTGATTAACGCATAGGCTAGCCTAGGCTATAGCCTAGGGGCCCTTAGTGGTCAGGGGCCCATGGGGTTTTTCTTGCAAATTTTGTTTTTTCATTTAAAAAAAATCACTGTGCACTGTAGCTGCCTGGAGCTTGCTAATGCTTGCTGCTGGCTAGGAAAAAATTTAGGCAAGGTGCCTGGGCGCTGCATTTCTATAAGTCATGTGTGTGCAAATCTCTCTAAAGCCGGCTGTCTTTGGCAGAGTTGGCGAGCACCAGTGTCACACTGTCACATGTCACACTCACACAGCTTTGGAGAGTTGAAAGTGCACACGCGGTCTGAGTCTCCGGCAGAGGACACACAGTCTAATCCACTTCTTGCCTAAATCTAGCTATATCTTGCCTGAATCCTGCCTAAATGGTCTCCCAGCCAGCTAGAAATCAGCAAGGCACGGGCGGCAGGTGGCAGCACCTGGTCCAGCAGTGCTTTGCAGTCTGCAGGACTGAGAAATCTTTTTTTAAAGATCAGTTAAAAAATGCAGCCAGGCCCAAACAGGCTAAATCAGCAGGTACCACTGGCTATGCACCACTGCTAGGCTCAGCATTGGTCCCACTCCCAGGTAGTAGCTGCGTACCTGCTATTTTTTAAAGATAACTTCAAATGTTTTTTTTTAAATATCAAGCCAGCTGTCTAGCAGCAGGTGCCAGTGGCCATTCAGGGTCTTGGCCTAGTCCGTGCCACAGTTTTTAAAAAAGCTGACCGCCGCGTAAATACATTAGCGTCATGTGGCATTGCCTAAGCTTGAAACCAGTAGCATATAGAAGGGAGCCCTGTGGAAAGTGTAGCCTAGGGGCCTCACATGTCTTTAATACACCACTGATCAATTGTAACTGTCATCTTCTTGCAAGCCTTTTGAATATATGCAGCTTTATTGATAAAATAGGTTATATGGTGGTAAGTAAGTATGCATTATATGGAGCATGGTATATGTAGTTGTTTCTAGCATTGTAGTAGGTGCCAGTAGATCATTTTCTAAAGGGAACTGAATATAGAATATATTAAGCTTGTAGTGTGCTAAACCTTTTTGTAGAACTTTTGTTAACTGGTTTAGTAGTAATTTATCAGTTTAGTGACAGCCCTAGGGATCTGCTGAATATTGCCAATTTTTGCCTCCCATCCTGTCCTGTACCATCTTGGCTGTATAAGTTTCTTCTGTGCCAGTGGCACTCAGGGAATAGAGGAAACCGTCATAACCATAAAGCTGGCCACAGACGCAAACAAAGCGAAAAATGTCGGGACTCTCCACACACGGTCCGAAAATCGTATGAATCCTCAATTCGTATCATCGGCTCTTTGCGTCTATGACCAGCTTTAGTCCTCCTTATTTTGCAGATCCTTGTCTGGTATGTTTACACAATATCCCACCTTTTCCCACAGCAGTAATTTCTCAGGGCTCTTTGGCTTGCAGAAGGAATACTGGCTATTGTTTTCACATGCTAGCTAAAGTAATCACATTTTCCAGCGCTTTATTAAACATTACACATCTTTTAAGTAACATATGCAATTAAGGGCAGAGACACACATGGAGATTCGGGGAGATTAGTCGCCCAGCGAAAGAATAGCCTCTTCTTTGGGTGACTAATCTCCCCTAACTGCCATCCCGCCTGCCACAATATTTATTCGCCGGCGGGATGGCATTTGGAGTGCTTCGTTTTCCGAAGTCGCCCAAAGTTTCTTCATGAGGCAACTTCGGGGGAACTTCGGGCAACTTCAGAAAATGAAGATCTCCGAGTGCCATCCCGCCAGTGATTTAGATTCTAGCTGGCGGGAAGGCAGTTCAGGGAGATTAGTCGCCCGAAGAAGAGACAATTTGTCGCCGGGCGACTAAATCTCCCCAAATCTTCACGTGTGTCTCTGCCCTAAGGCTTTCTTTCTTATCATCTTACATCGCGTTTACACAGCATTGTTATCAGCCCTTTTACAAGTTAATAACAATGTAAAGTATCCACATGTAACTGCTTGTAATGGCTTTCTTTTCACTGACCTGGAAACATCATTAATTACTCAGCCATTCAGGTGCAGTTTAGGGATAAACTGTTTGGCGGTATTGTGTTTCAAGTATCCACAGACTGTGTTTTCAAATGATCCTGCAAGAAAGAAGTGAGAAAAAACGTTGCTAAAAACAGTATATATTGCCTGTTACTAGAGGGGGATACCTTACACCATTGTGTTGAATAATGGCAATAAGATTTGTCCACTAATTATAAGGACTCATATTCCATTTTGTTTATTGCTTCTTGTTCATTATAGTGTTCTCTATAGCTATATGGCTGAAACTACTTCCTCAACTCAGACATGGTACTATTATTTTTGGATAAAATTATAGAAAAAAATTATAGAAATTCTCAATATTTTGTGTTTAATATATAAAGTGTTTAGCAAGGAATAATCAGTTTCAGGAGCATTTTAGGAGTAATTTTGCTTTGACTGAATCTTCTTTATTACGTATGTGAAAAATGCAACATCAGACTTTTTGAAGTATTCTAAATAGACATTTTTAAAAAGTTACCAAAATGGGAAAAGTCCATTAAAGTTGTACATGTTACTTTTTATAAATAGTGTCTACAATGTCAAGATATATGACATTTTGAGCTCCCTGTTTAAAGTGCTGTGGTAGTAAAATCTGTTGAATTTGTACATTTAGATTTGTGCATATTTACCCTTTTATCACACTTTGACAAATTGCACATTGACATACCAGTTTTGCTTTGCCCTATTTATAAAACTTGAACTTTAAGGGAAAGTCTAATTGCAGTGCTCCCTGAACACACTTTTTCAAATCTCTTAAATTTTATAAATAACTTTGAAACTGATTTTAAAAAAAATATCTTTACAATGTGTTTGCAAACTACACCTGCCAAAATCATTAATGTTAGAAAGAACACTTTTTGGGCAAACTAAAAGAAGTTTTAATTAGGGATGCACCAAATCCACATTTCTCAGTCAAATCATATATCTTTTATGATTCCTGAACCAATCTGATTTTCATATGCAAATTAGGGCAAGGAAGGATTTAAAAAATGCAGGTATATCCGGAAAAATAAATCCAGTTTACTCGCTTGATTTTAAGGATTTAAGGATTTGGTTTGACCTTGGATTCAGACCAATCCGTATCCTTCTGATTCTCCTCCCTATTAAAATTTTGTAGAAAAAATGGAATTTCAGTAATTCTTAAGAAACCACTACATTGCCATTACTACATTACCAATGACTTCACTAACAATAAATAGTAACAAGATTGAAGGGATTCTGGGGAATTCAGCTCTTGAGTACTCAAACATTTATTACGGTACATATCTTTTAAAATCTAAACTGTCCCTGTATTGTTAGCATAACACGTTTAATGCTCACTAAGCACTTAATAATATAAAGGAAAGGTTTTACAAATGTCAAATACATGTTTTTTATATCTTTTCAAGTGATACTGAAAATACTTGTACAGACAGTATATTTATTATACATACAGTGAAACTTACATTTTACATCCTCAATTTTACATCATTTTAAGTTTTCCCTTATTTTACACATTTTATTTGTATATAATGCATAATGTATTTCCCTTGTCAGAAAGGATTACAAAAAGATACCCTGCTTAGAGAAAACATTTCAGCAAAACCAAATTCAGAAAACCAAATGCAATATATGGATTCCAGTTATCTTCATCTATATACGCTAAAACATATTTAATACTCATTTAATATAAATCAAATCATTCCATTATAAATAGTCTAAGAACGTGCGTCTTTGTGTGTATATGCTATACAAATCTATCCATTTGAGTATCAGTAAAAAATATTTTTTACTTGATGTTATTAAATGGTTATAGCTCTTTACAATAAAATAGAAAGCTACATGTATGAATATGAGATCTATGTAGTGATGGGCGAATTTGGGGTGTTTCGCTTTGCCTAAAATTTTGCCAATTTCCTGCGAAACGTCGAAAAATGTGCGAAACGGCATCTCGTTTTTGACGCTGGTGTCTGTTTTTTTTTACGCCAGCGCAAATTCGCTGGCGAAAAGGCGGGGAATCGTGGGAATTTGCCACAAACGTGCCTGGCGAATAAATTCGCCCATCACTAGATATATGCTATATACTTTTAAGAAGCAAATTCTCACAACAAGTTCACATGTACTGCAGGGACTGCACTCTGCCTTTAGCAAATAAAATTCTCTGTGTGACTTATAATATCACCTCTGTGCAGTGTTTTTAGTCTTTGAAGTGGGCGATTCATCCATTAGCCAAAACTACTAAACATTGTTAGACATAACTTCCTCACAACTTGCTTTGTGTATGCTCCCTGTTTTAGTAACTTTCCTTTAACGAAACTATTACGTTGCAACAAACACGAATATAGCCCTCTTCTGCTTTCTTTTGCAAGAGCTGGTCTTTGCTTGACAAATGTGCAGCCAGTTTTCTTTACACTTATAATCACACAAAATATGTTTTAAGGATTTTTTGAGATCATTAGTGGACATTTAAGTGATGGTGTGAGAGTCTATAGTGTGTGTAGGGACACAGTAAACTGCCTTTGGAAATGTGTTGATTATTGTGCCCTGCCTGCCAGGATGAGTGTTTTTCTAAAGTATAAGACAGTGAGATACAACACAATTTTGTATATGGTTTCTGTTTAAAAGCACATTTCATGCAGTACCATGTGACCCCCACTCAACTGTATATAAGTTGAGAAACAAAGCCATATTGGAATAATATATACGCCAGTGCAGGTCTAGATCCACAGCTGAGTTGTTCTTAAATCATAAAACAGTTAAAGGAGGCCTCATCACTGTCACAATATAAAGCTGATTAGAAACAAATCCAGTTTCTCATTGCATGGCAGCTCAGAAACCAGTACAATTTGCACCAGCAATCAATAAACAGCCCTGTGGTGTCAGCTTAAATGATGAACATCATTTTCTGCGTGATGATTTGCAAATACCTCTTTCTCAAAAGCTGCCCAGAGCACACTAAGCATATGCAGTGTAACTATCATTCCTAACGAAATTCAAGATGGTGACCTCCAGTGTCCAACTCTGAAGGTCTGAATCATTAATGTTATAGCTAGTCTGAAATTATAGGTTGGTGCAGTTAGTTCAATATAATAAGTACAGCATCTCTACCTATATTTGATTTTATAGTTTAATTCTCCTTTGATGATAAATGAAAACAGTTATAAATCTCTACAACTTCTAGTAACAAATAACAACCAATCAGCTGGCCATCGTGTAAAAACAAACATTTATTTCATCATTTGTATATCCAACTGGGAGCCAATTATCGATTCCCAATTTTTCTGCAGGCAATCAATGCCTAATCAATACATCTTAATATTGCCCTAGAAATGAGTATATACGGAGTTAATCCTGGGCAATAGTCCAGGGGGTGCACTGTATTGCCACATACAGTAAAATTGAATTTTTCTTCTGCTAAAAGTGCTCCTTAATTATCTCATCTGTTTAATAAGCAGATGACAATCACCTTGGGAACAATCTGCTTCTCTAAACTCCAAAATAACTGGTCTGAGTTTGGAGAGCCAGATCATTCATGAAGAACTTGTCAGCTGCTTATTAGGCTTTTTGTTTAATGTGTAGCGCAGTGTAAACTGTGGCATGAAAAGAAGGTATAAAAAATAGTCACACATTTTCACACCAGTAAAACTTCAATGCCTTAAAATGTCCAATTTATTTGAAAGGACAACCCCAGGGTAAATTAATTGATATATAATTGTCTGTGATAATCCGTCATTAAATAAATACACAGATTTCTGACATTGCTAAGAATTTTCTAAATGTAGGATTTTGTCAATTTGGGGATTCAAGTAAACCATGAAAAAATATTAATGATCATAGGAAAAAGTTGCAATTTTTTTTTTTGCAAGAAAACAAACAAACAAAACAGATTTTGTGAATGCAAAATTAAAACATCAGCTCCTATATATTTTACACTAATCTTAGTTCATTTTTTTTATTGTAAAACATTTGACACATTTTTCTAAATATGTATTTAATAATATATTAAGGCAACTCTACCTATTTTCATCATGAATAAAATAGAGTATTGCTGTCACATTCCCTCCTACTGTTTATAGACTCCCATAACTTGCACTCAGTCAATTCAGTCCTTAAGTGGCCAAAATATATGGTTACATAAAGTTCACTTTCCCTTGGGTTTAAAGAGAAGAATTGTATCTCTAGGCAATGGGAGTAACATGGCCGGCTTTTGTAAGGCTCTTCGAGAGGTCAGGTGGGGACCATATGTTACCATCTCTTAGACTAGTCATCAAATGTCTCAATGACTCCCAGATCAGCACAGGCTTTTGTCCAGCCAAAATAGAAGCCTCCATATATTCATGGCTTGGCAGTGGCAGGCCTTAAAGAGAAAAACAAATTGATACATACAAGCTCCCATCCCATTGGGCTAACAGGGCACATTTAAAGCAGACAATAAAGGACATTGCAGCCTGTTTAAAATCTTGAGAAAGCCTTGGTTCCCATGGAGATCAGATGGTAGGCCTGATCCAGCCCATTAAACTCTAATCAGATGTAAATGTCTCCACAGGCCTCTCTCACGAATTCATTACTAGCCCTGAATAAAAGGAATCCCTCAGAATAGGGTCATCACAATAACTAGTTTGTTTATCAAACCCAGTGTCATTCTGAAAGGTTTCATTTAGTCCTGTCCTTTTAGTTAACCCTTAGAGACGGAGCAGCACAATATTAGCTATTTATATCACAACAAGACAGTGATTTCTTCCTCCCATCGCTCAATGCCTGTTAGAGACTAGAGATGTCGCGAACTGTTCGCCGGCGAACTTGTTCGCGCGAACATCGGGTGTTCGCGCTCGCCGGAAGTTCGCGAACGTCGCGCGACGTTCGCCATTTTGGGTTCGCCATTGTTGGCGCTTTTTTTTGCCCTCTCACCCCAGACCAGCAGGTACATGGCAGCCAATCAGGAAGCTCTCCCTTGGACCACTCCCCTTCCCTATAAAAACCGAAGCCCTGCAGCTTTTTTTCACTCTGCCTGTGTGTGCTGAAGAGATAGTGTAGGGAGAGAGCTGCTGCCTGTTAGTGATTTCAGGGACAGTTGAAAGTTTGCTGGCTAGTAATCGTTTTGATACTGCTCTGTTATTGGAGGGACAGAAGTCTGCAGGGGTTTGAGGGACATTTAAGCTTAGGTAGCTTTGCTGGCTAGTAATCTACCTTCTACTGCAGTGCTCTGTATGTAGCTGCAGTGGGCAGCTGTCCTGCTTCTGATCTCATCTGCTGACTGCTGCAATAGCAATAGTCCTTGTAAGGACTGCTTTTATTTATTTTTTTGTTGTTTTACTACTACTACTACTACTACTACTACTACTACTACTACTACTACTATAAGAGCCCAGTGCTATTAGTCTAGCAGTGTTGGGGAGTGGGACTGGTGTGCTAATCTGCTGCTCCTAGTAGTTCAGCAGCACCAACTTTAATTTTTTTTTTTTAATATTCATTCTTTTTTTATTTAACTTTTTTTTTATTTTACTACCGCTGTAGTAGTGTATAAGTTGACCTTTTAGGCATTATTTGCCCTGTAGGCATTTTTTGCCCAGTGTGTTATTCAACCAACTGCTATCTAGCTGTGTGCCCGTGTTCACATTCTGTCTAAATATCCATAATATTACCGTCTCCAGAAAAAACACCGGAGTGACTTTTTTCAAGCAGCCATAATAAATTTTACGTAATCCGTATCCATCGCTGTAGTAGTGTATAAGTTGACCTTTTAGGCATTATTTGCCCTGTAGGCATTTTTTGCCCAGTGTGTTATTCAACCAACTGCTATCTAGCTGTGTGCCCGTGTTCACATTCTGTCTAAATATCCATAATATTACCGTCTCCAGAAAAAACACCGGAGTGACTTTTTTCAAGCAGCCATAATAAATTTTACGTAATCCGTATCCATCGCTGTAGTAGTGTATAAGTTGACCTTTTAGGCATTATTTGCCCTGTAGGCATTTTTTGCCCAGTGTGTTATTCAACCAACTGCTATCTAGCTGTGTGCCCGTGTTCACATTCTGTCTAAATATCCATAATATTACCGTCTCCAGAAAAAACACCGGAGTGACTTTTTTCAAGCAGCCATAATAAATTTTACGTAATCCGTATCCATCGCTGTAGTAGTGTATAAGTTGACCTTTTAGGCATTATTTGCCCTGTAGGCATTTTTTGCCCAGTGTGTTATTCAACCAACTGCTATCTAGCTGTGTGCCCGTGTTCACATTCTGTCTAAATATCCATAATATTACCGTCTCCAGAAAAAACACCGGAGTGACTTTTTTCAAGCAGCCATAATAAATTTTACGTAATCCGTATCCCTCGCTGTAGTAGTGTATAAGTTGACCTTGTAGGCATTATTTGCCCTGTAGGCATTTTTTGCCCAGTGTGTTATTCAACCAACTGCTATCTAGCTGTGTGCCCGTGTTCACATTCTGTCTAAATATCCATAATATTACCGTCTCCAGAAAAAACACCGGAGTGACTTTTTTTCAAGCAGCATTCTTATATTTTACGTAATCCGTATCCACCGCTGTGTATACGTTGACCTTGTAGGCATTATTTGCCCTGTAGGCATTTTTTGCCCAGTGTGTTATTCAACCAACTGCTATCTAGCTGTGTGCCCGTGTTCACATTCTGTCTAAATATCCATAATATTACCGTCTCCAGAAAAAACACCGGAGTGACTTTTTTTCAAGCAGCATTCTTATATTTTACGTAATCCGTATCCACCGCTGTGTATACGTTGACCTTGTAGGCATTATTTGCCCTGTAGGCATTTTTTGCCCAGTGTGTTATTCAACCAACTGCTATCTAGCTGTGTGCCCGTGTTCACATTCTGTCTAAATATCCATAATATTACCGTCTCCAGAAAAAACACCGGAGTGACTTTTTTTCAAGCAGCATTCTTATATTTTACGTAATCCGTATCCACCGCTGTGTATACGTTGACCTTGTAGGCATTATTTGCCCTGTAGGCATTTTTTGCCCAGTGTGTTATTCAACCAACTGCTATCTAGCTGTGTGACCGTGTTCACATTCTGTCTAAATATCCATAATATTACCGTCTCCAGAAAAAACACCGGAGTGACTTTTTTTCAAGCAGCATTCTTATATTTTACGTAATCCGTATCCACCGCTGTGTATACGTTGACCTTGTAGGCATTATTTGCCCTGTAGGCATTTTTTGCCCAGTGTGTTATTCAACCAACTGCTATCTAGCTGTGTGACCGTGTTCACATTCTGTCTAAATATCCATAATATTACCGTCTCCAGAAAAAACACCGGAGTGACTTTTTTTCAAGCAGCATTCTTATATTTTACGTAATCCGTATCCACCGCTGTGTATACGTTGACCTTGTAGGCATTATTTGCACAGTGTTTTCTTCAAACCGCCATCTAGCTGTGTGAGCTTGTTCACATTTTGTCTAAATATTGATAATATTATCGTCTCTAGAAAAACCACTTGAGTTACTTTTTTTCAAGCAGCATTCATATATTTTACGTAATCCGTATCCACCGCTGTAGTAGTGTATACGTTGATCTTGTAGGCATTATTTGCACACTGTTTTCTTCAAACTGCCATCTAGCTGTGTGTATTATCGTTTCCAGAAAAACCAACTGAGTTTTTGTTGTTGTTGTTTTTTTAAAAATAATGCCAGGCAAAGGCAGGCCGCCACGCAGAGGCCGTGCTAGGGGCCGTGCTGCTATGCAATCCTGTGGCCCTAGCAAATTGCCCAGTTTTAAAAAGCCAATGACCCTGAACTCCCAAAATGCTGAAGAGGTAGTTGACTGGCTTACACAGCACACCCCATCCTCTACCGTTTCTAACTTTACCACAACATCCTCCTCATCCTCCACTGCTATGGCCACCCCACGTAACACTTCCTCCACCACCGGTGCCCCATCTTCACTGGAGTCAGAGGAGTTATTTTCCCATGAGTTTCTTGAACTGAGTAATGCGCAACCATTATTGGCAGAAGAAGATGAAGGAGATGAGGACGTTACACCAGATTTAATTCTGGCAGAGAACACGACAGAGATGGACATAATGATGAGTGATGAGGAGGAGGAGGAGGTCCCCGCTGCTGCTTCCTTCTGTGATGTGTCAGAAGAAATTGATGCATCTGAGGAGAATGATGATGAGGAGATTGATGTTGTATGGGTGCCTAGTAGAAGAGAGCAAGAGGAGGGTAGTTCAGATGGAGAGACGGAGAGTCAGAGAGGCAGTAGGAGAATAAGACTTAGAAGAAGCAGGGAGGCCAGCCCGCAGGGATCAGTAGGGCAACAACATGTATCGGCACCTGTGTTCAGCCGGCCAACGCACCCGCCATTGCCGCCAATGCCGCCAACTTCTACTGTTACCGCCAGATCGCACACTTCCAAAAAGTCAGCAGTGTGGGATTTTTTTAATGTGTGTGCCTCTGACAAAAGCATTGTAATTTGCAATGAGTGCAGTCAGAAACTGAGCCTTGGTAAGCCCAACAGCCACATAGGTACAACTTCTATGCGAAGGCACATGAGCGGCAAGCACAAAGCACTTTGGGAGCAACACCTCAAAGGCAACAGGCAAACTAAAAGTCACACTCCTTCTGGTCCAGCATCTTACTGCTCTACCTCTGCTCTCCTTGACCCATCTGAACCACCCTCCACTCCGCCTTCCACCTTGACCACCTGTTCCCATTCCCAGTCATCTGCCACCAGCCAAGTTTCTGTGAAGGCCATGTTTGAGCGTAAGAAGCCAATGTCTGACTGTCACCCCCTTGCCCGGCGTCTGACAGCTGGCTTGTCTGCACTCTTAGCCCGCCAGCTTTTACCATACCAGCTGGTGGACTCTGAGGCCTTCCGCAAATTTGTAGCAATTGGGACACCGCAGTGGAAGGTACCCAGCCGCAATTTTTTTTCTAAAAAGGGAATACCACACCTGTACCAACATGTGCAGAGCCAAGTTACCGCATCTCTGTCACTTAGTGTTGGGCCAAAGGTCCATATGACTACTGACGCATGGTCCTCCAAGCATGGTCAGGGCAGGTATGTCACCTACACTGCCCACTGGGTGAACTTGGTAATGGCTGGGAATGGGAAGCAGGGAATGGGTAGCTCAACAACAACAACAACAGTGGAGTTGGTGTCACCGCCACGGATTGCACGCGGTTCTGCCACCACCTCTACTCCTCCATCGCTCTCTACCTCGTCTTCTTCCTCTTCTTCTTCTTACTCTGCTGCTGGGTCCTCCTTCTCCTCCTCCACACCTGTGCACCCCCAGCTCCCCCTAGGCTATTCGACGTGCCAGGTACGCCGTTGTCACGCTGTCTTGGGGATGACGTGCCTGGAAAGCAAAAACCATACCGGATCTGTACTCCTGTCATCTCTGCAGTCACAGGCCGATCGGTGGCTGACCCCACACCAACTGCAGATCGGAAAAGTGGTGTGTGACAATGGAAGCAATCTGTTGGCAGCGTTGAGACTGGGAAATTTAACACATGTGCCCTGCATGGCACATGTGTTAAATTTAATAGTCCAACGTTTTGTCTCCAAGTACCCAGGATTCCAGGACGTTCTCACCCAGTCCAGAAAGGTGTCGGCCCATTTCAGACGTTCCTACACAGCCATGGCACGCCTTGCTGACATTCAGCAGCGCTACAACATGCCAGTCAGGCGTTTGATTTCTGACAGCCAGACTCGCTGGAATTCAACGCTCCTTATGTTGGAACGTCTGCTGCAACAACAAAGGGCCGTCAACGAGTACCTTTTTGAACTGGGTGGTAGGACTGGATCTGCAGAGCTGGGGATTTTTTTCCCCCGTTACTGGGTGCTTATGCGCGATGCCTGCAGGCTCATGCGACCTTTTGAAGAGGTGACAAATATGGTCAGTCGCACCGAAGGCACCATCAGCGACCTAATACCCTTCGCTTTCTTCCTGGAGCGTGCCGTGCGACGAGTGACAGATGAGGCTGTAGACCAGCGTGACGAGGAGCTGGAAGCGCACGATTTATGGTCGCAATCACCAGAACGAACCCAGGCACCTGCTGCAACGCAGGGAGAGGTGCCAGAAGTGGAGTCAGAGGAGGAAGGTGGCTTTGTGGAGGAGGAGGAGGAGGACCAACAGGAGCAGGCTTCCCAGGGGGCTAGTGGTGACCTTTTGGGGACCCCTGGTCTTGTACGTGGCTGGGGGGAGGAGACCGTGGATGATGCAGTCCTTGATAATGAGGAAGCGGAGATGGATAGCTCTGCATCCAACCTTGTGAGAATGGGGTCTTTCATGCTGGCATGCCTGTTGAAGGACCCCCGTATCAAGAGGCTTAAGGAGAAGGACCTGTACTGGGTCGCAACGCTACTAGACCCTCGGTACAAGCATAAAGTGTCAGAAATGTTACCAACATACCACAAGTCCGAAAAGATGCGGCATTTACAAACCAGCCTGCAAAACATGTTGTACAATGCTTTTAAGGGTGATGTCACTTCAGGAACTCATCAACATTCCAGGGGCAGAGGTGCCAGTAATCCTGCCACGAGCACACCTGCAAGGACAAAGCCCTTTGGCCGGTCTGTAACGTCAGACATGCAAATGTTTTTCTGTCCAAGGCAGCGCCACAACCCTTCGGGATCCACCCTCAAAGAACGCCTCGACCGGCAGGTAGCGGACTACCTGGCATTAACTGCAGATATCGACACTCTGAGGAGCGATGAACCCCTGGACTACTGGGTGCGCAGGCTTGATCTGTGGCCAGAGCTGTCACAATTTGCCATGAACCTCTTGTCTTGCCCAGCCTCAAGTGTGCTCTCAGAAAGGACCTTCAGTGCAGCAGGAGGGATTGTAACTGAGAAGAGAACTCGCCTAGGTCACAAAAGTGTCGATTACCTGACCTTTATTAAAATGAATGAGGGGTGGATCTCGGAGGGTTACTGCACGCCGGAAGACTTGTTCTGACTTCTATGCAGCTGTCCTTCTCTTCAAGCCTCATGACTCCACACACAGCTGTCCTTTAGCGTCCTCCTCCCTCCGCCACCGTTACAAACTAGGGTGCAAACCCTACTGGTTTAATTTTTTCTGGCCTCTGTGCTTCAGTGGCTGCAACCAAAAAAACTGGGCAAACAATGTCTACAAGGTCAACGTATGGCGAAAAATGACTATTTTCAGCATTTATATGGCATATTTTTTCTGGCAACTGTGCTTCAGTGGCTGCGTCCAAAAAAATGCATATTTTCTGCATTTATATGGCATAATTTTTCTGGCCTCTGTGCTTCAGTGGCTGCAACCAAAAAAATGCATATTTTCTGCATTTATATGGCATAATTTTTCTGGCCTCTGTGCTTCAGTGGCTGCAACCAAAAAAATGCATATTTTCTGCATTTATATGGCATAATTTTTCTGGCCTCTGTGCTTCAGTGGCTGCAACCAAAAAAATTTATATTTTCAGCATTTATATGGCATAATTTTTCTGGCAACTGTGCTTCAGTGGCTGCGACCAAAAAAATGACTATTTTCAGCATTTCTATGGCATATTTTTTCTGGCCTCTGTGCTTGAGTGGCTGCGGCCAAAAAAACTGGGCAAACAATGCCTACAAGGTCAACGTCGTTGACCTTGTAGGCATTGTTTGCCCAGTTTTTTTGGCCGCAGCCACTCAAGCACAGAGGCCAGAAAAAATATGCCATAGAAATGCTGAAAATAGTCATTTTTTGCCATACCTTGACTCAACGTATATGGCAAAAAATGACTATTTTCAGCATTTATATGGCATATTTTTTCTGGCAACTGTGCTTCAGTGGCTGCGACCAAGAAAACTGGGCAAACAATGCCTACAAGGTCAACGTATGGCAAAAAATGACTATTTTCAGCATTTATATGGCATATTTTTTCTGGCCTCTGTGCTTCAGTGGCTGCAACCAAAAAAATTTATATTTTCAGCATTTATATGGCATAATTTTTCTGGCCTCTGTGCTTCAGTGGCTGCAACCAAAAAAATTTATATTTTCAGCATTTATATGGCATATTTTTTCTGGCAACTGTGCTTCAGTGGCTGCGTCCAAAAAAACTGGGCAAACAATGTCTACAAGGTCAACGTATGGCGAAAAATGACTATTTTCAGCATTTATATGGCATAATTTTTCTGGCCTCTGTGCTTCAGTGGCTGCAACCAAAAAAATTTATATTTTCAGCATTTATATGGCATATTTTTTCTGGCAACTGTGCTTCAGTGGCTGCGTCCAAAAAAACTGGGCAAACAATGTCTACAAGGTCAACGTATGGCGAAAAATGACTATTTTCAGCATTTATATGGCATATTTTTTCTGGCAACTGTGCTTCAGTGGCTGCGTCCAAAAAAACTGGGCAAACAATGCCTACAAGGTCAACGTATGGCAGTTGTTTAAAGAGAACAGTAGATTACTAGCCAGCAAAGCTACCTAAGCTAAAATGTCCCTCAAATCCCTGCAGACTTCTGTCCCTCCAATACAGAGCAGTATCACGCAGATTACTAGCCAGCAAACTTACTATCATCTGTCCCTGAAATCACTAACAGCTCTCGCCCTACACTATCTCTTCCAAGCACACACAGGCAGATTTTTCAGATACATTTTTGCCCTTGATCCCCCTCTGGCATGCCACTGTCCAGGTCGTTGCACCCTTTAAACAACTTTAAAATCATTTTTCTGGCCAGAAATGTCTTTTGTAGATGTTAAAGTTCGCCTTCCCATTGAAGTCTATGGGGTTCGCGAACCGTTCGCGAACCGCTCGCAATTTTGCGCAAGTTCGCGAATATGTTCGCGAACTTTTTTTCCGACGTTCGCTACATCCCTATTAGAGACCCATCCTTGTCATCTGAGATAAATCATTGCAAATTACTGACACCTTTTATATGTATGTATACTGTGTGGTTTAATTTTCCTTAGAAAGCAAAAGTTTAAACAAAGATCCAGGAAATCAGGAAATTATTGCCTAGCATAATTACTGTATATAACATAATTAACTTTTTGTTTCTGCTATAACGGCAATTGCACAGGTGGTTTTGAGCATTTTGTATTTCATTCTGCACTTGAAATTGTAATTTTATAAGAAAATAAACATACTCAAATGTGATTCACGATCAAAATTTTATGACCTGAAATTGAGCCTGAACCACAGATGTATACTGCTCGTGTACAGTATGTCTTAACTGCTTAGCATGTGGCACTACATAAATATCTTTAAATTTAAAAAAACATTAACCGGTGTATAATTATGCCATATTATTGCTGTAGCAAAAAAAGTACAGAAGGCACATGATAGATCATGTGGTTGCAACAGAACTCCATGGAATATGATTAAAGGAAAACTATACTCCCAAACAATGTCTCTATAAAAAATATATTATTATATATTATTATATATATATTTTTTTTGTAGTATGTGCAACTGGGTAGTTCAAAAAATGGCATGTTAAAATAAGGGCCAGCGCTGGGATCTTACGGTTCATGGTGCAAACAAACAAACTATACATGTTAGGTCACATGAGTCTATTAACGGACAAAGTTCTGTCTTGTACTTCCGCACTTCTTCCTGTTACAGTTAGAGCTGCAGTATTTCTCAATTTTTCAAATTGGAAATTTGTGAAGATTTATCAATCAATAGATCATGAAAAATAACATGAAAGAATTCAGCACCTCAAACCTGGTGAGCTTTTTTGAAGTCAATGGGAGGTTATTTCCAACATCCAAGCTATTTTGTTTTTACATTTTTTTTGAAAGTCAGATTTGTGAATTATGAATGGAAAATGTGATTTAGATGGCTTCATAATACACTTTTCCTTTAATACATGCAGTTTTATATATTTGAGTGGAAGATGCCACCTTAGAAGAGGCATTACCACTAGAGAGTAGTAAAGCATAAACCTACATTTTGAACCCTTAGCAAAGCATTTTTGTAAACACCCATGCTGGATATCTCAGCAAAAGCATGGAAAATGTAAATATGTGCTGGAAGGTTTTGTGGTAACAATGGCTAATTAAAAACAAGTAAATAAATCAGCGCTACTCAGATAACGTTAGTTTATATTTTTATTCAAAGATTAAATAAGGCAGATTTTTTAGAAATGGTAAGGATTTGCTGTGTTCCTTTAGATACCATTATTTTTTCCTCTTGCCTCTGAATGGTTAATATGGTAAATATGGTGACCGTTACTTACTTTTATATTCACCAATCGCTCTGGGAACATGAGCCCACCAAGCAGAGGGTGAAGGGTGTCACATACCAAGAGATTAGGTGGTCTCTCATTTTGTATAAAGAATAATACCCCAAACACCAAATTAAAGAGAAATAAGGTGTCTGCGCTCTCCCATGAGTCACCATGAGATGAAAAGAGATTGGGGTAAAAAAAGGCTAAAACTCATGAGTTTCTTAAGTCTCTATTGGTCCCAGATTATCTTTTCAGACCCTGATACCCATGATGAATAATCTTCTGTTAGCACATTACTGACACCCTGGTGCCTCTGTATGAAGGAGGGAGGCACATGGAGCCACATAGGTTAAGGTGGCTGTCCCCATGACCTCCGGGGATGATGCTGCCTGACAGTCTTACAACAGATAACCCTCCCAGTCCTTCTTATCTGTTCCCCCCCCCCATTCTCCTTTACTCCATAGTCACCCTTTTTATTCGCCTTTCTTCCCCTTTATTAACTCTTGACAAGGCCCTTCTATCCATTAATTCAAATTAAAGAGTATTTTGTTGCATTAGGGCAATCAAAAGAAAGAAAATGCTAAGCAGTTAGTGTCAATTAACATATGTTGTGCAGTTAGTCTTTCAAAGGATGTTCCCATCTATGGTCCAATAAATTATTGATTACTGCTTATTCATTTAGTGAGCTTTTACAAGACCTTCTCCACTGCCTGATTCATTGAAAAAAAGGTACATTGAAGCCTTTTTACCTGTATTTTCTTTAGTTAAATACTTTATATATTGGGCTTCTGAATTATGATATAGTGATTTGCCATTCAAACCTCTCACTTGCCCTTTCTATACTACAGCAATTTGGGTGTCCGTGTATTTAAATTTGTAAGAATATCTGTAACTCATGACTACTTAAAGCTGCATTTTCATGCGCCAAAGTGAGTCTATGAAAGTGCAATGTGGTGAATTTGTCGTGTGATAGCTGCCATTATTTACACAATTTTGCCATTGTGAGATGCAAAGTTTTTCAATATCTATTTATTAAATATATCTAAGACTTTTTTGAAATCATTGCAGATGAAAGCACCTTTATTTTCATCTATAATAGTTTATAGTGATAGAATAAAATTACTATGGGTATGGGATCCGGTATCTGGAAACCCATTATCCAGAAAACTCCAAATTAAGGACAGGTCATCTCCCATAGATTCCCTTACAAACAAATAATTCACATTTTTAAAAATGATTCCTTTTTCTCTGTAATAATAAAACAGTACATTGTAGTTGATCCTAACTAAGATATAATTGTAAGGGCCCGTGGGCACAGTTGGAGTGCGGACCAAGGAGGAGGCAGTTCAGACAAACAAAGTTCGAGGTACAAGAGGGTTTGGCAATAGAATGGTCAGAGTTCAGGCAAGGGGTCAATCCAGGCAGAATAGGGTCAAAACGGTAATCCAAGCAAAGGTCGGTACACAGGAATCAATATAACAATACTAGAGTCACACCCAGGAATGCACAAAGTGAAACCTATACTTGGGCAATGTTGCATTGTTCAAGCTCCTTTAAATAGGCCTGTTTTGGCGCCAAAAGCTGGACGTGTTGGCTTCATGACGCTGACGCTGGCGTTCCGACGCTGGTGCCCCTTCTGACGCCGCTGTCCATTCCAATGCTGGCGACCAATCGGTGGGCGAGAAGACACTGGCATCACAGCAATGCGACCAGCAGGATCAGGTGGAGGAGCAGGGTGCCGCCATCTTGGAGCGAAGCATGGCGAGTAACGGTTTCCGTTACAATAGTTAATACTTATTGGAGGCAAAACAATACATTTGGGTTTGATTAATGTTTAACTTGACTTTCTAGCAGAAAGTTTAGCAGATGAAATATTTAAGAAGACATTTTCTTCTCCTCCCCTCAAGATAACTATCCTCCCTGGCATAGCAAAGTGGAAGACCCCAAACATCCTGTGGATCAGGCATAAAGGTGTAAACAAAAATCACATGATGCAAATGAGCATGGGTAAACAAAATCTGTGCTTTATTAACAGGAAGCATTGCTTTTATAGAAATCCACTGAACTATATGGGATATATAATAAATGTGTGTCATAACTAGTTTGAATTATTTTAGTTATTCATTCTTCTTCAACCTAGCTTTTATTTTTATTTACAGCTGCAACCAAGACTCGTGCTTTGAGCCTATGGCAGATTTCAATTGCTCCAATTGGCTGATTCTAGCAATCTGCACTACTCAGCGCTGATCCGCGCCTTTATGCCGCCTGAGGCGGCCTTCCGCTGCACGACGCTAGTGCAGAGAGCGCAATTGCGCTCTCTGCACTAGAAGAGCCGAATTTCCGGGTTGAAAACCGGAAATTCGACTCTTAGTTACCAGGAGCGGCATTTTTGCCGCCCCTGGTAACCAGGGGGGCGCTGCCGCCTGAGGCGAGTGTCTCAACTCGCCTCATTGGTGGAGCGCCCCTGGCACTACTAATACTAATACCATAAAACTATGTTTTTCCTGACATCATATATATTAGAATATGGTTTAGGAATATAAAATTCAAATATTTTCTTTCACACATATTGACTATGGTGAACCTCAGATATAAGTTTAATAGTATGGCTCTTGGCAATACTAGCCTGATAATTGCTCAGCCTATAAACAGCTTATTTCTTCTGTACTTGTACCTTTACTTTTTAACATAGGGCCAAATGATCCTATGTAGCCATGTGCTCTTCATTTCAAGGACATAACCTATTGGCTTTTTGATACTATAAAAGGTTGTTGCACACAGGCTGAGAACAATGGCATGTTGTGAAACAGTTGAATCTTTATAGAAACTGATGATAATGTAAAAAAAAATACACATTTGTTCATTAACCACATTTAAAAAGAGAATGTTTTGTTGACCAACAGGACACAGTCATGGTTCACACCAAGGGAGACATTTTATATGTAAAAATTAATGCAGCTGCTACTAGAAACGACACAGAGACATTGATGATCTTTGATTTTTTTGTACAATCTTTACACTTAAGTTGTTAAATTTTATAGTTAAACATAACAGTATGTCTGTTGTTCTCAAATAGTCCAATTTAATTATGCCTATTGGGATGAATTTTATCATTATATATAACAGTATTTCTTTTGTTCTACAGTGTTCCAATGTAATTATCTCTGTTGGACTCAATGGTAATTGACGTCATTCAGTTAAATACTGGATTTATGGGACTGATGCATTATCTCTATAAAGTCCTGTGTAACATGTCAGTGCTATATAAATAAAGGTTCCTATCAAACAACATACACGCACTAAGGTCAATTTCATAATGGGCCAGTTCATCTGACTATGTTTTAGGAGTGCAGTAGGAAGTTAGGCTAGCCATGGACTAGATAATATCCAAGCTGAAACTTAACATTGTGCTGCAGCATTTTAAGACACGGCCGTGCTAACCAGTGCCAGGGCAACCATCAGGTGCAGAAGTCCCCAACAGCTTAACAACCGAAGTCCTGAAGCCACGAAAAGACCCGAAGTTGCGAAAACAGCCAAAGTTGAAGTCCTGAAGTGGGGCAAAGAAGTCTCTAAAGGAGGCGAAGTTGAAGTCCTGAAGCCACAAATTAAATTCTACTGAAAAACCAATGAGTGTTTTTTTATTTTTTTTAATCCCCTGGCCACCAATATATTATTTTAATAATCTAAACGCCCCTACCTCCAATATTTTTATAAAAAAAATATTCTCTGGGGCTCCAATTTTTTAACCTATAAGGGGGGCATCAATGTTTTTTTTAACTTATAGGGGGCCCTGGTCACCAATTATTTTTTTTAACTTTTAGAGGGGGCCCTGATCACCAATTAAAAAAAAAAAAAATGTTATGGGGGGCCCTGGCACCACAGTTTTTTTAACTTATAAAGGGGCCCTGACCATCAATAGCTTTTTATAACTTGTGTGTGTGAAGGGGGTTACGCTTTTAGTGCTGATGTCTGTGTGGTCTTTTAACTGTGGTGTGGAGTGGGCTGGATCTGGGGTTGGGCTGGTGCGGGTGGGGCCCAGGGGGCCCCAAAAATGTTGTTGTACAGGGCCCTGTGATTTCTAATGGTGCTCCTGACCAGTGCTCATTGCTTTCAAAACATTTATGTCAGGAGCTTTCTGTGCTTTTACAGAGGTCAAGATTTGTGTCAAAGCCATGTTATAAGGCAGCAATATTATAGGGGCACATGTTATAACAACTAAAAACATTTAAGGATTAAAAATCCAAACAGGATTGTTTTCAATCAACACAGATTTATACTAGCTTAAGTGTATTGTGCTATCTTTTTATTACAAAAAAAAAAAAATCAAAGCAGTCAAATATCAGGACTTGTTTATATAAACAGGATACTATGGCAAATATCTGTACTTGAAACAGAACCATGTAACTGTAGATTGCAGCGCAGGAAGGTTTCACAGTAAATTGCATGCTAGCGGCTGGCTCTCATTCAAGTGATGTATCCCTGTATTCTGCATTCTAATTTGCTCATGAAAGTATTCACTGTAATTTGTGTTTTAAATAGAATTCCACAAAGAATCCGTTCAGCAATGCTCAAAATCTTTTCATTTGATAAGTATATGTTTTACTGTACCTCCTCAGAAAGCACAAATGTCTGTATGGAACAAAATCAATGACCCCCGGTGTGTGAATAATTACAATACTTACAAATTAAGCCTGCTAATTCCCTTAAGTATCTTGCTCTCCTGCCCTAAGAATAAACAGAATACATTTGACACGGCATGAAAAATAATGTCACACAGCAAGGGGATCATACCTGTTGTTTTCAAAGACAAAGGGCAACTGCAGAAAAGAATAAATATAGTAAACTAAAGGGTAACAACAGTATATACTGTATAATAAATGTTACGTTTATGTTAGAGATGAGATTATTAAATCAATTTACATATTTACAGTATGGATTAGAGAACTGGATACAAGTTGGCACAGAATTATTATTCATTAGCAATTGCTTTCCCTTTGGTACCTGTGGAAGAATCTTTTTACACTGGTGCTTCTAGATTCCCACTGCCAAGTAGGGATGTCGCGGACTGTTCGCCGGCGAACTTGTTCGCGCGAACATCGGCTGTTCGCGTCCGCCGCAAGTTCGCGAACGTCGCGCGACGTTCGCCATTTTGGGTTCGCCTTACCTGGCGCTTTTTTTTGACCTCTCACCCCAGACCAGCAGATACATGGCAGCCAATCAGGAAGCTCTCCCTCCTGGACCACCCCCACACCCCCTGGACCACTCCCCTTCCATATATAAACTGAAGCCCTGCAGCGTTTTTTCATTCTGCCTGTGTGTGCTTGGAAGAGCTAGTGTAGGGAGAGAGCTGTTACTGATTTCACTGATTTCTTTGAGGGACAGTTGATAGTAAGTTTGCTGGCTAGTAATCTACTTGATACTGCTCTGTATTGGAGGGACAGAAGTCTGCAGGGATTTGAGGGACATTTTAGGGTAGCTTTGCTGGCTAGTAATCTACCTTCTTCTGCAGTGCTCTGTATGTAGCTGCCTGCTGTGGGCACTGATCTCTTCTGATCTCATCTGCTGACTGCTGTAATAACCCAATAGTCCTTGTAAGGACTGCTTTTATTTTCTTTTTTGTTTTTTTACTTTGCTAGTTGCTACTATAAGCCCAGTGCTATTAGTCTAGCAGTGTTGGGGAGTGGGACTGGTGTGCTACTGTGCTGCTCCTAGTAGTTCAGCAGCACCAACCCGAGAAAAATATTTTTTTTAATATACATATATTTTTTTTTCTTTTACTTATCTTACTGTTCTTTAACGTGTACAGTGCTGTTGCTGTTCTTCATAGTAGTGCACCAATAGTAGTGCACTTGCAGGCATTATTTGCTCAGTGTGTTCTTCATTTTCAAACAACAACCATCTAGCTGTGTGAGCTTGTTCACATTCTGTCTAAATATCAATAATAATACCGTCTCTAGAAACACCACCCGAGTGACGTTTTTCAGGCAGCAATAATATATTCCGTACCCACTGCTGTAGTAGTGTATACGTTAACCTTGCAGGCATTATTTGCTCAGTGTGTTCTTCATTTTCAAACAACAACCATCTAGCTGTGTGAGCTTGTTCACATTCTGTCTAAATATCAATAATAATACCATCTCTAGAAACACCACCCGAGTGACGTTTTTCAGGCAGCAATAATATATTCCGTATCCACTGCTGTAGTAGTGTATACGTTAACCTTGTAGGCATTATTTGCTCAGTGTGTTCTTCATTTTCAAACAACAACCATCTAGCTGTGTGAGCTTGTTCACATTCTGTCTAAATATCAATAATAATACCGTCTCTAGAAACACCACCCGAGTGACGTTTTTCAGGCAGCAATAATATATTCCGTATCCACTGCTGTAGTAGTGTATACGTTGACCTTGTAGGCCTTGTTTGCCCAGTGTGTTCTTCTTCTTCATTTTCAAACAACTTCCATCTAGCTGTGTGAGCTTGTTCACATTCTGTCTAAATATCAATAATAATACCGTCTCTAGAAACACCACCCGAGTGACTTTTTTCAGGCAGCAATAATATATTCCGTACCCACTGCTGTAGTAGTGTATACGTTAACCTTGCAGGCATTATTTGCTCAGTGTGTTCTTCATTTTCAAACAACTTCCATCTAGCTGTGTGAGCTTGTTCACATTCTGTCTAAATATCAATAATAATACCGTCTCTAGAAACACCACCCGAGTGACTTTTTTCAGGCAGCAATAATATATTCCGTACCCACTGCTGTAGTAGTGTATACGTTAATCTTGCAGGCATTATTTGCTCAGTGTGTTCTTCATTTTCAAACAACTTCCATCTAGCTGTGTGAGCTTGTTCACATTCTGTCTAAATATCAATAATAATACCGTCTCTACAAACACCACCCGAGTGACGTTTTTCAGGCAGCAATAATATATTCCGTATCCACTGCTGTAGTAGTGTATACGTTAACCTTGTAGGCATTATTTGCTCAGTGTGTTCTTCATTTTCAAACAACAACCATCTAGCTGTGTGAGCTTGTTCACATTCTGTCTAAATATCAATAATAGTACCGTCTCTAGAAACACCACCCGAGTGACGTTTTTCAGGCAGCAATAATATATTCCGTATCCACTGCTGTAGTAGTGTATACGTTGACCTTGTAGGCCTTGTTTGCCCAGTGTGTTCTTCTTCTTCATTTTCAAACCACTGCCACTTAGCTGTGTGAGCTTGTTCACATTCTGTCTAAATATCAATAATAATACCGTCTCTAGAAACACCACCCGAGTGACGTTTTTCAGGCAGCAATAATATATTCCGTATCCACTGCTGTAGTAGTGTATACGTTAACCTTGTAGGCATTATTTGCTCAGTGTGTTCTTCATTTTCAAACAACAACCATCTAGCTGTGTGAGCTTGTTCACATTCTGTCTAAATATCAATAATAGTACCGTCTCTAGAAACACCACCCGAGTGACGTTTTTCAGGCAGCAATAATATATTCCGTATCCACTGCTGCAGTAGTGTATACGTTGACCTTGTAGGCCTTGTTTGCCCAGTGTGTTCTTCTTCTTCATTTTCAAACAACTTCCATCTAGCTGTGTGAGCTTGTTCACATTCTGTCTAAATATCAATAATAATACCGTCTCTAGAAACACCACCCGAGTGACGTTTTTCAGGCAGCAATAATATATTCCGTATCCACTGCTGTAGTAGTGTATACGTTAACCTTGTAGGCATTATTTGCTCAGTGTGTTCTTCATTTTCAAACAACAACCATCTAGCTGTGTGAGCTTGTTCACATTCTGTCTAAATATCAATAATAATACCGTCTCTAGAAACACCACCTGAGTTGTTGTTGTTGTTGTTTTAAAAATAATGCCAGGCAAAGGCAGGCCGCCACGCAGAGGCACTAGGGGCCGTGCTGCTATGCTATCCTGTGGCCCTAGGAAATTGCCCAGTTTTAAAAAGGCAATGACCCTGAACTCCCAAAATGCTGAAGAGGTAGTTGACTGGCTTACACAGCACACCCCATCCTCTACCGTTTCTAACTTTACCACAACATCCTCATCCTCCACTGCTATGGGCACCCCACGTAACACTTCCTCCACCACCGGTGCCCCTTCTTCACTGGAGTCAGAGGAATTATTTTCACATGAGTTTCTTGAACTGAGTTTTGCGCAACCATTATTGGCAGAAGAAGATGAAGGAGATGAGGACGTTACACCAGATTTAATTCTGGCAGAGAACACAACAGAGATGGACATAATGAGTGATGACGAGGAGGTCCCCGCTGCTGCTTCCTTCTGTGAGCTGGTAGAAGAAATTGATGCATCTGAGGAGAATGAGGATGAGGAGATTGATGTTTTATGGGTGCCCAGTAGAAGAGAGCAAGAGGAGGGTAGTTCAGATGGAGAGACGGAGAGTCAGAGAGGCAGGAGGAGAATAAGACTTAGAAGAAGCAGGGAGGACAGCTCGCAGGGAACAGTAGGGCAACAACATGTATCGGCACCTGTGGTCAGCCGGCCAACGCACCCGCCATTGCCGCCAACGCCGCCGACTTCTACTGTTACCGCCAGATTGCCAGCCTCAAAAAGGTCAGCAGTGTGGGATTTTTTTAATGTGTGTGCCTCTGACAAAAGCGTTGTCATTTGCAATGAGTGCAGTCAGAAACTGAGTCTTGGGAAGCCCAACAGCCACATAGGTACAACTTCTATGCGAAGGCACATGAACGGCAAGCACAAAGCACTTTGGGAGCAACACCTCAAAGGCAACAGGCAAACTAAAAGCCACCCTCCTTCTGGTCCAGCATCTTACTGCTCTACCTCTGCTCTCCTTGACCCGTCTGAACCACCCTCCACTCCGCCTTCCACCTTGACCACCAGTTCCCATTCCCAGTCATCTGCCCCCAGCCAAGTTTCTGTGAGGGCCATGTTTGAGCGGAAGAAGCCAATGTCTGCGAGGCACCCCCTTGCCCGGCGTCTGACAGCTGGCTTGTCCGCACTCTTAGCCCGCCAGCTTTTACCATACCAGCTGGTGGACTCTGAGGCCTTCCGCAAATTTGTAGCAATTGGGACACCGCAGTGGAAGGTACCCAGCCGCAATTTTTTTTCAAAAAAGGGAATACCACACCTGTACCACCATTGCAGAGCCAAGTCACCGCATCTCTGTCACTTAGTGTTGGGCCAAAGGTCCATATGACTACTGACGCATGGTCCTCCAAGCATGGTCAGGGCAGGTATGTCACCTACACTGCCCACTGGGTGAACTTGGTAATGGCTGGGAAGCAGGGAATGTGTAGCTCAACAACGACAGTGGAGTTGGTGTCACCGCCACGGATTGCACGCGGTTCTGCCACCACCTCTACTCCTCCTTCGCTCTCTACCTCGTCTTCTTCCTCTTCTTCGTCCTCTGCTGCTGGGTCCTCCTCCTCCACACCTGTGCACCCCCAGCTCCCCCTAGGCTATTCGACGTGCCAGGTACGCCGTTGTCATGCTGTCTTGGGGATGACGTGCCTGGAAAGCAAAAACCATACCGGATCTGTACTCCTGTCATCTCTGCAGTCACAGGCCGATCGGTGGCTGACCCCACACCAACTGCAGATCGGAAAAGTGGTGTGTGACAATGGAAGCAATCTGTTGGCAGCACTGAGACTGGGCAATTTAACACATGTGCCCTGCATGGCACATGTTCTGAATTTAATAGTACAACGTTTTGTCTCAAAGTACCCAGGATTCCAGGACGTTCTCAGGCAGTCCAGGAAGGTGTCGGCCCATTTCAGACGGTCCTACACAGCCATGGCACGCCTTGCTGACATTCAGCAGCGGTACAACATGCCAGTCAGGCGTTTGATTTGCGACAGCCAGACTCGCTGGAATTCAACGCTCCTCATGTTGGAACGTCTGCTGCAACAACAAAGAGCCGTCAACGAATACCTGTTTGAACTGGGTGGTAGGACTGGATCTGCAGAGCTGGGGATTTTTTTACCCCGTTACTGGGTGCTTATGCGCGATGCCTGCAGGCTCATGCGGCCTTTTGAAGAGGTTACAAATATGGTCAGTCGCACCGAAGGCACCATCAGCGACCTAATACCCTTTGCTTCCTTCCTGCCGTGCGACGAGTGACAGATGAGGCTGTAGACCAGCGTGACGAGGAGCAGGAAGCGCACGATTTCTGGTCGGAATCACCAGAACGAACCCAGGCACCTGCTGCAACGCAGGGAGAGGTGTCAGAAGTGGAGTCAGAGGAGGAAGGTGGCTTTGTGGAGGAGGAGGACCAACAGGAGCAGGCTTCCCAGGGGGCTAGTGGTGACCTTTTGGGGACCCCTGGTCTTGTACGTGGCTGGGGGGAGGAGACCGTGGATGATGCAGTCCTTGATAACGAGGAAGCGGAGATGGATACCTCTGCATCCAACCTTGTGAGAATGGGGTCTTTCATGCTGTCATGCCTGTTGAAGGACCCCCGTATCAAGAGGCTTAAGGAGAAGGACCTGTACTGGGTCGCGACTCTACTAGACCCTCGGTACATGCATAAAGTGGCAGAAATGTTACCAACATACCACAAGTCTGAAAGGATGCTGCATTTAGAAACCAGCCTGCAAAACATGTTGTACAATGCTTTTAAGGGTGATGTCACTTCAGGAACTCATCAACATTCCAGGGGCAGAGGTGCCAGTAATCCTGCCACGAGCGCACCTGCAAGGACAAAGCACTTTGGCCACTCTGTAACGTCAGACATGCAAATGTTTTTCAGTCCAAGGCAGCAGCAGAACCATTCGGGATCCACCCTCAAAGAACGCCTCGACCGGCAGGTAGCGGACTACCTGGCATTAACTGCAGATATCGACACTCTGAGGAGCGATGAACCCCTGGACTACTGGGTGCGCAGGCTTGATCTGTGGCCAGAGCTGTCACAATTTGCCATGAACCTCTTGTCTTGCCCCGCCTCAAGTGTCCTCTCAGAAAGGACCTTCAGTGCAGCAGGAGGGATTGTAACTGAGAAGAGAACTCGCCTAGGTCACAAAAGTGTGGATTACCTGACCTTTATTAAAATGAATGAGGGGTGGATCTCGGAGGGTTACTGCACGCCGGAAGACTTGTGCTGAGTTTCTGATTCTGACTCCCCATGCAGCTGTCCTTCTCTGCACGCCTCATGACTCCACATACAGCTGTCCTTTAGCGTCCTCCTCCCTCCACCACCGTTACAAACTAGGGTGCAAACCCTACTGGTTTAATTTGAATCCAGGTAAATCCTGAGTTTTTCTGGCCTCTGTGCTTCAGTGGCTGTGACAAAAAAATGAATATTTTCAGCATTTATATGGCATATTTTTTCTGGCCTCTGTGCTTCAGTGGCTGCGACCAAAAAAACAGAATATTTTCAGCATTTATATGGCATATTTTTTCTGGCCTCTGTGCTTCAGTGGCTGCGACCAAAAAAAACAGAATATTTTCAGCATTTATATGGCATATTTTTTATGGCCTCTGTGCTTCAGTGGCTGCGACCAAAAAAAACGGAATATTTTCAGCATTTATATGGCATATTTTTTATGGCCTCTGTGCTTCAGTGGCTGTGACAAAAAAATGAATATTTTCAGCATTTATATGGCATATTTTTTATGGCCTCTGTGCTTCAGTGGCTGTGACAAAAAAATGAATATTTTCAGCATTTATATGGCATATTTTTTCTGGCCTCTGTGCTTCAGTGGCTGCGACCAAAAAAAATGAATATTTTCAGCATTTATATGGCATATTTTTTCTGGCCTCTGTGCTTCAGTGTCTGCGACAAAAAAAATTTACATTGTTAGCATTTATATGGCATATTTTTCCTGGCCTCTGTGCTGCAGTGGCTGCGACCAAAAAAAATTAATATTGTTTGCATTTATATGGCATATTTTTTCTGGCCTCTGTGCTGCAGTGGCTGCGACAAAAAAAAATTAATATTTTCAGCATTTATATGGCATATTTTTTCTGGCCTCTGTGCTGCAGTGGCTGCGACAAAAAAAAATTAATATTTTCAGCATTTATATGGCATATTTTTTCTGGCCTCTGTGCTTCAGTGGCTGTGACAAAAAAAAGATAATTTTTCAGGAAAGTACACATGCCTAATTTTTCAGGGTTCTGCAACAGTGGCAAAATCGCATCTTTTATGGTCACCGCAGGTGATCAATAAAGTACACCAAAACTGGGCCCACACTGCAGAATCAGTGTTTTTTGGTTCACTTCACTGTACATTGAATTACCTCTGCCTGACCGTGCACGTGCGCACAAGCACGGTGACTGCTAAACACACCACTACAGAAATATTGCCACCAACAGGACGAACATCCTGGAGGTGACAAGCTCAACTAGTAATTAAAAACTATTATTTGCTCACTTGACGGTATCATTCATTAAAGCTCTTTGCGTCTTTTTGCGTTGCAGTAAGCACCGCGTTTCGTCTTTGCGTGTGAACAGGCTGTAACCTTTACACGACTTGATTGGCATGTAGACGCCGGACGTTTTAAAGCATTTTATTACACAGGTTTAGAAGTGTAGTGTGATTTCTGCCCTTTACAGCACAAAACGCAGCACTGTGTCAACAATGGATTTATTAGAAACATTTTTGCCCTTGATCCCCCTCTGGCATGGCACTGTCCAGGTCGTTGCACCCTTTAAACAACTTTAAAATCATTTTTCTGGCCAGAAATGTCTTTTCTAGCTTTTAAAATTTGCCTTCCCATTGAAGTCTATGGGGTTCGCGACGTTCGCGAACCGTTCGCATTTTTGACGCAAGTTTGCGAATATGTTCGCGAACTTTTTTCCCGACGTTCGCTACATCCCTACTGCCAAGGAAATTACACTGGTGAAATGGTATATTCCCCACTATAATGTAGCTTTCAAAAAGCAGATCTCACAGTTTATACCCAGGGTGTTTTTTTTGTGGTTCATCTCTATTTACTTGATACATGAGTATTTTATGGGAATTCAGGTATGTACCATGCACCTTATGAAAACGAATGTTTCTCTGTTATAAGTGGAAACGTTCAGCTATGTTTGCATGCGCCTGCGTATCAGTTATTTTAATTTTCACGTGCCTGTGTATCAGCTATTTTACTGCAAATAGTTCACATATACCAAATATATAAGATATAGTACCGAGATGTCATAGTATACAAGGATTTGGGGGGGACCCCTTTATTGAAATTTCTCAACAGAGAGGAATTTTGCAGTTGGCTGCAGGATCATTAATACAATTTAGGGTTCATTTACCACATGTACAGGCGCAACTGCTGGAGTACCTTACATTCACACAGATATTTTTTCATTCACATTGTGAATGACGCACAAATAAAGGGCATGCAATTAGATGGCCAAATATGTGCTTTTCCATTGTAGGGGCAATTTGCCATTTGCTGTGAGGTACAAATTGGTTAATTCTGAGCAAAAACCATATGGATTTGCAAGTGTTGTTTGGCAATTGGCACAATACATCATTTTAGTAAATGAGCACTATGTTTTAAATGAATAGGGAAAAAGTCCTTATCCAAGATAACATTGAGGGTTCAAGCACACGGGCAGATTCTGGGAGATTTAATCGCCTGGCGACTAATCACGTCTTCTGCGGGGCAACAATTTCCCCGAACTGCCTGCCACCTGCTATAATGACAAAATGCTAGCACCAATGCACTTCCGGCGCTTTGATTTCCGAAGGCGCCCTATTTCCGAAGTCGCCAGGTGACAAAATCTCCCCGAATCTGCCCGTGTGCTTGCTCCCTAAGGGTGAAAACACACTACTGAGCTTCTAGTAAAAGCTACATGCATGGATGGAAATAGAGGCAGATGCACCTGCCCACAATGATAGGGGAGCACTGGGCAAGTACCTCTTAAATTGTCTTCTGCCTACCTGTAGTCCGTTTTCGCAGCCCTCTTTGGTTTCCCCCTCCCCTCTGTTGCTCTGCCCCTTCCCCTTCCCCTCTGTCACTCTGGGTGTTGGGATTCTGCTGGGTGATGTGCAACATTGGGAAGGTGGAGGCAGAGTGAGGTGGAGGTAGATGGAAGTGTGCAGTGTAGTGAGCAGGGGGATTAGGGTTGGTGCCAGGTGCCTTGGGGGTCAGGTTTAAAGATGGTCCCTTATAACTCAGTTCAACACTGCACACTGCAAGTCCTATTTATGATCCTAAAAAAAAGTCAGCCAAATCCAGTACACATAACCATCTGATGTCATTAAGGGACATTCTTGTGACCCACTTTTATATTATAACATGACGATGAGGGAATCAGAGAATGGCAATGAGGTTGTAATTGGTGACACATTATATTTATCTACTAGCTGCCTGCAGAAGAACATACAGCCACCTCTCTCTCTGTATTTCCTTCTCTTTCATGTCTCTTTATCTGAGATCCCTCATCAATGGCTGAATGGCAAAGTTTGAAAGGTTTAAGAGAAACATCAGAAAGATCTCAATCCTATCTCAGTGATAACTGTGAATTATTCATTAGGGCTTTTAAAGGAGTGTATAAATCAACCCAACAAAACAATCAACAGCCCCTTTGTGCCCTTCAGTTGTTTAAAGCAGTGGATAAGGAAAGACCCCCTTCTTGAAGTCATTTAGTAGCTGGAAACAAGCCCTGTTTCATGGTCTGGAATAGTTATTAGAAAGTGTTTAATATACAGTAGGTGATAGGGTCCTTTGTAAAGCTGGCCATAGACACAAAGATCCGATTGTACGAATCATTGTACGATCGGACTTCCCCATCTCCTGACCTGCCACTAACCATTCCGATCAAATAAAGTACAAAAGAACAGATCAGCCGATATTCTGCCCCTGACAGCAGTCGTACGAAAGTTATGTCCAACCAAAGCTAGTGACAGTCTCCCTCTGAAAATCGTACGATCAGCAATACATGCAGAGATCAGCAATACATACAGAAATCTTTTAACTTGACCGATCTCCGCCGAACAAAAAATGTCGGGACTCTCCACACACGGTCCGAAAATTGTACGAATCCTCGATTCGTACGATCAGATCTTTGCGTCTATGGCCAGCTTAAGACATAATTATAATGGTTGGATTAGAAAAGTTGTTAGGGGAATTTTTTTTACGGTGACACATTATAATGAAGGATTATAACATGTTGCCATATTACAATGCACTACCAAATAGCTTTATTAAATTGCTAAATATCCTTATGTTAATCCCTTATGTTTATTTTATTATGCTCTCATACCCAAGTGCACAGACTGGTCTCCTTTTTACAGATGTTGCTGACATTGCTGATTCTTGCTTGTTTGACCTTGACCCTTTCAGCTGCACCTGACCTCAACATGACATGGACTACAAATTGGCGATAATTTGTTGCTGCTCCTGCGCCTATTAACCTCACATCATTGCTACCTTTGTTTGTCAGTAGGAGGGTCACTCAGCTCTTTGTATCCATTCTGCTTCCTGTTTCAAGTCTCTTCTGTTTTCTGGGCATAACAATCCATAATGCTAATTGTTGTAAACTCTCTGCATTGTCTTGCAAATGATTTTACATATTTTGCTGAACTATAAGAGAAACATAACTCCTTCAGCAGTGGAGAGACATTCAAAACAGTAATAGTGTAACAGAAGTTAAAGACCTGACAGTTAAAAATTGCTTTGACATGTCAGTCCTCCATCACAATTAAATTCTGCAAACCTTTTTGCCCAGTCAGTAGCAGGAGCCATTTTTATGTACAGCAAATCAGGACCAAACTTGCAGACTAACTTCTGATAAAAAAGAGAAATTATCCCTGCTGGTTTCTAAGAACCCACTTTTTAGATAGTGTAGAGCAGAGGTCCCCAACCTTTTTTACCCATGAGCCACATTCAAAAATAAAAATAGCTGGGGAGCAACACAAGCATGCAAAAAATTCTTGGGGTGCCAAATAAGGGCTGTGATTGATTATTTGGTAGCCTCCTATGTGGACTGGCAGCCTACAGCAGGTTCTGGTTGGCACTGCATCTGATATTTATGAAACCAAAACCTGCCTCCAAGCCTGGAATTCAAAAATAAGCCCCTGCTTTGAGGCCACTGAGAGCAACATCCAAGGGGTTGGTGAGCAACATGTTACCCGCGAGCTACTGGTTGGGGACTATAGAGCTATAATTACTAGATTGAAAATTAATTGAAAAGAATAGCAGTAAACCCCACTCTCAAACCATTTGCCAATTATTCTAGTTGTTAAATAAATTCCAAATTAATTCTGTGCCATCCCATCTATCAATCAATCAATGAATTCAATGAATCAATTATTCCAATAATACACTGATACAAATCAATTTATTAAAGTGCCTGTGCTCAAAAATAATTGCAGCCATTCGCTGCTCAGTGAATGAATTGATAGCAATTGAGCAATTAAAGTGCATGTGCTCAATACATATGCTAAATATGTAACTTTTGTAATCACTGATTTAATATAGACTGAGCAGTCTTTTTCATTATTTCTGATGTACTCTACCCACTAACAAATAGTGTGTATGCTGAACATGTTTTTATTCTGCTACTACAAATATCTCTTTAACACCAAGTCACTGTTAAAGTCACATAGTGTGCTGTTCAACTTGGAGTATTTGAGATGGCCAAAAACCACCTGTGATACCTCTCACAACTTCAATTGACTTGAGTTAGCAGAAAACTTCACCGGCCCGGGGTTATACCATAACCCCTAACATTTGGCACCCCCAAGTGCAGGGTGACTTTCCTTCTCCGTTAAGTGAAAAATCCTAACCATTCAATATAAGTAAGTGCTCCTTTCACCTCTTGTGGCCATTTCGTCCTACCTGCCACATGTTCAGAATTGAGTGAAGTTGCGCCAGTTGACTCTGGAGCTACGCTGCTCTCAGAACGAGGTGGTAACTCCAGGGTTACCACAGTGGCCTGCATTGATTGCCTCAGAGCAGATGTGGTGATAGAATAAGGCACAATAGTTGTTCACCAAATGCTGGAGATGATGCCAACTAGGCTTACATCCAATTTGCAGCAAAGATTCAGCGTAGTTGAGCTGATTTTAACACATCATACGTGATTGAGTAAGGCATTGAGTATCTCCAACTGGTGACTGCAATAATGGAGCAGATTCAATTCAGTTAAGAAAAAGTTTTATCAAGTGATAACTCATGGACAAAATTTAATTTGAGATGCAATTCAATATTTTATCAGGTGAAAACTCTATTGAAGTCTATGGTGAAAAATGGAAGTGAATTAGGAGAAAAAAATGTTCTCCTTAAATTGAATCTCCTCTGTGAGTTTTAACATGATAAACCATGAGATCACTTTTTCTTAATGAATTGAATCTGGCCCAGTGCTGGAATTATTGGATTTCATTGAATATGAAGGAAATGAGGTTTCTAAATTGCCAACATTTAGAGGCAGATTTATCAAGGGTCGAATTTCGAAGTTGAAAATACTTCGAAATTCGACCATCGAATTTAAATACTTCGAATTCGTATATCAAATTCGAAGTTTTTTCAGAGAATTTGGCAATCGGTCGATCTAATTCAAATCGAATGATTCGAAGGATTTCAGCGATCGATCGAAGGATTTTAATTCGATGTGTAAAGACTTGGAAAAAGTTTGTAGAAGGTCTCCATAGGCTAACATAGCAATTTGGCAGGTTTAATTTGGCAAAGCATTGTTTTTTTAAAGAGACAGTACATCGATTATCGAATGGTCGAATATGCAAACTATTTTTACTTCAAATCGAAGATTCTATTCGATGGTCGAAGTATCCAAAAAATTTCTTTGAATTTCGAAACTTCGAAAATTCCCTCGAATTCACTTCGACCCTTGATAAATCTGACCCTAAAATTCTTTCCTTAATGTATAAATGACCTAGCCATAGAACTTCCTAAAATCACCATTGATTAAGTCATTAGAATCCAGGAAGTTATCAAACTACCATTTTTATGGGGGAATGTAATTAAGGTCATAAACAGAAGACATATGCACCAATAAGAAAAATGTAATGTGAATGTGAAAAATATTTCCAATGTAATATTCTTCATAAGACTGTGAATTTTAATTTCACATTCAATTTTTTTAACACCTGCTTAAAGGCGGTGTCATATTTTCTGCAAATATAATGACGATCTCAGTAAGAAGTTTTATTCCATACACCGCACACTGCCACAAACTATAAAATTTGCTAACTTTTTCTACTGGTGGAAGGGTTGCTAAATGCTTTTGCAGGTTCACAAAACTGTTCTTACAAAAGAAGGTTTGTTTGCATTGTGCAGATTTTTTTCCTTTAAAGGCTTTTATTACATTTTCCCAAAAGTGCCTTAAAACTGAGAAATACAGAGCCTAAGGGAGACTTAAAGTAATGAGAATTACTGATGTAAACACTAAGCACATAAAATAGAGTATATGTAAATGTCTACACATTGCCTACCGGCAATAAATATAGAATTTAAATGAGAAACTTTTAATACTGAATTGAAATTAATGGGACACAAAACATAGCAGTGAGTATCATATATTGTCTTGTCACAATAAGTGCCTTAAACAATCTGTGTGTGAATGTTATAGGGACCTTAGATTATAAATTCCACTGGGACAGGGACTCATTAGAATGATGTATAATCTCAGTGAGGTGCTGCAGAGACATACTGGTGTATCAGCCCAGAACTTGTGTCATCTATAAAGTAGTCTCATTCATGTCATAACCTGGTATACACACAGCCTACCAATCAATCTTTGAGATTCTTTTGGAATACCATTATTCCCTTTTCTTACTGATTGGTTGCTGTGGGTATTGGAATATGCTTGCGCTCTATAAATACATGTTAATAATAATAAAGATAATAACTTACACAGAGCCAGAGTAAGCAGATCAGCTCCTTTACATGTGACTATCTTTAAAGTGGTTGTTCAACGCCGAGTTAACATTTAGTATAATGTAGGATGAAATATTCTGAGACAATTTGCAATTATTTTTAATTTTTTATTATTTTTGGCTTTTGAGTTATATAGATTTTTATTCGGCGGTTTACAATGTCAGCAATCTGGTTGCTAGGATCCAAGTTACCCTAGTAACTATGCATTGATTTTAATAAGAAACTGGATTATGAATAGGAGAGGACGTGAAGAGAAGGAAAAGTAAAAAAAAAGCAGCAGTAACAATAAATTTGGAGCCTTTGTTTGTTTTTAGATGGGGTCAGTGATCCCCATTTAAAAAGTGGAAAGATGAAGGCAAAAAAAAACCAAAGATATAAAAAAAATAATGAAGGTCAATTGAAAATTTGCTTAAAACAGACCATTCTAAAACATACTAAAAATTATAGGTGACCAATCATCTCTGTTTCTAAATATACGTTTGTGCTCCCCTATACTCTTCTTTCTACCCAGGCCTTGTATATTTTTCTTCTTTTTGCTAGTAAAATTCACTGCATTTCAGACTCTCTCTTTCGCCACCAAACTGTATCTGTTTCCAGAAACACTTTGTCAAGGAAATCTGTACGTTTGATTACTCCTCAACGACTATCATTTTTCTTCAACAACATTAACTTTGACCAAAGTGGGCAGTGGTGTAACTAGATGTTACCGGCCCCACAGCAAATTAATTTTAGGGCCCCAACATATCCAGAGGTTTAACAAATACTGTATATGTTAAAAGTGCTCATTAATTAGGGCCTCATGGGGCCATATGTAGCAAAGATTTCTTCTCCATTAACTGTTGAAGAGCCCAATAAAAACGTACTAGACTAGTGGAGGATCAATTGGAAAGTCTTGACTTATATTGGCCTTTTGGGGCCCCCTTTACCTCAAGGGGCCCCCTGCAGCCACAGGGTCTGCTTCCTCTGTAGTTACGCGGCTGAACATGGGGTACCCAGATGGTTCAAATATGAATAGCTTTCTTTGTAAAAACATAGAATAATTCAACACTATAAAACCCTGCAGTGTGGCTGATGCAGAGGCAATTTCTCTGTAATTATACTCACACTGGTGCACCAAAAGCAGCAAGTAGTGGTTGAGAATGTTTTGATTGGTTCTGTTCCTACTATGAGAGTGTTTAACAAATGTTACAATTCTGAATCATAAAAGCAAAGATATATAAACTATAGAAAAAGCACAGGTATGTTATGGCTGGTAACTGGTATAAGTAACCTGTTGAACAGTAGAGAACATTACATGCAAGAAAATCTGAAATAATGAGGCTACTCCAAACTGTAATCTGTGCCATTTGGAACTTTTATTGGGAGCTTGCAATAATTTGAAGGGATACCACTGGGATATTTTATGTAAAACCTGGGGTTTTCTGGATAAGGGATCTTTTCATAACTTGGAATACAATACCTTAAGGCTAGTGAAAAAAATGACACATTCAAAAAAATATCGGGTGGGTTTTTAGCTAGCTTTATCTCCATCAATTAAAGGGTACAGGTAAAAAAAACTGAACCATTTGCTTAAATATGCAAAGTGGCATTCATGTATTTATAAAATTGGAGCTTGATAATTGGTTCCAGATAATAGGTCCCAAATCTCTAGCTGCTACCTACTTATAACATAGAGTCAAGCCCAGCAGTCTCTTGAGGCTAGGAAACCTTGGAGCCTCTTCAAGCAACAGAGCAGCCACTCTTAAAGGCGCTAGTATAAATTGTTACTTTATATGGGGTAATTGGTTGGAAGAAGGTAAACATAAAGGGAGGGAAACAGGAACAAGAACAGAAAGAACAGTGTGAAAATAGAACTGTGTCTGCAAATATTCCTTGTATATACATTTTTACATTATGAATGCAATATTTTTGCGCTAAATTCGCAGAGTTTATGGGAGACGGCCTTTCCGTAATTCAGAGCTTTCTGGATAACGGGTTTTGGGATAACAGATCCCATACCGGTACTATAAAAGTATATTTTAGCAGTGTGTTAAAATATACAATGATTTATCACCCCCCTGTAAAGGAGACGTAGCCTCTCTGCAAGACTGTTTAGTTTGCTTTATGTTCCTGTGGGTAGCTTTGCATTGAAGCATTTGTCAGCATAGGGGTGTTAAAGTGCAAGGTGTAAAGAAACTTTGAAAAGGCTGGTGGTGACCAGGGACAGGAGATTTAGCCTTGCTTCCCTGCTTCTTTGTTTCCTGGGATAAGGATATTAGACAGATCAGCAGGTTGCAGGGGAGCCTGGGTCACTCCATATTGAAAAGTGTAGTGTTAGCTTTGGCCACAGCTGTGCTATTTTTACACCCAACTGAGCCACTGACCCTATCAGCTTTTGTCTTGCATTGTGGCTTGTTTAGAGCACCAATTTAACACAGACATAAATGCATGGAGTCTTCTTTGTCTTCTTCATCTGCACCTCCTCCACTTGTTCTCCAGACTCAACCTTCTTCCTGAGCTGTATAGAGCAGTAGTAGACTGTAACTCCTGTCCAAAGAAAGAAAGCAAGACGACTTTCCCCACCCCAATTCCACTATAAACTCCTAGTTCTCTCCAAGCATTAATAATAACATCAGTTGATCCTATTAGTAATAATGGGATATGTTAATATCATTGTAGCCGTGGCCATATTAAGAGTAATAATAGCATAATGGTGATTCTGATATTGCCGCTACTTTATGTAATATTTATGACATGGGAGGTTATATATTTTGGGTAAGACTGAAGCCCCAGGGCATGCTAGAGCTATAAAAATCTATTGGAATCTTTTCAAAGGCTACATCTGGTGGTCCCCAATGCAGACACATTTAATTCATATTTGTTGCTATTTCCCATTTAATCTTCTTTCCTGGGTTGGTGGGACATTAGAAAGCACAGACATTCTGAGGCTTGAATTATGCAATTATGTAGACTCTTTGCAAACATTAGCGACCAAGATTTGAATTGGTTGCGTCCTTTATGACCAATGTGAGACCTCAATGACTTCCTCACAAAGTTTGCTAACAAATGGCTTTAATGAAACTCCAGAGCAGGTGTTATCACCAACCTTTCCTTAGTGATAATGAGCAATGTAATATTCGCTAGAGAACGATCTTATATTGTGATTGGTGCTAGCCATTCACAAAAACGCCATTTTAAACAACACAATTTTAATTACATTCCCCCTTTAGTATATTTACCACAATGCAGTGTTGTTTCCCAGAAGTCCAATGCAATTGCAGGCAGGTACTAATATTTATCCACTGCAATCAATATGGGTGCAAATTAGTGTCCATTTAATTAAATTAATGTTCTTTTAAAAATTAGCTTTCAGTGTTTATACACACTAAATGATTTTTCAATACTTAAAATATTGTATCTTTGTGTTTCCTACAATGCAGTGGAAATTGAATCCTGAACTGGGACTGGTGACTTCAGGGGCGATCCTGGCCCCTCCGCCGTCTGAGGCAGCAGCAATTGCTGCTTCCCCCCCTCCCTCAGAAATTCGCTCTTAAAGTACCAGAAGCAGCATTTTTGCCGCCCCTGGTACCTAGTGGGGCGCTGCTGCCTGAGGCGACAGCCTCAACTCGCCTCATTGGCGAAGCACCCCTTGGTGACTTCTGTCTGAACTGCACATGCTGATACTGAACATTATGTGCTTCACAATATGGGAAAAAATACATAAAATTGTCTTAAATAGTAATATTGAATTTTAAAGTTGAATTCTCAATTTGAATGAACCCTTTGAGATTTGTACAGAGAGCACCTGCCTAATAAATAAATCACAAGGCAAGTGTCCCAGAAATAACTATTTACTTCCATACTTGGCTTTAAGGAATCCCATGAGCGGTGAAAGTCTAACCCAATGCACACATAAATGACACGAGGGATTTTTATGGCGATTAACCTTACTCTGTGTTTTCTGCAGTGTAAATCTTGACCTGCAGCTGCTTTCTGTATTATTTGAAGTATGGTTGATTAAGCATAAATTGTGGTTTAGATTTCATATGTTTTGGTTCACTCCAGCTACTGATATCACAACAGAATGCAACGTGTGCAGCTATAATACTGTAAAACTGATAAAAGCTTTCAGGAGTTGCTGGATTTCGAGCAGATAATGGGTTGGGTATATCAGAACCTTATCATTGACATCCCAGCAAAACCATTCTAAAGGTGGCCTTACATGGGCAGATTTAAGATGCCGGTTTGAGTCCTTTAGACTGAGTTGCCAGTTTATCTGCCCCTGTATGGGCCGACAGGGCTATTTGATATCTGGTCAAAAATCAGACAGATTTTGATCAGGCAGTTTTGATTTTCATGTCGGATCAAGGACTGCATTGGCTCGTTGATTCAATCCACATAAGGACAGCCCATATTCCAATCAGATTAGCCCAAAATCATGTGGGAATATTGGGGAAAGATCTGCTCATTTGGCGACCTTGCCAAACAGGCAATGTATGACCACTTTTATTGGGCATTTGCTCTACGCAACAAAGTTCCAGATTGCAAATTACATTGAGCTACTGGAAGACCAAGTCTTGTTGCACGATGTGCTGTTGATCATATTTTGAGTTGGTAGAACAGTAATGAGAAATTATTTAGGTGAGGGTGTAGGAGCAGCTTTTCTATTATATTCAATAACAATGTTTTGTTAAGATACATGCTAATTAACATTCATATTAAAATGTATTTTAGTCTAATGTAGCATTGTATGAGTCCACAATTGGTCCTCTTTTTCTTTGGTTTGTACCTTTTAAAAATGTTCTTCTCCATTCTGTTGATATACAGAGGGAATATATATAATTCTGCAGATTGTGGCACATGTACACGTATACTACAGTATGCCAACTGCCACCTCTGATTGTGCCCACTGTTATGATATGGTAAATCTGTGGTAAAATCTCTGCTAATTCTTATGTGGCTAATATTTCTCTGCCCACTGAGAGTACAATATAAGCAGTTCAAAAAGGCTACACATTTCCTGCAGAATGTTATACAGTATATACAATAAAAGAGGAGAAGCCAAGGCGTGTGGTCGGTTTCTATGTATGTGTATCTACTATGATATACAATTCAGAATTTCAGATTTGATATATTAAAAAGCAATAGTGGCAATATAATTTCAAACGTAACATTGCTGCAGGATTTAGTGGGCTCTGCTGGTATGGAAGGGTACAGTATTAACAAAGGTTGTCATAGGAACTCTGCATAATGATATATGTGCACAATCACTGCAGGGAGTCTGGGGAACTGCTAATGAACAGGGTCAAAAGGCAAGTAGCAATCATAGATTTCCCCCTATGGCCTTCTGCTCCACCTTCTGCATTGTTTATTGAAAAGCTAATTTCATATAATCAGGTTTAACAGCCCAGGCTATGATGGCCACACATACTAAGTGTTCATCAAATTCCCCACCTACATACACACAAACTGTTACAAACAAGGGAAAGTTGCGCTCACCACTCATTTTTAAAACCATTAGGCGGGGGTGCAATGAGGCTGTGACCACAAAATACATATAGACAAATACAAGAGTCCTCTGCACTCAACACATTATCAATATATTTAAGACAGAGACATTTTGTGCATACTGCTACTGAAAAATGCCTTTAAACAAAACAGGGTTGAGTGCAGAGGACTCTTGTATTTGTCTATATGTATTTTGTGGTCACAGCTTCATTGCATCCCCGCTAATGGTTTTAAAAATTAGTGGTGAGCTCAACTTTCCCTTGTTTGTTATAGTTATACAGGAGCAGTGACCAGCTCCATGTTGTAGCTCCCACCCTTCCCAGCTATAGTCAGGTGATCCCACTGGTGTCTAATAAAAGGGCAGCCAAGTATGGGGGTTTTACTTTGAAAGCAGCAAGTAAGTTGCTGGTAAATCCTAGTCCCTTTGTAAAATGTATAATGAAGCAATAGAATTCTTAATGAATCAGATGAAAATTGAGCATAGGACTGGCAAGATATGGGATGACTTTGACGTAGTTGGCCAGCTTAAATATATTGCAATATATGGACAAACAATCCCTGTTTTGTTTAAAGGGTAAGGCATTTTTCAGTAGCAGTATGCACAAAATGTCTCTGTCTTAAATTTATTGATAATGGGTTGAGTGCAGAGGATACACAAACTGTTGTAACATTGCTGTAGCAGCCAGAGTAGTTAATGTAAAGAAGCAATATTTATCCTGCTTTAGGCCTGTCCCACAGCATAGCAGACTTAAACTGTGTCCTTTATTAGTATATTAACCTAAAATGTGCATCTGACTCTATTGGATGGTCCTATCACACCATCTTTAGTCTTAAGTAAAAAGTCTGGATGGCTTAGCTTCCAGTGCCAAATTAGAATTTAGCATCTATGTTAGTAAACCATCACCAAAATATGAAATTACCTTGCACATCAGGAAGGACAAATTATTTTGACTAGCTGGTCAGTATATTACAACTTTGTCTGGCAGTCAAAATCAGCTCATATTGGGCTCATAAACATGCTTGACAAAAGGGTTTTATTCCCGAAATGTTGCACCTTTCTGCTAATAAAAACGCAAGGGCTTGTCGCTGCCGATCCCTCCATCACCGTGCACCAGGCATCCAGTTTAGAAGGCCAGGGTGTGCGAGCAATGCCTCCTTTCTCCACTGGTAAAATACTGGCAAGGCAGGAACTCTGTGTGCCATTTATACAAACAGAGAGGGCAGGCAGTATCTAATAGAAATTGGTTTTGAGGGACACTGGGGGATTATGTGACCTCTACCAAAGTGTGCAGTTCCAAATAAAAGAACAGAACAGTCTGGCTTTGCACAATAGTACAGCAGTTAAAGACTCACCTTAATACTAATTAGCAATTGATAAATGCATCATTACCCTATTGTATGGACTTTAAGAGCTTCTCAGTTAAAACATAACACAAACGTCAAAAAAATGAATATATCACAGGCTCCCTGCAATATGCTCTACTGAGGAAAGTGAGGAAAGATAACTTTGTGTGTTGTCAGGTTTATAGGGGTGGTGATTGGGAAATCAAAAGGAGGGAAGTTTGGTGGATTAATAAACTGAAATCACTTTATCCAGCTGGTTTAAATAGAGATTATGACCTTATTTTTATAATTTTATGATATATTCTAATAGTCTAGATTAGGAGTATTAATATTATTGTATATTGTGTACCACATGAGACGGGACATGATTACACTAGATTACATTAGAGGCCATTATAGACAAATATCAGGGGACCTTTATACCCATAAAGTGGATCACCGTACCAGAGGCCACCCCTTTAGACTAGAAGAAAAGAACTTTCATTTGAAGCAACGTAGGTGGTTCTTCACAGTGAAGTTGTGAAAGGCCCTGATGGATGTTGTTGTGATGGCTGATTCTGTTAATGCCTTTAAGAGGGGCTTGGATGATTCATAATATCCAAGGCTATTGTGATACTAAAATCACTAGTTAGTGTATGAGTATACATAGTTTGTGTGAGTGTATGGAGGGGTCAGTGTGTGTATGTATGGATGCTGGGTTTCATTTGGAAGGGTTGAACTTGATGGACTTTATTCAACCTGGTCTAACTATGTAACTATGTAGAGGTTACTGGTTACTCCCAGTATACTTCCTGTATTTCCCTTTAAAGGAAAAATATTCCCCCCCAAACAATGTAGGTCTCTATAGAAAGATATTGCATAAAACAGCTCATATGTAAAATCCTGCTTCATGTAAATAAACCATTTTCATAATAATATACTTTTCTAGTAGTATGTGCCATTGGGTAATCATAAATAGAAAATTACCATTTTAAAAAATAAGGGCCGCCCCCTGGGATCGTAGGATTCACTGTACTCACAAATATACCAACAAACCATACATGTTAGGTCATATGAGCCAATTAACAGACAGAGGGGCATGTTTACTAACATTGGAGATAAATATCTGGAGAGATTTTTGGAGATGTTGCCCATGGCAACCAATCAGCAATTAGATTTAAACAGCCAGCAAAGATCTGATTGGTTGCTATGGGCAACATCTCCAGAAATCTCTCCAGATATTTATCTCCAATGTTAGTAAACATGCCCCAGAGTTCTGTCTTTTGCTGCCACGCTTCTTCCTGTTACAGTTAGAGTTGTAGTATTTCTGGTCAGGTGATCTCTGAGGCAGCACACAGACCATCACAAAATGGTGGCTCAAGGCAAGAGATGTAAAAGGGCAATATTTACTTAAATATATATATTCCAGTTTGGTAAGATTCTTTAATATGCCACTTAATATGATATGAACTATCTGTTGCTTAAGTGTTCATTTTGGGGGTATAGTTTTCCTTTAAAGGAGAATTCAACCCTAAAGTTAAAAAAACCCTACCCCCCTCCAACTGCTCATGCGCCGCCACACTGGTCTCATTCTGTAGATTTCCAAAGAGAAGAAGATGGCATCTGTGAACTCTGATGCCTGAATCTGCACCGAGGGGTAAAACGTTAGGGGCGTTAGGGTAACACCTTTGCTGGGGGGGAGGGTGGTTTATGTAGGGTAGGGGGTAGGGTTTTTTAAATTTAGGGTTGAATTCTCCTTTAAATACAATATATAATATGGCTTTATAAAGGCTGAACACATTGCCTGAAACATTGCAGTTGCAATTTGATTCATTTAATATACTCTATCGGATCCTGTGTGCCAATTCTTATTTCAAAAGACTATATATATATATATATATATATATATATATATATATATATATATATATATATATATATATAGATATATATAAATATATATATATATATATATATATATATATAGATAGATATATATATATATATAGATAGATATATATATAGAGATAGATATATATCTATATATATATATATATATATATACAGTAGATATATAGATATACTCTTTTCTACTTTGAAAAAGGCTGAAGTAGCAGCTGAAACGTCAGTATGTGTCAAATAAAGATACACAAGTCCTGAGATGTGCTGTTTTGTTATAAGTAAGTAAGTAAGTAAGTATATGTTTATGAAACCATTTGAAAACTGCACCCAGGCATCTCAATAATTGATTTTTCGTGAGTGCCGGTATTCTAATATTGAGATATATATATACACACTTTTTTTTTGAGGCGAGAGAATGTGAAGAACTCAGTGACATCTAGGAAGTGCAAATTTAAAGAATGTAAAATGATTAATTGGCTGCCCTGCCTCTATGCTGCGGAGCAGGCAATATATGATTGATAGCTGAGATTTTTAAATGATGTTTCAATAAATAATAATTTGAGTTTCATGTTTGATTTAAAAAGGATTTTTATCATACAGCTTTTTATGTCTGGCTGACCGGTCCCCTTTAACATATCAAGTTTCAATATTTAAAAATTTAACCTGAATTTACACTTTTCTCCAATTTACATCAAGTTTGCTCTGGTCGTGAGAAATGAGGATATAATGTAAATAGAAGGTGGATGCAAAGTTAATACTAATACAAATACTAATTGTGACCACTAGTTATCTTAAATACTAATATCACCCCAATCAACCAATGACAATGGGGTATATTTATCAAAAAGTGAAGTTAGAGATCACCACAGTCCGCAAGAGTGAAATTCCACCTCTCTCCATTCATTTCTATGGGATTTTTAAAGTAGTATTTATCAAAGGGTGAACTTTCACTTTCACCCTTTGCTAAATACGCCTTTACATCAGACTGTCCTTTGTATGTGAGAGACAAAGCAATGGTATCTCTTTGCTGGTCAATATGATAAGAGCAATGTGGGCATATTAGGTCTGCAGTACATAGTTTGCATAAAAATCCTGTGTTGAACTGAGGACCTGGTCAACAGACAGTATTGGGAAAATTTGGTTCATTCCTCAGTTCCATGTGTTTGTAATGGGGAGCCCATCTGTATACACTTGCTTTCTTGCTATAACTGTATAAAGAATTAAAGAATACAAGGTGCTGCTTCTAAATATCCGACGCGCTGAGAGGAAGCCAGGGTCAGACTGGGGATGCCTCAGAGGATCTAAAACCAAGACTTAAATACATCTGTAACCCTGAAGGGGGATCTGAATAAATGTTGTCTGGGGACTTGGCCTAAAAATGTCTGTAGAGAAACAGAATGGTCGGAGGTAAGACTATGGAAACACAGAGTTGGCTAGCATATGTAAAATTCTAATTAAATGTATTTGGTATAATGCTGCTTAATTAAAGGAGAACTAAAGACTAACTAAAGAAGTAGGCTAGAAATGTTGTAGATTATATTTTTGGCTTCTATACCAGACCAATGCAATAACCTTTAGTAGTAAAGATCTGTGCCTAAAAATATGACCCTTTCAATCTTCTTTTCTACTGATTCAATGTACATGCTCTATGCTGCTGCCTCTTACTGAGCTTAGGGACCAACACACAATAAACTGAATTTATATACTATACAGTAAATGTCACAATATAAGGCTGATGTTGATTAGTAAATAATTATTGATACATGGCAGCTTTGAAACCAATGCAATTGGCATCAGAATTGAATAATCAGCCCAGTAATATCAGCTGATACAAGAGTTATACATAATTTTGTGCTTGATGATTTGCAACAACCCCTTAAGGTGGCCATACACGGATAGATCCGCTCGTTTGGCGATGTCGCCAAACGAGCGGATCTCCCTCCGATATGCCCACCTTGAAGGTGGGCAATATCAGGCAGATCCGATCGTGGTCCCTAGGGCCCAACGATCGGATCCTAGCTCTCACAAACGAGCGGTCGGATCGCGGGACCGCATCAACGAACAGATGCGGCCGCGATCCGACGGGATTTTTAACCCCATCCGATCAAGATCTGGCCGACTTTCGGCCAGATCTCGATCGGGGAAGCCCGTCGGCAGCTTTTATCGGCCCGTGTATGGCCACCTTTAGCTTAGATTCTCAACAGCTGCTGAAAGCACACTCCTAACAAAATCCAAGATGGGAAACTCGTGTGGCAACTTTGAAGGCCTGGATCATTACTACTGTAGAGATGCTGACCCTTAGGCTGGCGCAGTAGGTTCAATATATAAATAATGGCATTTCTAGCAATATTCCTTTTTAGGGTTTAGTTCTCCATTAATTCAGATTTTGCAGCAATTTATGTAGCCTGACCAACCAATCTGATTTTTCTCATTGCTCTAAGGCTAATGTTATACAATGTGCTTTAAGCACCACTGTTCTCTTGGCATAGGAATTGTGGTGGCCAAAATGCCATTCCCCTCCAGCAACTGCTTCCCATTCTTCTGTACGTAAAACATGCTGCCTGTGGGGGACGCTTGCTCTGTCAGACAGGAATAACTTGGGAATGCTCATTTTAGCTGTCAGAGCTACTCTGAATGGATGCTATGGGGTGCATGACTACAATTGCAAAATTGTCAGCCTTGGTGTCTGTTCCCATGGGTACACCCACGGGGCTAACTGAAACTAATTAAGATTTTTGTTTTTGTGCAATGGAAGCAAAATAAAGCCAATGCATGTCAAAGTAAAAATATGTCATTCAATATGTAACCTTAGGTTCCTTTGACAGTCCAGTTATGGATTATAGCCATGTAAAAGTGATATGGACCTTAGACTGTAAGCTCTGCTGGGACAGGGACTAATGTAAATAATGAAAATTCTCTTTAAAACTAAACAAACAACAGATTAAAATTGTATATGCCATAGGAAACAGAATGCTGATTTTACAACCTACAAGAAAACTGGCAATAGTAGGCTTCTGTTTTCTGTAGACTTAGGGCTATGCAACACACAGGGCATTGCTTCCCATCTCTCAAGTGGTATGTGTCCTGGTACCCACTATTACTTCTTGAAAGTACAATGGTGCTACATATATGTAAGTGCCAGGAAACCTGCAGTGCTTCATATTCAAGTGATTGAAAAATGTTCTGGGGTAAGTAGCAGCATTTTCATTGTTCAGACCATATTATTATTATTATTATTAAGTGAGCGTAGACCCTTAGTCCTAGAAAATACTCCGACAGGATTTATTTAGCATACAATACTTTCTCAGCGGCACATGTTGCAGCTTCGCTTTCAATAGAAAATAGCCGATCGAATACTATGTTGAGGTTAAAAATGACACTTTATCCATCCAGTTCAAGTCATTTCTAACCTCTGTAGTCTTCCTAGAGATTGGAAAAAACCCTGTCTGAATTTTCCCAAGTATTTTATTAAAAAAAAGTCCAACCAAACTAGAGTCCACGATTTGGCCTTATTTTTTCAGAAAGTTAAAAAAAAGAATTCTACCACCAAGGTGAAGGTGAGGTCTTTTTAAATGGTGAGCCATCTAAGTAAGGTTCCACCTATGATTTTATGGTGTTTTAAGTTTAAGTCAAAGTATGGGTAGAATTGCCATATATTTGTTGGAGTTGGGAGAGGGAGCCCACCAATGAAATCATTCCCTGGGTCCACTGGTATCTTAGTGCAGCCTATCCAGATAGGGCACACTTTCTGTACAACTGTTTTGCTCATCTTTTTTCCTGGAAGTGAATGCTCTTGTCTTAGTTTTACACATTAGTCTCCCAATTAATTAGTGGAGCAGAATGTTAGAATGTCATGTTTTTCACTGTTGTAATACCCAGGACACAACTCCAGTAATAAGGCAAATTAGATTGATATCCATAGATTTCTTTACTACTCTGCATTGTAGGATCACTGACCTAGGGTGTATAAAAAATGAATGTACTTTTAAGGGGTTGTTTATTAAAGTCAGAATGCCAAAAACTCAAAAATTTAAGTTTTTTTTACTATAAAATCTGAATTTTTGGTGGGAAAAAATGTATGAAGGCTGAACTACGCGGTGTTGCTTCAACAGATCAGACTCGTTGAGAGGAATTGCATCCGACGAGATAAATGCACCAAATATAATGTGAGTAATTGAAATGTAGCACCTACAAACTGCATGCATCGGACATGACACAACTGTCGGATGAAGACGCTACATGCATCATTCGCATCCGACAGTCGTGTCAGATGCACGCAATTTGTAGGTGCGACATTTCTATTACTCACATTATATTTTGGTGCATCTGTCTCATTGTAAGCTCCAGCGTCGGACTGGGCCAGCCCCCCTCCCCCGATCACCGGGCCCCCAAATAAAATGAATTGAGGCGCTGTTCGCATGGTGACGCATGCACGCCGTCTTTCGCACCACACGTTTGGTGCATGCATACCAGCGTTCGCGTTGCACTGTGTCTCTCACGCATGCAAGCCTACGTGCGCACCAATGTTTGTGCATGCGCACAGGGGGTTCGGAAGTTATTGACCCGGTGGCCCCCCCCCATCCCCAGTCTGACCCTGGCTTCCTCTCAGCTCGTCGGATAGGTAGAAGCAGCACCTTGTAGTTCAGTCCTAAAAGCCCAATGCTGCAAAATGTCTGGATCTGAAAATCCGGCATCTCAGACCTGCCATGGTTGTATATAAGTCAATGGGAGAGGTCCCTATCCTATATTTGGTTCTGTTGTCTGCGCTGGAATTAGCCTGAAAATCTGACTATTCCCGGCTTTTCCGGCAAAAATCTAAAAAATTCTGACTTTTCGGGAAAAAGCCTGAAAAAAATCAAGCAATTCAGGAAAAAAAAATCAGGAAAAAAATGATAATTCAGATTTTCTTGTTTTTTTCCTGATCCGATTAAATCATGCTTTTTTAATAATAAGGTTCAAATCATGGATTCTAGTTTGGTTGGACTTTTTTCAAATAAAATACTCGGAAAAATTCAGATTTTGATAAATAAGCCTCCCCAATATAACCCTTATGTTGAAATTTCTTCCGACTACTATACTACAAGAATCCACCCATAGGGTTACAGTGAGAGAGATCTGGCAGCACTCTGGCTCTCCCCAGACATTCCTTCTGTAATAAGCAGCAGCTGGAGTGCTGTTTCCGGGCCTGCAGCTCAGGCTGTGAGAGGAAGATGTGATGGGGGGATGGATCTGTGAGAGGACTTCAATCTCTGAGCGTCATTAAATTCTCCATGAGGAACCTCTGGGAGGAAGCAAGGAGGGAGTGGAGGGGGATCAGCACCTCCTCTGAGGTAGGAAGCATGTCAAGTGCCAGGGCCTCCCTGCTCTGCACAATTTAGCTTCTCTGGGAACAATGTGCTGGTGGGAGAGGTGGAGAGGTGGGAGGCAGCTGAACAGGAGGAGAGATACACAGCACATAGAGCAGGAGAAATCAGGCACAAATGCACACAAACTGCACTGCTATTACTATGGATTCCATTAGAGTGTGAGGTTTTTAGCAAAATGAAGAATTTCACTATGTCTACATCTCATATGATGCAAATATAAATGTGATATTTCTCCAGCTTTTTCTATTACAGTACTGAGTAGACATTTAAGCTTTATACAACTGCAATGTATTACATAGCAATATCTATGATATAAGGAGTTATACCCATGGGGCTTTCGACCTGTGCCTATCATTATTGTAGGGGTTGTATATTAAAATTCACTAGCTCCGCAATGTAATAAAAGGCACACATTTTGCCCAGTTGCAGTAAACAACGGCAACCAATCAATAGGTAGCATTTACTGTACATATTGGTTGCTACAGGTTACTGCACCTGAGCAAACTAGTGCCTTTTATTGCACATGGGAATAGGAATTCGACAACAGGGCAATACAAATGTTTAAGTGACTTTATTCTGGCCTGTGGGCTGCAGTGGAACCTATAAAAAAAAAACCTTGCAGCAAATTAAAACTTTCCTGGATACCCTAAGATTTGCCTTTTGCTTTAACACATAAGATCCTGATGCTAAACAACTAATTCATAAATAAGCATTCAGCATGGTTCCACAGAAATTAGTGCATATTAAATGTGCCTGGGGTGAGGAATTAATATATTACTGTTAAATAATATATTGATATTAAAAAAGGTAAGGAGTTGTACAAAAAAAATTAATATTTGCAAATAATGGGCTGGATGATTTTTTGGCATAGAATTACAGTTTACTTTACTTAACTTACTGCATTTTCTTACTACCTCCACTTTTGTGCATTTCCCCTATAGTGTATATGATGAGTAAGGTTTTTAATAATAGTCTACATGGGTAATGAGTTTTGCTGCTTGATGTATGTGGCATGGAAGCCACTACAATCTGGGTATGTGTAATAATTGAGGATGCTATAATATAAGCTTTATAAAGGCGGAGGGGAGGGGAGACAGAGAGAGGAATATGGGAAACAAATATTCCAAGGGTAAAATAAGTGAGAAGCTTTATATAAGAGCACCAGTTGGTAGTTTATAGTTGAGGGGGCTTGTGAAATAAATTATTTTTGAGATTAGTTTATTTTAAAAATATAAATATTGGAATTAAAAAACATTGGTAGTAGTATTTTTTCTGTAGCAACGCAAATCATAGTATGCCTGGTGAGTAGATAAATAGCACAAGGAATAAAAGGCAGGGTGGGGAAGATTAGGCCTTCTGTACACGATAATGAACAGAGTAGAGTAACAGATAGTTACTGGTGCTTGACTTCCATTTGCTAGAATTAAATGACTGTATCATTCATTTTTCATTCTTTCGTCTTTCCATAATAAAGACGGTGAGAGAAAAAGAGAAAGTGAGGAGCTAGCCTGAATAGTTTCAGTCATCGTGCTGACAAGACCAACAAAACAGCTGCCTGTAACTGTAAAATGGATAACTGCAAATGAAAGAAAAGAACAAATATTTAATACGATTATATGGCATGATAGGATAGAATTACAGGCTGTGCCATAGGGACAGGACTGCTGTAGCCAATTTATAGTGCTGTGAGCACATCATGTCACTGCTTTTCTCACTGTTATGAAATATATTCAAATGGCAGCTGTTATAGCAAAAAAGGCCTTATCCACATTCAATTTTTAGATCACTCTCCACTGAGTTTTACAGCCGTTGTCTTACCTTATATAGCTGCTGTGGTTGTGTTCACTTGTGACACCCAATTAAGGGTGCAGTAACTGCTGAAAAGCTTGAAAACTGCAACTGGGTGTAGCTACAAGTGTGAACAGCCCCTTGGACTCCAGTGGCACCAGCCTACTGTATAATTCCCTGCACTTTTGCTGCTTGGATACCAGTCAGTGCGATGTCTCTTTCTATAGATCAGGTTATGTCATGATAAATGACAGTTGGAGCAGACTGCATATGTTATAATAGCTGCCACTCTTATTCTTTTGTCCTCTGACACTCTTCTTGAAGCTTATAAAATTGATTCATGTCAGCACCCATCTTGGTATAACTACCCCACAGTATGATGGGGGCAACCAGTCAGGTTTTGGCTTTTTACCAAAAACATCAATAACCATTGTTTGTCACAAAGCCAAGAGACTTATCAAAGGGAATTCAGACAAAACTAAATCTTGTGTCATGGCATAAAATTTACATAAAGGCCACCCAGTCAGGGCTTACTTTATTCAAAAACACAATAAATATTTGAAGGACAAATTTACAAATCTTAAGAAACTGGTTTATTGAAATTGACCAGTACTTTAAAGGGATAATGTCATGGAAAAACATGTTTTTTTTCCAAATACGTCCGTTCATAGTGCTGCTCCAGCAGAATTCTGCACTGAAATCCAAAAGAGAAAACAGATTTTTTTATATTGAATTTTAAGATCTGACATGGGGCTAGACATATTGTCAGTTTCCCAGCTGCCCCCAGTCATGTGACATGTGCTCTTATAAACTTCACTCTTTACTGCTGTACTGGAAGTTGGAGTGATATCACCCCTCCCCCAGCAGTCTAACAACAGAACAATGGGAAGGTAACCAGATAACAGCTCCCTAACACAAAATAACAGCTCCCTGGTAGATCTAACAATAGCACTCAATAGTCAAAATCCAGGTCCCACTGAGACACATTCAATAACATTGAGTAGGAGAAACAACAGCCTGGCAGAAAGCAGTTCCTTTCTAAATTGCTGGCTCTTTCTGAAAGCACATGAAAGCACATGACCAGGCAAAATGACCTGAGATAGCTGCCTACACACCAATATTACAACTAAAAAAAAATCACTTACTGGCTCAGGAATGACATTTTATATTGTATAATGAATTATTTGCAGTGTAAACACTGTAATTTTGAAATAAATCATGACAGAATGTATTTAAGTTCCATGTTCCGTGTTTAGCAGAAAAGAAGCTTGGATGGAAATAGATGATCGTTAGCGTTGATGGAATCACGGCTTTATTATCCTGTAGTTACCAGTAAAACTAGATGCCTAAATCAGAGAAACTGTATAAAGTGACAACAAGAAGGTCATATATTTCAGATGCAGCCTGTGAGTATCAGTTGCAGATTTCTTTCATACAACTCCTGCTCTTACTTGACTGGTAAAAATGAAAAAGGAGGGGAGCAAGAACTTGCCCGTTTGCCTTCCTTTCCTCTAATCTGTTTTGCTGCTGTCAGGGTGTGCAGGCGTTGCTGAGCCTGCTGAGATGACCTTGTCAGGGAAAACCGTCAGGGGAAACCGTGGCTCACTTCCCCATGTACACAAGGAGTGGGGCCCACAGACCTCACCCTTGGCTGCTGACCAGCGGCTAGACGGTTTGGCAAGGAAAGCGTGAGAAACAAGGGGGCGACACCCAAATGTCATCACAGCTGCAAAACTGCTGAGCTGAAAGAGCTTAATTACAAAAATATGCACCCTGAGGCCAAAGCCCAGTGAATACAGAGGCACATTTCTCCTCAGCCCCGCCCAAAATCTGCAATGAAAGTTATTCTCTGTCAAGCAGCGTGGGATTTTCAACTGCTCAGAACTTGGCCACAGCCTTTAGGAGTGTGCCTGGTACATGAACAAAGCACATTTGGGGATTTTAACCCTTTCCTTGTTGTCAAAAGACAAACCAGTCTTATCCTTTTCTCGGTGTGATCAAATTCAACACGTGAAGCTGACCATACATTATAAGATCTGCTCATTTTGCAATGTCTCCAAACAAGCGGATACTTCACTGATATGTCCACCTTGAGGAAAACGAACTGCGTTTCGTCCTGTGATTCCAAAAAACTGACCACAGGGGAACGCAGGGTGAAACACCCTTATTTAACATGTAATATATTTTTGTAAGAATTACAGTGTCTAATATTAGATTGTTGCCATTTTGGATGAAATTGCAGCTTTTGGATCTGGTCATATTTCATCAGATGCAGGGCTGTAATTTAGGAAGACAGAGGTCCTAGCAATACATTATAGCAGGAAATACATAAGTCAGATGTCCCCAACCTGCAGCAAATCATTATTTTATTTAACAGTAGAAACTTTAGCATATACAGTCCAACTTCATTCCACTTGTAGCACATGTTTAGCATACATCAGTGCAGCATTTGAACTATAGTTTCTGGTTTCCCCATGAACTCTAGAACTTTCTGCTTTGCACAACATTTAATTGAAGGATCATCTTTTAGCTGAGATACCCAAAATGGTGGCTTGACCGAAGGTGTAGTGCAAAAAGAAAGCAAAATTGTGCTCATTAAAATGCACCTATTTACACTCCCCTACATGCCCTGTACGCCAATTTGCTTATTTTAACAATATTGTACCAGATGAATCTCATGCAATTAAAAGAGCATGTAAGTGCACACCCACACCCCACCTGCCCCTTCTACCACAGAGTCAAGTACACTGGTTTTACAAGTAATTGAGGTAAGATGGGAAGGTCACACAACTGATGCTAGCCATAGTCAATTCCATTGTTTTCTAGGTTTTACATTTGTAGGTGTCAGGGCCTACCGGCTCAGATGCGGAAGTCAGGACCAAGGAGAAAGCCCAAAAGGGTAACAAAGTCCAAGCGAGGTATACGAAGGGTTAAGCAAGGTTCGTGGTCTTTATCCAGGCAGAGGGTCAATACAGGCAACAAGAATCATGGTCAGAAGGAAAGCCGAGGTCAAGATCAGAAAACAGTCTAAAACAGTAGCAAAAGCACACCCAGGAATGTAGAGTACAAATCCTATACATGGGCAGTGATTCAAGGCTTTTAAACTTTGAATTTGTTGCCACTGTGCTGCGAGTTGATGCCGGCGTCACATGCTGGCGTGATGACATCACTCCGCTGTGGCACAGCGTCTTCTTCTCCTGGGTGCCGCCATCTTGTGAGCAACAAAGAAGAGGAGAGGAGCGCCATCGGGTGCTTCTTACAGTAGGGAACTAAATTGTACAGCCTATGATTAAGTGCCTATTGGCATGATACGCATAAAGCTTTGCGGCCTAAATAAGGGTCTTGGTTCTTTTACAAGCCTGTTTGTGGGATCTGTGAGTGCCTGCTGTTTTCTCCTTTGATTGGATACCTCCACCTCGAGCTGTAGGTCTGGGGCATGAGCACCCAGGCCCCCCGTATTATTGGTGAGACAATAACCTTTTTATGGTTTTTACATTGGGACTTTTCCCTAAACTAAATTGTTAAATGTGTGGGCCTGGGCTTTACTCATGCCATTGGCAGCAATGGGTTAGAAATCCTTTTACAAGAAGGTGCAGAATAGAGAGTATTAAAGAAAGAAAGAAAGAAAGAAAGTGTCACTGATGAGTATATTGTTTTCTGCATCTCTTCTAAACCCATTAGACATGTTTTGCTGAGAATTCTTGCTGCGGTGTAAGTGCTTTTCCAGATACACCTGGTGTTTCCATATAATCCCCTAGACACTGTAGAGCACAGTTAATGCATTTTCCTCTCTGGCCAAGAGTATGAATAGAAAAATTATCTTCCAGCTTTTATGGCTCTCTCAAACATTGCCTTCTTTTCAGGCTACTAATAACATGAGCACATAACTTTTCTGTTAGAGACGCTATTCAGAAACTAAGTTTTATATTCCTCTGTAAGCCTAATGTCGCACTGAGCAACTTTACAGGAGTGATTAAATGCCAAGGAAATTTTCACAAGTGTCAATTCCCCCCCCCCCCACCCAGCAGTATTGGCTTGCTCCTATGGGAGGGCGGTACCATGGGGAACCTAGGGTTGTCCTGGCAAGCTTTTAGTGATTATTAGCTAAACTAGCAGTTCTGTAACTAACTTAAGCTGGCCATACACAGACAGAGAGAAGCTGTCCATTAAATAAAATATGTATGAGGCCTGCTCAACGGCATGCCCAAACAATAGCTGGCAAGAATGGACCAGATATATATCAGATAGGTTAGAAAAAACCCATCAAAAGAGGACTACACTGATGCTGTTTGGTTGGCACAGGCCCACATTATGATTCAATCATTGGCTCAACTAATAGGTATAGTTTTAGCTGAATTTCAGTGAGTTACTGTTCTTGTGCCCTTGCATCTACTTTAGTTATTTGTTATTAAAATGATCCCTTATTTGAAGGTTGATTTCATTCCAAAATCTTACAGTCCCAACAGAGGGGTCATTAAGATCACACTATCAGGCCGAACTGGCAATCTGTGGGTTCTGGCAAATGCCAGAGTTGCTGCTATAAGGTGCCATAGAAAGTCAGTATTTAGTGGGCTGGTGGGGGCTGTTTGGGCCTCTGTGTGGGCTGATTGGGCCTCTGTGTACCTGAAATGCCAGGGCCTATTTTAATTCTCAGTCCGGACCTGCAACACTATAATCAGACTGAATTGAAACCAAATTGAGTTGGTTGTGTTGCCTTTTATGAAAGATAATATTTCATTTTCCAACTCTTTTAGCCTTAAAAAATACTCTTTCATTTCTGGGAGCTTTGTTCAAAAAAGCATTTCAAATCTAAACCTCTGATTTAAAAACTGGTCGAATAATGTTACATAACTAGTACATTTCATTAAAAAGTGATTTAAAGTGAGCCATTTAAATCTCCTTCCTTTTTCCCACAGACCGGCAGTTCTATCATGCTTTATGGCTTTGATTTACAATATCTTGTAGTAGGCAATTAATGACACATATTGCATTCATCTGCCTGCATATTTCAGTTGGCAAAGAAAGGCCTGAGCCCACCCCGTGCCTCCTGCCATTGACATGAATGGAAACCACCTGTCACCACTTATTAAGTGGTTTTCTGCCTACAAACACTAGGCAGAAAATCACCTATAATGAGTGGTGACAAGCAGTTTCTAGCACGGGGGTCTTGGGTGTTTTTCCACAGGTGCTTTTCATTAATGCTATGTGTGCCATTAACCTTGCCAGGTAATTGTCAGTATGACCTGGATAGCTTTAGGAACAAGTTCCATGTATATTAAATTATTAAATGGATAAAAATACAAATATGACAAAATTTATTATTAAGATCATTGCTTTGAAAGCAGTAGATTGGAATTTTTACTAAAATAAACTCCCTGCATTGTGATATCAGGAACCCAATAATGAAGCAATGGAAACATGCCCAATTACATCAGAGGTGGTCAGTTAACCATGCAAGTGACAGTAAAGTAAGCTGAGCATTTGTATAGCACTTTCCTCTTATGGGATTTGTGCAACTCAAAGTGCATTACCGCAATCATGGAGCTGTAAATAAACACGATGCATGCTAAAACACCAACCCTAAAATACTTCTAAAACACCATAGCAGAAGGTCTGTTGAATCACTGGCTTCTGCTACATTGTTTCAGGAGTCCAAACCAGCAGTGCAGAGAATATAAATAAACCATCATATACTGCTTTAATTAGAAATTACATTTTAAAAATGCCTTGTAAACCATCCAAACATTTTGAAGTTGTACTCCACATCATTGCTTTCTCGCTGTAAAAACAGATTTTAGGTGGAGTTCCCCTTTAAATACTCCTGAAGTAATCGTTCCCTAGCAGGGAGTAAAAGTAATGACACGCATAACATTTCTCTGCTGACATATGACTTTGTTTGCTCACAGGGGGTCATGAGCGTCTCTGAAAGTTTAGATACTGTTCACTCCCCTTATTGCCTGCAGTGCATTATCCCAGTGTAGGGTTGCCACCTTTTCTGGAAAAAAATACCGGCCTTCCTATATTCTAGCCATTTTTTCCTATTAGTAACATCAGCATCGAGCAGAAAAGCTCATAAAGGTATGGGACCTGTTATCCAGAATGCTCGGAACCTGGGGTTTTCTGGAGAAAGGATCTTTCTGTAATTTGGATCTTCATACCTTAAGTCTTCTAGAAAATCATATAAACATTAAATAAACCCAATAAGTTGGTTCTGCTTCCATTAAGGATGAATTATAACTTAGTCTGGATCATCATCATCATTTATTTATATAGCACCGACAAGATACACAGTGCTTTTCCTTATTTATAATAAAGAGGGAATAAATGGTGGATAACAAACAAGGGTTACAGAGTACAATAGAGAGTCCTACAAATTAGAGTTTACAAACTAAAGGTTAGGGTACAATTGAGACATTAGGATTTTAGAAACAATTTTATGATTGGATCAAGTGGTGGATCAAGTACAAGGTACTTTTTTATTACTAAAGAGAAAAAGGAAATCAATTTTAAAAAAATTGATTAATTGGATAAAATTGTGTCTCTGGGGTGATTACATTTTAGCTGGCGGGAAGACAGGGGAGGAAGTTCGGGGAGATTAGTCGGCGGGCGACTAATCTCCCCGAATCTGCCTTTGTGCCCTGACCCTTAGGGGCAGATTTATCAAGGGTCGAAGTGAATTCAATCGTACGCTAAAATCGTTCGACTCGAACGATTTAATCATTCAATGGAACGATTTTACTTCAATCGTTTCGATTGTCAAATTTGGTGAAAAATCCTTCGACTTCGAAGGAAGTATTTTAATTCGATGGTCGAATTTCGAAGTTTTTTTTATTTCGAAATTTGACCCTTGATACATCTGCCCCTTAATGTATGAAGATCAAAAATTATGGATAGATCCGTTTTCCAGAAAACCGCAGGTCCCAAGCATTCTGGATAACAGGTCCCATACCTGTACTGATGCTGTAATAGACAATTGCATATTTGTGCTCCAAAGAAAACACATTGTTTAATAAACTGGCTCTTGTGATTTAATTCTGGTACAAGTCATTGCCATGCTCTCTTGCACTTTAGTAAATGAATTACTGAATGGTATGAACTGATGAGCACAATGTATAATTATTGCTTTTCTATTTTGATTCAAAACAGCATATGCAATTTTATCATATTGCAATCTGCTCTTTAAACATACACTATTATCCAGTTATGTTTCAAACATTTTCTATTTAATTCAGGCATTTTAAATGATCTCAGGATATAGGTCACGGCAATCTGGAACTCACTGTCAGAATTTGGTGTTGAAGTAGAATTGCCCAATTGCAGTGGCGGAACTACTGGGGGAGCAGGGGGTGCGAGCTGAACTGAAAATGCGGCCGTACGGAGGGGGTGGGGCCTGGCTGCGCGTCACGCACCTGGGCCCGCCCCCCTCTAGTGACGCTACTGCCCAATTGTGGTGTGACCGTGTACCAGCTGTTGAAGGCAGAAGTGTAACTATAGAGGAAGCAATAGGTCTATGAAGGTCTATGAAGTACCTTGTACTTGATCCAAACTAAGATATAATTAATCCTTATTGGAAGCAAAACCAGCCCATTGGGTTTATTTAATGTTTATATGATTTTCTTGTAGGTATGAAGATCCAAATCACGGAAAGATCTGTTATGCTGAAAACCCCAGGTCCAAGTATTCTGCGTAACAGGTTCCATACCTGTACTGTAGGAGAGTCCCATCTCCATCTTCTTCTTCCTCTCTATGACCTGGTCCAGGTGCACATGTACAGTAGAGGGAAAAGTTGGATTTTTGAGTTTGGAACCACAGCGCAAATCCAAGAAGTGAAAGAAGCTTGCAACCTGGTGCTTCTATATTAGTACCCTGGACCGCTGCAGATTTCATGGAACAGGAGCATTGATTCAGTGTCTTAGGTAAGGATTTATAATCACTGGGGGGGGGGAAGGTGATCACCTTTGCCCCCCCCTTCACAGTGATTATACTTTTACTTCTCCTTTAAAGATATAGCTGTTTTAGCAAAGTACATTTTTCCTCCTTTTTTTGGCTTTTGCATATTTACCCTTAGGATTTCCATTTTGTTGTTGTTTGTTGTTCAGATAAATAAGCCTCATTTCTAGAAATGGGTGTACCAGAATGTCGACTAGTTTAATATATTTATCTACTCTTCTGCTACATTTACACTTCTGCTTACAGCTCTGTGTGGGTGCCTGAAAACACACTGCACCCGTTCACAAACACTTTCCTCCATACATGCACACATCTCTGCAGTGATGCAACCCAAATATTCACCCATGATAATGTTAAGCATGGCAGAGCTAATTATCAGGACTGGTTTCTTAGCAACCCTTGAGCATGTTTGACTTTATCCCAAAAATAAGACCAATTTCATATTGATTTGGAGTCTTTTTTTAATTAACAAAAAAATCAAAATTTAGGAACAGTAATAGATGCAATATTATAGATATTTCCTTTATTTATACCCTAGATATTTAGATATTTGATGCGTAGAAAGGCAAATATTTGAATTTCTTGCAAAAAAACTATTAAATAAACACCCACCCAAGTAAGATGAGTTTATTTCCATGGAAACGCCAAGAATATTCATCTTTTCACATACTGCTACTTCTATGGCATGTGGGTTCAGGGTTTGTTTTACAGAAGAGAAGGTCATTTGTCCTGGGTCCCGAATGCCACAGGACCATTTCAATTAAAACCAAATTAGAGTACATTATATTGTGTACCAATTGTTATTATTATTATAGCTACAGGAGAAGGGTTTCATGGAACCCATTTTTATGTTTTATAGTATCCTTAGTAAGAGTCAGAGCCGGATTATGAAAAAAACTAACATAAAAATGATAGATATTTTGTTTTATTAAAACTGATATACTGTATGCTTGAAAAATGTGTCCATGCAACGCCACAAACTGCATTAAATGAAATCCATTGAGCAATGTAGGTCTTTATAAAAATATATTGCCTAAAGCAGCTCATATGTAAAACCCTGCTTCATGTAAACCATTTTCATAATAATATGCTTTTGTAGTATGTGCCATTGGGTAATCATAAATAGAAAATTGCCATTTTGAAAAATAAGGACAGCCCCCTGGAATCCTACGATTCACAGTGCACACAAAGAAAACAAACTATACATGTTAGGTCACATGAGCCAATTAATAAATCACAAAAAAATTTATTTTTTTTTAATGAAAAAATTGTGTTCCCCTTTAAAAGTCCGACCAAAAAAAAAACAGATTTTAATAAATAACCCCCATTGTGTCCTCACATAAAAAAAATAACACAATTAAAGGATTGTGGTTGTTTTTAAATCATAAACCCAGGAAGCTCAGTTTATTTGTATTTCTACTAAAAAACAGAAAATTATTGAAAGAATTGGCAAAAAATATACCAGCCTTCAGTCTCCAAGCACGACTCTCACCTTCTTGGATAGCACAGGAGCAGGTGTGGAATGTTCATCTGGATGGAAAAATAGTTCTCCTGCTGACACATCATATTTAAAGAATGGGTCCATTAGTGCAAGCAGACTAGTAATCCATTCATGCCACTTTAGTACTTCTATGGTAAGAGGGAGATATCTGCGCTATTACATATAATAATGCCTATATTTCTCTTATTGCTTCCTTCACTTCACAGTGACACTTCATTAAGGCACTTTATCCTCAGCTGTTAAAACTGTTCCTTCCTCTAATCTGTTCCTTGTATCAGCATTATTCTCAAATGAGTCACCTCCCTCACACAGAGATGAAATGGGCTACCCTACTTGACAGCTGCACAGCACATTATAATATGCCACCTCAGCTCAAGTCATAGTATAATTATATAGTTATATAATTTCTGATTTGGCAATAAATTATCCATATTATATGTAACTCTTCAACCTACTTCCGCATAAAAAAAAGTCATACTTTCCTTGGGCATAGAACATCGGGACTGGTCCTCCTGCTAGTCTGAAGGCAGATTAGGATATCAGGAGGAAAGCCTTCTTTTGGGCTGAGGAAGCTCCTGAAACCTTACATATATAAACATGTTTGTATATTTCTTTTGAAATAAAGAATATATAAATAAAGAAGTTGTGTTGTTAAATGTTAGAGCATCATGGGTAAACTCTGAAATCTAATGTGCTTTAAACACAGGGGAAATATAAATGCCTTTTCATACACAATTAAGGCATGGCCGGAAATTGGGAATTGGCAGAAGAGGCACATTGCCTAGGGCGAAACAGTGGAGGGGCACTAAGCAAGTTTCTCTTCTTCTGTTGCCTACTCCTTATCCAATAGCTTGTCCCCTACACCGGTAAGTCTTATAATTCTATCCAATACTTCCCCTCAATGCATTGCATGCTCATTTGTGTGTTCATCCGCTCATTTGCGTGTGCACGCTGCAGGGGAGGTGAGGGTGCCCAACCTGACCCTAAGCTCTGACTTGAGGTGTTAGACAATTGCCATTAAACAGAGGCCTACACCTGCCAAACGTAGACTTTCCATCAGATTGCCAGATGGTTATATGTCATTTCCTGTCAGGGACCTATCGGCCCACTAGCGTGAAAAGTCCGGACCGAGGAGGAAGCTGAAGGTCAAAGACCAAGTGTGCGGTATCAAAAAGGGATCAGGCGTAAGCGGAGTCAAGTTCAGGCAAGGAATTCAGTAGGCAGGCAGCAAGGATCGAAAATGGGAACAAAGCCGAGGTCAGGAATCCATAACACAACAATTTAGGAATTAAGGGAAACCAGGAACAGAAGACAGGAAGTTCCATATTTGGGCATCGAACCCGTGACCTGGAAGGCCTTTTAAACTTGAATTTTGCGCCGGACGTGTCACGTCATCAAGCCACTTGGTACTTGGATTGGCTTGCATCTTGGATTGGGCGCCGCCGGAGATGGTAGCGCCATCGGGCGCTCCTGACATTTCCATAGAATGCCTTTCCACTTTTTCAGATTCCAATGGCAGTGACATGGTTGATGTTAGATGTGTTTGCCTCTGATCACCCATAAAAACCATTGGACAAAAAACAAAAGGGCCTTAAAGGAATTGTTCAGTGTAAAAATAAAAACTGGGTAAACAGATAGGCTGTGCAAAATAAAGAATGTTTCTAATATAGTTAATTAGCCAAAAATGTAATGTATAAAGGCTTAGGTGATTTGACGTATAACATGTCAGACACTACTCACTTCTGCTTTTCAGCTCTCTTGGGTTACACTGACTGGTTACCCTGGTTACCAGGCAGTAACCAATCAGAGACTTGAGGGGGGGCCACATGGGTCATATCTGTTGCTCTTGAATCTGAGCTGAATGCTGAGGCTCAATTACAAACTCACTGAACAGAAATGTACCATGTGGCCCCCCTTCAAGTCACTGACTAACTCAGAGTTATAGAGCTGAAAAGAAGGAAGTTGGATTCTGGCTGTTTTATTAGACATCTGTTCACTCCAGACTTTATATATTACATTTTTGGCTAACTAACTATATTAGAAACATTTTTTATTTTGCACAGCCTATCTATTTACACAGTTTTTATTTTCACACTGAACTATTCCTTTAAAGGAACAAGATAAATCCTTATCCCAATACATCTCTTGCCCTGTCCAGTTACTCCTTTTGCCATAACCCTGTGTAGCACAGCTCCAGCTCTGTCTCCTTCTAGAAGTGTCCATCAAGCACTTTGTATGATCATCTAGCTCTAGACATATTATTATTCCTTTTATCTTCTTTATTGAAATAGTACTGACATAACCCTTTGAAGAGAGCTTGTTCATCATTCACATCAGTCCCTTGCCCATTGGAGCTTACATTCAAAGGTTCTTCTCACATTTACTCAACACATTAGGGGAAAGGACTTCTTCAGCTGTTAAAAAGGCCAGAATTTGCGGAAAGGCCACAAAAGGCGGGGTGTAGGGTGGCAGTATTTCAGGGGCAGCATGCCAGGGACAGGGAAGGGGGGTGACAATCAGTGCCCACCTAGTGGCATTTAAGGTATGGAATATGTTATCTGGAAACCTGTTATCAAGAAAGCTCCTAATTATGGGCAGGTCATCTCCAAATTACTCTATTTTAATCAAAATTTTAAATCATCAATAATAATAATAATAATAATAATAAAACAGAATGGTGTACTTGATCCCAACTAAGAGATAATGGATCATTAATGGAGGTAAAACAATCATATTGGGTTTATTTAATGTTTAAATATTTTTTAGTAAAGCATGGTGATCCAAATTAGGGACAGATCTATTATCCAGAAAACCCTGAGCATGCTGGATTACCGGTCCTATATCTGATAAGCATTTCTATACATATCTTTCTATCATTCTCCTTTAAAGGTAAATTATTTGCCTCTAATTTGTGAGAAGAACTGGCTTAGTTGCTGGAAGGGTTGAATGGATTACCAAGGCCATTTATCCCAAGATGTAAATTACCCAAATGAAGCTGTAGTCGAGCATTAGCCAGAAGCAATTATTTTATTGCTTCATTAAGAGCTGCATTCCTGCAAAGCATTGTGAACTTTAGGCGAATGGATTAATGTAAAAGGGGACCTAGGGGGTTGGGAGCATGTGTTGCAGAGAGGAAATTGAGGGAGTTGTGTTCTGGCTAGCCACCAGAGCAGAATGACTGCTCCTATTGTAGGATTCATTCTTCCTGCCTGGGAAAAGAGAGGGAGGCATATATGACTTATGTAGCCTCCCACACAGTGCAAGGATCTGAGCTTCTGTCGTGTGTCAGTACAGCAACACATTATCTAATGCAGGGTTCTCCAACCTTTTTTACCCGTGTGCCACATTCAAAAATAAAAAGAGTTGGAGAGCAACACAGGCATGCAAAAACTTCCTGGGCTGCCAAATAAGGGCTGTGATTGGCTATTGGTAGCCCCTGTGTGGACTGTCAGCCTACAGGAGGCTCTTTTTGGCAGTACACATGATTTTTTATGCAACTAAAACTTGCCCCCAAGTCTGGAATTCAAAAATCAGCTCCTACTTTGAGGCCACTGGGAGCAACATCCAAGGGGTTGGTGAGCAACATGTTGCTACTGGTTGGGGATCACTGATCTACTGAATACCATTTCTTTCTTATTCGTGATGCTGCTTCTGCAGTTTTGCCATTAGCTTGTTTCATCTCCTTATTCCCTGAATAATTTTCTGATTACTTAAGCAGACATTATGGAAAATTGCAAAAGAACTGTATTATATTACTGCCTGCCAAGTGATTAATCCCTGCAGTATGCATAGATAGTGTTCCTTGGATAGCATGACCTGAATCTTATTATAACAGATTTAGTACTTTATACCTGCATTCGTGCTGTTTTGTGGTTCATCATGGTACCTTGCTTACATTTGTGTCAGAAATGTATAACTTTGCTGATTTTTAGTTTTATTAACAGGTAATGAGACTTTATTGCACCTGTAGAATAAATGGGATAATAAATTTTTCAGTGCGCTTGTGTCTACTTCGCAGCAGTAGTTCATAACAGATTAGAAAAAGCAGCACAACCCAAAATTTGGGTGGAAATATCCTTTTATTGAAGTTCATCAATGTTACTTCTCCAGTGTCATAGTCCTTTGAATTAATACATTTGGTTGTCTCTCGGAAAGAAACACAGCACATTGTGGTCAGGTATTTGTTGCTGCCATACTGATACCAGAAAAAACCTTAGCACAACAATGATAGCAAGATAATCTGCTAAACTCACATTAAGGGGCAAATTTACTTACCTTCGAAGTTGTGACGCTTTGGCTTCGCCACGCACATCGGCAGGCGAAGTTTTTCCAGGGCGCCGCTAATTCACTAAAATCTGAAGTTGCGCTCAGGGAGGCGAAAGGTAGCGAAGTTGCGCTAGCATTAATTCGTCAAGCAAAGCAAAGTTACGCTAGCGATGCCTAATTTGCATACGGCACCAAGTTAAAGTACAATGGACGTATATGTAGCAGCAAATACATTACACTACACAAGCCCGGGAAAGCTTCATAAAATAAAATAGAGGTGTTATATTGCCCTATATATGTGCCCACTGTATAGTTTAGGTGCCATATGTTAGGAAATGTAGGGGGGAAGGAGGGTACCCCCAACAAAAATTTACAATCTTTTTCAGCCTATCACCCTTAAAAAAGTAAAAGACGCCAGCATTTTTTGGGACTTAGAAAAAATTTCAACTTTTTTTGAAGCAATCCCTATCTACTCTATTGCACTTCGCCTGGTCTGAGGTGGCTCAAGAGGAGTCTGGCTCAAGAGGTAACATTCAGTAAAATCCGCAAGTAAGTGAATTAGCGTAGTTACGTCCCTTCGTCATATCGCAACTTCGCCTGGTGTAAAGGTGCGAGGTAGCGATAGAGTAGGTCCACTTCGCTAGCGAATTTACGCAACCACCCATTAGTAAATCGGCGAAGTAACAAAATGACGTCACGCTGGCGAATTTTCGCTAGCGTTAGCCACTTCACCCTTTAGTAAATTTGCCCCTAAGGCTACTGACACATGGGGGGGGGATTTGTAGGCAGTGTGTAAATTTTCAATGCTGTGGTTGACAAAGCTTTGGGTGATTTTGGAAAATGAAGCACTGGTGATTTACTTTATTGCTGGTGGAAAATTTTGGGGGACATATGTCACATGCAGTAGTGCAAATTTAAACACAAGCAACACATCTCACTATCCCATCTCCCTTCCAACACTTTTTTCCAGTTCAGTTTTTTGGGGTTTTTTTTTTTTTTTAAGATAGTTAACCAGAAATAAAGACTCTTCAATCACTTTCTGTTTTCTATTTGTGACCATTTTTCTAATAGAAAAGTTAAAATTTTAATTTTTCACCTCCTTATGTCTTTATAAAGCAGCTCGGGGGTTGCTGACTCTGAAAATTGTTCTAAATTGATATATTACTTGATACATTTCTTATAGTAATGGGCAGGACCCAAGGGTTTATCCACATTTCGAGTGGGTTCAGAGCGACTTCCGCACAAAGTTTACTGATTGCATGGTGGGTTCGGGTTTAATTCTTCCTTCCACTCACTCTGCCCACGTGTCAAAGCCGGAAGAGGTGCATGCACCTGCGCCATTACTATTCAGCATGCAATGCTAGAGCATGCAGTGCCCCCCCCCAAGCAATGAGTGTGAAGGGCGTCCCCGTCGCACCCCCAGTGGACCACCAGGTAAACTTCTCACAGCTGCATTGATTTGTTCTGTTACATTTTTTTCACCTTTCTCTGACTCAGAAGCCTCATCTTTCCATAATAAATTGTCCAATTATTGTCTAAGCAGACAATCTTTGTTAGCCCAGGTATAGTAACCAATAGCAACTTGCAGTGTTTACTTTTATGGCAGTAGACCAATGGAAGCTGAAGGCTGATTTGTCATTATGGGATAATAGAACTGGACAAACTTTGTCCCTGCTGTTATATTATCCTTATATTACACCCACATTTTCATTGCTGCCCATCCATTTTTAATTTTAGCTTAGCTCTGTTTACACCTTTCTAACCAGTTTTCTTCACTCTTCATTCATTGCAGCCTTTCTTCTCCATTAACTGCTATAGACATATTATTTTTATAGAGTAAACAAAGTGAGCTGGTAGTGAGAAAGAGAACTTGTTACAATTCCTTTAATCCAGGGAGTCTGCTTTTGAGCACATTAAACCAAAAGCAAACAGGCTTAAAAACTTGGCAAACAGTCTTTGGATGATGGCGCTGAATGTGGTCCCAAATGATGGCAAGTTTGCTTTTAATGAGGGAGGGGAAAATGAATTGGTGATGCAAGTTAACCTTATGTTCCACAGGAGTAACCTTTCAAATGATTCCTCCTGTCAATATTATATGTGTTTAAATATTGCAGTAAAATGTTCCAAATGAAAAGCAGAAGCTGGAGGTTACTGAAAGAGCACCAAACTTTATCAAGCATTTGGGGTCCAATTCGTACAGCACAATTTACCATGTACTAATCAGTACTAATCAGTATATGTGTCACTTTCTATGAAAGAAAAAAAGTACTTGTACAATGTATTTAAAACATTTCCAGAATGTGCAAATAAGTAACTCCACATGTGGGTGCAACACTAGTTTACACCTAACAGGAAGTGTTATATTCAGGATTTCCTTTTGTAAAAAAATAAGGATATTAGAAGTCACCTTGGAGTTCCATGACCTGTATAAAAGCATTTGGTCTTCAGCATTGTGCTTTTATATGGTCACAAAACTCCTCGGGTTTAACAAAAGCAGCTACATTATTCGCTATATTACCAAGTAGCAGGTACTAAAAGAGCATGTTACATTGGTTTTTCATTTTGTCCATGTAGTAAAGGAGGAGGGACTCATTGTGCAGAGGTGAGATCCCACTAACAATTACTGTAGCATGCACATGGAATGTATTGTGTACATTTTCTTACTTTTTTTGCACAGAAAGTCTTAGTCATTTAATACTATATATTGATAACAGCAGGTACTGAAGATCTCTGTCGGTCACTTGCAATGAAGCCTGACAACATGAACAGAAATGTCTGTGCATAGCGATAGTATCAGCAGGAATAACCCATTCAACTGGTACTAACCAGTCTCTAAGCTGGTATAAGTTATTGTATTGTGTTCACATAATTTGTCCTGCTGGCATGCACAATGCAACATCTGGGTGGCCCGGTACATTTCTTGTTTAGGGGGTTGATCATTTTCCTGGAGCTGGGGTAGGGTGAGTGGGCTGCCATGTTTAGTGAATGAATTCAAAGTGGTTACCCTGCTATTTGCCCACTATGAAAAAATATGGTCTATTGAGGCCTCGGGGAAGGTGCTGCCAATTTTTGAAACTATGGGAAGATGTCATTCCCAGGACTCAAATTCTAGAGGAAGACATTATTCTTCTACCAGAAGGCCCCATTTTTGTTGCCTCAAGGGCCCAACAGAGTACTCAGGTCAAGATGTTGTTTTTCTTTGCACTTCCATAGGGGGAAAGGGGCAGCAACGAGAATTTGATTTGAGATGAATTTACCACCAAAATTTGTTTTGAAGGGGGAAAATGTCACTCCCAAAATGACACTATAACTATAAGATAAATGTGGGAGTGAAAATTTAGATCTGCCCTCTACTACCCCATATGTGTGCTTTCACAGGAATGGAATCTACCTGTCAAAATGTACAATTGAGTATTATCTGTCCCCATGTGCACAGTGACAGATAGATTCCACTACTGGCAATGCTTGTACATGTAGGAACTTAGGGGGCTCAACCAGATGCTTTATCAAGGGTCAAATTTCCAATTCGTGTGAGTTTTTAAAACTCCCCTAAACTCCCAGGAATTCACAATTAGACTAGTCGAAATTTACTGACAACATTGAATTTTTTAAACTAGAATTAATTTAAATTACCCGAAAACTCGAATCGAATCCAATTCAAATTTAAAAAACTTGTTTCAATTTTTTCTCCAAAAAAACTTAAAGAACATCACCAAATTGATCTACAAACATCGCCAAATTGATTCTTGGACCTCTCCCATTGACTTATACAGTAATTTGGCAGGTTTTTGGTGTCGAATAGTCAAATTCGAGTTCTTAAAGGGCCAGAGTATGATAAATTTTGAAATTCGAAATTGAATTAAAACTCAAATCGAGTTTGGATAACTCACAATTCAAATTTGAGAATTTTGACCAAACTCAAATTTTTACTTCGACCCATAATAAATCTGCCCCTTTGTATGCCATTCGTTTTCTTATTTCCTGCACAGACAGATGCCTTAAATCTATGCCAGCATATATGTTTTTATTACAACATGTAACCTAAATTAACTTTTTAGATGATAAATAAGAGCTCATATGAAGGCAAAAACAAAAGCTCAACACTAGAAATAAAACATATTCATGACCACAATTTCAGAAAATATGTTTATTGTTGTATGTATGGCAGATAGCTATATACAGTATATGTAACTAGAGTCAGACTGAAAATTTTCAACAATTTTACTAGTATCGGTTATGTCTCAATCCTATTAGTTTTAACAGCTTTATCAATGCCCTGCAAAAAGTACTGAACTTGAATTTTGGCAAAATCTCCTTCCACAATTCTCACTTTTTTTGGTACAGTATCCTAATTCCCCTATGAACCTATGGCCTGGTTCCTTCTCTTAATGGACATTACTTTTTCTTTATTGTTTTCTTATTTTGTCCAGAATATTCCACCAAGATTCTGCTTTGTTTTGATATGATGGATAAATCCCATCTATTTTACCTCTCCAAGTGGCTCTCATTGAGTCTCACCCTTTGTGTCATTCGAGTTTGACATACCTACTTTATGGGTACCCCATAGTCCAAGGATTGGGGATATTGTACTGATACTGACTAATTATTTTTATACTGGATGCCCCAGTCTTTTTACATTGCTACTTTCCTATGGGGTGCCGTTTGTCCCAAATACATTCTGTATACAAAACTATCCCTAATGCAAAGAATGAATGTCTCTCATGTTATATAAGTATTTGTGACCATACACAGATAAAAAAAATATACAAAAGACTTATTTCTATTAAAGAATGAAAACAAAATCTGGTTAGTGCACAAAAGGATGTCATTATATCACAAACTCCATTCTGTACAGTTTAACAAGCAATCTGTCTCACAAATGTATAACCTCCATGTAACGGACGCACTTATGTGCAAAGTTACTTACAGAATGAATTATGTAAAAACAAAGTTGGGCATAATATATAATAGTGTAAGTAACTAGTGCTTGTCAAGCTAGATTTGACTGACAAATTAGATATCTGCGACAGAAAGCAAGATTTTATAGCACAGGATTCATTCTTTCCACAAAATGACAGTTTTGTTTCACAAAACAGATAAAATAACCATTCTGTGAAGCAACACTGTCAGTCACATTCCTGAACCAATAAGAACAAAGCTTATTGCCATATACAAACAAGATGAGAAGTGGCCAGCTCTGCTCCACATGGCTAAGGCAAAGTATCTGACCTGCTATAGAGGGCGCCCTCTAATGTCCCCTGTGCTGCATTGTAATAAACATGAACAAACATTTCCTAAAAGAGCTGCTGCTAAACACTACTGGTTCATAAATGGAAGTTTTTACAAATAGCTGAGAAATATAATGCTGCACTTCTAATGATTGTAGAAAAAGAAAAGTATGCAAAACATAAATATGATCATTTTAGGTGATATGGCTATTCTTATTGTAGTAACCTGCTTGTGTGGCCATTTTGGTTAAGGGCATTCCTGCTGTTTTGCCATTATCTTATGACTCACTCCTGTTCCTCTTCCTGTCTAAGCTGAGAGCAATAATGGGACAGGCCACACCCACCCGCAATCTTCTATTAAATGTACCAGAAGTTACTGTGCTTGTCTGGCTGCTTTGCCAGACTCTCAAAGTCAGTTATAAGTTTTGTATATGATAATTAGACTCCAATGTCTCCTCCTAGCTGTAATCTTGCACCAATTACGTACCTCCCAACATTTTGGAAGTAAAAAGAGGGACAACATTTTTTTGCCATGTAGTATGGCAAATTTTTTTGCATCACACCGATTTTTGTGGCCACACCCCCAAATTACCATGTTCACTTGACCAAATTTGGCAGGTTAGAAAATGTAGAAAATATTTCTCCTTATCTAAACTTTTGAAATTACTTATTTTCTTATCTCAAAATTGTTACAAAACACCTGTTGCACCTGTTAAGCTATTCTGAGCTCTCTGCCAAAAGCCAATTAAGTTCAAAACGTTGATTTTCTGGCTGTTCAGTGCAGAGAAAAGAGGGACTTTCCAGTGCAAATGAGGGACTGCGGGTTGAGCTGTCAAAAGAGGGACTGTCCCTCTGAAAAAGGGACAGTTGGGAGGTGTGCAATTAGCTTGTAGTAGTCTGTTAATAATGTGCTAAGTTATAGTTCAACTACTACATAATAGCTTTAGCCAGAGACTTGGGACTGATCATGTGCACAGTGCATACCTCCCAACTGTCCCTTTTTTGGAGGGACAGTCCCTCTTTTAACAGCTCAGCCTGCAGTCCCTCATTTGTACTGAACAGCCATAAAAAGAAACAAAATGTCTAGCATACAAGAAGTCATCTGTAGTGTGGGTACTTCAATGTGGTAAACAAATTACTCACCACGTAAGGGAAGTGGCTCAGGTGCACTGCCCTGAGCCCTCAGCATAGGGGGCGGACAAACCGAAATGTAAAAAGGAGCAGGCACTCAATGAGCGCAGACTTCCAGCAGGCACCAATTCAAAGTGTAAAGATCTTTATTGTGCCCAAAACTTCTAACTTAATTGGCTTTTGGCAGAGAGGCCAGTACAGCTGATACTTTGTAACAATTCTGAGATAAGAAAATAAGTAATTTTAACAGTTTAGATAAGGAGAAATATTTTCAAACTTTTATAATCTGCCAAACTTTGTAAAATGAACATGGTAATTACGGGGGGGGGCCAAAAAAATGGGTGTGGTAAAAAAAATTATTGCTCTCAGCTTAGACAGGAAGAGGAACAGGAGTGAGTCATAAGATAATGGCAAAACAGCAGGAATGCCCTTAACCAAAATGGCCACACAAGCTGGTTACTACAATAAGAATAGCCATATCACCTAAAATGATCATATTTATGTTTTGCATACTTTTCTTTGTCTACAATCATTATAAGTGCAGCATTATATTTCTCAGCCATTTATAAAAACTTCCATTTATGAACCTGTAGTGTTTAACAGCAGCTCTTTTAGGAAATGTGTGTTCATGTTTATTACTATGCAGCACAGGGGACATTAGAGGGCGCCCTCTATAGCAGGCCAGATACTTTGCCTTAGCCATGTGGAGCAGAGCTGGCCACTTCTCATCTTGTTTGTATATGGCAATAAGCTTTGTTCTTATTGGTTCAGGAATGTGACTGACAGTGTTGCTTCACAGAATGGTTATTTTATCTGTTTTGTGAAACAAAACTGTCATTTTGTGGAAAGAATGAATCCTGTGCTATAAAATCTTGCTTTCTGTCGCAGATATCTAATTTGTCAGTCAAATCTAGCTTGACAAGCACTAGTTACTTACACTATTATATATTATGTCCAACTTTGTTTTTACATAATTCATTCTGTAAGTAACTTTGCACATAAGTGTGTCCGTTACATGGAGGTTATACATTTGTGAGACAGATTGCTTGTTAAACTGTACAGAATGGAGTTTGTGATATAATGACATCCTTTTGTGCACTAACCAGATTTTGTTTTCATTCTTTAATAGAAATAAGTCTTTTGTATATTTTTTTATCTGTGTATGGTCACAAATACTTATATAACATGAGAGACATTCATTCTGTGCATTAGGGATAGTTTTGTATACAGAATGTATTTGGGACAAATGGCATCCCATACTTTCCCTGGTGCCTTGTTTTCTCTTGCACAAAAACGCAGCATGCTTTTGTCCTTTATAAATCAAACGCAATTAAATATAAATATTTGTTGCTTGTTCTTCCTATTGAAAGTCCAATCAAAGACACATAGTAAAACCATCTTAGCAAACTCATTTTCCACTATAAAGGTGTGTGCTGGATAGCCAGATGGGTGCTAAATGCATTTAGCAAATATAAGAGATTCATTCTTTAGTCTTCTTTCAGAGTCTGTTAAACTAAAGTATAAGAGCTGCCCCTGACAGGATGTTGGAACTAGAATTGATCTATCAATCTTATGCTCTGAAACCAGGCAGCTCATGGCAACTGAGTACATTGCTAAAATACTTTTTTTTTTGGTGCCTGCAAATTATTCCTTTAAATACAGACTAAATATTATGGTCTGGCAAAAAACAGTCATAAATTAGATTTCAATAAAGTGGTGTTTACAGATTATGTGACTCAGATAATGCAATTTATTGGTTTGCAATTAAACCAATAATCAAGCACCATCCACTAGCTCTGCAGAATCATTTATTAATCACCTATGCTGGAAAACATTGGGTTTCTCCTTTCCAAAATGCTGTACAAGCCCATGCAGACCCCATCGCTGGTTTCCAAAGTAAATCTTTCTGAACTGTGAGCTGCAACACCAAGACAGTCATCTTGTATCCTCATCTGTTTCAAGCTGATGAATCACCCTTCCTGGAGCTGATTTATTACCTGCAAAGTAGGACTCATCAATAAATCTGTTTGGCAGTAAAATAAAAAATAAAATGTAAAACTTGTCCATGATGTTTCCAGTTAGAGAAGGCTACTTTGTTGGAATATCGAAAAGGGTTGGCTACATCCTTCTTTGGAAATAAATTTTTAGCGACCTGGCAGATACATTAGTTGAGTAAGAATATTTTTCTTTGCTATGGGTTTTTTTTAATTCCAGTAGCTGCTAAGCCACCAAACAAATGAGGCCATCATGTCAGCCTATTGATTGCAAACTGCAGTCACAACCCCAGACAACATGGAACCCAGCACCTTGACAGGAGGAGACCAGCTTGAGCTTCCAGACTCGACATCCCAAGGTCAATATTTACTGTCTGTGTCAGCTTGCCAGGAGTTCTCAGGCTTCCTCAGAAAGGTGAGAAAACTGTCCCATGTAATGAATAACTGACAAAAAACAGAATATCTCCTGCTGAGTGTATATTTCTTTGATCTTGCAACAGGACAACAGTATAACAAAATCATTAAAAAACCAACCTAAATGCAGGCATAAAGAGTCCCCACTCTCTGACATCTTTATCAATTTGTTTTATATGCAATAACTACAGAAAAAAAAGATAATGGTATTTTGATTGATTTACTTTTTAACCGTGTCAGTGAGGATATATAAATGAATCTTTATGGAGTTAAATCAATTATATCTTGTGCCTAGGGATTGGTTATTCCCCACATGTTTATAAAAAAAAAATCAGCTTCTATCAACCTTACCCATTACAATCTGCCTAAGGATGATGGGAGTTGTAGTTTAATGAAAGGCCTAAAAAGGCACATTTTGCTATTTTTAGTTGATCAATACAAATGGTGGGAAGTTACATAGGTAACAGAGGTCATTTAAGACAGCAGAGTAAAAAAAGTGAAAAAACAGGTACAATGCAGATCACGGCTTGACCAGGAGAAGAAGTGCTGCCTGAATGAACATTACGAATCATTCACTAATGACCCCCATAGATGATAGAATCTGAAGTTTGAAAACACAATAGAGATATATCCATATATATGTTAATTTACAGCAAATTCAAGTGATAATTCCTGTCATTTCATAATTTTGTACAAAAGTGTTGATTCCTTGATGCTTGGCACTACACGTGCTTTTGTAAAGAAAGAGACCCATTTTGCTATTTGTTTTCCATTGCATGCCAACATTGTTTCATAGGTGAGAGTGCCTTGCGATCCTTCATTTTCGGCAAAAAGTGTCTGTTCCATCTGCCTTAGCAAATAAGTAACAGGTACCACCCAAGTGTACAGAATGCTGTGAAAATAAATGATATGAAGATGTTGCAGAAATGACTGGAAGCATGCAGAGCAGAACATGATTAATGTACCATGAGTCCAAAATTGAATCCATCCCTACAATCAGAAATAAGGAATATATGACAATTTCCAACACAGCAGGAGTGAGCTTAGGGTGGATACATTTTCAAAACTTCCATCTTGCTGACATGGTGATAAACTATAATATTTTTGAGGAGTGGCACATACAGCTGTAAATGCACTCACTTATAATGATCATATTTGTGACAGTTTCCAGTTAGTAAATTGAGTGTAGTCAGGTGCAAGCTGTACCCACCTTAAAATGGGTATCACACAGGCAGGCACTTACACAACATTGCATTGCTTGCAGTACAGGTATGGATCTGTTATCTGGAAACATGTTATCCAGAAAGTTCAGAATTACAGGAAGACCATCTCCCATAGGCTCTATTTAAATTAAAATAATTTTCTATGTAATAATAAAACAAAACCTTGTACTTATTCCCAACCAAGATATAATCAGGGTCGGACTGGGCCGGCGGGGCGCGGGGGAAAAATCCAGTGGGCCCCACCGACCCAGACCCTATCCCTGGCCTTGCTTCCCGGATCTCTGACCCTGGTCGCATCAAAAAAGGTACGCACATGCACACACATGCGCATGGGGGAGGTCATGCCAAAGGTGGCTGTGGCCGCGGTCCGGAGGGGGATTTGTGGCAGGATCAGGGCTTGGGAGGACCCTAAGACAGCAGTCCCGATGGGCCCTGGGCCCCCAGTCCGACCCTGGATATAATTAATCTTTATTTTAGGTTAAAAAATCCTATTAGGTTTAAGTAAAAGTTAAATTATTTTTAGTACACTTGTGGTTTACTAAAACCCATTCTAGTATAAGAACAATATAAAGAGCTGTCTTACATTCCTATCTTATATCATTGCGCTAGCAGAACTGGAGATTGGAGATGCTTACAAATGCAGGTCTTCCGTTCACATCACTCGTGAGAATACACAGCAAAGGCTTCAGTTCATTCTGTCAGAGAAGGCAATGTGGCTTTATATTGACAGTTTGGGTATATGAATGTAAAGGAAATAATATTGCTGCTATTGTATAATGATTGGACTCACCAAAGAGTTCCATAACCATATAAAGGCATAAGGCTGCATACCAAATGGTTTTTACAGGTCATGGTTACTTCTAACTACTAATTTACTATTTTAAGCATTACTCATTAGCATAGGTGCTTTTTAGTGTCTTTTTTAATATTTAAGCAGGACACAAGTGCTACAGAGCTAAGGGGCTCAATCCTGATCATCTAACAGGCAGTTGCACCCCAGAGATAACCCTGCTGAAACAGAGTGCAGTATTTGGAGAAGCAGAGACCTGCGGCCATTGTACAATAGCATAACCCAGTGTGAAAAGTGCAACGTATCACAGATTTTTTTTTCCTTTTATTTATACTTTCCACACTGTGTTCTGCTTTGCAAATTACCCCTATTGTACCAGGTATCAAACTGGTCTGAAGGGGGTCACAAGTAGGTGATTAGCAGACAAGAGGTGACCTTGCCATGTGTCATGTTATAAAAAACATGCACCCCACTCCCTGCATTAAATTGCTGGTCACTGATGATTTTGTGTGCGCCTTGCTTCGGCACAAAACTATGGGTCACCCTAAACTCCTCATAGAGTTGCCATCTGTCTGGATTTCACCTGAACAGCTTTTTTCCAAATTAGGAAACCGGGCAGGACATTGAAGTGAATGACATGGTGATCAGTCAATCGCTGATCGCCATGTCATCAGGCCCGCCCCTGCTCCACACGTCCTGCCCTGCATCACCACCCCTACATCATCTGTCTCACCCCGACAACACCTGCCCTGCCCCCCTACATCACTGGCCTGCCCCCTACCTGTTTTTCTCAAACAAAAAAGGTGGCAACCCTAGCCCCTCAACACCCAAAGAGTCTGCTTATTCTATAGTTACCTAACTACATATGTCTATGATAATGTTAGAAATGTGCTGTGCCTGTTTTAGCCACTAAGATAATTAAGATACTTCTGTTTTCTTGCTCTGTTGTTTTTCAAGGTAAACTCTTCTTGACTATCTGCGTCAGACACTGACTCCTACTCTACCTTTAGCTGCACAGAGGACATTTGAAAGCTTCCAACAGAAATCTGTGGGGGAATTTCACAAGCATGGACCATGCAATACTTTTCTGCCAAAAAAAGCAAGTGAGGATATAATCCAGTGATCTGTCACAATCCTACAGGAGAACAGATGGTTGAATATGTCATTTCTACATCATGTACTAAATTGTTTGTTTGCATCCTCAGCCTTTCACAGGGTATCACGGGGTACCACAATGAGCAGGTAATGTTATGTTGTTGCTTTGCTCCCTCAGGAGACATGGAGGTAATATACATTTTAGATATATAGTACACTATATGCCAATTGTCAATACATAACGCCAACGGTGCGCTGCCATAGAGAAAATAATTGCTTTGAATAATAATAATAATTATAATAATTGCATGTCTCTTCAGTTTTTACCATAAAGAACCATAAAAACAATTATGAAATGTATAATTTATTATCTAACAAACAATTTTCAGCCCTTTGATTATTTATTCCCTGAGGGTAATGTAATAATTGGGGAAAATTTGCCATGTTTGTTTGTAACTCATAGCAACAAACTACTGATGGGTTGCTGTGGTTTACTGTGGCACCGTAGATTCCCCACATCCACACACAACTCTCTTTAAAGGTATACTGTCATGAGAAAACATGTTTTTTTCAAAATGCATCAGTTAATAGTGCTGCTGTAGCAGACTTCTGCACTGAAATCCGTTTTACAAAAGAGCAAACTGAATTTTTTATATTTAATTTTGAAATCTGACATGGGATTAGACATATTGTCAGTTTCTCAGGTGCCCCCAGTCATTTGACGTGTGCCCTGATAAACTAAAGTCACTCTTTCTAGCTGCACTGCAAGTTGGAGTGATACCACATCCTCCCTTTCCCCCCCAGCAGAACAATGGGAAGGTAACCAGATAACAGCTCCCTGGTAGATTTAAAAAGAGATATGGGTGAATTATTTGCAGCGTTAGGCTGGTGGCACATGCTGAGACTAGTTGCCGAGCGATAAATCTTAGCTGCTGCGGGTGACTAATCTTGCCAAAATGCCTTCCCACCGGCAAGAATGTGAATCGCCGGTGGGATGGCATTCATGTTGTTTCGGTTTTCCAAAGTCGCCCAAAGTTTCCTTACAAGGAAACTTTGGGCAATATCAGAAAACTAAGACATGCAAATGCCATCCCTCCATTCTTGCCAACGGGAAGGCATTTCGAAGAGATTAATAGCTTGGTGACTAATCTCCCTGTGTACAACCAGCCTAAACAGTGTATTTTAGAAATAAAAACTCTACCATAAAAATAATGACAGAATCCCTTTAAGATTGTAAAGCAGGCTAAAGTTTGCAAGTCAGAATGGAACATGAATAGGAGAAGAGTTGAAAAGAAAGATAAACAATAAAAAATAATAATAAAATCGAACAGTTGACCTGTTTATGGTTGCCTGGGTCAGTGACCCACATCTATATAGCTTTTTCAGGCTAGAAATTGGCAGATGAATGCCAATAATTAAAATATTTCCAGGGACATAAACATTTTTACACCACCAAATGTAAAAAAAACTAATTTTCTTTTTAGAAGCTTTTTTAGACGTTTCCAATACTACAGGTTACCTATGTGTTCCCCTGGTGGAACTAAAGATTTATTCTTCTTAAACTAAACTCGTGCAAAACCCCTTCTGCTGCAGGCATCAGGTGCAAATGCTGAGCAGGCGCATGGAAGCCATTGATTTCTGCAGACATGCATAGGAACAATGGGGTATATTTATCAAAGAGTGAAGTTAGAGATCGCCACAGTCCGCTAGAGTGAAATTTCTATGGGATTTTTAAAAGAGTATTTTTCGATGGGTGAAAGTGAAAATACACACTTTGATAAATATGCCTTTCAAAATCCCATAGACATGAATGGAGAGTAGCGGAATTTCCACAAACTTAACTCTTTGATAAATATACCCCAAAGTACTAAATAGCTGTGCATTTTGTAGGTTTTAGTGCTTGGTACATATGCAGACTGGGGGTTTAAAATAATTTACAAAGTAGATGGCTGTGGTACTCAGGATCAGTTTTACTTACCAAATAATATTGTTGCGCTCCTACAGGCATATTTGATCAGCAGCCTAGTGCAGCTACTTCATACCCATATTGGTACCAACAGGACAACCGGTGGGTTTATGTCAAGTCAGGAGTGTGGTTGGATGTAACTTGACTTGGCCAAGATGGATTCAGTGGTCAAGATTTAATTGTATCAATTTTCCAGCAGGAAATTTAGGGAGGCACATAGTGTTGGCTTGAAAGTCAAGAAACATTACATAACTTTTTCCCTTAGCCTCTTATTCTCCTCGTCTCTTATATTTACATACTATCATCTAGCCTTCTCTCCATTGGTTCACATAAAGAAATGAGAAATATCCACAATATATATCCATGCAAACTAAATGGTTGAGCAAGAGGGTCCACTGACACCTGGACCCATTGGGAGTTTTCCTAATACTGTACCTGGTTGGACAGTCCGACACATTGCAGCAGAAAAGGTTACTGAGTCTGGTTGGTAACATAGCAGAATATGTTGGCACTTTAAAAATACTAAAAAATTTCCATCTGATATGCTATTTTCTGCACCCACTTCCATACCTAAATGCTAAAGGAAATCAGGTCATGCATTTTTACAGTGGTGTTATTTAAAATCAATAGATTCAATAGAAAAATGTTTGAAAATGTGTTTCACAAATATATATTGAAATTAAGCAGCAGTAAAAGCTCACACTGGGTGTTCTGTATTCACACAGGGTGCCACAAGTCAGTCGGCATTAGCCTCTATGAATGAACTGAAAGCTAAGCAGAGACATCAACCAACCCTATGTCATTAGGGAGGTAATGATTCCCTCCTGTTTTATTTAGGTCGGAATTCTTCTTCACACTAAATGATAACATGAAAGGCAAGGAGCGGGTCATTATATTTCTTGTGACGTGAGGATGGTTGACATCTCTGCCTATGGTAACCCACTTTTAACACAGGCAATAGATAAAGGCAAAGCTGCACACTCATACAAAAAAAATATATATTTTCCAATTGTCAATGGGCACCAGGCCCAGATAGACCACATAGGCCCATCTCTAAATTTGGGGGCAGCTTTCCGCATGCTAGCCGCATCTGAACTGGGCACTGGGAAGGAGAATTTTGAATCGCCCACCCACCCAGTCCATTGTGCAATGAGGGCATGGCACCAGCAGAAAGTAGGTGAGGGAGTGTTGGGTAGGGGGGGTTAGTATTGTGGGTCATGGGGGTACGAGGGGCCTAGGGACATGCTAGTTTGTTATCCAGCCCTGATGGTCAGCAAATTCATGGGGCACTTTTTACCCTTACCCACACCTCCCGACTGTCCAATTTTCTGCGAGACAGTCCCGATTTTGACAGCTCAGGCCGCAGTCCTGGGTTTATTACTAAAATGTCCCAAGTTTATCTTTGATCGCTTGCACTGATACCAGAAAAAGATACAAACAATTAAAATAAGAGAGCCCAGAACACCCAGCAGCTGTACTTTGATACATTTGTAAGAATTTAAGATAAGCAAAGAAACAATTATAACTATTTAGGATAAGCAAGTCTCTTGAGGAATCTGTATTTCAGCTTCATTAGAAAGACTGTTATAACATATAAAACATGGCCATAAAACGCTCAGAAATGTGTCCAAACTTTCATAACTTGCCAAATTTTGTTAAATGGCCATAAAATGGACAAGGTCAAAACTTTTTCTTTGTGCTACAAGCGGCTGATGTATTTGTCATTCTTTACAATTTTCAAATATTGGGAGGTATACCCTAACCCAAGCCCTATCCTACTACTCCTGGGCTTTTCTAGGTTAGCTATATTTTGTATATAATGACTTTGATTTCTATGAGACCATTATGAAAATTCATGTAAGATCAAGCTGTTCTTTAGTACTAAGGTGCCCATAAACAGGCCCATAAAAACTGAAAGATAGGCCCCTCCAGACCAAATTTGCAGCTTACAGGCCTGTGTATAGCCAGGTATCTAGCTCTAATCTGAACTTTAATTGGATCAGCCTGCTTTGGCCTGCCTGTGAGTGGTTAAATCTGGCAGAGATCTGCTTAGCTGGCGACCTTGCAAAGTATAAAGCTTTACTGTTTACTCTTTTTATGCTACTGTAAAATACCCGTGCAATACAAAAATCTATTTCACAGGAAATAAACAAGTCAAATAGTTTTTCCAGTGAATCCATGCAAACAAATATTTTAGATATTTAAACAAACAGTGGAAAAGGAGTGCCAAGTGGCCCTTAAAAGAATTTGAGTCTAAGGCTAAGGCCACACTAGGCGACAGCGCCGCGATTTGACTCGCGGCGACTTTTCGCCGCGACTTTTAATCCGCAATCGCTGGGGAAACTTTGGCGCTGGCGTCTATGGGGAATCGCGGCGTAAAAACACACGCGCCGATCTTTTTTCTATTGTCGCTCGAAATCGCCTAGCGAGGCAATTTCGAGCGACAGTAGAAAAAAGATCGCCGCGTGTGTTTTTACGCTGGCGATTTTTCGCGATTCCCCATAGACGCCAGCGCAAAAGTTTCCCCAGCGATTGCGGATTAAAAGTCGCGGCGAAAAGTCGCCGCGAGTCAAATCGCGGCGCTATCGCCTAGTGTGGCCCTAGCCTAAAGGTTGTACCCAATAGCTTATGTTTTAGCACAGTCACCTCTTCCAAAACAGAATTCTGTTTGATGCATTTGATGTGCATTTAAATATTAAGATCACTCACGATAAGTCATGGGTGAATCTGTTTCATTTCGCTTCACCAAAAATGGGTGAAGTTAAGTCAACGGGCATTTTTTTCAAGATAGCCGTGGGTATTGTTGGGTTTTTTTACAATATATTGGAGTCCATGGGCATTTTTTTTTTTTTGATTGAAAAATCTCGCTCATCACGACTGGCCATATAAAAAGGCAGGTAAACACAATAGGTGGTTCTTAATGCATTCCGTTTTTATTTCAGCAGCCCCATGTTAAAATGCCCATGTGCAGAGAGCCATAATGCAGTAGAAAACTGGCAAGCAAATTTCCCTTTTGGCAGTGACAGTGTTAAGCTGCTGAAGGCTGCATTGCAACCTGACAGTTTTGCAATAAATCAGCTTCCACTAAGTGCCCCATAGGCAGAAATGTTTCCTTTCAATTGTGCCCTCAAACACTGTGTTATTATTGCAGGCTTGTGGTGTGCCCCAGAGATTGAATGAACTCTCAGGCAAGCACCCACAGTGCAATTCTCTGGAATGGGAGGGGGGTGACGGAGAGGAGCTTGTCTGTTTAAAGGTGTGTTATTTGTTCAGGGCTGTCCAAACATTTGCCTAGTGCTGGCAGCCCTGGAATGTGCCTGGGAGAGTCCAGGCAGCATGTCCCAAGCGTGGGAACATTTTTCCATACTCAACCTCTGCCGACTTGTTCCCCTTAGGCAAAGATTCAATAAGAACCAGTGCCAGAGATCTATTGCGTTGATAATGACAGCTTCAGTCAGCATTCAGACAGCAGCTAGGCTGGGAGGGGTGTGCAGGCAAGGCCAAGAAACACATGAGTGGGAGAGAAAAAAAGGGGGAGGACGGAAGAGAGAGACAAGAGACAGAGCAGAGGTGTGAGAACATATCTGCGGGGGAGAGAGATCTCTAAATAATCCCAATTATCTGGCACTTTCTATCTGAAAATTATTCTAAAACATTCTGCATTTATGAAGCCATGATATCGATTTTATACAGCTTCCTTGTTGGCCAGCACATTCTCACACCTGACAATAGCTAAAAATGAAAAATTGGGAGAAAATGGAAAGATATACCCCTGATCCATCTCAGGGGGATGTTTGTTTTCAGAGGCAAAATCAATGTGGGCAGGAGACCTGGTGACTTTCAGGGGACACTTTTTCCTTGGGAACTGGAAAATGTTAAAATGTAAATGTAATAAATGCCTAGGGTTGTCAATAAGCAGCCTTACATATTATTGTAAGTTGGCTTAAAGCATTATTTCTCCAGCCTTCTGCATAGTAAATGACCCCTTACTCTTCTTAGCTGATATTATGATCATTTTTAGACAGTTAATAGACAGATAGATCAAAAGGTAAATAACTAGGCATGGCTTAACAGTTACAATGTGTAAGGAATACTCATACTCACCGCTCTGGTCCTCTTCGGCAAGATGGCGGTTTCCGGTTCTCCTTGGCAAGATGGCGGCCTCCAGGACTCCCTTGTGGCATGTTCTGACGCCCGTGCGTCAAATGTGCGCAATGTCTTGATGCCACCGCATCAGAATGGACGCATCATCAGGAAGCCAGCACGTCAAGGTGCGCAACGTCAGCAAGCAGTGTCATGACACCAGCGCGTCCATTTGGCGCCAAAACAGGCCAATTTAAAAAGCCAGAACATTACAGACTGTGCACAAATATAGGTTGATCTTATTGAGTTCCTGGGTCTGATCTATTGCTAATTCCTTTGATTCTTGTTATTGACCTTGGTCTGTTATTTGGATTACGAACCTTGCTGCCTGGATTGACCCTTTGCCTGGACTTTGTTTACTCTTTTGCCTAAACCTTTTGATACCGCAAACTGTGTTGAACTTGTAGCTTCCTCCTTGGTCTGCAAAATCCCAACAGAACCTTTGGGCCCTGACACAATGGCATAATAAGAGGTATCCAGGCCCCAGTGCCCAGTGTAGGCCTCGACCTTTCTCCTATAAATGTAAAGCTCTGCAGTCTCATTTCTTACTCTCATCCTGTTTAGTTGCTAATATATATACCTGACCACTTAATGTCTGATTGTGTTTTGGCCCCTTACTGCAATGTTTTACTTCTGTGAAAGGTTTGTGTGAAAGATCTCATTCTCTGTGCCCATGGACTCCAGTCGCTATGGTGGGGCTGCAGTCTCTGTACTTTCAATAGACAGAGCAACAGATTCTTTCCCACTCCCATGAAGAAGCTCCTGTGCAGGGACTGGAATGTCTTCTGCAAAGAGTCAGTGCTAGAAATAACCTATGGGTCTATCTCTGGGTATATACTGTAAAACAGCAATATCTTTTATTAAAGCGGATTAAAGCAGGTTAAGGGGAGATGTTAATTGGAAATGTATTTTACTGAAACAGAGCAACCAGCAACATGCCCCAAAAGTAAACCTGATTCCAGAACAATATTACTCAAGTGCCACATGCTGAATCCCTGAATAGCTTGTCACATTCCAGTTTTTCTACTCGCTTGCAACATGCCTGACAAGTTTGGCCACTGGGATACATGGGGAGGGAGGTTATTGAGTTTTAAATCTTAACAGAAGCAAATGATTTCTGGTTGTGGTATATATTTATTGTCAAAAAGGCAGAGAAGGGTTCACAGGTTCTGTAGTTCACTACCTTAACTGTTTAAGAAAGAATCTGTTCTCCCTCGGATAGGTAACAGTGTGTATAGATAAACCAGCGCTAACAGCTTGGGATAAATAAGAGACCAAAAAGTAGTATATAGTGTAGTATTTCTTTAACACATAAGGCACCCTTTGTGCAGTTAAAATTGATCTTAGGTAAAGTGTCTTTTTTCCTTCACCTGTGGGGTTAATTTACCCTTTAACCTTTTATCAGCTTTTAGATAATTACACCGCCTGTGGTTGAAAATTTTATACTCACAAATGTTTAGATATGTCACTTGCGTTGAAAATATTAGCTGTAGCTTTCTAATCGTAGTGGGTATCCGACAGTCTCTAAGGAAATATGCTTAACATTGTGTAAAAAAACTTTGAATCAATTTTTAAAAGAGTTAAAATTGCACTCACAAGTGTATTCTTGGAATTAGCATGTAAAATAGTCAATCCGTGGGTATGTCCAGCATTCAGAAAACTCGCTCTGCTGTAGTAGCGGCGTGGTAAGCATGCGGTGCTGGGCCCCCTTGGATGACGTCACAGCCAATGCGTTTCATCTTAGTCAGACTTCATCAAGCCTTGAGGAGCTACAGGACAGTATTATGAAGGCTGAAAGAAAAACCTTGTTTTCACATAGTTTTACATCAGAAAGGAGTTTATTTACAATGAAAACCCAAGTCTTTGAGGTGCAGCTATAGTAACAAATATCCAACTAGAGCTTCTCTCAATCCTCTGAATCTCTAATGTATGCAAAGTCATAAAAGCAATTGGTTGTGATGAAACCTGCTTAGTCATCTAATGGCCTGAAGTTCAACCATACACACACTAAGAATGTTTTACAACATCCTAAAAGTCCCAAAACAGGAGTAAACATCTTCTAATAATCAATATGGATAACTTGGTGGGATTGTAGCCCTCTAATACCCACTCTGTATTTTAGGGGCATATTTATCAAGGGTCGTACTTCGAATTGAAAAAATGTCGAAATTCGAATTCAAAAAGACCAACCAAAATTAGGTCAAAGATTTTTTTTGGTCGAATATGGGCGTTTTCGATCTAATAGGTCCGTATTCGGTCGAATTCAAATCGTATGAATCGAAGGAATATCGCATTCGATCGAATTAGATTCTTCAAAGTCCAGCAATGGACTCCAAATGGGTTCTAGGAGGTCCCCCATAGGCTAAAAAAGCAATTTGACAGGTTTTAGATGGTGAATGAAACAGAGACAGTACATGATAAATTTCGATATTCGAATTTTCAATTTCTTTTCAAATTTGAATCAAATTTGGACTATTCCCTATTAGAAGTACACAAAAAAATAGCTTGAAATTCAAATTTTTTTCATGTTAAAATTCACTTCGACCTTTGATAAATCTGCCCCTTAGAGTAGTGGAAATCATTTTAAGATCACCATAACACTCTTTTTACTGTGTTTAATTTTGACACCTCACCTTTGAAGTTTTAGCCCAGTGGCAAGAAAAAAACTAAATGTTTGTGTTGCACCTGTAGCATTAGGTTGTATTGCACCTATACCCTGCTGCATGTTGTGCCAGTGAAACCACATGCCAGTGTGTGCAAGGGCAACTCCAGCTCCCACCCATGTTCCCATTTCTCTGTAACTACTGTAACTAACCAGCGCAAATATTTGTAGCTCCAGTATCTGGTGCAACATTTTCCCCTGAATTAAAGGCAAGCTTTATTTTAAGTTTAGCTTAATATAAAATTGTGCAATATAAAGCCACTTCATAGACAAACGCAAAATCCAAAAAAAAATCGCAAAATCAAAAAGAAACATCGCAAAATCCAAAAAAACATCCACAAAAGCATCAAAATCATAAAAACATCAAATGTAGGGGCATAGGGGCAGATTTATCGAGGCGAATTTCGAAATGATGTGATTTTTTTTTCCTCTAATAAATTCAAATGTACTCAAAACTTGAATGGGAGAATATTTATGTAAAAACTTGAATGTCTAACATTCAATTGAATATGAACAACCCGTAAATTTGAATCAAAAACAAATCAAATTCAAATCGAGTTTTCCTCCGAAATAAAACTCGAATCTCAGGATATCTTCAGATGTTTCAACGGACCTCTGCCATTGACTTCTACATGAAATCGACACGTTTAGGTGGTGAAGTATCGCATCAGAGATCTTTCCATGGTTGAGCTGTGATAAATCTCACATTCGAGTGCTGGTTTTAAATTCGAAATTGTGAGTTTTGACCCCCCAAAAAATTTACATTCACCATTTGAACCTTGAAAATTTCCCCCATAACGTCTGAAAACACGCCTAGAGGTTCATAGACTATACAAAACTTGATATGACACTACAGGATTTGACATCAGTTTGCATTGGTGCCATGAGGATGACGTTTGTTGTACAATGTAACACTAAAGCATTTGCTTACCCTGTCCTGGAATAACAAATTCTGTGCCCTCATATTGCAGGTGCCCTGGAGACCCAAATACCCCACTGTGGATGTCATTATAATTGGCTTGAAGTTGCTTTTGAGCCCATATACCAGATGCTCCCAAAATGTGCCGTGAATACCTATTTTCTTTCCTATATATTCCTGCAGACCCAACCTTAAAGCTAATTAGGGTGATATTTGGTGTGAATATTTATTTGAGAACAGCAGGGTCTCCTACATGGAGTTACTTTCTCCTGGACCCTCCTGCCTTCTCATTTTCACCACCGCCACCACAAACAAGCAAGCCAATGGAAGCACATGCAGCAGGGAGGGAGGTTATGGCTGCTCAGGAGCAGTTTGTTGAATACCTTACAAAATAGGAAAACGAGTTGTAGTTAAATAGGTGCACAGTCTCTAAATCAGCAGATTTACTGTAGATCACATAACCGTATACATGGCTGTGCTAGGCATCAAGCTCAGATTGGCAGTTTCTGTACAATGCCAGAGGGCATGCTGTATAATGCCATAAACAGTCACTATTTATTAGTCTGTTGGGGGGATGTTTGGACCTCTGTGTATTTGAAATATCAGGGACTATTTTGAATTCGGATATGATTGACATATTGTAAATATATAAGAGGGGCAGCACCAGCTCTGGCTTTATATCCGGTGCAGCACAGCTCTAGGCACTCCTCTCCCTAAGCTTTTTGAGCATGGGCTATTGTTCTTGCATCCCATAGACGAGGGCTACCCATCTTCACCATCAGCTCAGTCTCCAGATTAATTTGAAGCACGTATCCAGCAGCAGGCTGAGAGAATTAGATGTGAAAAATGTGTGAGAACTCCACAGACATAGGCAAACCCCCTACCAATGCAACTATGTAGTAAAGACCACACTATATGCTCCTCTGCTCAACCTGGTGAAGACTAAATCTTTGGGGAGGAGTTAAATCTGTATTATGCAGATAATGCAGATGATAAGTCTGTAGATTGCCAGGTTATACCTGTATATACATGAAGTTTCTCTTAATTGGGCATTGCCTGATGGTCAATGGTCTGCTAGAAGTGTAACTGAGTAGTATATTTCTATGTATGTATGAGTATCAGAGTGGGCATGTCTATATGGAAATTCTTGTTGTAAAGCAGATTTATTGACATTTCAACTGGGAATACCTGAGGGATTCCCAACAGTTCCAATTTGATCAAGCTAATGAACACATTCCCTACTATTTGTCAGAATGTGTCCCCTATGTTGTGTTAAAGTTCAGCCATTCAGTCCCTGCAAAAGAACCAGCAATATATTAATTTTGAAGGCAATGCTCATCTATGAAAAGGTTTTTTTTTTTAAATTTACTCTGAGTGCTTCCCTGAGCACTTTACAATCAATTTTCTGTTTTTATTCAATTATTTATTTTTTGCTAAGTTATAAGCAGCCTGCTAATAAGAAAATCAACAGCTCTTTTCCAGTCATTGATTATGTCTGTGGTTTTTTGAGCATACCATATCAATCTACTACATGCAAAGCCCCATTTTGTATAAAAGTAAGTTCTTATCAATTCCTGTATTGGACCTGGAAGCTTTGGGTGTGTATTTGCCTTGTTCTTCAAGAGTAGAATTCATCTTGGCTTTCTGTTGATATATTACTTGCCAGGAAATGTGAAGTTTTGCCTTGATATTTCAGAATATAAAATATGAGGAGCTAGAACTATACAGTCAACAGATCATTTCTAATAATTAGTCTCTCTATAGAGACCAATGGCTTGCGATCAACATGTTGCTCACCAGCCCCTTGGATGTTACTCCCATTGGCCTCAAAGCAGGTGCTTATTTTTGAATTCCTGGCTTGGAGGCAAGTTTTGGTTGCTTTAAAATTAGGTTTAAGGCCAAATATAGCCTTCTGTAGGCTGCCAGTCCACATGAAGGCTACAATTTAGACAATAACAGTCATTATTTGCATCTCCAGGAATTTTTCATTCTTGTGTTGCTTCCAATCTTTTTACATTTAAATGTGGCTCACAGGTAAAAAAGTTGTGGACCTCTGCTCTATAGTAAGGTTTTATATATTCAATAGGACTAGTTTAAGAGAAGACCAGAGATTGGATTTGTTCCAGCCACGTAACCGCACCATGGGTAACTTGACCAAAAATATCCATGATAATATTATAAATGATTATGTTGTATAATAGCTGATATTTTTCTTTGCATTTATATCAGCCATGTCTAGCCCCTTCTGAAAAGCAAAAGTGCTGATAGGAGACATCAACCAAGGCAATTCTTTGTCCAGACCATTCGTCTCAGTGGAGCTCTTTTGCAGCTATATTCATTGCAGAGGCTGGTTGCAGAAGCTGATAAGTCTTGGAAAGGGATTTACTTTTATGATAGAATAACTCTTGGAAAAGCTACAGCATGAAGCATTTTATCCTCTTTTTTTTCCAATGAATTCTAGTCTTCCATGGTGAGATTTTACAGGATGAGGTGTGACTATCTGCAGATACCATTTTTGACTTGTTTCTCAGAAAATGTTCTTTGTCCTTGTGTGAGTGCGACTGTGCACGCACATAGTGTATAGGCATGCGTGTGTGTTTATGTATATAACATACCATAACAGGCCAGATGTGCTGAGCTTTACGGAGGTTGCCATGTAAAGAATGAAATGAAGCCTTAAGCAACAGTGGGAGAAATGCAGCAGCTTGGACAGGCTTAGAGAGCTGCTTATTTATTTGCTTTGCAGCACTCCCTGCTGAACAGCAAAGAAAAACAGCTGGCTGAAGAGTGTTCTCTAAGAAGAGGCAAACGTTAACCCCTTTTATGGAGGTATGCTCCTTGGCAAAATTTGTAGTCTATAAAACTCTCATACCTCAAAGGTGTTTAGCAGCCTTTTAGTGTTTTATCATAGGGAATAATGAAAGAATGTTATGGGCCCAGCAGACTTGTATGTACATAAACAGCCCCATATGCAATATACTTGGTGGGGCCCAACTAGAAGAAGAATAGTTACCCCTGCTGTCTGCTACAGTGCATTGTTGTGTTTGCAGTTTTTCTAGCAGGTGCGCTGGAAGTATAATTATATTACCTTTAATAACATAGCACATAGAACATATTCAGTGTCGGACTGGCCCACAGGGATACCAGGAAAAGTCCCGGTGGGCCAAGGTGTCAGTGGGCCCTCCTGCTGCTAAACATTTGGCCTATTTCATGGTCATTCCCTATTTCTATGAGAAATAGATGGAATAATAGATTGTAGTGTGTAAAGAAAATAGACTAGGAGACTAGAGATTGAGTGAGGAGAGGAAGAATAATATTACTAAGAGTGGACCCCTGGTCTAAGATTAATTGGTGGGCCCCTAGTCAAAGGTTTTTGGGTGGGCCCCTGGTGTCCCAGTCCGACACTGAACATATTCCAGAGAGCTACTGTCAACTACTGAGAGCTGACAGTTGGCAACTGCCAATCTCTGTGATACTTGCTGATTTGCACACCCAGTCCTCTCGTATAGTCTGCATAGGCCAGTGTGCAACCGCTAGGCTGAAGCCGTGGAAAAATGTAGTTTACATGGTCAGTTAAATATGAAATATGAAAAAGATGAAAACCTTTGCTATAGAATTTCCACTATCTATCCTGAAACCCCTGTCCTTATGTACATTCTACAGCAACATGACTCATACAGTGGAATAATATCTTCAGGACTGGCTGATTGATAGGGTTGATAATATACAGATGCCTCATTATCATTTGTTGTGCTGCCACTTGCTAAAACCTAGCTAGATGATCACCAGGCCTGTGTATGATAATTCAATACTAAACAGGATGCATGAGGAATATCATATCTGCTCCGTGACACTCAGACTCATTCCACGCAGACTGTCATGCACTTAGTCTATGAACATTTGTTAAAAGTGTGCATCACAAAGGGCCTTAATTATCAAAATTCAGATTTGTGAAAATACTAGAGTTTTTTCTACTTACAATTTTCAAACTCACAATTTTAAAAAAAACATGAATGTCATGTCATTTATTAAAAAATCTGAATATAAAAAAATAAAATAAATAATATTAAATTAATGAAATGGTAAAAAAAAAAACGACGAAATACCTCGAAAGAAAAAAACGTGTTTACAAGTTTACAACTCAAATTGACTATATTGTTTAAATTTTGCCCTGGACAACTACCCTTGACCTCGCAAACTTTTAGATGCCAATGTTTTCCACTTTTTTTGAGTTTCTTGTAACGTAATAAATATTTGATGTAGTTATAATTTGACTTACTGGGGCAGATTTTACTAACAGGCAAAATTTGCTAGAAATCCCATCCGCAGGCACATCGCTAATTAACAGGCGTAGAGGACAATACACTTAGAAGAATAAAGATTCTTGCTGGATCTACGGTGATTATAACTTATAAATTACTTTTCTTATTACGCTGTTCCTCTATGAGGGGGCTGCCATATTTGTGCAGCAGTAGTCGGTTAGCATTAGAAACTCTGACAGGCTGAGATGGGACAGTCAAGTTGGCAAAACAGTCAGGTTTAGCAAAACTATCAGCGAAATATTATCAACATGACCTATAGGTAACTTTTTATGCAGATTAATATTTTGAAAAGAAAACTTTTAGTGTCAGTATCACTCAGGGCCGGAACTAGGAGTAGGCAGAGTAGGCACGTGCCTAGGGCACAAAGCTGGAGGGGCGCCAGGCATGCACCTTCTGCCTCTCCTACCCCTAGTCCGGTCCCCTCTCTGGCCGGCGTGTATCAGCTTGCGCATGCGCGCTGTTCCTTTCGCGCCGCCTCATGTTTTCGTGCATGCACGCACAACAGATTCTTTTGCACATGCGCACGTTTTTCCATACACACCAGGTTTTCTGCGCGAGCGCTGCTGGGCCAACCAGCTCCAACCAGCTGGGCTGCCTAGGGCATCTGCCCAGGCTGGCCCGGCACTGATATCACTTAAAATAATCTTTTTTTTTTCTTGTAAGATATACAACATTGGCACTGAATTCTTATTTTAGTAGTACAATCATTTCAATTTTCTAAGCACCTTTCTGATTGCACATCCTGGCCAAGGCATCTCAGGGCAGCACAAAACAAAAGGCACATGCAACAACAGCAATCATTTCTGGTGGGGATAAGGAACTGACACATAATATCTTCCCATCTGGAAAGGCTTAACAAATATATAGAACAATCTAAAGCTGCAATGCTAATGTAAAATACATGTTGTGTTTTTCAAAGGTACAGGGTACTTTAGACCAGCAGCCCCAACTTTTTTTTACCCACGAGCCTCATTCAAATGTAAAGTTGTAGAGCAACACAAGCATGTATAAAGTCCCTGGGGGTGCCAAATAAGGGCTGTGATTGGCTATTTGGTAGCCACTATGTGGACTGGCACAGGAGGATCTACTTGGCTGTGCATCTGCTTTTGGTGCAATTAAAATTAGCCACTAAGGCTGGAATTTAAATACAAGAACCTGTTTTGAGGCCATTGGAAGCAACATTCAAGAAGTTGGTGAGCAACATGTTGGTTGGGGATCACTGATTTATACAATCACCAGACATTCATTCAACACACCTTATTGGAGCAAACACACTCATAAGAGATTCTCAAATGCTGATGTTCTCCAGCATGCCAAATTATTTCTGCTGCTGAATAAAGTATAGATCTCTAGTCAGTCAGCCAACACAGTGCATTGTGTCAAACAGACTGCTATGGTTAATTTCTTATTGAGCACAAATGGGCAAGTGATTTGTAAATGCATCCCAGTGATCAGCTTAGAATACACCCCTGACATAGTGTAAGACATTATTCAACTGACCAGGAGAAATCCCATTGGCTGTAGAACTGACTGGAGGAGATCTATTGAAACTGCCCAACTTTACAGTGTAAATTTGCTTCTTATTTTCATTTATAAACTTTAATGTGGCTTTTTGAAGAATATGGATGTGTGAGGCGTAGTCTTGTTAGCTGATCTGTCACACGCAGTGTCGGACTGGGACACCAGGGGCCCACTCAAATACCTTTGACCAGGGGCCCTCCTATTCATCTTCGACCAGGGGCCCACTCTTAGTACTATTTTTCTTCCTCTCCTTACTCAACCTCTATTCTCCTAGTCTCTTTTCTTTACATACTATACTCTATTTAGCCTCTTTGTTCTCATAGAAATAGGGAATGACATGAAATAGGCCAAATGTTTAGCAGCATGAGAGTCCACTGACACCTGGGCCATCCAGGAGTTTTCCTGGTATCCCTGTGAGCCAGTCCGACACTGGTCACACGGAATAGAGGATGGGCTTCACCTGTGCTTGCTGCTTGGGGTTTCAGGCTTCTCACCCTTCAAACACTTTATCAATTGCAATGACTCGTGACACACTCAGAGGGATGAAAGCAGCAGAGGAGTCAATGAACAAGTGTTTATGATGAGTTCAGCTTATAAATCTGGGTTTCCTTCAACTTTGTGCAAAACGAGAAATCCGGTATGTATATATATATATATATGTAAGGGACCTGCATGGGATCTGGTGTTTTCCAGAAAAGGGATCTTTCAATATTTTGGATCTCTATGTCTGCTAAAAATAATTGAAACATTACATAAAGCAGTAGGACTGCTATGCCTCCGGTAAGTTCAAGTACAAGGTGCTGTCTAATTATTACAGAGAACATGGAAATATTTTTTAAAAATGTGAATTACTGCATTTGTTTAAAATGGAGTCGATGGGAGACAGCATAATTCTGAGCTTTCTGGATAACAGGTTTAAGGATTCCTTACATGTACATATTAAACAATACTTCACACTATTCCCTTGCAATGCCAATTGTCTCAGAATATCATCTACACATCATGTTAAAGGTTAGCTGCAAGGGGATATGTTCCTTTAGGATATGTATATGAATTTGAAATTGTTATTGTGGAGGCATATTTAGACGGATGAAGTATTTTCCCTGACCTTTCACCTTCGTGGCAGCGATGTTGTAACTCATCAGATCAGAACGGCTGGAACATCTTCTAGGAATTGTAATTTCCTATTTTAATCAGCAGGGAAAATCAGTGTCACAAATTCTTTATCTACTCTGTATTAAATGCAGAATCACAGCTGACTGGCAGAATGATCCCGGAGAAGGAAATTCTTAGGTACACACAATACAAGCAGGTGGTGCTAATATTGAATATCAAGGGTTTATGCTGGGTAGTGCGTTCCCCTTTTCCTCTTTGTTCTAAGCAACTGTAGTTCTCAGCTTTACCATACGTAATATATATATATTTTCTTTTTAAAAATGTATACTTAGACTATCATGAATAAGTAGAATAAGTTAGTTCCATTTATTCTTCTTATATAAATCTTTTGCCTTTTTACCAAGTATCTAACCAGCTCACTGCTGTTCAAATGATTGCATTTAGTGGGGCAGGGATTTAGCATAACACTTGCTTGAATGACATTATATTACAATGATGATGCCTAATGACCCTAAAATTCCCTTGGATGCCATGGAAGTCCAGTTGCAAAGTCCTGATGCAGCTTACTATAGAATAACACAGATTTATATAAAGCCAACATATTGTACAGGACAATATGCACATCTGCCTGTTTACCACCTGAACCTTGTGTCCAATAGAAAATTCTGGCGCAAGTCTAAGAGCTAGAGTTCAGTTGCACATGGGATCCTCATACTTAATACCTACCTGAACTGGCAGTAAACACAGGGCCCAGGCTGCACCCATGTGTCCTCTGGCACTTGCACCTGGTCAAATATTTAAAAAAAAAATCCACTACAATCCACTTGCTACACCTTCCTTAGTGAGTACACTTTCATACAACAACATTGTGTGCACAGTCAAGTGCTATCCTTTGCCCTGCATATCAGAGATGTTTTAGGGTAGGACGCTCTGCAACAAAACGCATGCGACAGAAATAAAGTAAGAGATAGATATGTCGAATGAAGTCGCAGAGTTGATCCGACATGTCACAACTGTCGGAAGCAGACACAGTGTGCAGCGTTTTGTCGCAGCACGTCGGATCGCCACGAAAACGTCAGTGTAGTCCTACCCTTGATATACATTTCTGTAACTCAAGGAAGGTCCTGCTCCATTGCATTCATTCTGTTTAGCAATAGCTGATATACTGAGACTAATTTACTAGTGTGATAAATTGCTTTTATTCATAGCAAGCAACCAGCAGTTTGTTTGTGTGAGTGCATGGAGGGGTCAGTGTATGTATGCATCGATGCTGGAGGGGTTTCACTTGATAGCCTTTTTTCAACCCGATCTAACTATATAACTAACTATGTTTGATTAGTCTGCTAAAAGTGATCTGATTGGTTGCTAGGGGGAACGGCAACAGTGCTAGTAAATCAACCCCACTGCCTCAAATTTTAAGAGATATAGGTTGGAGTCCAAAAAGCACAACTTTGTCCATTAACCCAATTAACTTCTTACTTTCATGTTTCTATTCCAAATCAAAACTATTGTGTCATACAAAGCATTCCTTCACTGCAGCACACCTCCTTTAAAATTTGCCACAGAGTTAACCCTTGATCTCTGAACCTATCCATTAGCCAACACCCCATCCATTAATACTTTTATAGTCCCTTCCCAAACACTCTTGAAGTCAATAGACATTCATAAGATTGCACCCTCATAATAAATTAGCTTCTTAGGAAAAAAACACAAAAATATCTTGCCTGTGTCATTATGTAAATATTACTAAAAAAAGTACTGGGCGCCGCTATTCAAAGTGCAGTTACAGTATATGTTTCACATTTGTGTATATTAAAGGGATTTGTCCTTGTAGTTAACGGAATACTGTCATGGGAAAAAAAAATTTTTCAAAATGAATCAGTTAATAGTGCTGCTCCAGCAGAATTGTACACTGAAATCCATTTCTCAAAAGAGCAAACAGATTTTTTTATATTCTATTTTGAAATCTGACATGGGGCTAGACATAGTGTCAATTTCCCAACTGCCCCAAGTCATAAAAAAATCTGTTTGCTCTTTTGAGAAATGGATTTCAGTGCAGAATTCTGCTGGAGTAGCACTATTAACTGATGCATTTTGAAAAAAAACACGTTTTCCGATGGCAGGATCCCTTTAATGAAATCACTGCGCAGGAACTACATAGCTCATGATAGCCAGGCCTTGATGTTCTGCTTCACAAATGGTTTTATTTTCCTCATACCGTACAGTTTCATTTGGGAGGTGATAGCTCCCATTGGAGTTCCTTGGTTTCTCTCAAGATGTCAATACAAATCATACGTGATAGAATGCATGAGAGTGCACTGCAGTTATATGAGGTGGATTTGTAAGTATAAGCCCTTAAACACTGTAAACAATTAGAATGGATTTATATTTTATGCTCATAGGAACCAAGCCACAACATTACACCATAATGACCCACTTCTCTGACACATGGCAATCCATGCATATGGCCACATTGTACAATATCCATCACTTCAGCCTTTGGGAGGATCAATCAGACTTTTTAGTTCACTGCCACCTTGAGCTGTACTCAACACAATTTTCTTTCCTAGTATTTTTAACTTCGAGGTTTATAGATATACTATGGAAAATGTTCACCTTATAGTGCACCTGTCAAGAGTCAAAAATCAAGTCATACAGTGTTGGGAAAGCAAATTCCAACTAATTGCTGGAGGTTCTGCACATCTGTTGCCCGTCAGTTGTGGGGAATGTTTTATAGATTCACGCTTACATGGAGCCTGAAATATATGACATCTGTTTGGCAGATACTTCCAGGTGTGGCATGGAATACCTTCAACTTGGGGACTTCAATGCTATAACTGCGGGGGGGGGGGGGGGGGGTCTGGTGCAGTAAAAGGGAAAACCACAGCCATTCCTAGCATTCTTCAAGCATCATCAAAACACTTCGCTGCCATAGGCCTAATAGCTTTTTGACATCAGGCCATGGTGGTTACAAAGAATGCCATTAACCCAGGACCTTCATGTTGATTCCTCAGATTCACAATTAAAAATAATATCTGCTAAAGCTGCCCATGCACAGTCAGATTTAGGATGCTGCTGTGACCTCTATTAAGGCAGTGATCCCCAACCAGTAGCTCGTGAGTAACATGTTGCTCCCCAACCCCTTGGATGTTGCTCTCAGTGGCCTCAAAGCAGGAGCTTATTTTTGAATTTCATGCTTGGAGGCAAGTTTTGGTTGCATAAAAACCATGTGTACTGCCCAATAGACCCACCTGTAAGCTGCCAGTCAACAAAGGCGCTACCAATAGCCAATCAGAATGCTTATTTGGCACCACTCAGGTACATTTTTCATGTGTGTGTTGCTCCCCAACTCTTACAGTAACAGTAACACCAAAAAAAGTAAATAAAAACATGTACTGTTGCCCTGCACTGGTAAAACCGGTCTATTTGCTTCAGAAACACTTCTATAGTTTATATAAATAAGCTGCTGTGTATCAATGGTGGAAATTGAAAAAAGGTTATAAGGCACAGGATAAATAGTGGATAACAGATAACACCATTTTGTCCCACAGAGCTTATCTGCTGTGTAACCTGAGCCTTTTCTCCTTTGAATGGCTGCCCCCATTGCTACACAGCAGCTTATTTATATAAACAATAGTAGTGTTTGTGAAATAAACAGCAGTTTTACCAGTGCAGGGCAACACTGCATTATATTTCTATTACTTAAAAACACTTGCATTTTTTTGATGTTACTGTTCCTTTAACCCAACTGATAGCTGATCAGCCTGTACACTGGACAAAGGCATTTTTTTCCTGTTATGTTCAGATATAGATTTACACAGCCTATTGCCAGCTGTACTTCACGGACCCCCCTATATGTAGAGTATAATGAGTATAGCCAGCTTGAGGGAAAAGTCACATAGGGTCTTTTAGCTTGTAGCATTATCCCACACATATCTTGGCAAGTACAGCATGCATAATGCAGCAGTTAATTCACACATATGCAGGGCTGGACTGGCAATCTGTGGGTTCTGGCAAATGCCAGAGAGGCTGCTATAAGGTGCCATAGAAAGTCAGTATTTAGTGGGCTGGGTGGGCCTCTGTGTACCTAAAATGCCAGGGCCTATTTTAATTCTCAGTCCAGACCTGCGACATATGTACATTTTGTATTGGCTATTACCACCATATACTAAAGAAGATTACTACCTATGTAATAAAAAAATGATTTGAATACATTTAATTTCATGTAACTGAGATGTGCAAATTGATATATAAGGACAGATGGTGGCATACTTCTGTAGGAGGTGTAGTTGTGTTAGCTGCCACAGGATTATCTGCGGATCTTTTGGGAAGTAACTGTACAGCCTGGGATCCCGTTTCCTCAGTGGGAGGTCAGCAAGAGCCAGTAACAGTAACAGCAGCAATTTCAGCACAGTATCAGTCAGAACAATGGCACTTTTATGAAGTCTTGAATGGTAGGCTTGCCACAAACATTAAGGTCTCCGCCTAGTGATACTGGGGAGGGCAGTAAAGTTATAAATGTGAGAAAGTAACCTGCCTCTTAACAGTGCTGCACCTGTGTGCTTAACCCGAGGCTTCTGGGCACCTGTTGTTGTGTGTTGTGTTGGAATTTCTGCTCCACTTTGTGACTGGATTTGCCAATCCCCACCTGTGAGAAAAGCAAGCAAATACTGTGGGAACTCTCCACCCACTTGACTTGCTGCTGCTGCACTGCATTATCTCTAGCCTGGGGCTGGGCCCAGTCTCACATGTCACAGAATTAACCCCTATCCGGCTAGAAAGACCAGCTGAGCAGGGATCTGCACAGCTTGTTACAAAGCATGACTTAAAGGAAAAGTGTCAGCACGTCGGCTGACACAATTCTCTTTCTGCTAAACTATCTGCCCTTAAGGGTTTACGTAAATGTTTCACTGCTTCTAAGCAGCAGGGAGACACATTGCAAGACTTGTAAATGTAACTACCTTCTGGCTGTGTCAGCTGATCGGTTCTACAAGGAAAACAATGTTTTTTTCATTCTGTATTTTTTTCTTTCCAAATGTGTGCCAAGAATTTTGCATTTTTCCGTGTTGCATTTAAGGATCTTCTTTGTGGCAGTAGGGTGCATAGTCTGGGCCTCTTCTGAGAGATCTAACCTATGACTATTCATTGGGATTGCTGGGAGTTGTAGCGCAAAAATAACTAGAATCTGGACATTACACATCCTTTAAGGAATTGTTCAGTGTAAAAACTACCTAGGGTGCAACGATTGGGTAGGTACCAGTTAACGGATCTGCCTACCCAGGAAGGGAGGTCGGGCAGGAAGCTTAGTGCAGGGAGCGGGCCAGGGCAGGCGGGGCCACAGGTTTTTTCCCAGTGCCCGGCTGGCCCAGTCCTACCCTGTGCCTACCCCTAATCCATACCTCCCAACTGTCCCGTTTTGATCTTTTGACAGCTCAACCCACAGTCCTGGATTTGTACTGAAATTTCCTGACTTTCTCTGCACTGAACAGCCAGAAAGAGATACAAAGTTTCTATCTTAATTGGCAGAGAGCCCAGACCAGCCACCAGGTGCAACTAAGATACTTTTGTAACAATTTTGAGATAAGCAAATAAGAAATTGTAACAATTTAGATAAGCAGGTCTCTTGGGAGAACTTAGACTCACAGCTTAAAGGGCAATTCACCTTCATTAGCAAATCTGTAATAACTGAAAAAAAACACAGAAATATGTTCAAACTTTCATAACCTGCCAAATTTTGTAAAACATGGTAATTCTTTGTGGCCAAAAAAATGGGCATGGTCAAAAAAATTGCCATGCTATGCAAACTCTTTTTTATTTCCATAATGTTGGGATGTATGCTAATCCATTCTCACTTACCTATGCTGCTTTCCCCTCTGACGCCCTCTCCTCCTACCCCTGCCCCCCCTCCTACCCCTGTTCTACCCTCCCTCACCTGCCCTTTCCTCTGTTATGGGCGAGGCATGTGCTTGCTTGCTTGGCGGGCATTGTGGCTGATCAAGTTGCCTTGGGTGCCTTTTTGACTAGGCCTGGCCCTGAGTTAGTAAGTCAAAAATGTAATGTATAACTGGATGTCTAACATAATATCCAGAATACTACTTCCTGCTTTGTAGCACTGTGGTCATGGGGGAAACAGTGGGGGGCAGTGAAGACAAGCAGGTTAAGGGTTCGTACTGACGAGTGTTGCGCTCCCCTATGGTCAGTTTTAAAGCATTCAGCTTTAGGGAGTGCCGGAAGTAACACAATCAATTCTTCTAAGGAGGCCTATACTGTCAAAATGCAATATGCAATATTTTTCAGCAGAATGTCTCCATATGGTGAGGAGACTGACCACTTCAGCACATATCGCAGATTCCAGATGACTTGCCAGATGAAGGAAATGGCATCAGTTCATTCATTTTGGTTTCAGCTCCCAAAGGTTAGAAATTAAATTCACTCCATAGGATGCAGGGAATTTTATTCTCATTACTACAATGTGTTTGCAAAGACCTCTCTGGCAGCAAATCCATTTTTCTTGGCTGGAGTACAAAACAGTTTCAAACAAAATGATCCCGCTGCTCTCTAAGCCAAAAATCTGTGCTCCATGGCTGCTGTATTGGCCTTCATTTAAAGTGTTTGCTGCGGAGAACCATGGCCTTTACTGCAGGTAAACGTAGAAAAGAGTGTGAATTACCTTCAATGGAAAATACATAACTTGTCCTGAAGTGCTTTCTTATGGATATGAAAACTCTGGTAAGATATTCAGACTCCAAGGCCAGCACATGTTTTTTAATATTACTTTTCGGAATAGATTTGCTCGACTAAAGAACAGCTGCATAGAACTCATTTGTATTGATGGGTGGATTTATTTGAAATAGATTTTAAATGGGCCACACATATGTAGGAAAGAAAGAATGCAAGCATAACTTTAAATTTGGGTATTGGGAAGGCCATGCACAGGGCCAGATTTCACAATGCCTGTGACCCTAGTCCTCTCAACTCCTTCCAAGTTGCACCCCACTACCCACCCCCCACCCCTCAGTTCGCATCTCACCTAGTACCTGACTTCCATGTGTCTACACCCTCCCCACCCTCCCTCTGCTGCTCAAACCTCCTGCAGGACCATGCAACAACCAAGAGGGAGGATTATTAACTATCCTGTTCAATATTGCCTTCCACATGATATTTGTTTGGAAGTGATAGGGTAGTCTAGTCCCTCTCACAGATCCGCTGACATATCCTTAAAAACGAGGAAAGGGTGATTTTAGAAGATATTTTCTGACTAGACAGACCAACTAGGATCTGATTAGATAGCCACATGGTCTGCCCAGACTGCCTCCTGACTGCACAGACTGTCACACATGAAGGTTAATATTGTCCAGACTGTCTCTCTTTAGCTGTAAAGACACTTAAGTGATGAAATGGATTTCAGATTTTACTTGAAACAAAATGGGGTTGGTTAGGACAGGGTCGGACTGGGGGCCCAGGGCCGACTGGGGCTGCTGTCTCAGTTGCCCCCCTCTGACCCCTGGCCATACTACAAAGCCCCCTCAGAGCCCCTGGTGTGCACATACACCCCCGCATGCATGCTTGTACTCTTGCTCACGTGCGTGTGTGACCTTTACAAAGTGCGACTGGGCCAGGAGGGCAGGAGGAGGTGTTTCGGGGCAGTAATGACAGGGGCCCATGAGCGCTGGGGCCCACCGGGTTCTTTCCCGATGTCCCACCAGCCCTGTCTGACCCTTGTTTAGGATAAAATTAGAGGTGGATTTAAACCCATCTTTATAGTAAAGCATCTGGTAAAGCATTAGACTGAAACAACATCACAGGTAAATAAAAACATGTCTTGATCAGTAATATTAAACAGTCGAGTGCTTATAATAATGACAGCCTAATTGGTCTTCATATCCAAACTCACAAATGTACAAAGACTGGGAAAATGAGTAGAAAAGAAAATGTACTGCAGTTGAATCTTATCTTAAGGGCAGTGCTGAAACTACCGCCCCCTGCAGAAAAAAAGTTTGGAGGGCCCCAGTGTGCATTACCTCATGCTGCTCTGCTGGTTGCAGAGGGGGGATTTTAATACTATCGAGGAAACTGATCCCCCCTACATACAAATACATGTATAAATAGAAAAAGGACCTAATAGGGATGCATCAAGTACAATCTTTTGGGTTTTGGCTGAATCCGAAATCTTTTATGAAGTATATGCAAATTATGGTAAGGAAGGGTTAAAAAGAATAAAATAATAAGTCATAACTTCCTTATTCAGCACAATTTCAGATTTGGTTTGGTCAAGCACTTGGATTGCCTAATCTAAATCCTGCTAAAAAGCCTGAATTTGGCCAAATGTGCATCACTAGTTCTAATAGCCCAATATTTCTCAGTTATTCAATTAACTCCTATAGCTGAAATGAGACTGCTAAAATATAGCTTAAATAACTGTATCTTTCTCTGTATCTTTGTTCTTCTTTGTCTTCAACAAGGGTTACTGTTTTGGTCTCTAGCACTCAAATAGGACATTATTGAATTGGAGATGGAGCGGGTCCAGGGAAGGGCAACTGAGTTGGTAAAAGCAATGGAAAATCTCAGCGATGAGGAGCAGTGGCATAACTACTCACCTGTGGGCCCTGGTACAGCACGTGCACCTGGGCCCCCCTGTTGGGCTTTCCCCCCATGAATCATGCAAGCTGTAATATCTCCCCCTGCCCAGCCTCCTGCGATAACCATTATTGTGGCTCCAGTGGGCCCCAAGGGGGTGTGGGGCCCGGTGCGATCGCACCTTCTGCACCCCTGGTAGTTACGCCACTGATGAGGAGACTGGTCAGGTTAGGGTTGATTATGCTGGAGAAGAGGCACTAAGGGGTGATATGATAACTACTGTAAGTATAAATATACAAGAGGATCATAATAATATCACAAATATCTCTAATGCTTTATTTACCAGTAGGTCTTTCCAGCTGACACAAGGTCACCCATTCCGATTAGAAGAAAAGAGGTTCCGACCTAAATATTCGGAATGGGTTTTTTACAGTGAGAGCTGTGAAGATGTGGAATTCTCTCCCTGAATCAGTGGTAAAGGCTGATACATTAGATAGCTTTTATGGGATCCTTTATCCGGAAACCCTTTATCCAGAAAAGCTCCGAATTATGGAAAGGACATCACCCATAAACTCCATTTTATCCAAATTGTCCAAATTTTTTAAATTTACTTTTTCTCTTGTAATAATAAAACAGTACCTTGTACTTTATCCAAGCTAAGATATAATTAATCACGATCGGAAGCAAAACCAGTCTATTGGTTACATGATTTTTTAATAGATATATGGTATGAAGATCTGTTATCCGGAATGCCCCAGGTCCCATGTTTTAGAGAAGTGTTGCACAATTTAGTCCCCGTGGCATTACCTGGTACCATACTTGATAAAAATTCTTGTTTACTGACTTGTTTACAGATATTAGGAGTGTCACACCAGCATCAAATCTGTTCTAGTCTACAGAAACCCTAACTCCTGCTGCATTTAGACTGCTGACAGAGGGCATGGTGAGCAGTTACAGGCCTGTTTACTGTCTCTTACAGGCTGAACTGAGATGACCTGAATATGCTACCTAGTAAATATCTCTTGTCAATCAGGCTTCTATGTACATGTTTAACTATGCCTTTTATGGCAATAAAAAAAAAATCACGGGGAGATTAGATGCCCAGCGACAAATCTTCTCTACTACGGGCGACTAATATCCCCAAATGCCTTCCCGCCGGCAAGAATATAAATGGCCAGCTGGATGGCATACTTATTGCTTTGGTTTTCCGAAGTTGCCTTATGAAGAAACTTCTGGCGACTTTGGAAAACCAAAGTGATACTTATGCCATCCCATCAGCGATTCGTATTCTTGCCGGCGGGAAGGCATTTGGGGAGATTAGTCACCCGCAGTAGAGAAGATTTGTAGATGGGCGACTAATCTCCCTGTGTGCCACCACCCTAAGGGGTAGTGGGTACATACAATTTAGTGGAGGTCCATTCCTGAATGCTTGTTCCTCGGCCTGCTGGTGACATCATCAGAGAATGTCTAGCAAGGGAGTACTCTGAAATGAACACCATGTTGTTCTATTCCAGATGCACTACTGTAATTTTTGAAAAAAAGTAGGAAATGGTGCTGTTTTAGGGAAGCTTTGTAGTAGTGATGTGTGGGTCACCCTGAAACCCATGGGTTTGCCCACTGGTTGGGCAGCTTTGGTCCATCATCAACACAAGATCTGTAGGGTGTGTGCAGTTTCAGAAAAGCGCAGGCTCTTCTGTCCGCTCTCCCCACCTGCAACCTTAATAATTTCTGACTCCGGTAGCCTCTATTAGACTTGTGCCTCCTCAACTCTGCCACCGTGATGACACCAAAATGGGTGAGTGGGGTTAAGCTTGGGAGCAGGCGTGTTAGGGGCAGATGCAGATTGACTTCCCGACCCACACATCACTATGCTGTAGTGCAGTTTTTTTTGGAGGGGGGCACCCTAGCAGTCATGATGTAAGAGCAGTATATGGGTTTCATTCTCTTTATTAATCAACTTGCATAAATGCTGAAGATACACTTCTCTTTGACTTCTATAAAATTTAGACAGGTTTTAGATGCTAATGGGAGTGGGTGGGAGAGTTTTATTTCAATTTTCAAGATTATTTACTTTAATGAGTCTTGAAAATATACGTTTGAAAAAGTAAGACACCCAAATTTGCTGCCTGAGAGCTCCATTATGAGGAAACCTATGGGTGCCTCAGTGGGCTGGCCAGTATCGGACTGGGACACCAGGGGCCCACTCAAAAACCTTTGACCAGGGGCCCACCAATTCATCTTAGACCAGGGGCCCACTCTTAGTTCTATTTTTCTTCCTCTCCTCACTCAACCTCTATTCTGCTAGTCTCTTTTCTTTACATACTATTTAGTCTCTTTGTTCTCATAGAAATAGGGAATGTCCATGAAATAGGCCAAAATGTTTAGCAGAATGAGGGCCCACTGACACCTGGGCCCATCATGACTTTTCCTGGTATCCTGGTGGGCCAGTCCGACATTGGAGCTGTCACTGAACAATATTTTACCTAGGGATGTAGGTTTCCTAGGCTCAACCTATTGCACGGAGGTGGGATTCTCCACAACCCCCATCAAAAGAAGTAAAGCAATAACCACTCAATTCATTAGCGGGGATGCACTTTCATGTGTGCTGGGACAGATTCAAAATAATTCTTTAGCTCAGAATGTATAACAGCTCTGATTGCTTTAATATATTGCCAGCATTCGTCATATACACTGCGGCCAACTTTGGTGGACCGTTTCAATCATTTGATTTTAACTGACTTTGCAGGTTCTCTTTGAGCTTTAAACTGATTTTTTTTCTTTGTAAGATTTTTATAAGTACCCACTTCTGTGCATTGAGAAGTTTGCGCTGGTGTGCAGCTGAATAAATAACACATCGCTTTCTCTGGAGACATGTATTGATTTTCCACAATCCTTTCTCTGAACTTTCCCCAAACTACTCAAGGTGCTGAGACTACAAAAAGCTTTGTAAGTGGCACCTTCATCCACATTTACCAAAATATAGGGATTTGCTTAACTCTTTCAGTGGCTCCCAGGTCAGTTATTGACACTCTGAGTTCTTTTTTGCTGAGATAGAAGCTTTGCTACTTTTTAACCAATAACATAAAAATCTAAAACTTCTCTTGACAGATATCCCGCTGTCTGCTTTTTCACGCTTGTTAGAAGACGGGAAAGCAATATTGTAAGTACATCATGCAGCCTAGAAAGAGCATTGTGTTCTTCCTTGGCTATCAGATGATCAGACTTAAAGGGGAACTCCACAAAAACATTACTTAAGCTTTTTGAAAAGTAAACATAATTTCAAGCAACTTTGCAATATACATCATTTAAAAAATATGCAGACTTTTCTTGATTTTTAATGGTTTCTGACAGTTCCCTAAGCCTAGCCCCCTGCTCTCCTGCTGATCTCTCTGACTACTTTGCTGAGCTGGCTGACTACTGTTACTTTGTATCAACAGCCATCTGTCCTCAGCCTGCATCCTCCAAACCCCACAATTCCCTGCACATGTGATTTCAATAAGGAACAGAACATCACAGTGCAATGCATTGTGGGTTATGTAGTTCCTGCATGCTGTCTGCAAGCTGTGGAGAAGTTGTTACAATTTGTAACATCAGTGTTTTAGTCCCTCTTTCCCTGCCAGGATTTCAAATGATGTAGAAAGAGAAGAACTGTTAAACAGCTGGATTTCAGCATAGAAAATGGCATTTATTCATACTTTTTTAAGAAACCGGTAACTGTGAGGGGTATATTAGGGGTTTCTGTGTTGTGGGCCTCTTTATCAAATTTTGGTTTGGAAGCCGGAGTTTCCCTTTAAAAAAAAAAAGGCAGGTTATAAAAAGGAAAATATATCAGGGATGTAAGCTGGACATCTACTGACAGGCAGAAAATGAATTTTCTAACCAAACTCAAACAACAAAAGAGTGTTCCCAGTGGTAGAATGATTGCTTGATTTTACACACAATACTATTTAAATTAAGCATCCTTTCACTATTTTTTTACTTTGTGTGATATCCTTTTAAACAAAGATACAAGGTACTAACTCTAAGGAGTAGCTTTGATCCCTAGCTCAATCCTGCATTATGTTATATAGTGAATAAAGTACCCCCTCTTGTAAAATATAAGTATATTTTAAGTTACCGAGGAGTTTCATGACCATATAAAAACACGAGGCCGAAGCCCGAGTATTTTTATACAGGTCATGGAACTCCGAGGTAACTTCTAACATCCTCATATTTTGCAACTGGGGGTACTTTATTTATTATCATACACAAGTTTCAGTGAGTCATGTGACAGAAATGACATCAGAACTCACCTGTTTATAACTGATGACATCAGAACTCACCGTTTATAAGGAAATAATTTACAAGATATTCATGGCTTTTGTGTAATATAAGGTGTTATACAATGTCTTGCGTATTAGACAATAACTGGAATCTCTTGTTATCTTATGCAAAATTTAGAAATGACAAAGAAAACACTGTAAATGTAGACCCTGTTTTTCAGGCTCAAGCTTCATTTCCATTTGGAGTGAATCACTTTCAGGGGTAACTGCAGAGTGCACGAGTCTGGTTACTTAACATCATGCCATAATGGTGCAAAGCCAGGTTCAGCTTCATGACAGTCCACAAGCAACTTCAGTAAAGGATAATATGTCAAATTTATAAAGCATGATCATAGTATGGGCTGTATTATGTACATGTGTGGGATCTGGAAACCCATTATACAGAAAGTTCTGAATTACCGTAAGGCTCCATAGACTCCATTGTATCCAAATTATCCAAATCTTTAAAAATGATTTCCCTGTGATTTCTCTGTAATAATAAAACAGTACCTTGTACTTGATCCAAACTAAGATATAATTAATCCTTATTGAAAGCAAAACCAGCCTATTGGGTTTATTTAATGTTTATATAATTTTCTGTTAGACTTATTGTATGAAGATCCAAATTACGGAAAGATCCATTATCCAGAAAACCCCAAGTCCCGAGCGTTCTGGATAACAAGTCTCATACCTGTATTATGCTTCGTTTTGGATTGAAAATAAACACTAGCAAGTAAAAAGAATACTCTGTCAAGTTGCTTGTCCTAAGTGGCCATTAAGTACAGGGCTAGTACACATCAACAGCACAACTAGTTAATAGCAGCAGCAGGGGACAATTGCAAATAAAGGGAAAACAAACAGCATTTACAGTCGCCATATCCTTCCACTGTGCTATCCATGAGGCTTCTCACATCTCTCTGGGTCCCACTGTGGCTCTGCCTTTCAGGTGGTCTCCCTAAGGGCTCTGGCACTTGGGACCTTTTGAGAGGCTGCTACTTAGTATTGGTAAGCAAATGTCATCTCCAGCTCATTTTCAAGTGAGAAATTAAGGCCCTGGGCTACCTTTAGCATTTCCCATTGTTGTCAATGGGAAGCAATCTGCAGAGATTTTTGATCTACTAGATCAGGAGTACCCATACTTTACTAATGTGGGGTCTACTTTTAGTGATGGTGTCCCATTATGATCTACATCCATAAAGGCATTGATAGCATTCTGTTCCATGGAAAATATTACTAAATTATACGGATTTATGAGAAAATGTATAATACTATATTTAACAAACAACTATTTCTTCTGAAACCTTAACATAAAAATATTTGAATGAAAAGCATGAAACAGGAGGGTGATATAGACAAGCTGTTTGTTGACAGTGTCTTGAGATCTACTGATCACCAGCTAAAGGTTTACTGGTAGATCCCGATCTACCTTTTGGGCACCCCTGTACTAGATACTTGGATGAAAACACCCACGTAACTTTGCCCTGAAAACCCTGATTATAACCCACTGTTTTCATTGTGATGAGAAGCAAACATTGGGGTATCTAATTTGTTCACAGACACAGATCTCAGCCTCTGAGCCATCCCTTCCTTGTTTGCTTGCTATTTATTTTTTTATCTGCTACAGTGGAATGTGTAAGGATTTGTAAAATGATAACAATATTAGATCAAGTAACACTGCCCCTTTAATGTTCAGAAACCATGTTTCTATTATACGATCAGCATATTGACAGATATGGAGGCAAATATTTCCATACCCTGATACAATATGGCACATTATTTGTGGTCCTATATGCAGTTTTTATATTTTTCTTATTCTAAAAAACTGCATATGCTTTATTTAAAAAAAAAAACTTTATAAATTGGATATTGCTTTCATAAAAGTTCATTGGTCTTGGCTAGATAGAAAGGTGGTGAATAAGCTATACCCAATAATGCATAATTATTCATCTTCCTTGAGTGTTCCATCAGGTAACAGCTTTAGTTCCCCAGCTTGTACGCTTCTGAATGTTGATTTTGGCACATTGGTTTGTGTTGAAATAACTCAGGCTTCACATACGCAAAAACACAACTTGATATTGGTAATGAGTATGGAAAAAAAAGGAAATAAAGAAACAGCGCAGCTGGATAAATACCAGAGGGGAACTTATTCAAGCCAAGATCAACTCCAGCGACAGGGCTTGCAACTTACATGGGATTTCCCGCTATAACACAAAGAAGAGAAAGGCCTCATTAGCTGAACGTTTATTCCAAATCTGGGAGACCCTCGTTTTATATGACTGTGCATTTCAGACCTGCGCTATTTCCCATAAGGGCAGAGACACACGTGGAGATTCGGGGAGATTTCGTTGCCCGGTGACAAATCTCCTCTTCTTCAGGTGATTAATCTCCCCAAACTGCCTTCCCGTCTGCTAGAATTTAAATCGCCGGCAGGGTGGCACTCGGAATGCTTTGTTTTCCGAAGTTGCCTTGAGGAAACTGCGGGCGTCTTTGGAAAACAAAGCACTCTGAGTGCCATCCTACCAGTGATTTAAATTCTAGCCGGCGGGAAGGCCGTTCGGGGAGATTTGTCGCCCAAAGAGAGGCGTATTGTCACCGGGCGACTAAACGAATCTCCACTTGTGTCTCTGTCCTTAGGACCTAGAGAAGAAAGGTTGCCTGGTGCAAGAGTTCAGAATTTGTTGGAATGAGTGGACAGATTATTGGATGGCATGTACACAATAAAAATTGGTGCCAACTTCAAAGTTAGAGGAGGAGGGGGGAAGGGGCAGTCCTTAAAATGATTTAAAAAAACTAGGAGAAATGTTAATCGTGTGGAATTTTAACTACCCATATAACAACTTCTGTTTTCTTGAATTCTGACAAATACATTGTGTGTTTCATATCGCATAATCAATTGACAAGTATCATTAACTGCATGAAATGCTCATTGCTGGAAGTCCATGATTCTGACAAACATCATCCTATCATAAAATGGAATTATCTATAAGTATGATAATTGGCTCAGTTACAATTAGTAGGTGCAACATTTGGCACCAAATTGTTCCTGCATCATGCTCTGGTATAAGAGAGCATTGTACCTGACACCTGTCTTGTAAGGGGCTCCTTTTCCATGTTGTAGGTACATGGTGCTGCGCCAGTCATATCACATGCAACTGAAATGCTGTGCATCATTCTACCACCAGTGTGCTGCCTCTTTGCAACTTGCAGCAATTTCCATGCACATCTTGTATCGTATCAGATTTGTGGCTCTAGAATTGCTATTAAACAAATTCCAACCTAGTATGGTGGGACAAAGAAAGGGCACCCCATAGTACAAAATATACTTGTAGTAAAACATAAGCATGTGATTAGTAAGAACAAGCAGTGGTATGTAATTCATAATATGTCCAAAAGTAAATTAAAGGGAGCAAAGGGGATGATAAGCGTAACAAATAGCTACAAAACAATAATGGGAAGGAAGAGTTCATTTATCCTTGATTCTTCAATGGTCTGAGTGTCGGAATACAAGAGGGTGATGAAAGTAGAAGGTTAGGCCTCTGGTTCAACCTTGCAGCCAAGATGGTGCGGAAACGTAACATCATCAATTATTTGTGTCATGGCCTTCACATGTGTCAGGGTCTTTACTGGGCTTGTGCTCTGATGAAATGCAGAAACCTTTGTTATAAGTGCCATTCAGTTTCTCCACTTGCTGCTTCTGTTCTTTACCAAGCATGAAAAGAGTACCCCCTAGTGGGTGATTCCATAATGGTTATTGAGTTACACAAGTCAGTAACATGTATTTAAGTAAAAAATCTTTATATATACCAATAAATCTTTTCTTACCTTCATTTCTTTTCTGGTGCCAAATTTAATTTGGTCCTCCAGATACCATCAGCTTTGGGAGCCACTAAGGCTCCATGGACTTGCTTATATACAGAAATATCTTTAGACCTTGTGTAGATGGGGAGTTTGGGTAGGGTCATTATTAGCAAGAGAAGGGTTTCTGCTTCACCCCTTTAAAACCACACTTTGCACACCTTTGTGTGTGTCATTGCTAATTTGCAATTCATTTAGATAGATACTGCATGGTTGAACAGAAATCAGGGCAGCCTGCAGCATATAACTACATCGATCAGATAACTGCAAACATTCCATATAAGTTTAGAATGTCAAAAGTTTAGAATATTTAAAAAAAAAAGGAAAATATTAAATATTATTTGTGGATGTCATTGTCTATAGCACACTCAGGGAGAGTGCCCAGAAGCTGGCATCCTCCATTGCCCCCTCCATTCAACCTGCAGGATTGCAGGCATACTTTTCTACCAGAGAGGCTCCAGAAGCATGCAAATCTTTACGTGACCAGGCAGCATGCCGCCAACCTAATGTGTTCAACCCTTGGTCCGGGCCTTTGTAGCCTTGATGCAAATCCTAGTCCTGCAGCGGGTTGGGTACCCACGGGTTACCCGCAAAAACCTGCGGCACCCTGTGGGTTACAGGTAAAAGTTCCATGTGTGGGTATGGACGTGGGTCGGCGGTTGTGCGGGTTTGTGGTTCGCAGGTCAGCCGCGGGTCTTCTCAATAGCGATTTTTACACCTTTTTTTCTGTCAAGCCTACTTCTGATTATATCACTTCCAGTTTACAATGACAGCACTTCCTGTTTTACTCCTTTTTTCCTGATCACGCCTACATCCGATGATGTTACTTCCGGTTTACAATGACAGCACTTCCTGATTCTTGATGGTCAGTGGGTCAGGGGTCTGTTTGGGGACAAGGTACTTGCGGTCGGGTAGTGGGTCCAATCGGGTACAAATGCGGGTTGCAGGGCGACGAAAGAAAAACTGCTCACACCTTACAAAAAACGAGGATTATACTGGTATAAAGTAGCGTCGTGCTTACAAAAGACATTACTGAGCTCAGATTCAAAATATAAGGAAGATGAAAATGGCAGTTCAGGCATAGGCAGCACTAACTATTTTCTGTAAAATGCACTTTAATCAATAAATATTAAATACAATTAGAGCTAATGCAATATGTGGGCTCTTTGAAACCTTCTCCCTTTTTTGGAAGAGATGCTGCTCTAGTCCAATGGCCACAGATGGATTGACAGATCACACAGACCCATCACTCACTCATGCAGAGACACTGAACCCCCCCTCTCTCTTCTTTCAAATGTATTTCAGCTTATTAGAGCTTAGCAGCCTTCTTGTCCAGTTTGTGCCTGGGAACGGTATAATCCCCTAAAACCCATAAACTCTCATTTAGCATGACTCGTATCTCATATTTTAAATAACAGGATCAGTCGCATAGCAGAAGTTACTGAACCACCACTACTACCTTTTTAGGGACTCCAGCAAATTGCTGCCCCCTACAGCAAACACAGCAGAATGACACTTGTTTCCGTTTAATGTGCAAGTTGGAAGGCAACTCCTGAGGATAAGGGCCAGATGTCCATTGTACTTATTATTGGACTTATTGCAGGACTTGAATGTGCCAAACATTTAAGAGGGTGTTAGGAAATGATAAAACCATCAAGGTTAGGGTGGGTGTTAGGGGAAACACAGAATGTTTTCTTTTAAGAGTTGCTGTTACTTTATTTCTTTATTGCTTGTTTCCTTATCACACTTTGGTGTTTCCCATTAGCTGGAAGTAATGATGATAAAATACACAAATAGGAATGAGGTGTCACAAAGTAATAACAGCCAGCATCAACACTAATTAGTGTTTGACACTTTGAGACAATAAAGGCTTAATATGATAAACAAAAATATCACACCTGCCCAAAACAAACTAAGGCCATGGAGCAGATACACAGTATACTTTACAGTGAGCTGAAAGGGGAATACCATTGACACAGTGTACAATTCATTCTAAACTACACTATACTGTACAAAGCACAAAAAAGAGCCATTTTAGAAATGTGAGTCCTAAAATAAACAGGGCTTGCAGTGCTGGAGTGTTGGCGTTAATCAACATTATAAACGGATGCTTGTTTTGCTCAGAATTTTTCAAGAATATAAAATTTCGTTGTTAGCACTATTATTGTACAAACCACTAGTTATTTCACTTGAATGTTCATTTGTTTGTCCCATCATATACCATGTCTAGAGACTAGACTAGACTAGATGGGCTGGAAGTAGGTGGATTTGTGCATCAGGTCCATTGCATTTAAGTTCCGGTTTTAGTGCATGAAACCTCAGAAGGGGCACCTTGGTCAAATGTTCTTGGTAAAAATTCTTATTACACTGTGATCTAACTGATGCATTATTTATACCATGAATGATCAAAAATGCTAAGAGATAAAATATGTTTTGCATTTATTACCATCAAGATTTCATGGTTAAAAGGGAACAATCGTGAAAATGCACATTTTATATAAGCTTCATCATACTGAAATTAGAAACTTTAATGAAATATTCTGTACTTTTTATGAAATAATCAAGTTTATCGTCACTATACCTCTCTTAGCATCTTTTCTCTTCTAAATTCCATTAAATTTGTTGAATGTGTTTTTGTTTATGTAGTAAACATATCTGCTTTTGGTACTTTATAAATAGTGCCATGGAGCTTAAAATAAGAAACACAAGACTATAGTTCATAAAGAAAAAAATTATGCAGAAAATGGTAATTTTGGTAAAGCCAAAACCTTTTTAATACTGGGAGGCCATTAATGTCCTAAGCCATCTCTCAGTAGGAAAGTAGGTTTAATCCAATATAAAAGATACCTGGAAGAGCTAGAACAATAGCAGGAGAGATGTAAGGAAAATCCCAGGGACGGCCATTGTTCCTGACAGACAAGCCACTTAATAACCTGTCAGCATGAGAAGCCAAATTGGAAGTAGTGCTTTTATTGGGAGTAAAACACATTGCTACAAATTTAAAAAATTACTTTTTCCACTTTTTTGTTTTGGACTTCCTTTGTTGATAAAAGAGGCTAGATCAGATAGACACCCCAAGGAAGTCAAAGGATTACATACTTAAAAAAAGTTGGTACTCAGTAAACATATGGAAAACTTTTTATCAAATGTGCATGTATAATATACAGAGGGGAAATTGATATGTTTTTCCCTTTATCCCAACTTATCACGTGGCTTCATTGGGAATGACCCATTGCTTTGTCCCAGTCTTGATCATTGATGTTGTTGTTGTGGGTGAATAGTATGTATACCAAGCATAGAACTTATCCATACATAGTTCTCTCATACAAAGGATTCCTTTCCTGGTATTGCCTGATATGGCTTGTGGACTAAATTAAAATATGAGACAATTCCCATTTGGTTGTCATTTTTTATTTTATGTGATATATATGAAAAAAAGTTGGTAGAACTCAAGACCACAGCTTTATAAGTCCAGAATTGTTCCTGCCTATTATCTTATTCCTATTTTAGTATTTCACAAGGAGCTGCATACAGGTCAATCCATTAAATGAGCCTCCCCCTCATTTGTTAAGTAAAACCTGTATAAATGTACCAAGTGACATATATTCTACATTTTGAAAAATATAAGCATAGACTTGTTTTCCTAGAATACAACAAACATTGCCAAATGGTTTGTCTTAATTGATGCTGTACTTTTATAATTTCTGAGATACCAGTACTAGAGGGATACCTGGTATGGGGAGGAAGTGTTGTAACTATAGAGGAAGCAGATCCGGCAGTTGCAGTAGGAAACCCCCCAACGTCTCTCTGCGCCTGGAGCCACCTGAGGCTGCTACTGCAATGACAGAATTTTTTGCAAGGTTGTAGTTATGCCAAGAACAGTCCTCGTCAGTTTTCAGGCTCTGAGAAATTACTAAGCCCCAATATAATTTTAACATTTGTAGCCCCCATGGTGTCGTTGCCGGGCAATCAAATAAGTAGTGACATTTTTCAAGAAAACTCAGAAAGTCCAGTTGCTTTAGACTTAACTCTACTAGATACTGTATATCAGGGGTCAGCAACCTTCACTATCAAAAGAGACATTTTGCCCCCTCTTCCACTGAAGAAAATTAGTCTGGAGCAAAACATAACACATCTTATAAACTTTTAAAAGTTTTAACCTTTTTTTAATTTTAACTGTTACAACAACAAAAGTGCAATGTGAAGGCCTACTTTATTAAATGCTAGTGTTCTCATCTGTTTAAAGGTGAGGGCTATAGACATCATTAAAATATGTGTCACATCCACATCTACAGCCCTGCTGCAGTTGGACTCTGGAGGCTTCTCTCTTGTCTTGAGCGGTAAGTACCATGATGAATCATCTTGCACAGGCTCGGTCTTGCCTGGGATGTCTATACAGCCCTTGCACCTCCTGGCAGCTTCTGGAGTGTGCGACCGCAGTAAGCTATTGGTTAGCTTATCGCAGTTGCACACTCAATAAGCAGCCAGCAGGTGCGAGGGCTGTATAGACAATGTGACAGTCAAAGCTGCAAGACTGAGCCGCAGCATGCAGGATGAAGAGCCGCATGAGGCTCCGGAGCTGCAGGTTGCCTACCCCTGCTGTATATCATGACCTGGATACATGAGAATCTTCACTTTCTTCCCATAGTTTTTGCTGGTCAAAATTTTTTTACCAAATAAGCCACCCTTTATTTCAAATTAAAGGCCAAAGTTCAGTACAATAATACAGAGATTTAGGGCATCAGGGGATAATGATGATTCTATGTGGAAGTGCATTTATGTGAAGGATTTAGGAATAACTGTTTGAATTGCTAGGAGAGAATGTACAAGAAGGCCAAGCTAGAGCACAGGAATGTAGCCCTTTTGCTGCTTCTGCAGAAATTTCTCCCAGTTTTGGCAAAAAAATCAGTAATATTCAAGGAAACCAATTAAAGTCACAATGCTTAATGTAACAAAATGAATAAATACGATGTTTTTGACCTTGGTGGATATAAAAAATAACTTTCAGGATTAACTGGGCACATTTGAGATTGACATTTCCCTGTTGCCTGGAGCACCTATAAATGAATTTGTAATATGCCCAGTTGTAGTCATATATTACACATCCTTGGGGTATTGATTCCCTGGTTAGTAGAGAAAGGCACAGGAACACAGATATTTGATGGCAGATGAATAATAACATACCCTTATAGACATTCCAATAGTAGCATTAACACAACTTAATATGCTTTCCCTTGTTTGTAATTATGATGGACAATTCTAGATGCCATTCTCCAGTTTAGCTGGTAAGTTGCAGTACAGAGAAAAGTGTCAGGACGTGTGAGGCTCAGAGGCAGCATGAATTAGTCCATTAGCACCTGTAGCATTTGGTTGTGTTTCAGTGTTTAACAAGTCAACGAGATATTTGCATTTGTGTGTTTCACAGTAAGAAAGGTTTGCCTACATTTGCAAGTCTGTTGTGGGGCAGAAGTTGAATTGTATATGGTTTGGGTGCAAAGCAGGTTTCGCAGGGTCAAATATGTTATATATAGATTTCTTGGAAAAACCCGCACTCCAATTTGTAGTTAATCAAACAAAATATTTATTTAGTACATCAATCCGATGTTTCGGCCCACATTAGGGCCGAAACATCGGATTGATGTACTATATAAAGATTTAGTTTGATTAACTACAAATTGGAGTGCGGGTCTTTCCAAGAAATATATATATATATATTATATATATATATATATATATATATATATATGTAGAGGAAAAGTAGCACTCACAGGTCTTATGAATGCTGTGAATTTTAATAGCATAAGTTTCCTGCTATTAAAATTCACAGCATTCATAAGACCTGTGAGTGTGACTCTTCCTCTACATTTATTCATAATTCAACTTTTGGAGTTTGGGCACCCAGGCGCAATGAGCACCTCTTTACTAGATACGTTTCAAATAGTCTCTAAATTGCCCAGACAAAAAATACTACTATTATAGAGATATAATAGTGCATTTTAATTATGCTTATGAGTGCACAGTCGAATCATCTCTCTAGTTCTGCATCACCTTTGTAACAAGGCATACCCAGCTATTTTTTCATGTGTTTTTGGCATGGGGAACAAACATAACAACTGACAGAACTATAATCAGGGCTCAGACTGGAGCTGCAAAATGATTGCACATTTAAGAAACAAATTATCAGACATAAAAATACTATTAGAAATGAGGATTTGTTTGTTTTGTTTTTTAAATGTCACCATTAGAATGTTTCTACAGCTACTGTTTGCAAGGAAACAACAGAGATGGTTTAACATTATGTCGTTGACTCCCTGCTGTTTATGGGAAATTGATGAAATGCAAGGCAAACAGTTAAGCACTAAGGAAGAAGCCATGTTTGTCCTGGTATGTATTTATTATTAGTATTCTCTGGCAAACAGGCAGGTGGATCGAAGTCGCCAAATTCCTGAGTCCTGGAAGAATGTTATTGATTTGCAGATCACACAGAAGGATATTGAGTGCAATAGAATATTCAGCCACTTGCACATGGAGACAGTCTAGCCCCTAGACACACAGTTTACGACTTCCTGCCCATACACTTCTCCAGCTTCCAGCAATGAAAAAAGATAGGTAATGAGGAAGCAAATGGACGCATAATGAAAAGAAAGTTACTTTCATTAGCTTCTAAATATGTCGGAGAGACCAATTTGTGTGTTCTCTTTGCATTTTATGGGTTGTTTATATTTCCTGCCTGCTTTATAATTTTAGGCTAAATCAGAAAACGAATGGCGAATGGCATTGGAACACATTTGATGTTAACCATTAATTTTCTACATTTCTTTATAGAACTAAAATATACACTGTATATATATGCAGTATAGATAGATGACAGACAGATGGACAGACAGACAGACAGATATTATAAATAGATAGATATATTATAGATAGATATAATTACACTGTATTTTATAAACCTGTTATACAGATTTGTTTTGTATTCCCTCACTTGCTAAAAAACCATCCAACCCCTTTTTAAAGCTATCTAATGTATCAGCCTGTACAACTGATTCAGGGACAGAATTCCACATCTTCACAGCTCTCACTGTAAAAAACTCATTCCGAATATTTAGGTGGAAACTCTTTTCTTTTAATTGGAATGGGTGACCCTGTGTCAGCTGGAAAGACCTACTGGTAAATAAAGCATTAGAGAGATCATTATATGATCCCCTTATATATTTATACATAGTTATCATATCAACCCTTAAGCGCCTCTTCTCCAGCGTAAACAACCCCAATTTGGCCAGTCTTTCCTCATAGCTAAGATTTTTAGATTGAGCTGAGCCATTGGTGCAGCTATGAAGTGAGCCTGGGAACTCAGACTCCTCTATTGTATACACGGAAGAAAAGAACTGATTAAAGGAACAGTAACGTCAAAAAATAAAAGTGTTTTAAAGTAATGAAAATATAGAGCAGTGTTGCCCTGCACTGGTAAAACTGCTGTGTTTGCTTCAGAAAGACTACTATAGTTTATATAAATAAGCTGCTGTGTAGCAATGGGGGCAGCCATTCAAAGGAGAAAAAGCTCAAGTTACACAGCAGATAGAAGATAAGCTCTGTCTGTCTAATGGTGTTATCTGTTATCCATTCGTTAACCTGTGCCATATAGCCGTTTTTCAATTTCCGCCATTGCTACACAACAGCTTGTGTATATGAACTATAGTAGTGTTTCTGAAGCAGACAGATCAGTTTTACCAGTGCAGGGCAACACTACATGAAATTTTCATTACTTTAAAACACTTTCATTTTTTGGTGTTACTGTTCCTTTAAGCACATTTGCCTTTTCTGTATCTGTTACAACCATACTGGTACCATTATTTAATGGAGCAACACTCTCAACCTGCGTCTTTTTGCTATTAATATATTTAAAGAACTTTTTGGGGTTAGTCTTAGCCTCTGAAAATACATCATTACATACTTTTACTTATGCCTCAAAGAGGAAAGGCTATTTCCATATTTTTTCCCCATACTGTAGGATAAACTATATGTATCCAGAGGTTTCTACAGGCTGGACTAAGATGGCTTCAATTCATATAGCAATGAACACTCTACAAAGACCTATTACAACCCCCATTACCCATTGGAAGCCACTTTGTTGGTATTGTTATCAGCCCATAGTCTATGATAAATCATTTCAGAGTAAAATTTTGTTCTATAAGTTATACTAATTTCTCAGTTAGCCCATGCTAATGTGTTCAAACCAGAGTTCTGCTTTGTGTTACACTGAAACTTTACCTGTAGACCCAAGAGCAACACTAAACTTAAAGCTTTGTACCCATTCTCACACCAAAACTGGAAATAATGAAAGATCTACTGCAAATAAATGCAATAACAGCTATTTAAAGAGACTCTAAAATGGACAGAGCAAACAGAAAAAGAGCTGATGACAATGAGTAAGATGGCTGGTGACTGCAGAGCAAACATTTCACAAGAACGTCTTGACAGAATAAAGAGGTGGATCCAAGGGTTCACCACCACAGTAACCTTGAAACTATTTCCAACTGTGTGACTTTAGTAACCTAAGAATAGCGTATGCACCAATAAATCAGGTACTTTTCTCACTATAGCTCTAGGCACTGATTTATTCTGTAGTGAGAAGACCTCCAGGGTCCAGTTATTAAAGAGTTTAAAAAAAAAACAGCCAGACTCCTGACTGGATATGTTTCTAGTCATTTAAAGGAGAAGAAAAGGCTTAGTGCACTTGGGGGTGTAATGTTAGCCACCCCCAAGTGATTTTATTGACTTACCTGAAACCCCGGGCTGGAGCTCCTGTCAGCAGAAAACTGCACTGGCCCGGGGTAATTCCAATGAGCACCACGAGCGATCCTCTTCTGTCTTCCTCCTTCTTTGCACGGCTGCGCATGCGCAGTAGAACAAATAGCCAAACTTTAACGAAAAAGTCGGCTATTTTGTTCAACTGCACATGCGTTTGCCCCAGGAAATTTGAAGAAAGAAGAGGATCGCTCCATGGTGCTCACTGGTATAACCTTGGGCTGGTGCATTTTTCTGCTGATAGGAGCACCGGCCCAGGATTTCAAGTAAGTCAATACAATCACTTGGCGTGCCTAACATTTGGTACCCCCAAGTGCACCAAGCCTTTCCTTCTCCTTTAATAACCAAAATCAATTTCCACTGAAAAGCTATTTCTTTTATCGTTCCTGTTATTCCATTTTCTGTTTGCATAAATGAATAGAAAACTGTGGCCAAATTATCATAAAAACCATCAAATGATTACTTGGCTTTACAAGGCTGTAAATATACTTGCATCCATTCATGTTTTTTGCAAAAAGCCTAAATATACTCCTTCAGCCTGCTCTGATAAATACTTGCAAAGGCACATATTGTCACAAGGGAATTCTGGAATAACTTCATTCTGACCTAGCTAATTCCAATGTGCCTTTTTGTGTCAGAATTTTGCACATTGCACAGTGTTTGGAAATGAACCTTTATGGTGTTATCATCATGAATCAGCATAATGTTTCTTTAATGGAAGCAGCAATATATATTTTTTCATAATCAATTAAGAATGTTGATTTGGGTCAATAACCTTTAGCAGGGTAATTAGAATATGCCATGTTATCTTTACATTAAAGGCCAGACCAGATATGCTTGAGTTTAATAGTAACAGTTTTATATCCAGTTTTGATTACCTGGAACTGACAACTCTTACATAAATGATCAGAACTGATTCAGCAAAGTTTCCTTTCTTTTTACTATTTGTTACTGGTATTTTTGTAGTATTCTCATTATTTGCCTCAGTTTTCAGTAGCCAAAGAAATGTGCACTTTGCCCAAGAAAGACCATTGCTGTGTAACTGCTTATTATTATAACTCGGAACATCAACACATAAATCCAAGCAGAGACACTCCTTGTGCTGAGCTCCTTCCAACTAACAGTCGGGAGCAGGAATTGTGAGAGCGCCCAAGCCCTGTGGTCTGAAGGGGCCCCATATGCATAAAGCAGTATATCTTTCACAATAGAAGAAAAATTAACTGCAGTGTGAATGGGTCATCACAGAATTCCACGGGCAGGGTTTGAGCAGTATGGGTCAGTAGAGGGAGTCATTTTCACAAAACTCTAGTGATTGGAGTTAATTTAAAACAAAGAGATTCTGGACTTAACTTGTTCTATCAACTGTAAACCTGGGCTCAGCCTTTAATATAAACCATAGATTATTGCCTGGTAGTAACCTAAACTGATTTATCAGCTTGACAATTAACCAAGCTTACAGAACAAGATGCTTATTATTAAAATTGGTAACTGTACTTTGTTCATAATTAAGCCCCCTATCCCTTAGGTTATTTATAATTTACTGATTTATTCTGTCTATATAATAGGATTGAAAAGAACCTTAGTGACTAAAATGAATACATCACATAAAGTGGCCTTTTAACAGAACATATACAGTATATTTAGTCCCCACACTAAGCATTTACTGTAGCATGACTTGCATCCTGACCCTTGTACCTCTTTATTTTTTTTTGGCATAAACCTTTACAGTATCCCAGAAGATTGTGTTCATTATTGATGTTGGTGGTGCGGCTGAAAACCAGGGATTACACAAACAGTAGCTTCACCCTGATGCACATTCTCATTTCCATTACAGACACATCTAAAGATCACTAACAGAAAGACCTAACTGCTACCTGGCTTACAAGGCCAAGCTAAGAGGGCTCACCTTGCTAGTAGACCTTCCACATATGCTCCCCATTTCTCACCAAAATAAACCGCCCTTCCTGTTGAAACTGGTACTCCTAGCAAATGGAATTATAATTATATTTTTCTCTCCCTTACTCTTTGGACAGCAATATAGCAATGTTTTCTATTCTAAATAACCCCTGGTAGTCTGGGACTGTCATAATCCTTTGGCTAGGTTTTTCCCAGGGGCTGTAGGAGGAAGCTGTCCTTGGATGGGGGACAGACACAAATGTTGCATATCTGTTATTCTCCTGCACTTTTGTTTCAAATGACACATTTTACTAAATTTTTACAAAGTTACATAATTTTCAAACATTTTTTACAAAACTTACAAAATGACAAAAAACTTTTGCTAGAGCTTTTTCATATATCTGAATCTCTTTCTTTATGTCAGTGAAACTTGGGATATCCCTGGATAATCCAGAAGGATATTTACTGCCATTTATCATCACTGAACCTGTATCTTCCATAAAGAGTTGGTTTCTCCAAGATATTTCTCATAATTACAATTGTAACAGAAGCTCACAACATGTGGGATACCCCAAGTTTATTTTCCCCATGCTGTGACTCTTCTCCACAGTTGGTAAGGGTATTCTGTCTTTGCTTTTCTTCCTTTTTTCATTCACGTCTTTGAAACCTGTGTGTTTTTCCACTCATTTGCTAGGCAGACTTTAATCTTTGTAACAAGGTTTTGTCTCCCTACCTCCTGCCAGTGATTTTGCTGGAAGACAATAGGCTGTTTACACTAATAGACCAGCTCTGAAACAAACAGCACAGCGGAAAGCTAGTGGAATTCAACATTTCAACATTTCTCCATCTGTTTCCAAAACCAATATTGACCCAAGACCCCTGCCTGGCTGCTTTAGTCAAAGTGTTACTAGACAAATCAAGTTTTTGCATGGAAAACCCCAGGAGTCAGGTCTAGAGGAGCTTTGAACAATGGGTCTCCCAGAATGATGCGCTACCATTGCCACAAGAGAGCAGAATCTACATTTCTAGATCTAAATTGCAGGGGATAGACTTAATAATAGCACCTATCCCTGTGCAATTTTAAGGAGTAGTCTGATAAAAAGGATTGTGTTAAGGTCCCCATAGACGCAAAGATTCTTCTTTGGTGAATGACCGATTTCAGTGCAGTCCGACAAATCCGACAAATCCGACATCTGTCACAAAATTGATCGGCCAGGTTAAGAACATTTTATCGGTCCCAGTGCAATCTATCTATGTTTGCAGGGCCAAGCCGGCAGCTACTCTTCAGTTTCCCTGGCAATATCGCTTGAAATTGTCTTTTTAGTTGATGGACACATCGTACATTTAAACAATCGTTTCAACATAATTGTGGTCTCACGATAATGATTGGATCTTTTAAAAATCTTTACATCTATGGCCAGCTTAAGTCTTCATGCTTGCCCTGAGCTGAGGTAGACACAAATGGAACAGAGACTATGATTTAGGCTAGGAGTTGGATGATGCATGTTGAGCTGCTAATGTCCGTAAAAGATTACAGTTAATTAACGAGCACTAATGGTTACATATACACAGTGAATGGAGTCAGTATTCAGCAAAATCCTGCGGCATTGCTAAACCAATAAAAAGCAGAGCTAAAGAAAGTTGTAAATATTTAACCCAGTTAAACCTTTTCTTTAATTGTCTTACCAAAAAGATGACGTTTTAGCTTTGGTTTTGGGAAGATCACTGTAGTGCAGCAAATGTGAGCTGGGGAATATAGGGAAAACGCAAGCTTGATTTAAAAAGTTCAAGCCATATCTCGCAGGGAGTGTTTTGAATTTTTCGCCTTGACTGCAATCGAGGTGGTAATGCCATTGCGAGATATGGCTTGCAGTTTTTAAATTCACAAGGGCACGAGAGAGATTGAATACGGATTGACACTAATACGAATAAGCAGCTGGTCATAAACAATAGATGTTTATTTGCTGAAAATACACAAGATGGAGAATGACGGATAGTTATTATGGATACTGTTGCAAAATGTTGACAACCACTAATGATGTCATATTTACCTGTTTGGCACCAATTTCTCACTTTTAAATCACATCACTGTTGTAGAGTTACAAAAGTTAAGTTCACTTCCTGAAGACGGCCTGAGTAATGGAGCCAAAACATTGAAATAAAGAAGAGACTTCCAATCCTAAATAGAAATAGAAAGTAAGAGAAAGCAATATTGTAGATGTACTAATAGCCACATTACACCATTAGGCCAAATTAGAGAAACTCAAGAAATAATGGTTGTGAATTCCCTAGAGCCTCCAAGTAACCTTTAATTAAACTGATTGCTTTTTGAGATCTGCTTATTAGGCTGCTAACTTCCTATTAGGGGAAGCAATAGAAATAGAAGTACTAGGACCCATGCAGGTAAGGGCCCCCATTGATGTTGAATGAGGAGAGTCATAAAGGTGAATTTACATTGCTGGTGGGCAACATATTTACCTACTGCTGAGAGAGCGCTGGATCAGTGCAACTGTTCTAAGGAATCACCTCAGGCAGCAGAACACACAGATGATTAACTTAGGCAAGACTCCCTGCCAAGAAACAGCTCTCCTTCCAGCAGTGATGCTGAGTAAACAGTTTTTGCCATTGAAGTAGGAATAGATGCTGTGCCAGCATGGTGTATGTGTGCAGTGAGAGGAGGCAGGACAGGCATGCAGCATGAAAGGACCCCTGGACTGTGCCGGCCTTCATTTGCAAAAGCTGGATAAAGGTCTTTTTGCATAACACACAGGTCAATATGGGGGGTGGGCAAAGGAAGGGGGGGAGGTGAGCCCTGTTGACTTGCTAGGTGACAGGAGGGTTAAGAAGAATGAGTAGAGTGAAAGAAGACAGGATGGTAATACCATATTTTATTAACTCAAGATAATCACAGTTTACAGACATTTTAGATTGATGCCATATATTCCTAATAACATACATTTACCACTACAAATGCTACTCCTGGCTATAAGGAGAACAACCTCACACGTCGTCTGACACCTTTATATAAACTCTTCTAACATTACAGTGCACCCACGGCCCCAAACATTTACGTACATTCAACAGGGTGTTAAGTATAATGTAGGTCACAACTAACAGAAACTATTATTAGTATTTCCTCTTCTTCCCTTCATATAGCCTCCTAATCAAATGCTAATGAAAAGATATCCGATCCTAATAGCAACAGTGCACTCTCTTTATATCATCCGATAGGAAATGGCCTGAAACATTAGACTGGCTATTAGAATGAGGGTGTTACTGTATGGCTGTATAGTGTTAATTCACCTTTGCATGCACATATTTTGTCATGATAAATGAGAGTATTATGCCAAAAGGTGAGGCGGCATCGAAAGAGGACATGGTACAAGTGTGGGACCTGTTATCCAGAATGCTTGGGACCTGGGGTTTTCTGGATAATGGATGTTTCCATAATTTGGATCTTTATACCTTAAGTCTAGTAGAGAATCATGTAAACATTAAATAAACCCAATAGGCTGGTTTTGCTTCCAATAAGGATTAATTATATCTTAGTTTGAATCAAGTACAAGATACTGTTTTACTATTACATAGAAAAAGGAAATAATTTTTAAAATTAGGTTTATTTGGATAAAATGGGGTCTATGGGAGACAGCCTTTCTGTAATTCAGAGCTATCTGGATAATGGGTTTTCAGGTTACGGATCCCATACCTGTATATCTAATTTTCCTTTTGCTTCCTTATAAGAACTGTATCCAATCTAAAGTTCTATCAGGCTAAAATCCTTTAAAAAGTTAACATTATTGCCCATTTTTAACAGGGCAGTACAGCGTATCCTACCAGAAAGGGGATGGTTAAAACTGTAAATACTAAAGGTGGGATGTAATAAAAGTCAGTAATCGAAAAAAATATTCACAATGCGAAAAGTTATGCCTTTGCACAAACAAATTTTCCTGTGTGCGAATTTAATATAGCCAGAAACTGCTTAGCGACCTCTTCCAACAGTGGAAGAAAGTTTGTGAATTTTATAGTTTGCGCCAGTGCATAGTCACAGTGAATGTAATAAAAGTTCTTACTGAAAAAGTTGTTATGTTTGCTCCAAAAGATTACAACACCTTCAAGCACTTCTTAAAAGTGGGCAATGCGCAATAAAAATTTGCAATGTAATAACAGTTTAAAGAATATTACATTGCGAAAATGAGAATTTTTATTCTCATTTGTGCAAATTGTTTTGCTCTTTGCAACTTTTGTTACATTTCCTCATTCCCGCACCTTAAGTTCCTTCACACGCAGGTCACTGGGGTATACTGTAAGAGTGCAGGAGATTTCTGTGGTGGATGCCGGCCTCTGGATGGCCACAAGACAAATCTGTTCCTGTTTGACCTGCTGATAAACAAAATTGCAGGCAGCTAAAATGCGTGAGTATGCATCTCTGTGCTGAAATCTGCTCCATGTGCCTGCACCCAGGCCAACAAAGTGAGAGTCACAGGAGAAGGCTGATGCCAGTGGAGTGGCTAAGTGTTATAACACAAATTTTGTTTTGTGGGTTGTGAAGCAAAGAAAAATGCTTTTTAAACACTGTTCTGACTAAATGCCGGCAGGCTTCTCTCATAAACAGGAATTCTTACCAAAAATTGTGCATTTCCCTGGTGTAACGTGGTTAAGCAAAATATGAAGAGATGGGTCCTATTATTTGTGCTCCAGACTGGAGGAAGTTATGCAGTCAAAAAACACTAATTCTCAGTCAGGAGGATACTTTCCATTGCCATGTTGGAAGACATCTGTGTAAAAAATAAAGTGGTGTGCTTCAGTTTATCTTCATTTTTATAGAAAACCCTTAAAGCAGATTCTTGCTCATAGTGTTTTTGACTTACAGCCAGGGTGTGTGCTTGGCTACATAACTACAGGACAATTTCTCTCTTACTGGAGATCATTAGTAAAACCCAGTGATTCAATTCTGACCATCACATGGGAAGAGCTATTGCCATCTCAGGTTTCCTTTGGAAAACATTCCATACTTTCTTTAATTCTGCTCTTTTATGTTATGGTGTGTGTTTGATGGTTTGATTCTAATGAATCTTATGGCTTGTTTCCTGGACTGCAGTCTGACCGTGTTTTATTACAGTGTTGATAAACACAGCCCCCACTTCTCCTCTGGTTATATTGTTACAGAACTTCAGCAAGTTCTTAATTTGTGTAATTATGCCTGTAATAGAGGTAATAAAAGTAAGGAAAATCCTGCAAGAATGTCACTATCAGCATATGTTATGTTCATTATATATGCTTCCTCGTAAGGCAACTTCGGGCGACTTCGGAAATCGAAGCGCCGCGAGTGCCATTGAGCTGGCGTTTTCTCATTATAGCAGGCGGAAGGCAGTTCAGGGAGATTGTCGCGATTAGTTGCCAGTTGACTAAATCTCCCCGAATCTGTCCGTGTGCCCCTACCCTTAGGGCTAGGACCATAAGCTGTAAGCACAAGGCAGCACAGGGACATAGTGTATAGCAAATTTGTGCTAATGTCCAGCCAAGGCACTACATGCATGGAGAATGGAATCATAATAAAAACAAGAAGGGAAGTGAGGTCTTGCTGAAATGGATGCAAATGTTGTATATATTGATTCTATTTAGTAAAGGTACTTGCAAACACATTCCTTGCACTTCCATGTACTTTGTGCCATTGTGTC